>OV928053.1:10255000-10855000 GCA_931315375.2 Opisthograptis luteolata | reverse complement strand
CCGTGAAGAAGTAACAAACATGTACACACTGACTCAAAAACTTTTACATTTATAATATTAGGTGTGAATAACGTGATATACCTATATACTTCTTGAAGTGTAAGTATGTAAGCCAAAGAAATATAAGTTCAGATAAATCAGATAAAGCCCTGTATCTGCCAGACTATATCAACAGGATTCGAAGTCACTGTACTGCACTGAGCTTTGTAGAAAGGCTTTTTGTGAGCACAGGTAGCCTGCTACTCAGGTATTCGGGCAGCCATTGTTGGACATTGCGGATAATGAGTTTTTGGAAATGGAGCATTTCATTTCTTTCGAATTTTCTAGACATAGTTAATACTCATTCAAGCTAAAACTATTGTCAGTATTTTACGACTTTTTAGGGTAGGATATCGTAGTAAATTGATTAAAAAAAATATAGGTACTAAAAATGCATTTAGGAACATTGCTGGTTTTTTTAATAAGAGGAATAAATCTCTACATTATTTGTACCTATTTGTACACCTACCATTGCATCGTGGTTTTTAGAACTAAACATTTCTAGTGTTGCACATATATGCAGGCGATTGTAATTACTTACCATTAGGCGGACCGTCTGCTTGTTTGCCACTCTATTACACAGAAAAACAATTATTTGAGATGTTTTAAGTTTATTTATTTATCAAAATAAGATAGGTAGATAGGCATCTTACTATTTCATAAACTCTTAAAATTTGGTTTTGAAACAGGACGTCTTCCGTGTATTTGTTTTAGTTTGGGTTCTTGATATTTCGGCACTGTTGCAAGCGCCATGATCGTGCAAGTCCAAATACAAAACGGTAAATATTCCGTATCAAAACCAAATTAATATAAAAATGTTTAAAACACTTCATCAAAAGCTGCAACCCACACTGTTACTTATGTAAGTAACACACGATAATGAGCGTCGTCGATAAACCAGTGATTACATATAATTAGTAAGTTGTAATTAATGGCGCGAGTACACGAGGTAATTACCGAATTTCGCAACATTTGACGTTTACACATCGAACATTGCGTTTCTTTGGCTGAAGACAATTAACTTATACGATACGATACATATATTTAAAATCATGAAAAAAATTCAATATATTTTTTAGTTTAATGCAAAATATTCTATGAAATTTCTGGAATTCTTAAATGTAAGTTGCTAGAGAGCAACTTACATTTTCCTATCGCTATTCTAAGTTTTTTTAATTCAATAGACATAGTCTCTAATTTAACTCGAAGTACAGATCGAACACTATAAAATATCTTTTAACAGATGATCTCACCGGAGACCATGCTTTAATTGCAATAAACTTAATAACTAAACTAACTGAGATGGCGCAACGACCCAAAGTGAGTCTTGGCCTCCGATAACAAAAGACGCCACTTCGGTCTGTCCTGCGCCACCTCCTGCCAGTCCTCCGCCTGGAGTGAGCGCAAGTCCTTCGTGACTTCGTCTTCCCAGCGATATCTGTGACGGCCGACAGGGCGACGGCCACTCGGCCGTCCACTGTATGCTCGTTTGACCGCACGATCCTCCCCCATTCTTTCAAGGTGGCCGAGCCAGCGAAGTTTGTGCTCTTTCATCTCGCCGATGACATTCGGCTCGGCCATCAGTTCTTCGATTTCTCGGTTAGTTCTCTTCCGCCATACTCCATCCTGAGATTGTACTGGACCCAAAATCTTTCGCAGCACCTTTCTTTCTTTCTGCCAATAAACTTAATAATAAAAAATTAAACAAAGTTTACTTTATTTCCCTTTCTCATTCTCTTATTATCACCTAATATATTTTAAATATTTATCACATCGGGTTTGAATAATTAATTAATTAACACATTCGAGTCTTGTGTCTCTTAGCCGTCCATCTTCTACGGTGGTTGACGTACTTGTGTCTAGTATGTTTATAGTCAGTAGTGTGCCAGTTTTCATATTTATTTTTATGACATTTCCCCTTGCGGTTGGTGCGCTCGCAGCTTGATGAATTGGTTTGCGGGTTTTTTTAGCAATATCGAATGTTTGATTTAGTCAGTTAGTCACCTATATATGTATATGCAGTACCTAGCTTACTTTTACTAGCCTAATTTCCGTGGAACTTCTAGCTAGAGAAGTTAAGTTAAACGGATAATTCATTAGTAATTGTCTAAAGTGTTAATAGCATTTTTTTGATATTTTCGGCCATAATCAGTAATTACACGGCTGTTAAATAATTTACCTCTTTAATTAATTTTAATTTCCGTTAATTAATTACGATTTAACTATTACACCTTATTAGGAGAGCAGCCATTTAAAAGTGATCATTCAAAAACTACTTTACTATAGTTACAATCAGCACCTGACCTTCAAAGTTTTTGCCACCTCATTGTACGCCTATTTATGATTGTTTACACAGGAGGCGCGAATATCTCTTCATCAGACCTGAGAGCCTGGTCCTCGACGAGCAAAAACTTTATTGTAAAATGATCCATTGTCATCTTCCTGACTGTCCATTTTCAATCTAAATCTGATAGTAAAAAATATAAGACGAATTGAATCTTAGTTTGGTGACCAAACATTGAAACAAACGTATTTCAAATCCGACAAATATTTACCATTGTGCTTTGGTGGATTTTCAAAATACTTTAATGATGACATTGATCTAGATGACTGATGGACCTCATCTATGCGCTTGTATTTCATTACCACATAATTAAAGCTTTTTCAATAAGTCTTAGAAGAGTAACTGAGAATCCATCTATCCTGGGTGTCCTCCTACTAGGATCCAGTTTGATTACCGCCACTAAAACTTCACCAATTCCTCAGCATTAACAACACCTTGATTTATTACATTCAATACCAATCGATCGCATTGCAGACAAGTCAGTCGTGAGCTGATCAAGAAAACTTGTTTGAACAGTCTCCATGTATGATCAGTACCCAATATACCTTTGGTATCTTGTCACAGTCAGTCAACTGACGAATCTTTTAATACCGAAGGACAAGTCAGAATTATTTGGTGCGAAATGGTACTAGAGTGCATATTTTAAAGTGCAGTCGACTGTTAAATATCTTGTTTAATTTCATCTGAATATGAACACGTTTAGTTTTTGTGCATTTATTATTATTGAAGTTGCTTTTGGCAATTATGTTACTGTCAATTGATTTTAAGTGGTTCCTGTTTAGTCCTACGGGTGAAGTCAGATAAGATAAGAATCGCCTAAATCAAAATAATTGTGTTTTGGTAATCAATTTTTTGTTTAGATATTTACAATAGGTTTCGCCAGTATCGAATGCAATATGCTGGTGTATAGTTGTATACTAACTTAGAGTACTTACTACGCTTTATTGTTTCACCACAACAATCGAAAAGGAAAAAATTTAGAGGTGCTCTGCCTTGTCTACTTATAAAATATGGTAAGTACCTATTTTAAAATGAAAATAAATCTGTTAGTACCAAAATCTTCGTTGATGTATCTCGTGTTTTTTGCCTTTAGGTACAAAAAGAAATAGTTTGTCATTTAATTGAATTTATTTTTAAACTAATTCACTATTATAAGCACTGATGTTTGCCGCAATATGTTTACCCGTCGCCCACTTGCTAAAAACCGGACAATACCCGGATTCCATTTGACGGTGAAGTTCCGACCGGTTCTGAAAATCAAAAACCCAGTTCCTCCGGTTACGTGATGTAAATATTTTTTTATGATCACATTTATTTCAAATACATGTCCTGCTTGCCGTATGCCGGTCTGAGAGATGGTCAATTTGGTGAGTGCACCAGATCTGACGCTTATTTGAAAACTGACATGAGTTAAATTCCGCA
Organism: Opisthograptis luteolata; assembly: GCA_931315375.2. Taxonomy (NCBI): domain Eukaryota; kingdom Metazoa; phylum Arthropoda; class Insecta; order Lepidoptera; family Geometridae; genus Opisthograptis; species Opisthograptis luteolata. The sequence goes on along the minus strand of OV928053.1, from coordinate 10,851,195 downwards.
CACTTACTTGCAAAATGTAGAATGTAGCTCTCTCCAAATGCAGTGCTACAAAATGCTCAAGATGGATAATGTCAAAAGAGTTCATCAGGGTCAGCAACGAATCGGCAATAGGTACTCATAGTGTTGCAAAGGTGACACGGGGACCACTTACTATCAGGAGAGGAAAAAACGTCAACCAAACTTTAGAGTTTCATCATTTACTTACTGTCAAGAAAGAAACGAGTTAAATGGTAACCGACCTATAGTAAAAAGATAACCGTGAAAAGCTTGCAGCGCGCCTACCGGTACCATCAATGGAACTTATTTCGTGTAGTGATATCATTCGGCCACATGGCAGCCGCACCTGTCGTTTTACGACGAGTGGTTACAAGTTTCTATGACATTCAATTTGTAAAAACAGGAGTTTGTTATTAACATATTGATGACGAGCGACTCGCCCCCGCTTTGTATGCAATATACAAAGCCTATGTTACTCGCTGATAATGTAGTTTAATGTAAGTGAGAGAATTTCTAAAATCGGTTTAGTAGTTTTTGAGTTCATTCATTCCATACAAACTTACAAATAATCAAGTTTAGACTAGCCATCTGCCCCAGCTTTGTACCGGTGAGCAAAGATTTTGACAACCGGAAACTTTCCTAAAATTGTTAATTAATATACATAATATTTAATTTAGCGGACTTTATTGTAGACTTACTGGAAACCTACATTACTTTCATACATGCCATAAACTAAAATCAACAATTTAACATTATTCTAGGAAAGGACTCGGTATATTTCGATGCTTTTACACTCTCAAGTCTTAAACGGCTTATGAAAAAAGTAGTAGAAAAATAATACTTTGCCGGAATCTAACCTCCACAGTTGGCATTAGGTCATTCAGTTACCTCAATAGATTATTATGCTACTATTGCTGTGTTGTTTATTGTGTTGCTTCCGGAATATATAATAGTATAATAAGTTTAGGAACCGACGGTTTCGCTTATTATTCCTATAATAATATAATGTATGTGACATTGAACGAGCCGATCTCTGCGGCGTGGGAACATCACTGTAATATACGATTATGTGCATCATTGTCAACACATTTATTATTGTGATGTCTCATTCACTTGGCTATTGTCTCGAAGTCAAGTCTTCATTTCGGTGTATTTATTTTGAGCTTGACATTTGTTTTGCCAATGGCTTGACAGGTCACTTTCCTTTCCGCACTAGGGCACAAATAGCAAAACTACAATGTTACAGATATACAACAAAGCAGAAGTGATTGAGCTCATCGTGTTCGCAACTTCTGTCGACACCTTGTCAAGTGCTGAAAGTCATTGAAACCAAAGCCGTTGATTTTATAACATAAATAAAAAAGATGCCCTAGTGGATGGAATTGCGTATGTCTATCTATAATTTTTATTGCAATATGCGCCCTGCCATTAGTAATATTGGTTCACGTTACGATTGTAATGTATTCCCTCTAATTTACAACCAATTAGTTAGTTGAACACACTCTCTGTAACTGACACATGCTGGTGGTATAACATTCTATAACATTCATTCGTTATCATCCGTTTCTAAACTACCTACTTTTGAATATTTTAATATCTATTACTACGTCCTTCCGAATTTCCGGCCATCAGATTAAAAGGCATGAAAATAAAAATAAATACTATCGGAAAGTACTGGCAGGCTGTGGAATGTTAAAATTTGCAAGTTGAAGTGGCAATGGGCAGGCCACATCACATCCCTCGCCGAACTAATAACCGATGGGGAAGAAAAGTTCTCGAGTGGCGACCACGAACCGGAAGATGTTCTGTAGGTGGAACGACGACATCGTAAGAGTCGCAGGGAGCTGATGGATGCAAATGGCTAGTTGCCGTTCAAAGGGGGATATTAAGGAGTGGATTTCTGCCGGCTGATGATTATGATAATGATGAAATGCGAACATTGCATTCTGCGGTATCAGAAGCTACAAGCCTAACATAAGTAAACAGTAAATTGCTGCTTGTAATATTAAAAACCCTCCTCGACTCGTCGTCAAAACTCACGAAAGCGCTCGTCAGTCCACCGTGCATATGATTTAATTAATTTCACCCACGTCTCTCCTGGCGGAAATCGTTATAAAACTGTAGATGTGACTCCTCCCTGCATTCTAATTACGCGCTTTTGGAAACGGAACACAATATTCATAGGCCTAATTGTATGCGCAGTTTAATTTGGGTACGTATTTGCTTAGACTTTGTTTTTAAAGAGGACAAACACGTTGTCTGAGTCATCCATCCATTGGTGTTCTAGTTATTAAATATGCAGATTATGAATTTGCTGTTTTAAAACTAGCAGAAGCCTCTGTTTTGTTTTGTGAATTGAGAAATTTTAGAATTAGATTGATTTAAAATGATGCTAAGTATATAATTATATGGCTACATCCCGTTTGGTAAGTATCCCATTATCATTATTACGTTCCCACTGCTGGGAAACAGGCCTTCTCTCAGAGAGAGAGAGCATGGGCCATAATCCACCACGCCCATTGCGAGTTGGCGGATAGCAACCAGCCCGTCAAACTTTTCAGGCCATCCGAAGGTCTCCGACATAGTGTAACGACTGCTATCCTCAGATAACCTCTTTATATACCTACTCAAAACTAACGATTGGTAAACATTTTCCTTTCCTTTTATCTACGCCTTGTCTTGACATTTCGCTACGTCTCACCGTTGTAAATATTAGGCTTCTTTCTGATAAAATAAATCTTGTTGAAATTGGATTTACGATAGTCGAGGTATTAAGACCTAGTTCATGACTATTGCAATGTCTCCGGATCCGGCAATGGCCTATTCGCGGCATTTCTCAGGCTTCTTCACCATGACACAATTGTCATCGCTACAGTTTAGCTTAGCTTCAATACGGCACGAGCAACCTTGCCGTAACCAAGTCCATTCATCCTCCTCCAACTCTTGAATGAGTTCGTAAGATTTGTCATTTTCTGCCAAGTGTGGGTTCATCGCCCGCTCTGGCCCAGTTGTGCCACATATTGGGGTCAGAGTGGGAGTCTCATCGCTCACAATGTGGTGTGCAGACACGCGGGTTGGATAATGCCACTGTAAATAAACAAAGCTTGCAGAAAAAGACTAGGCCATTTAGTGTGACAGACAAATCGCTGCTTAGGCGTTACTTTATTTCACTAGGCCTTCTTTTGTCGCGAACGTTCAATAATGAAAGTTTTATTGACTTACTTGATTTAAACGATCACAAAGCTTAATGTATCTTTGTGCACTGTACAAAACCTTTTTCCATTTAGTTTCATAGATGAACGGTTAGACTTGGAGTCTGACCTTCAGGACTTTTGAAGACTACTTGCGTAGTAAGTACCTACTCTATATTTTACTATCATCAGCTGCTGGGAGCAAACGTCAAGCATTATCTTCTTCGGTTTTGTTAGCCAAGTTTACTCTGAATTTTAAGTCACGACTCCTGTAATGTTATGGAAGAACTATTCTATAGCTACAAAACTTGTACGATCTTGGGCTAACGACAGACAACTAATATTGCTTTCCGAAAGGTCTTCAGACAAATTGAATTTGCATAGCAGCCCAACAAAGCGCATAGTGCTCGTAAAATTGTGCCCATAATCATCAACGGGTCTTATTGTGTGCCCTTTTGTAGGTCCAAGCTTACCGTGTACGGTTCTTAATGCGCTGTTATTTTCTCCTTGCAGTTTAATGCGTATTTTAACATAAGTACTTAATTCTCATTCAAATTATTACAAAGGGCGACAAGTCATAAAAGTAGATAAGTGTATTTGAACTTCAAGGGTTCGCCTATTAGCATGTATAGCCTGATCTACTAATGCACGGAATGCATGACCAATGAATATTACTATCAGTATTGCATTTTGGAATAGGCAAAGATACAGGAACCGACCGTTTGCCGGTTCTTCAACCTCGATAAGGCCACTAACACCTAACGCAAACAAGCGTCATTGTAAGAACTCTGGCCGCGTCCATCCGTGGGCGGGCCCGTGGGAGGGCCCTACGAGTCCAAGGACCAAGTGTGGCTCTTCGTGACCCCGGGGTTATCGCGACCGCTCCGCAGATTAGAACCCCATTTAGAGCCAAGGATAAATGCTGATAAATGACGGAGAAAGTGCTTGTAAGTTTTAGTTCAGCTTGTTATTTGTGTCGCGACGCGAGTTGTCACGATCAGTGGTTTGTTTAGAGTTTAGACTGATTGTTGCTAATTCATTTGTTTTACTGAGTGCTTAACTAATGGCGTGAGCATGAACCTACCTAGTTCATTTTGAGAAGATAAACGCGGATCTGTTTTAGTGTCTAATAATCAAATTACATTAAATAAAGAACGTGAAAAACCCTGTTCATTATGAAAACTAGAGATAAAAATAGCAGCCTAAATACTTACAAACAATTTTGAAAAAGAGAGCTTTCAGTCAACTTAATTAAAATTACAATGAAATCTAATCTGACGATCGTGAGATTCCTGAGCCGGTTCCGTGACAGGCTAGGACTACCGGCGTCCCAAAGAGAACATGTCAACCAACAGGAGCATTCCAAGCAGTTTTAATTTAGAACCTGTCAAAGACACCACAGGAATATACTTAAAATTAACGTTGTCCTAAACCGAGGACTGTAACGTTTGTTATTACCGGTACTAGATAAAGAGGGACACGCACTGTTAGATATCGCTTGCCCTTGAATGTTGTGGTTCTTTGATAAATGTGTCGGTTTCCTTCCTATGTTTTCGTTTACAATTTTGAGAGATGTACGTGACTTTTTGTTATATAAACAACATTAGCTACCACTATCTAAATTAATTAAGTTTCAAGTAATCATCTACTTATTATTACTGATAGTACCTATTGCTACACGAGTTCCGGGCTGCGTAATCGACCATGTACCGTCTGATCACAAGCTCGATTGCCTCAGTTGCAGCACCATATACCCTTGTTTTACTATTTTGTTCAGGTTACTCGGTCCCTGAACTCCAAAGGGAGTGATCCTTTTTACCGTCAGTCCATATCTGTTGTCTGCTGGTTATAGCTTTATTATTTCTGCTTCGCTCCGATAGCCGTTATAGTTTAGTGATCGTAAAAGTAGACATCGTAGACGGAGATGCAAAGAGTTTATTTCATGTTATTATGGAAGCTTATTTAGATATTAATTAACGATCGACTTGGCAAATGTAAGTGTAGGTAGGACGCCCTCCAACAAGGTGGAGCGACGACTTAGGCTTCATGAGTTCATGACACACGCTCACACACAAAATCAAAAGATATTTATTTAGTAGGATACGTCATGTGGTCACTTAGAAACGTCAAACTTAAAACTAGCTACGCTTATTCCAACCTCCTTACGCCGGCAAAAGAACAGGCAAGAAACGCCTGGCTAGTAATTTTTTAGCCACTATCACATTGTTTTTCTCCTATAACAAATTGATTGAATTGAAGCAAGTTCTGGAACTGGTATCCCAACTATAATCAACAAAGACCTGATGTTTGTACAGCATTGTCTGAGACCAAACATCTACGCTCATCTCACGAATTACCCAGATCCCGACCAGCATTGAAAAGTTTCCAATTTGAACTCAAGTAGACCACCGTACTTCCATGAACTGTGTAATCATCAAAGAATGAAGTGTAGGCCAGTGACCAGTGACCAATTGGATACTCTGTTCATCGGCGGCCTACTTCGGCCGTCGCGGGTCATAATATCATAACTGGCCATTACACGCCGCCGTTAACGAGTGTTCAACTGCAGTTACCTACTTGTTACAGTAGTCATTAGTAATGCTTAGTTTATAGCGCTGTTTTTATGTTTAGTTTAGCTCCGTTCGCGTTTTGGGATCAAAAAATCAAAAAAATATTGTAGAGTACAACATGTGATCAATTTAATTCTAGCTATAGTACATTTTTTCCAACCTCCTAACGCTGGCAAAAGAACAGGCACTTTTCGTGGTCATTTTTCGGGCGCGATCATATTTGTCATTTAACTTTTATCTATTACCAATTGATTGGATAAATGTATGTAGAATTCTATGTTTATTCTTCTGTAATCTTTTTTTATATCCTACAAGAGTAGCACTTAAATGTGACGATGTGATCGAATGTGATGCCCCCGTCACGTCTGGACTGGGAACTTGCTCTCAAGTTGCAGGTGTCTTACCAAAAAGTTCTAGCACACTGCCATTCTACAGTAATCTATACTATTATCTATACTAATATTATAAAGCTGCAGAGTTTGTTTGTTTGTTTGTTTGTTTGTTTGTTTGTTTGTTTGTTTGAACGCGCTAATCTCAGGAACTACTGATCCGATTTGAAAAATTCTTTCAGTGTTAGATAGCCCATTTATCGAGGAAGGCTATAGGCTATATTTTATTTCCAAAAAAATTAGGGATCCGTAAGAAAATTGCAATTTTGCAACCCAAGGTGTGAAATCGAAAACCTATTTTTGCGTGCGCTGCCAAAACTATTGACACTAGAACAAAATAATGTATTACGGGTTTGTAGGTCCTATTAAGATCTACAAAAAAGTCCGCGAGAGCATATGTCTAACTATTATAGTTATGCCACAATAAGTGATCTTCTGTTTTAAAATTTTAATTTTTAATGCAACCGCTAGAAAAGGCTCTTTATTTGTATCTTGGTATTAATCCTTATCAAAATAAATTACTTCTTATTCAAAACTGCTTCAATGCCTTTATATAACTTTTTGAATCATTCAATTCGGACATTCCATTCGAAAGATATCACGAGTTTAAAATGTAAGTAGTAGTAGAAAAATAAAACCGCCGCACCGCAGCGCAGCGGGAAACGCGGTGAGGTTGGGGCACCGGGAGAATCTATGAAATAGGTAAAGTGCGGTCGCGGACCAGGAAGACCTCTAGCTGCGCGGTTCAAACGTGCGGTCCAAGAAAAATTAACTTAGAATTAAAATATGATAATGGGTACCTACAGCTGGTAACGCGGTGAGGGGGCACCGAAGTGCGGGATTAATATTGGAGTATACGGAATATATACGCTTTCGCGCCGAAACTACTGAACCGATTTATATGAAATTTGGTTTATAGATAATTTGAGCCCCGGGGAAAGGATATAAGATACCTTTTATCGCGATAAACTGTAGCCCACGCGGGTGAAACCGCATGGAACAGCTATTATTAATATTATAAAGCTGCAGAGTTTGTTTGTTTGTTTGTTTGAACGCGCTAATCTCAGGAACTACTGGTCCGATTTGAAAAATTCTTTCAGTGTTAGATAGTCCATTTATCGAGGAAGGCTATAGGCTATATTTTATTTCCAAAAAAAATAGGGATCCGTAAGAAAATTGCTATTTTGCAACCCAAGGTGTGAAATCGAAAACCTATTTTTGCGTGCGCTGCAAAAACTATTGACACTAGAACAAAATAATGTATTACGGGTTTGTAGGTCTCATTTAGATCTACAAAAAAGTCCGCGAGAGCATATGTCTCACTATTATAGTTATGCCACAATAAGTGATCTTTTATTTAAAAAAAATATTTTTTAATGCCGCCGCTAGAAAAGGCTCTTTATTTGTATCTTGATATTTATCCTTATCAAAATAAATTACTTCTTATTTAAAACTGCTTCAATGCCTTTATATAACTTTTTGAATCATTCAATTCGGACTTTCCATTCGAAAGATATCACGAGTTTAAAAATGTAAGTAGTAGTAGAAAAATAAAACCGCCGCAACGCAGCGCAGCGGGAAACGCGATGAGGTGAGGGGGGCACCGGGAGAATCTATGAAATAGGTAAAGTACGGTCGCGGACCAGAAAGACCTTTAACTGCGCGGTTCAAATTCAAACGTCCGGTCCAAGAAAAATTAACTTAGAATTAAAATAGGATAATGGGTACCTACAGCAGGTAACGCGTTGAGGGGGCACCGAAGTGCGGGAATAATTTTGGAGTATACGGAATATATACGCTATCGCACCTAAACTACTGAACCGATTTAAATGAAATTTGGTATAGAGATAATTTTTTGAGCCCCGGGGAAGGGACATAGGATACTTTTTATCGCGATAAACTGTAGCCCACGCGGGTAAAACCGCGAGGAACAGCTAGTAATACCTTATACCTACCTAAACTGATAAACTGAAACCGACTAACACAGTTATGCACGAACTCATTTTATTATAGAAATTATGAGTACAGTACCTACCTACAAATAAGACGTTCCTCCGCTTCTATGTAGTTGTTATGAAATCCGTCCTAATCAAAGATCATTCACAACCGCTGCCCTCCACCCCGCCTATTGAAATCGTTATCTCCAAACAGAACTCTGGCAATTTGCTACTAGACAGCATCTATCCATCTCTGCTCAAATTTGCTCTCGTAATATCCCAAGTAATGTCTTCTTCGGACACCCACACACGCCCACTTAAATGCATCAATTGCTGTGTACAATGAAAAATATCAGTCGAGAAAGATTTGCTGTTGGATTGACACCTTTTATGTGCAGCATCTGTGATTTGTCTTCTTTTGTGATTCTAAATGTAAGTTGGTATATGTAATATGTAGTACAGTAATGTTAGAATTTAACTTTTTTCTACCGTTTTTTCTTTTTAACGTTTGACCAAAAGTCACCTGGGCCCTTATCCGCTCTGACCATCAAGATTCCTTGCCAATAACTTGTGACGTCATTACTTACTTTAGCAGTCATGGTCATAGCGAATAAGGGGTGACGATGTGGTCAAACGTGGCGTCACGCTATGCCTGGATTAGGAACTGACTCAGTAGCCTACGTATTAATCCAGGGTACAAGCTATCATCATTCAAATTTCACTCAAATCCGTCGAGTCTTTTCAGCGTGAAAAAGTATCGAACATAAACACTCGCTCACTGACAAACTTTTCATTTATCATATTGTAGTGTGATAGTAAGCATTTGTATTAGATAATTATGTTTCACTTCATAATTAAATTAACCTGTGGTCGGCAACGTGGGATCTTATATAGCAAATGAATAGAGGTACGAGTAAAAGTATATGCTTAAGAGGTGAATTGATCTAAGCAGCTGCAAAAGTGTAAATTGATAAACACACAGGTATGTACTCTATACGAAACAGAGGCATTAGAATCGCACTATTTAACAATGAAAAAGGCTAAATAACATAATAATTACACACACTGTGTCTTTTTAGTCTTCACAATAAACAGTCTTATCACAGTCGTCTCTCGTTGTGAGTTTGATTTCGCAGAAATTGTCTTGTGCATCAACATTTTATGAGCCAACATTAATAATTTCGCATATTTGCGCCTTAAATCGCTAATTAATAAACAGCATACCGTCGGTCTCGCGCGCTTTCCCCTGCTTGCCGATTCGACAGCGGAATGATTTTACGAAAATTATGCGGAGGAGGTGCTTAATTAGGCATTCACGCGAATTACGCAATTTATACTTGTTTATAGACTTTCTGTCAATGGCTTGCGGAAACGAGATATGAAAATGTGAGTGCCGTATTATTTTCTTACTCACAATATAACTTGGCTCGTATTTCAATTTTTCTTACTCATTTTTGTATTGTCTTTGTAACCACAATCGCTTACATAATAATTTAAGTAAGTACCTATTAATAATTATTACAATGTGTTTACGTCTTGAAATTTGAACAATTTGCTTAAATAAACAACTAAAACACCTGAACGGTATCAAATAACATGAATCATAAAACTTTATTATCGTAAAGAAAATACAGTCCAAATCCAATGTCGCGGTAAGAAGTGGAAGGAGACTCTTTACAAACTCATCAAAACCAAAAGCCACAACAGTGGGGAAATGGTGCTAAAAATAAAACAACATCTCATCAGGAACCGAAACAAGCTCATTCCGAAGTGGTCACCATCAGATAAGTCCGAGTTCTTCCTACATGGAGGATCCAGTCAGACTGGTGTGGAAGGCACGCATTGCAGGACCGGTCGGGGCAGATACGCACCGAGACCGCTATGTGCGTACAGATTCGCATCTACTGGAAATAACTTCTAAGCTGGAGTTAATTGTAACAGGGTGGTTAGCGTCAGGCATGTACTTGGGAAGGACTCTTTACTATTTACTGATGTTAGAGGAAAGTTATTAATGGGACCAGTTAGCGCGGTAGGTTAGATAATGTTTCTTTACATTTTAATGGATATGTTTGACTAGTGAGTTTTCCACCCACGTGGAAGTGTTTTTTTTTATTTTAAATATAACCTCCTCCCGTTTTCGTCTGTTTTTTTTGTATGTCTGTTGTTTTCTGGTCTTAAGACCAGCGGTTTAGGCTCTGCGTTGATATGACACTCTGTCAGTCAGTATGTAGTATGTAGTGTCTTTATGTTAGTATGTAGATGAATTAATATAATGAATGTTAACTCAGTTTAACTTAACCGCTTGACCTGGATCTTGTAACGCGCTGGGCGTTAGACAACATAGACGCGTCGATGCTATCGCACCGCAATGATACACGTAACGACACTACTCTTTGCAGAGTTACGTTATGTTTTGTAACGCCTAATCCAGTTTACAAAACTTATCTTCATGCGGAAAAATGCTAAAAGCAGCTGACGAAAGCGGGGTTTCCACAAGGCGCGGTTTTTGGACCAGTTCTTTATTATGCTTGTTATGTATGGAAACATTTCTCGTTAGACGTCCGCTTAAGCGTTATTTAAATTACAAAAGAGACAGAGATACTATGTTGGTAAAATTACAAGTTTGACCATTCCAGTGAGAGTATAAACATACGTTGTTACAAGAGCAGCGCAGACGGACGGCGCTACAAATATTTATATATTTTTGTCGCGGCAACCGCGGCCGCACTTCCTCTCCGCACTCAGCCGTGAATTAGGGGTAGCTGGAAATAGAACTGAGACCGCCATCCGTCAACTTTGTTGGCTCTACAGAATACACCTGGAACTGCAGTGGAATAAGGAAGTCTACTTAGCGCAAGATGAAAGAGAAGACATAAGGCACACTTGTTACATTAGAAGGGGATATCTTTCTGTATTAGGGGATCATTTTTTTATTTATACAGAGAAGGTTTAAAACTGATGGATGATCAGTGTGGTTTAGCTACAAGAGAACTTCAACATTATGTTGCTCAAACCCTTTTGCAAACATGACGAGTACTATGCATGTTATAAGTACCACGCAGTGTTCTTAAAAAAAATGCAATAATTCGGCATCGATACCAAATTACTACATTTTAAATTTATTTAATCAGGCAACATGTTGTTTGGCCACACATTAATAAAGAACTAATTAATAATTGCTTCACTATTTGATTTGCATAGAGTTGAAATCAACCCAACTAAATTCGTAGAGGAACTTTGCGTCCTTTTAACTATGTAAATTCACTTTTATTTTTTGCTTTATAATATTTATATAATTGGTTACATCGATTTTAAAAATCAAGCTACAATATGATTTATGGAGTGCTTTTTATAACCCTTAGTCTAACATTCAGCCCAATTTTCAAGTTGTACCTTAGTCTACGAATGTTTACGTAAACTACTTACTTCCAACAGTAAAAAATCCAAGCCTTACTAAGTCTTTTTGCTTACAACAGCGACCACCCATATCTGGTGCAGTATAAACAGCTTCCTAATCCAAACAATACGAAAGTGCTATTGAACCCTAACTTACTAGACAAAACAATATGAAGTGATTGTGGAGAGAGCCCTTGTAAACAGTAATGCCCGCATCCTGCCAATTACGAGCTGGATCTGAGAGCCACTCGGCAGCTTCCCGTTAATAATGTTATGGTTATGAGTTATGATGACTGAGGCAGTTTACACTTTCCGCACGATTTGGGGGACCACCCGTTGTCGATGAAATATGAACTCCAAACTAGACAATTTTAAGTATATTCTATCACGAACTACAGAACTCTTTGGGGCATTATGTAGAGGACTCACCTAAATTTTGGGCTGAAAATAATTTGCTACAAAAAGTTGACAGACAACATTTCAATAACAATTCTTTTATAGAAAAAAAAAAAACACTGGATATATCAGTATCAGGAACTGGAGGGCTCAAATGAAATGCAAAGATCACTATAACATGAAAAGGGTCATTAAAGTTATAAAGTTTAGGTAAGAATAATGATTGCATTGCAATGTTAAATTCTACCTAAATATGTGCTTTCTGTTTATTGTAATTTTACCTTGGATTGTGAAGGATTGGCTCTTGTCATTCAATAACAAAAAGCGTGTTTTATTTTAAAATATGATGATGCTACAAACTTCATAAGAAATATAACAAAACTTGTCCCGTTTGATATTAGTTTGCATCAATCCTTGTCATGTTATCAAAAATCACGATCATATAAGTAATCGAAACGTAAGATAGATTAAGCTTAGCGATGAATTTAATAAACCAGTATTATTTTAGAAACCGTGAGGTTGAAGCTAGTAGTTTAAGATAAACGTGGCGAACTTGCTTCAATTCAATTAAACTGAAGAACCAAATTGCAAACATGATTCCTGCTAGGCGCTTCTTGCCTGTATTTTGACATTATAAGGAGATTGGAACAGGCGTAGCTATTTTTAATGAACAACCTACTAAATGAACATATTTTGAGTTTGATTCTTTTTATAGTGAAAGGAAATCCTCACAAATTAATATACTTAACTTGTACAAATCTAGAACATTAATATCTGACTTAGTAACAGGGTTAACATCTTAGCGCTTGCAGATTATTAATCGATCGGTTTGTTTAATTTATGTATCGGTGTCCTCGGGCACATAGATCACTTAGACACCTTGGACACGTTGGATTTGAGAGACATTCTCGGCTTTAGTGGGATCATCCCTAATCCCTAAAATAACTTCGTTTAGCGGGAGTGGAGGATGCTATTAATATTTTGCTTGTGGATAGTCTTGTTGATAAATGTTAATAAACTTTATTGGGTTTGTGACACAAACATTCCAATTTAATTTAGGTACTTAAATATTGTCTCTCTATTTATAAGCCTTTTCTATTTTATTTGATCCAAGCACCCCACAATAGTTCGTTAAATTAATCTCTTTACCTTCAGTCATACTTCAAAGCTCATCATAAAATCATTAATCGTAAATAATTTGCGAACTTTACGCAACGTATGTCCGCCTGAGTGACGCTTGTCCAAACGTGACTTTAACTCATTTCACATATTTGTATGCACTGAATTAGCTTCTTACCTTTTAACATGGATTAAATTCAATAGGGCCGTATAAGGAGAGCAAACGTGGCCATACATTGATTCAAACGACATATAAATATGAAATTCTCCGCGGGAGCCGGGCTTGTTCTGTATAACTTAATGTCTCTATTACAGGCTCATTGGATTATTTATTAGTTGTTTGAATAACTTTAATTGAATTAACGTTGATTTGTAGATAATGATCTGACTTACATTCACCTAGTTTATTTGCAGCTGCACTTTTCTAGGCCAGTGGGGTTACTCGTAAAGCGATGATACCATTTAACATTAAATCTCAGCAGCCTGTCACAATGACATTGACGATTGTCACATGTCATAAAATAATTATTTCAACTCGATCTCATACATGACGATAAATAGCTACCTAAAAAGTTGAGTAAGTATTTGCAAGGAAATGCGGTGTAACAATTCAGAAATAATTGGATAGCACCGTCCTTATGCCGTCACTCCTAAAGGCCCTTAGCAAGTGTCAGACACGATAATCAACATATTAAAGAGAATTGAAGAAGTAGGATGACCAAATAACAGGAAAGTGCAGTTAGTCATAATCAGGAAGCCTTCATCAGGCTTTGCGTGTGTAACGCAAGAGTTGTATGGATGTGCTGATTTAGATGGGAGAAAACCGGTAGCAAGATGAACGAAACCTTAAAACTACAGATTATCTTGTAACTAAAGACAGTGCTGTCAATATCGTGACTTGGAGGAAGCTTCTACGGTATTCCTTGCATAAGAAAGGGCACCGATTAGTAGTTAAATACCTGTATTGAACCATATCTGCTGGAAAGCACTGCTTTATAAAACACAAAAGAACAGAATATTCCACTCATTATTAAAGCACTGTCAAGTCAACAGTATGTTCCTCATTAAAGGACTAGACTGTGACGCGTTTGTTCGCACAATGCAGCGGTGGGTGTGTCAGACTGGAGGGCGGACATGCAGTCTGCCGGCTGCGGACACAATGGCTGTCTCGCCGACAACGTGTGCAATCAGGGAGACCAGTTTCTATCATAAATAAGGATAATGTGCAATTAAACCGTGTTTGCCAAGTCTTTTAGACGTTAAAAGTGGTGATTTGGCACCCAGCATCCTTGTAAGATATAGTTGATGATGTGAAGTTAATTTTTTTCGCAACGTGAATGGCCTTTTCACTGTTTGAGTGGTCGTCCTTTTTCGTTTCTAGCTGCATATTATGTTAAGCTTACTGTTACTGGTTGATATCATAATCACAGTTTTTAGCTCGGAACATACATTGTACCAGTACCTACGAGGGATTTACAGTCTACGATAACCGATCGCTAACGATTTGTATCGCATGTAGTCGGTCGTAACAGGTCAACCTGTATGGCTATCACTGGGATGACCCTTCAGTGGCATTTTCATCAGAGCGCTTTCGTGCTTTGGAAAGCACCAGCTATATACAGTAGTATAAAGCCATGACTGAGGCCTTCGTACGGCTTGACAACTCCGAGAATAGAGCTGCGGCCTCTAGCCCATGCGAAAGAAGAACCAAATCTTATGCCACAAAGTTTATATCGCACAGTAGTACAGGTCTCAACGTTATTTTTGCGTGTAATCAATGCATTTTCTGTTGTCCCGTCAAGCGTGCAGTTATCCTACTGCTCGCTGCAATCCAGTGCGCGATGAATGGCAATCAGACGACTGACGCGTCGAGGGCCTACTCGGCGATTCAGCGTTTTGTACCCATAGTACTAGTACTTACAATAGGCTAGGTACCCTTCCATTTTTATTCCAATCTGAGCCCTTTCCAACCGCTTATTCCCAAAGTACTCCAAGAAACCATGTCGTAAGACAGAAGTACGTACTCGTGTTTTGACTTCTCACATCGCGGGGACCGGAAATGATATCATTGTTTTCAAACTCAAACTCACTCAAACTCAAAACTTTTTTATTTCATAGGATACATTGTGATCACTTTAAAACGTCAACTTAAAACTAGCTACGCCTGTTCCAACCTCCTTACGCCGGCAAAAGAACAGGCAAGAAACGCCCGGCAGGTAATTTTTTTGGCGCGATCACATTGACAATTTTATTCTTATTACTAATTGATTGAATTGGAGCAAGTTCACTAAAATCCCAAGCTTTTTTTTTGTCATCTAATCGATATTTTTTATTTAGCTTTACTAATAAGAAGATTTCTCTTGTTTTTTTTTGTGACGTAAGCATTGATATAAATCAATAAGGATATTTTCAGTGCCACTATTTTATCGAAAGAAATATAGTTCAAAGATAATATTAACTTATTTGAAAACAAGAAGGCTTTCTTGTTTTGTTGTTTTTTGAGCAATGCCGCAATTTGTAGTCAACGCTCGATCTATATTCGTAAAAATGTAAAATCGATTGCTTTTGTCGCATGACAGACGACTACATTAACATCGATCATCAAGATCAATGGTTTTGTTGCTCGACAGGATCCACAGCTAGTGAGGTCTTATCGATTGTATTTTCAAACTCAAACTCAAAAAATGTATTTATTAAGTAGATACAATATACAAGAAGTCGTTGGATATTGCCCTATAGATATTAGATAATCATATTGGAACTTGGAACCTAACGTTATAAGACTCTATGTTTATTAGTGGCAATAAATTGATTTGTTATTTATTTATTTAGATTTCTCTTGGGATTTTGTTGAAAAAACGTATACTTGAAGAAGTTGCTGACTTTATGGAGCCTAGTCTTGAAGTTGTCTTATTTCAGCTAGATTTCTGCAGGCAATCTGAATTATTCAGATGATGCCTCAATCATTTTTAAACGAAGGCTCGAGCGTCAATTCACTTTGCTCAGGTGAGGTTTATTTTTCAGCCTTGAGCCTCCCGCGTAGGTCGCCGATGGAGACCCGTTCAATTGTAATTTATTTTGCCCCGTCTTTGTACTTCGAGTTTTAATTTTATTTATCTTCAGAGTGAATGAGACAACTGATTCAATAGATGTGTATTGGTAGGTATAGGAACATGACTTGTGGGCTGTTGACACAGATGTGCCAGCATGACGAAATCATGGAAAATGTATCCTGAGATCACTCGCTTTTCTTAAACTTGACGAGATTCTACATTTTCACGAAAAAAAATTTAAAAACTACAAAAAAGAAATTAAGCAAAAATTGTTTTATTCATTGCCAGAAATACAAAGCATATCCTCAACCGCTGCTCCAGCATCCTCATTCCTAACTTTATATCAAGAGATCCTTTAGACCTTCAAGACTTAACATCATGTGACTTCTGGTCTAAAGCTACCTTATACGCTATAACATTTATAAATAGCATTCTACATGCTTCAAGCCAAGTTATATGCTTCAATAGGTTTCTAAATGAACAGTTAATTCCTAAACGAGCTTGCGTTACTGGATTACTGCACATTACATGCGGGTGAAAAGAAATTGTAAACACACCGAAATAGCTAAACAGTTTACGCAGGAACGCAGTCGGTGGTTTGGATTAGTGCACGCTGCAGTTTTACAAGCAAAGTCGTCAGTCAGCGAGGCGGAGATCAAAGCTGTTTGAGATGATGGGTTCCTGGTAGCTCTAGCCCTTTTATGGACGTAATCGGGGCGCAAATAGGAAGTTGTGATGTTGAAATCATGTACGATGGAAAGATTCGTGTTGCCATAATAGATCATGTTTCCCCATCCATAGTCAACTTGAACTATCATCAAATCTGCTTTTAAATCTCCAGTTAAGCACCAACTTTATGTATTCTAAGGTTAAAATTACGTCAATTTAACGATAATCCCAACTGCCCAAATCTGGCCGGATAAATTTAAAACTCCAGTAAAAAATCTGTCAAGTAGGTACTCCTTGATGGTGCATCATGTGCTAGTTACAGTTCACGATTAAAGTTAAAGCTACAGTTAATTTCAACTGTAGCAACAACTTTGACTATGGTCATGGTGCCACCCAGCATTAGACTTCTCTTGATCGTAGAACAGAAAAGGTTACACTGAAAAATTCATAAAAACATTCGCACTGTCATTCATTACTCGTTAGTCAAAAGCAAAGCGTTATTATTTTCAGTGACTTTTCCTCTGCAATTTTTATTCAGCGTCAAACTCCATTCAACGATAAAATGTTAAAGGTAACAGCTACCACTCCTGTTTACTTTCCAATTCCATTAAAAGCACCGGACGTCCTTTTTACAGCCTGTAAAATACAGTACAAACTGAATGCCGTCCTGCCTGCCCCTCGAGTCCCGTCGGTGCCGCATTGCTAAACCCATTGCCGCTGTTAACTATTCTGTGAGTTTATGTTTACGCATGTCTAGACGAAAACCGCCCCGCTGTCCTATCTGCCTACCTACTGAAAATGAGCTCTATGTCTACGTTCTAACCAGGGCCAGATTTAGATTTAGGCCCTGGAGCGACAAAGAATTGCAGTTATTTTCCACATAAAATGCAAGATTTCAGTCGTGTTTTCAATAAATGTAATTTATTGTGAAACCCATGTAAATTCTTTTAACAAAATTTATAGGTATTACTATATCGTTTAAATGATCAAAGGGAAAATTGTTTAATTGTTGGAATTTGGAAGATTTTTTTCAAAGTCTCTATTGTGGAGGCCTCACTGCTCTAGCCCCGGTTGCTCTCACCTAAAACCAGCCCTGGTTCTAACGGCCAACTTTGCACACAATGCACCAGTAAAATCCTCTTGCAAAATGTACTTTATGCCATTGCAATAGCGCAAAAAGACTGCGGCGTATAAACAATGTGAGCTTTGTTTTCGTTTCCCGAGGATTTCCGCACCCTGTTGCGGTCTTTTGTATGAGTAGACTGCCTATGCTTTGCCATCAAGTCTGCAGGCTTGGGATTTATTGTCGTGGGCGTAAGTATTTTAATGGTTTCCTATCCGGACTGAATTCCGGAGTCGTCGGTGGTCTTTATTCATTGTTTATCTATTTGTCTATGTGAATAATCCGGAACGCCCGGAATGTCTTCAGATGATTGTGTTCCGGATTGAAGGGCAATGTTTTCTTCATTTAAAATTACAAGGCATAAAGAGATTTATCATCTCAGGCCAGGATTTGAACTCTGGGCGACACTGAACTGTTAAGGGCAAGCGTGACGCTCACCATCAGCCACTTGCTCTTCTGCCACTCAGTCATTTATACAAAAAAATAATGTAAAGGCTATTATTTTCTGCCGGATTAACTAAAATGCGCGTGTGCCTTTTTTAAAATAATTGGCGCCGATTCTGTAAAGCTGGAAGTATTTACTAATGCCACTGATTAGTTAGGCTTCTTATTTATCCATTTGCGTAGGTACTACAAGCAGGTAAGTATAGGTAATTAGTGCTTCTTCATAATTAAGAATTCAGAGCGAATCAATAAGACGGTTTATTTATATTGGGTTGAATTTAACATCAAAAGATGAAAGTTGTCATCAATAATATTTATCGATAAAAAACAGCAATGTAAGTAAATACGCGCGACGTAAAGGAGCTTTCACATCTTGATAGCTTTTTGTTTACTCTGTGGCAAATATCACGAGCGGATAACGGCCTCCAAATTATAGATGAAAGTTTAAAATTAAATTATTATCGAGTTATTTTATCTTTGAACGAAATATTCGAGTAATTTACATATTTCATGGTGTTGTTGTAGCAATGTTTAAAAAAAATACATTTCAATAAAAATCCTTTTTAAATAGTGTATAAAACTATCTAACTAAAAAAACCTCGCCGTTTTACCCGCGTGGAGATAGGTTCCCACGGGATTTTTATCACAATGAAACAGAAAATTAGTTTAGCATTCTCACAGAGAAAGTATTTTTAAAATCGAATCAGTAGTTTCGGAGATACCCATCTGATATTCTTCATGAAAAACTGATAATTTGACTGAGACAAATAAAGTTGGATATATTTGGCTCGTCCACAATCCCGTTTCCCTAATTTTCGTCATAAATTAGAAAGGAATTGCTTCAAAGAAATACCTATTAGTTTTAAATAATCAAATTAATATGTACATTATACTTAACTAAAAACAAACACATTAATCTAATAAACTGCCATTTAATTCATCGATTAATGTTTATTTTATTTGTATTTAGATTTCGTGATAAAATATTCTAGTGGAACATGTAACTTTAGTAAATTTGCTTTTTACCATATATGGACATCTTCACATGAATTCTTCGATCTCTTTCATTATTTGTTTAATGAGTGGCGTCTGAAACTGTGTAAACTAAAATGATATACATAATTATTATTTTTGAAATAGTGATGTCCTGCGTATGTTATGATGAGTCATCGCATTATCAGCATGCGTCACCTCAGCACCACCATCGGCAAACAGCGAGGCTCTGAGGTGACTTTGTGGCAGATGTTCTTTGAATTCCTCGCTTTACCTATAACGAAATTAATTAATAATCGTATTTTTGTACAATATTGATTGTTTGTCGAGTGTGTCATCGACACATCGCAATTTCTTTTGATGAGTTAATCATCACTATTCACTACTGATCACGTTGTTTGAACATTTTTGTGTTTTAAATACGATATGTAAGGACAGTTTTAGAAATTTCTACCTTTTTATGCCAAAAATGTTATTATAAATAGGCATTTGAGCACATTCTCACCTGATGACAAGTGGCGAAGAGGTCGTTAATGGAGCATGCTTGCCTGAAAAAAATAAAAATAAGTAAATAAATATATTATAAGTATGTAATACTGAGCTTTTCTAATTTTAACATAATGTATGTAAGTATAAAGACTTCTTACTTATTGCTGAAAATAATATGACCTCAAAAAAACTATGTTATGCTAATGTGTGACAAAGTATCTCGTAGACATCTTTCGTAGCCAACATAGCACATGAACATTTTATATTCAATTAGTTTCCACAATTAATAACCAAACAGTTTACATAGCATCAAAATGTAACCAAGATAACATGATATTAAAATTTGTTAGTACAAACAGATGTGACATCATCCATAACAGGCTGGATTAGTATTTATTGTGGACTCTTTTAATTGCTGTCGCCCTGGTAGTTGGACGGTTGAGTACTGTGGGAAATAAACTCTGTCAGGCGAATATTTATTGTACCAGGAGATTTGCAAGTTCAGTCATTTCCACTTTGCGTTCAATCAATTTCAGACACTTGTTCAGCAAGTTCATTTCAACTAAAATTAAGTCTTAGTATTGAAAGTCGCTATGATATTCTTCAACTAACTCTATGTAACGAAACTAAACTAAATTGCATCGATTCTTTCTAAAAGTCTACCTAAATCTTCATTACTTGACATAAAATATATACAATATGTTATTAGTTTCCCATTGAATTTAGGATCGATTAAAGTCAGCCATTAGGAGTAAAAAAAAAACCAGCACAGATTAAAACTCAAAGCTAGATAAGTACACTTGAAAAAGAAAGATTAGTTTAGTGGCATGGCCGTGGCCGTGAGAAAGAAATCAGAACTTTTGGAGGGAAGTTATAACTATTTATTTATGAGATTTTGGGGTTATCGTGTAAGTTATTTTAAACTGAAAGTGTTATCTTTATAATTCTTAGATAAGAAGTCAAGTCACGTACTTACAGTGCCCCGCGTCTCTGGCTGTATGTTTAACGTCAGTTTATCCAAATAAACATTTTCAAATTTTCTTATTTGTCACCTAAAATTAACCCATAATCGGAATTGCTTTGATTACGCTAGGTATAAGATACGCGATTGGATTATTTAACTCTATATTATAAATTGTAATGTGTATACTAGAGTGTACGATTGTACAAATTATTTTCGTTCATCGACTTTTGTCGTTTTTCTAAATAGCTATAACTGACGGACAAACAGACAGACAGCCATGACAGTTATCTGATAAATAAAGGGTCCGTTTTTCAACAAACAAATTTATGAAATACATTTCGAATTCCTTAAATTAATTATTAATCAAACACATCTTCAAACGATTGACCTATCGCCCACCCCCATGCACCACTTACTATCAAAACAAGAAATAAAATACACCAATAATAATTCGACTCTCCCTTTCCTATTTATTTACCTATTATTGTTCTATGCTTTAATAAATATAATATTGATTATGGCAATTCAGCCCCTCGTTTGTAAGGGTGAGAGACTTGCGCGATGCGGTATATTTTGTCCTTATCTAACAAGAAGAGAGGGCGAGAGAGAGAGAGAGAGAGGGAGAAAGTAGAATTAGTTCACGTGCTGCAGATGCTGTGAGTGGCTAGATGCTGAACGGAACCAAGATTGTAATAGGGTTAATTTAACGGAACGTAATTCCGTAGTAGATGTGTATGTGAGATGATTGAATAGGCGTTTCTTGCCTGTTCTTTTGCTGGCGTAAGGAGCTTAGAACAAGCGTAGCTAGTTTTAAGATTAACGTCATAAAGTGATCACAAGGAATCTAGCAAGTTTTAATTACACACAAGAATTATCTAAAAGTTCTATGTCGGCGACGCATTATCAACGCCCGTAGTGTTGCAAATATCCATGGGCGACGGTAACCGCTTACTACCAGGTGGGCTGTCTGCTCGTATGCTGTATTACATATAAAAATATACAATACAATATTCTAGCTGCACTTCGCGGTTATACTCGTGGTTTTCCCAAAATCCCGCAAGAGCCTTTACTGGAATAAAAAGTAGCCTATGTGTTAATCCAGGGTGTAAACTATCTCCCATCCAAATTTCACTCGAATCCGTTGAGCCGTTATAGTGTGACGTATGAAGATGTAAAAACTAGCACACTCACCGACGCACTTTTGCATGTTTAATATTAGCTTGATTATGTGATAATATTTTTCTATTCCTAATGATAATGCGTACAGATTTACAGATCTTGACTTTTCCTGACATTAGCCAAGCAGGTCTCAATCATTCTTCTTTAGCCTTGAACAACTGGGTTTGCCAAAAAAAAAACTATTCGCAGTTTTCGCTTTTCGACAACCTTTCATTTTAATGCACTTATTGGTAAGCACATCGAACATTAATGCCTTTCGAAATCTCGTCTCATATTACAAGCACGGCTAAAGGCCGCTATTAACATTCAGTTATCGGCGCAACCTGAATGCCTGGCCTTATGCCTTAAATCTGAACTTGACCTTCGTGGCGCCCTCCCGCATGCCGCCGTCCACTTTCCCAGATGTGCTCGTAGCTCGTACTCTCGTGAATGCTAGCCGGCCGGCTGGTTGGTAGTACGCGTCGCGACGCCGCCGCTCGATCCTGCATGAAACCATCCCGTTCATCAATATATTATTTTCATTCAGTTTCAGATATGTTATTAATAGACTGACGGCGTAGACGCGCCTTATGCAGCTTTAACAGTGGTTAGTGATTAGTTAAGTGGAATGCGACGAATTTTATGACAGAGATTTTTATTTGTGAGTATTTTAATTTGAAATAGGTATGTACGTAATTTTTATTGAAATTTTAATTATTATTTTCAAAGTTTATGTTTGTATATGTTCAGCAGTTATTATTGTCATATAGACTAAAGTGATATTGTTTATAGTTACTGACGCACATGCACTGATACAGTCTTATGTCCTAATGCACCTGTTAAAATATTTGTTTTGTTTTCATAGACATAATACATTTTAAACAATATGCAATATATTTTTTTCGCTAATATATGCATGTTTTGTACAAACGTGAAAGTATTTTATCTAGCGCTATCTCAGCATCATCATCGTTCCAACTAGATTCTTACAAAAAAATACCAGAAATGTATGTAAGTAAACTTAACAATTGTTCACATTATAGAAAAATATAAAATGTTATGTTTAATTAAATTTATACTTTCTACTTTCATTTATACACTTATCAGGTATAGCGTATTTAGGATTTACATTTTTTTGAAGAATTTTATAAATTTTGCTCAACTACATATTATGGTCATCTTGAACTTAGTTTGATGGTATATTTTTAAAATCAAATATAATACTTTTATGAAAAGTTTCGTTAATATGCAACGGTTTTTGCTGTACCTACTTATTTCAAACCAAACGGGTAGACCTATTATTTCGTTTCGACACAAAGTCATTACTCTGATTTTAGTTATATATTTACTTACTTAATTATAACGAGTATTGCATCAATAAAAACAAAACAACAATCATTACAAAACAACCATAAACCCTTATTTTTGATTCCGTAAAATTTTCACCTCCACGATGGTCAGTGCAAACCCGGCGCGAATCTCTGCCAACATAGGAAGAAAACAGATTTACCTCCGCGTCACTGATAAGCTGATAACCGTTATCTCGCAGCACCCGCTAGCGTGCAGGCATGCTGGCGGCACGGAGCGTGTGCGCACAGTATTACCAAGTACGCATGTGCTATCTCGCGTCATACAATCCGCTAATATTGTTTACCTAATTAGCACAAGAAATACACGCCCTAGCAATATTAATTCCATTCAAAAAACCTTAAATTTAATAGGTAAAATAAATTAATGACATTTATTTTTAGGGTTGAAAATAAAGAAAGTACTTAGAACGTTGTTTTGAATGTTATTCGCTATAGATTAACTTACTCCCGTCCTATTTACAGTAAATTATGTAGTTAGTATTTCATAATTTGTTGCAAATCAGTAATTCTTCCACTAAATAAAACTTGCGTAATATTATAAATGCTAAATTTGTGAATGAGTGCATACTTTTCTTCTTCACGCTGAAAGAACTCGACGGATAAAAGTTTTAAAAGATTTCGGCAGTTAGGGTTACCGTTATATTATAGTATTAATTTTGGATTTGACGATGGTTAAATAAAGTTAACTATGGATGATGCAACCCAGCCTTATTGTTTCTTATTTGTCTTTTTAGTTAACTTTGATTATGGATAAAAAAACCGGCCCTAATTCAGTCGAGGAGTTAGCCTGTCTAACTTGACATGCAGAAGATATAGGATTACAATTGAACGGACATGAAGCTATTTCAGAGCACATGAATTCGAGATCGAAATAAACTCGGTCTTGTTTTAGTTCTGTGAAAAGGGTCGGTATTTGAAAAGGAACGAAATAAAATAAAATTTCTGAGATTCCAGTCTTAAATTCCTTGGACATTTGAAAGTTAATCGATATATTTCGATTTAAGATCGATTGAAGTACTCGTTGTAAGGTGCTTTGAATTTAGAATCGAATCGATTTCGTTTGAACAGTTTTTGAATTTATCTATGTAGGTGAACTTTTTTGTTTTAAAGAAGTTGTTGATCTTTTTCCTGACGTTTTCAGAAGTTTTTCACTTATAAACCCTGTTTTTGTTTAGTTTTACAGCTGTCTATATAACTAAAAACAGTTAAGTCATTGTTATTTAATTTTCACTATGGAGGTAGGTTACATAAAAGAAACGATGATAACTCAGTAACATCAGTGGTAGGGACATCGATTTGCAACACGTAAGTCGTGAGTTCAAATCCTACAACGTGTTCGAGCTTTCGGTGAAGGAAAACATCGTGATGAAACCATAGCTAGGTAGGGCATTTTCCTCTCTCACCCCGTCACCAAGAACCTATCCATGCAAAAAATATAATACAGGTAAACTTTGTTTAATTTTCATTATAAACCGTAATATTCAGGAAGTATTTAGGCAAGCAACGCGAATCGTGATTCAGTCTGTGTTTAATATCCATCTTCAATGAAAGAAATGTCCAAGGTTGCCGCGTGTTGACTGTCGGCGCACGTTTCAGATACATCGGCGCCGATAAATAATATCGGAACAATGGACTCTATAAAACTGACAGCTTGTAGCGCGACACAACCGAACGAGAAATAAACCTGGAAATGTATGTGAAAACCTACTTGTGTATTGTAAAAACCTCAGCGATCAAGCTAAGGGCCGTCACACACCGGAACAATCATTTAAAAATGTATGGCATAAGGTGTACTGTAGTCCACGCGGGTGAAACCGCAGGGTACAGCTAGCTAGTAAGATCTATTATAAGTGGGAATTTGTGTGAGTGTGTATATATATATTGATTGTATAGTTGGGTACCTATTGCCTACTGTTTATCTCGGTAAAAGTTCCTGCGGAATTACGAGAAAACCGCGGGACTAACGGCTAGTGATCTCATAATTTTCTCAAAATGTTCTTGAGTAATCACAATGATTATAGCATGATAGTAATGAACCTAGCTACGCTGGCCACACAAACAAAACATCGTTCCTCACTTTCTACTAATTCAGAATCTCATGGTCCATGCCCTCGCATTTCTACCTCTGGGCTTTTTGAAGAGAAAATAGAAATTCGCTAAAATCGATATCTAAAAACCATGCTTGAGTTGAGGTCTCAATTGTTTCCGTTATTGTTTTTATATAATCGATGGTTTTGTTTTCCATCGATACCGTAGCCCAGTGTATTTTGTTAGTAATTTAACTCTTTTTCTACTTAGCAACTTTTCTAAAAGTATGTTTGGGAAGCAGAAAATAGCTTTAAAACATTGATAAGATACCTATACAGGCTACACACTTCATTAAACTTTGTTAGAATTCTGTTAAAATAAAGTATGAGTATTAAGTTAAAATGAAATTAATGTCTTTAGTAATATCTATCCCAAAAACATTTATTACAAAAAGCAAAAGAAAAGTTGTCAGTAACCCATTAATCGAACAATTAAATCGTTACCATAAATACATATCGATTAGTCTAAGCTTCATGGCGTTTTAAGAAATTCTCACAAATAAATTAGTAACGGCTCGTTAGTATAACAATGACCACGCTTAATATCGATTAAAACTATCGATTGTACAGTATTGGGATTGGATAAAAGGCATGAGAAACAGAAATATTTAATTCAAAACAATTAAAGGCCTTTATAGAGGTCAGAGTTAGGCACGGTGTCTGTAATCTCAATCGAGTGATTTCGACAGATATCGATTCAATAGTTATGATTCCGATTATGCACGGTCGCCACGCTCGATTATAATTTCGATTATCCCGACTATCGAGTGTGAGTTGCGAAATGTTCATTAACCTTAATTCGGAGAGTGTAGTGTGGGCCAGGGAAATTGAACGATATAAGCTCTCAAGGGCGCGAGCGAACTCTTATAAACGTTATAAAGATTAAAATGAAGAAAATACTCAAATCCGTACAATGTTCTTGTAGTCTTTTTAACCGACTTTAAAAAAGGAGGAGGTTTCTCAATTCGACTGTATATATATATATATGCTTTTTTATGTTTGTTCGCGAATATCTTCGTCGTTTATGAACCGATTTTGATGATTTTTTACTTGTTGAAAAGGAGATATCCCAAAGTTGGACCATGATAAGGAAAGCAGGATCTGATGATGGTATCTCAGAGAAATCGAGGGGAAAGAGAAGTCGGTTATTTTTTTGTTAACAATTATACTTGCTATAGGGAAATCTACATCATATCGATGTTACATAGGTATACTACGACCAGCACAACACTAAGTTAAGGCTAGTTTACGGCAACTCAGTTTTGTATTTACTATGTACCTAAGTTTCAAGTATTTTAGTAATTCATTTTAAACTAGTGGTGCCCCGCGGTTTCACCCGCGTCTACCCATTATCCCACAGGAACCCTTTTCCGGAATAAAAAGTAGCCTATCCAGGGTATAAGCTATCTCCATTCCAAATTATATCAAACTCGGTTTAGTAGTTACGGTGATACGTGGTAACAAACATTCACACACACACACAAACTTTCGCATAAATACTGTTAGTAGGATAAATGTCTCAGTCGCCTTCGGGGTGAGGCTGGGCTTTAAATAAGGAATCTATTAATAACATAAGAAACAATAAGTAATTAACGTATGGTTAATTAATTAAGTTCCCAATAATGCTAAGCTAACAATAATACCTAATACCTACCTACGGATGGACGGGGCGGGTTACTTCATTGTTTTCAAACAATGCTTCAATGAATTCGAACAAGTGGTCATTGTAACTTGATAGGTACAAATGGTTGGAATGTAGTAAATTAATAACTTAGTAATAATCAGCTCAAAGAAAACGGTTCAATAACATCTTTATATTTTGTGTTAATCGCAAGGACGCAAGGTTTGCGTAGGTTGTTCTTAAAAATGTGGCGACGATGTAAAGAATAAGTCTGCGATGCGTTGTAAGGTATGGTTTCGTCGCCTATCGACTAATTTTGATATAGTTTGCGATGCGTGGTGCGTTTACGAAACTTATGGACTGTCCTGAGTGTTAGCAGCCTCACTAAATTGCTTGAAGGCCTAAATGTTAAATTTTAATTTATGGAGCATATATGTATTATAATAAAAGTTTTTGTAAATTATATAATTTTATTGGTAAACTTAACTTATCTTACTCCTAGAAGAAACTCCGCGAGATCAAAATTAATTACGGACGTCCGCTGCCATAAGTTTTCTCCTTTTCTCCTGACTAGGATAATTTTAGCGAACTATGGAGCTTAGCTGTCAGGAATGACAGATGTTCACTGTATTTGCAATTTGCACGATATGATGGATTGAAAACTCGAGTTTTGACATAAATCTATAACGCCGCGCCGTTCCAACCAGGTAATTTTTATGCAGCGAAAAATTATACGGCGCGGCGTTCGTAAACGCATCCCTGATAACCAGAATACACAGATTACTTTCCGGAATACGCCCAAATAAAAAACAAAACCACTCTTGATATATTTTCATTTATTTTTAACTTTTTACTTGGTAGCCACATGTCACCTGATGTTAAGTGACATTTTGGTTGAAGGTGGCGCCACACTACCTACCTGGATTACGAATTTTTATTAATGGCCTTCCCTATGTAAGATAATTTAACTATGCTACTAAACAGGTTATTTTTGTAACGACCGGCGCTATATCAGTGTGTCACTGTGTCACCAACAAACTCCTTTCAATACCTGCTTTTTATATAATAATTACTATAACGCGTGCCTATCAATTACTGTTCCTCGCACAATTTACCTTCAGAGTTGGACTACAAGTACGTAGGCTAATTATTTATATCGACGTAACTACGGGATCTAATTATCACACATATCTAACTAATAATTAGCTAAGTGCTTGATAAGTGGCTTCGAAGGGTTATGCAATATTCTCTAGTTGTTTTATGTAATACGCTACGGTAATAATGCTGATACACACTCAAATATGTACTAAATTGTGAATACCACTTTTTTTTCTTATTTTCACAAATATATCGACAGAAAATTGTCACCCTGACTCTTGTTGCCATATTTGATGTTGTATTTTGTGAAACGTTATTTTCCAATGAACATTGTTATTATATGATTACATAAAAAATATTTGGCAAAAACCTTAAAATGTAAAATAAAACTACCTATCAAACTAAACAAACTACTTAATCTAATAAACCACTACCTATGATTATATTGGATTTCCAAGTCGGGTTTCCATATATAGGTATTCAATATAACCTATACACACTTAGAACTAATTTAAAAAGTAAACAAACAAGCATTTGCAATTAGCATCTCATAAAGTTCTCGACATAGCCCACAGAATTAGCAAGCTGAAGTGGCAGTGGGCTGGTCATATAAGCCGCAGAACCGACAACCGATGGGGTAGACGTGTTCTTGAGTGGAGACCGCGACTTGGTAAACGTAGCGTAGGACGCCCTGCGACAAGGTGGAGCGACGATTTGCGCCGAGTGGCTGGCAGTAGTTGGATGAGAAGAGCCGAAGACCGGGCTCAGTGGCGTACCTTGGGAGAGGCCTATGTCCAGCAGTGGACTGATACGGGCTGATGATGATGATGATGAAAGTTCTCGAGTGAAAGCGAAAACTCGTTTCCGTATGTCATTAACTTTATACCATATCATGCCATAATAATAATATTACCTTAGTGCATAGTATATATTCGTTGTGAGACACGCGCCAATAGCGAGGCTAAGTTATTATGTTATAAATTATAATGCCGGTTCAAGTTACTTTGGAAGATTTCGTAATATGTTCAAATATCATCGGTTGAATGCATATTTTATGAAGTGGCAGAACTCGTTTACATTTTAATTTTAATATATGTACTTGGTTTGTGTAAGGTAATATTTCTTGTACCTACACAATTTAGTACTATTCCTTTTTGATTTTATACCATAAATATAAATAGAAGGTTTCTTTCCAAAAGCCTTCCATGTAATAAAATTAAAAATTCAAAAAATATTTTCTTGTACAACATTTTTGTTTTTTGTAGTCACTTTAAAACTTAAAATTAGAAATTCCTCTAAAGATAATTAACAAACTTACATATTGCGCACTATATATCTAACCCCTAGAATTCCCAGACTATCTAGATAGTTTAATCTAGGTTTCTAGTCTCTAGTGACTAGAAAACTACGCAGTGATCTTACATACGACTTATAGAAAATATAAGTTATTATTTTTTACAGCCAGCACAGAAAATGCATCTAAAATTAACATAAATCTCGTAGCTCCAATGCTTACTACCATGACAATGGTAGGTACGCAATTTCTGTATGATTTTATGTCCAAATCGGTGAACTTAGTTCTCTGTCGGAACGCCTTCTTTCTGATTCGATTTTTACGAGATGTTCCAAGCATAGCATGCTATGTTCATATCCTTTCCATCTAAATCTAAATGTACCGGTAGAACGGTATCTCATATCGATCTCCGATCACTTCTCCCGCGCTCGCCGCGTTCGCTCCCACTCTCGATCTCGATGACCGCGCCGTCACGGTCAAGGCGGGTAGAGGCGCGTGTCCATTCACAATCACCAACATTAGATATAACAAATACGAACTTTTGTGTGTGTGTGTTTCTTTGTGTGTGGCAAACCAGTAGTCAGCCCTTATGAGGGTAAGCGGTCATCGTCGCCTATTAATAGTCGTTGGCAAGTTTTAGAAAACTGCGAGCGTTACCGAGGGTTTGCCGACCCTGAAGAACTGTTTTTACACCCATCTTGAAGGACTGCATTCTATAGCATTGCTGAAAGACTTTGTTCTTGCGAGTTAACAGAAAATCCTTGGATTTAACCGTAGGGTGCGTCTGGTTAGACATACCTAATCAGGACGAGGAATGTAGAAATGACTCGCGTGATGTGTTTTATATTAAGAATTTGTTTTAGGTTCTTGAATTCTGGCTTTCTCTCTGAGAGAGAAAGATAAGCGTGTTTTCATAAAGCTGGTGCAATGCAGTTTGGTGGGTATGACATGGCTCCTAATATTAGTGGTTCATATAATATTTACTTACTCATAAATTGCAAGTGGCACACTACCAGCATCAGTTATTGCCAATAACCATTAACTTATTTAATTGGTGCGGGAGTTCCATGAAACGAAAACTAAAGCGCCGTGCCGTCTTCAGACTGGCAGTGGAAACGCAAGCTCTCGTTCGACAAACCATCACCCACCACCATTGTTGATATCCCGTTGGGTCTTTTGACAGCATCGCCACAGATTAAATATTAGGTAATACTCATAATACTCTCACAGCCATTGTCGAATTATGCAAATGAAGTTTATGCTGTTGAACCGTCCAACATATTTATTTGGAATTATGTAAGTTGGCGTTAAGTAATGTTATTGGTGGTTTTGGAATGTTAAATATGTTATTCTGCTGTTTATATGTATATGCTATTAATTTGTATGCATAATCAATTGGTTATTGATTTGTTCAAGTCAATCTAGCAATGTAGAAAGACTGACACGAAGGTATAGGTTTAGGTAACATAACACATTAATAATAATTATTTGCAACTTATATATATACATATATATGTTTGTATTTTTCTTGCAGCAGCAGTACATGCTTTACAAATCAAATAGACTAAAATAAAACAAGCGTCGACTTCAGAACCCACTCTTTTTTTCGTCGGTTGAAAGCACTAACTTTTATATAATAGAATAAATACAATACGATTGTAATGGTCTCAATTGGATTTTTCCTATTATAAAAATAATAAGGACTTCAAATACAATCATAGTGAATTAAAAAATACCATGCCTAATGGGCCTCGAAGATGTTCTTGCAATTAATGCCTTGATTATGTTTATCTGTTCTATTTTATTTATCGATGCTCTCGTTACTCTCAGAGTGGTATGAGATACCCCTTTTCACCAGCAGGGGGTGAAGGTACTTAGCTGAGCCCGGTGCAACCCAGGCTTAAAGCTCCGTCGTCGGTACCGTTTTATCAATAACTCCGGTAAGCGGAGACATAAATTTGGTTCATAACCGAACGATTTGTCTCGTGAATTATGAATATTGGGAACGGAAGCGCGGAGTGAATCGTCGAATTAACCAGGACTTTATATAATGGGCCGAGGTTATTGAACTTTACATTTGCAAATTGAAGAATTTATTTAGAAAAGGTATTATTGGACATCCAGAGTCCAGACAAACGGCGAGGCGCCTAGAGTATAGTATATGGTGGACATTCCGCGTGTACGCACGAAGCGTTTTGCTTCCATATATTCATCATGAGTATGCGTACCACAAAGGAGTGCCACGGTCGGTGTTTCCTGAAAAGAACAACACGGGGTTATTCAAGTGAAGAGTCAATAGGTATTTTCTAGACAAGCATGCAGTATGCTATACCTTCGACCAAATAGTCCTTTTACTTCCCATCAGGAGAGATCGTGGCCAAACGCTAGTCTAATCAGTTGTAAAGGTACAGTTCACTTTTGCGCTGAAGATACCGAAATTATAGCGATGCGGAAACAGACTTTGCAATCCTTATCAATATGTAGTCTAACATCAAAATAATGATTCCGACATCTTATAAAACTTCCATTAAAGTAAATGCAAGAGTACCTACTTATCACAAATCACGTTAACTTCCGAGTTAGCACGTATTTACCTTTATGTAGTTTCTAGCCTGAAAATGTGTTTATTTAATAAGGCAGTGGTCCCAACCCTGCATTATTCCATCGTTAGTGGGAAATATCAAACGCAGGTAACGACCGGAGAAAGCGGCTAGTCTAGTTAAGCTTGATTTAAAACTTACCTCTTAGGTCCAGTGACCACTCCATTGAGCATGGTCCAGGCTTGCTAACTAGGCCTTTTTTGGTTTAAGAAGGGAAATGCCTCGATAGTTTTAGTTCAAAACAAACCATGGTGAATGTCTGAGATACTTAGATAATATTGTTTTGAAATATTTGTGCCTATACTAGATTGTTTTTGTTATTAGTTTTTGAGCGATTTTCAAACCGTGTGAGACTGAAAATTGTTGACATTGTTTTCTAACACTGCCTTTCCTTGTTACAGTTCACCATTTGTGTAGAATGCCATCGTTTTGAGTGCTGGTAAGTACTTTATGAACTAGTCAAGTTCCTATTTCTTTATTGATTACGTTTTTTACGTCTTATAACGTTTGACCAAAAGTCATCTGACGTTGAGTAACGATGTGGTCGATGTTGGCACCACGCTACACGCTACACCTGGATTGGGGGCTGGCTCTCAAGTGAGGCTGCAGGAACACGCCGCTAGGAGATTGGCGACAGTTGGTAGCTAGCCAGGCGAACACTAACTTAATGTGACATCCTATAAAGGTGATATTACTACCACATCGTCGGCAATTTTTACTATAACGCTGTTGGATATCCAAACAACAAAAACAAAAATTATACTTTACCTTTAATCTCTTGAGATCATATATCTACTATCTGATCCCAAAGTTCCCATGGAATCATTTCTCGACAGGAGACTAGCTCCTCCCCCGACTTGTGTGCAGGAATGTACAGTGTTCGCTCCTTAATCTATTTTTTGTATTATTGGCTGTGAAGCTAGTACTAACACCGCTTTCCCCACCGCATGTCCAATGTATAATGACAGACAGACCGTCGGAGAAAACTGAAACATCTCGCGCTGTTACTAGCTGTTTACACGCTCGATTATGTCCGCACGAGCCATTCTACTTTATTTTTTATATTCACTGTTGATAAGACTGCTTTTTGTGTTGTTGTACTTATTTCACTAATTGGTTAATCCTCTAATAGTTAGTTGTAATCTGTGCTAGTAAGTTGAGGTAACTACATATATCTCAATTAACACCGCAGAAATAATAGCTGTCTTATCACTTCAATCTACGGCTATGATGTTAGCAGGTAAATCCAATGTCATCTATACTTCTATACTAAGTACCTACTAGTGTAGTGTGTCTTGTATTGTGCGATATTGTGTGTGTCAGAAATGAATATATTAATTTAATATTAGTGTAACACTGAAAGAGTTTTCAAAATCAGATGTAGTTCCGAAGATTTAAGCCGCTGTAATAGATTAAGTGGGCATTAATCAAAAATAAAATCTCTAATTACAAGATCTAATAGCCAACGACGCGATCACAGTATTAATTACAACGTTAATGAAGATAATCACCACAAATTAATCACTATCAACATACACCCCTGAAGTTAGGAATCTGCAAAAATATTCGAGTACCTGAATTACGATATCGATGCGTTTCTCAACACTCGATATATTTCATCATAGCGAATTATATCACTCGTACTGTTATCCATGCTCTAAGGTTATTGGCCATAAAGTTACCTTTATCCTTTATCTTATAGTAAGTCAAGTTTTTTGAATTATTGCTACATCTCTATCCTTGTTTAATTTCAGACACATCCAAACAAAATCTATAATTCTTATCGAAAACTGTGGACCAAAAAACGATTTAACAGAACGAAAATAACGCATTTTATCAGAGAAGTAACAGTCGTTTTAAATATTTGTCTATGAATATTGACTTATAGACTGTAGAGTCAACTAAAAAGTTCTCGATACATTTATTCTGATACCGATACCGGTATCGATAATTTTATCGATGATTTTGTTCGATATGTTATCCCTATATGCAAGTTATAGTGCCGTTCTTCGTATCGACTATTGACAAATGATGCGTGCTATCGGTTGCAAATAGACGCCAGCACGACGTGACCACCTGAGCGATGGGGTTATTGAATCTTTACACATGATTGAAGATCCGATTGTAAACTACGTCTGGAAACCTGTCTGAGATCTACGACATCAGTTTTTTTTGTACTGCTACTTTTTTTATAAACTTTTATTCAATAAAAAAAAATCTGTCTATAAGGGCCGTATTCTAATATGTGACTCAAGTGTGGATCAACACTTGATTGAGTTGCGATATTTGTATGAGATGACAGACTTAGATTTATTTGTGCTCAATTAGTGATATTATCACTTGAGTTACGCGTCAGTCTAGAATGCGAGCCTAAGTGTGGGGATAGATAGATAACTACAAGTGTGTATGTTAGTTACATCTTAACGCTGAGATGAATCGAAGTATTTTTAACCCCCGACGCAAAAAGAGGGGAGTTATAAGTTTGACGTGTCTGTCTGTCTGTCTGTTATTCTCATCTAAATATTCCGATATTACATGATACATTTTTCTACATTTCATTTTATTAGGAGTTTAAATTTAGCTATCGACAAATCTTGGATTTCACTTGGGACTTCGGGGCGATCCACAAGTAATTCATAACAAGGATGCTTGCATAACCTGACCCAACAAAATAGGTTCAAATTACAGACACAATAACGGCACTCTTATTGCTTGCATTGTAAGGTCGATATTGTAACGGAATTAGCATAGCTTTCTAAACGCGTCCTGAATGCGTGCTATCCGTCGATAGGGTATCTGCCTAAATAGGTGGATCCGTTTTGATACGTTTAAGTGCCGCCGCGACGCGACTTAGAATAGATTACTGTGCCGTCACACGCAACTCGTAAGGCATGTGCCTTAAATAATGTAATGGATAATTAAATTTGTACCCACCTCTTAGAAATTTTTCCGATTTCTCTACTGACTTTGTTCTGACGCGTCGGACGACTTTTGCGCAGTTTTCAGTGATAGTTCTGGACTTTTTCCAAATTTAAAGTAGCCAGCATATTAATCCTTTATTTCATTCAAACATAATATCCATAATAAGAGGCTGATATTTGACATACCTACTTAGCTGACTATCGCCCGAAATCAGTAATCGATCCTATTCCGTTATCGGCAGTTTTAGATCGATATGTCATGTCATAATAAGTGTCATTTTAGTAGTACCTAATATGTAAAGCCCTAGTATGACATGACATATCGATCCAAAACCGCGGATAACGGATCAGGATCGATTATTAATTTCGGGCGTAAAACACTAAATGCGAAAGTGTGAGTGAGTGAGAGAATGTGATTGTTTGTCACTTCTACAAGCTTACACGGCCCAAAGAATTTAAGCCAAATGGAGATAGCCTTACTCTCGATTAATATATAAGTTCATTTTATCCCAGAAAAATGTTCCTGTGGGATTTATACCGGGAAAACAGCGTGTGTAACCGTGGGGCGCAGCTAGTCTATGTATATATTATATATAAGAGAAAGTCGTGTTAGTTACACTACTTATAACTCAAAAACGGCTGAACCGATTTGGCTGAAAATTGGTGGGGAGGTAGCTTATGACCAGGAAACGGACATAGGATACTTTTTATCCCGGAAAAGGTTCCTACGGGATAACGGGAAGACGCGGGTGAAACCGCGGGGTGCAACTAGTTAGTAATAATTACATCCATCTTGATGTAATTGATGTCGCGAACGATGGCAATTGCGGATATTTTTTACACAACCGAGATCGTCTTTCGCAGTGATTTTTATTGCAGTTCAATAGTCTTTTCAACATCGGGTAAAAAGTAAAAAATGTTTCTTCATTGAATGACATTTTCCACTCATTCAACTAGGTCCCAAATAAATTGCTTAATTTA
Source organism: Opisthograptis luteolata (assembly GCA_931315375.2). Taxonomy (NCBI): domain Eukaryota; kingdom Metazoa; phylum Arthropoda; class Insecta; order Lepidoptera; family Geometridae; genus Opisthograptis; species Opisthograptis luteolata. Next base: position 10,815,335 of record OV928053.1, on the reverse strand, counting down.
TAGAAAGATCCACGATTACTTAGATGACTAAAAAGCTTGGTAATGAACTTGCCCAATTCAATCAGAATATAATAAGTAATAATATCGGGGAGACCTCTCACAAAATTGCAGGTTTCGATAGATGGAAAACTGATTGAACAAGTAAACGAGACTACATTTCTCGGTTTCGAAATTGATCGAGGTCTAACGTGGAGCTCTCACATAGACAAACTATGTGCAAAATTGGGTAGTGCATGCTACGCCTTATGTAGACTAGCGCGAGTGGTGGACGCTGATATTGTCCGCACGTGCTATTTTGCGACCGTGCATTCGGTCCTACAATACGGCGCCGAGCTCTGGGGGTGCGCTGCTGACAGACTCCGCGCCTTCCGTATGCAGAAAAGAGCTGTAAGGGCGATTGCACGAGTTTCACGTCTAACATCAGTTAAGCCTTACTTTAAGTCGCTCAAAATACCTACGTTGCCCTCGCTCGTAATATTCCAGGTGGCTGTCTATGTTAGACAAAACGAGGGGTTGGTCGCGAGGCGCGGAGACACGCACTCCTACAACACTCGGGGGGCACACAAGCTCGCAGCGGTGTCCAGGAGGCTCGCGCGGTCAGACAAGCTAACGCACGTGTTGGGGCCGACGATTTACAATCGTTTGCCGGAGCACATTGTTGAAGCACCCAGTCTCAATAGCTTTAAACATAATTTAAAAAACTGGCTCGTCGAGAAGACGGTATATTCGATTGACGAATTCATACATTGTGATGTTTGAATTTCTTTTTTGTGGTACCATTTTTATAATATTATTTTAATTTTTATATTATTTAATTGATTTATATTTCATGAATTTAATTTAATTTTGTTAATTTGAGTTAATCAAATTTTAATTTGCATTGCATATATTTTTTTAATATATATACTCTTTTTGTATATTGACCTATAATTGTAAAAATTATGAATAAAATGTCTATCTGTCTATCTGTCTATCTGTAAACAATAATTGTAAACATAGCTTGGTGGTAGGGCTATTTTTAAAACACTTTTATTAACTTGACTTGTAACTAACTAACAATGTAATCAAATCTTAGAAGTCAATTTTCACCCACTTCTAATTAGTGCTCATCTGGCTAGCTACCAAGCAAGCTAAGGATCTATCACCAAGCACCTATAGGTGTGTTCCGGCAGTCCCACTTGAGAGCTAGTTCCGAATACAGATGTACCGTGGCGCCATCTTCGACCACATCTTCACTTAACAACTTGTGCTCAAACGCTATCACTGGGTAGTACAAAAATACCTACAACTAAAAGGCAACAAAAAAAAACGTGACAAATCTGGATCAGCGTGAAGCCGTGAACGCGTTCACGCGCTCGGCGACCGACGACTCGGCGCGTTATGTCACTTTGACATTCCGCCGAACGTGACGGAGCGGCGTCTTGACCTGCGCAAACGCAGACAAAACCGACCGTGAAGCGGCGCTATTCAATTACATTGTAATGACGTGCGCTAGCTGATTTTACGGATAATTTGTGTATGGACAGTTGATGATTTGTATTTAAATAGATACTGTTTACGTTTTTTTCCTTTAGTTTATGGTTAAACTTAGTAAGCGTCGTAATGACGCTGAGTATTAAGTTATCATAAACATCACCATCATAAACCTGTGTCAGTCAGTCCATTGTAAGACATAGGCCCTCCCAAGGTACCATTTAGAGATGACAAAATAGTTGTAAATGTAATCGCGCCTAAAAATTACTTGCCGGGCGATTCCAGCCCAGCGATGGGAACCATGCGGTAGTTTAGGTACTCAATACGGTATAAAAAGATCTAGAGACACTTTCCTTTTGTAGGAACTTTTTGTGACCACTTTCTTAGAGATGAGATGCGATACTTTGAATAATTTTAACACCTTGTCACATTTGGAAAAAGTGAAGCTTCTGTATTTTATGGTAAAAGAAATCCGCACTCTTCATTTGATGTGACAGGGCACTATTAGCATTTACACAATAAAATACGAATGTAATGGACTTTTACGCAGTTTCGTAAACAGCATGACAGTTTGATTCCGATTTATGTTAATAATCTGCGCAATGCCATAAGTATAGAGGATAATCTTTATGAATATGATGATTATGATGAGCCAGCAGAATGCGTGAAGCGTAAGTAGGAATTTCCATTTGAATGCGCCTCGTTCTTTGCATTCAATTTGCGATATGATAATATTATATCTTGCGGAATGACAATCCAATGTATTGAGTTTGAAAGCTTATAAGAATAAAGAGAAACTTTAACTTACACTGATGGTTATGAAACATTTGCCCTCTTGAGAGCCAGTTCCCAGTCCAGGTGTAGCGTGGCACCACCTTCGACCACATCGTCACATTAGATGGATTGTTGTCAAACGCTACTCTGTAAGTGTTAATTATTTTTTAACTCTATAATCATATATTAAAATGATAAAGAATCCCTAAATGGCGCGTGATGTCGGTCCCGGCTGTGTTAGTCGGACTTCTGGCGGCTGTAAGCTCCGACAATAGAGTTGGCCATTAGTTAGTTGGTCCTAGTAGGATTCCCTGTATCTAGGGTATGAGAAACTGCGCGGATCGAAGATCCACGAAACCTAGACGCAGAAAAAAATACAAAACGTTTATTTTGTCGCTTGTGTGCCCATATTGTCCTATTCTTTCTAATCACAAATCATAATGTATTTAACAAAACACCACTTTCTGATATCTATCTATAGAGAGAACTATAGAAAGTGTTAGCAGGAACTGTAGACAGTAAATGAAGTGTGTTGTTCCCGGGAGCTCACCCAGTTACCGGAGCTGCAACTTCATCCAAAACAACTAAACCGCGAGTAACCCACTTACACTTCCCTGATCCACTCGCACAGTTGCGTCATACACACACACACACACATGTTAATGCTAGTTTTATTGGATACTTACTTATTTTTGCTCGTCACTTCCTGCGTGCAGTGTTGTTTCGCTTCATTTTTAACAGCAGGCGTTGGTTGGCAGTTAATTTTTTTGTTTATTTATTTACAGGAGGTAAGCATTTGACTATAGTTTCGCTCACCTCACCTGATTGATGATTGAGGGTCTCGTGCGTCACAATTATCGAGTAAACACCGAAATTGGCTGAAACTCGTGCATTCTTCGAAATTATAAAAAAAAAGTGAATTCGTGATCCTAATATATTTCACGTTGTATTTCGTTTGTCTGTTTTCTTGCATCATAGGCAGCTCAGTTGCGTGTAATAGAGATTTTTGATTGGTACGTGTCATAGGCCTGTCAAAACGGGATCAAAAAATAGATAACAGATCAGATCCAACGAGCTTAAGGCGTTAATCTTTTAAGATATAATGTTGATAGGCACATGTGATGCAATCGGTTCCGCTTTCCGAGCGGCGCGCACCGAAATTAATTACCGCACACTTTCACGATGCGCACGCGCCGGTACACGGACAGCCTCGCTGGAATGCTGAAACACAGCGTTTAATAGTACTTAAAACTAATACATCTATTCAAACAACTAGATTATCATGTGCTTCATTCAATAACTCCGATAAACTACAACGTAAACTGTCAAAGCGTAAAGTCTTTTTATTAGTTCCTAATAAAGGCGAATTCTAGTATTCTAGTTCCCTGATCGCCAGAAGATCTAATATGTCTCCAAGACTTGGGGCTTCACAAAGTATGATCGTGAGGAGTACGAGAAGCTGCGTGATGACGACCATCTCGAATGTGATGGCTGTAACTTTCAAATACCGCCCTGAGCACGGACCCTTTGAAGTCTGGAAGAAGGTCTCTGCCAAGATTTACAATGTCGTCTAATCCTCTTGAATGGAAGAAAGTTTAAAGTTCTGCTTGGTGTACAGCTAGGAGCTATGGTAGTTAGAAAAAGTCTGGTCACTGGAAAGATGCTCCATACACTCAATTCAGGGTTTCAGTGCCTTTTAAATTAATCCAGGACTCCAGGTCATTTAAAGTATAGCAGTCGTTAGGCTATGTCAGAGGCCTATATTCTCTCTCTGAGAGAACGCCTGTGTTCCAGCAGTGTTTAAGAATTACTTTTGAAACCATTTTATGGAAACCATATATCAGCAGTACTGCATTACCGATCTATACTTAGCTTTTCAACGTAATTATGATATTTCTCGTGAAACAACCGATATTAGAAAGCGCCCTGAAGCGAAAAGCGATAGAGAACGTTAAACTGTGACAAATAACGTAAAACACTGTTACTTTCCGTCATAATGACAGTAATGTGATGTCAACTGTCGGATCTACATTTAATTTTAACAGTAGATATATACTTTGTCGAGAAAATAATATTGTAAATGAATATAACATAGGTAAACAGTGACGATAACAACATGCTAAAAAGGAAAAGCTTCAAAAGATAAAATTAATATCACAGGAATTGACACTTGATGGTTCGTAATCAAAATGGCTTCAGAATCTTGGTCATTTATTATTTACTTATTTTATTTGATGGCGATAGATAGATAACCCACGATGTTATTCACCTAGGTGTATAATTCCTTTGATGCCACGAATAGCTTATTATTTAATTCCAATGTTTCGGAGGTCATGTAACCGTCATTACGGTCATGTTGATTGCGTTGCTAATTGCAATGCCCACCGATTAAGTGAAGACCATGAGAGGGCAATCAGGGCAAAGATAAACAAGAAAAGAATTACCTACCGAAGATAGTTATTGATGATTAACTAGAATGAACTTAACCAATCTGTAATTTATCAAATCGTTATTTAGAAATATCGATTTAAAAAGCAATCTTATTAACTTTTCACCCTAATCGATCATAAATCGATTGGGTAGCCATAAAGCGAGGCTCGATTAATCGATAAATTGAAATGTCCAAAGCAAGGCCAGAATTAAGTTCAAATGCATTGACTCACGACTCGACACGCCGACGAGTGTCGATAGTATAATCGAAACGTGATCATAATTTATAATTAATTAACATAAGTGGCCTTTAACGGTGAACTGATTGAGTTATTGAATGAGATGTCTGAGATAATATAGAGGGCAAGGATAACGCCACCTTCACTAATTATTGGCTTAATTTTTAAAGAGGTATTATAATTGAGTATTGAAAGAAAGATTAGGATTATGAATTATCTATCTCCACATGTAATAAGACACAGGATTGTATCAAACACACACATTTACAAATGCGTAAGATTGTGAGTAAATGAGTGTATATGTTTGTGAATTCTTAACTCCGAAACGGCTTAAAGAATTTGAATGAAATTTGGAATAGAGAGATAACTTACACATAGGCTGCTTTTTATTTCGATAGCAATTTCTCACAACAACAAGATAACCGTAAGGCTTGTTTTTTTAATAATTGTAAGAAGCTATGCAGAGATACACTGATGCAGTAATTGCTTAGATCAAGTGCATCGTCATGTGCTGAGATAACAATATATACAATAAACCAGAAAGCTTGTAAATTCTTCAGAAATAATGAGTGTAAAGTCGTAAACTCTCCATACTATAATTAACTTGTCGTTTTGCAATTTCGAGGACTAAATAACACAATATTAACCCTGCAATGTGACTCATTTATATCCAACCGTTTTTAAAACACTTTCACTTGCTGAAATTAGGAATTCAACTATAGGGAATGTCCTAGCTAGAGGGATTCCCGTATATAATATATTATTTTACGCTCATCCTTATCATGAATCATGGATGAGTGTACTTGACTTATCTCTGGCTTACTTAACTACCTAACTAATAACATCATAATAGGTTAACGTTAGTCTGGCGGCAGGCGTCGTGCTATGCAATTATAAATGTAGGTTATCTTGGAGAGCTTAACGTCTTAACACCTTGGTTTGTGCGTGAGTTCGGTATTATAATGTTATTGTTGCAGTTCCTTTATGATTGTTTCTGTCATCGTTTCATTCTAGATCATCAGCATAGTTCCCAAAGGTTGTGCAATTTGTCTCATCTTAACTTTGAGATTCATGTTTCTTTGGGCTATGTAAACACGCAGGTAAGTGTATTTTGGGGGCCTTCAAGTCAGGAGTGAATATCTTCTAGGCAAGCATGCTTCATCATCGACCTCGTCATCACTTCAGGTGAGACTAGGGTCAAATGCTTGCCTATCTCTTATAAAAAAATCTTACTAAGTGATTCATGGCATGACCACGACCACCAGGGCATTAGGTTACAAAAGCGTTCGCACGCCGTACCGCTATGGCATCTCTGCGATATCAGTAATTTCACTGCACTGCTTAGTGATGCGTAGCTGCATCTACCAGGGCATTAGGTTACTGAGGAGTTTACATGCGTGGTACCGCTACACCGCTGCGCTGTTCAATGGCGGAGACTTGTTTAACATCTCGCTTTCATCATTGCGGTCAATGGAGCGTGGATGTGATTTGAATCCACTCTTAATGGTAAACGGTAATGGATTTTAAGAAGGTGTTGCAAGTACTGATAACTCCAAGAAATTGGTAGTTAGGTAAATAGAATTCTCGTTGCCTTTTGATTTACGGTTAGCTTAGCTATGTTTTGATCTGTTGTTTCCGATACACGTGTTTTTTTCTATATTGGTTGGCTTCGGGGTTACTGTAAATTTTTTTATTTTTAAGTATTAATGCCAAACAAGCAGATGGCCGGCCTGATGGTAAGTGGTTACCGTTGCCTATGAACATTTGCAACACCAGGGGAGTTGCCGATGCGTTATACCGATCCCTAAGAACTCGGTTTTCTTTGTCTTGTCCTCGCCTGGCTTCCTACCACCTTAAAGTAAAGCAAGAATTGGTAACCAATATATACCTATTATTATAACGCTTTTTGACAATTTAACTTTAGAGCCAGGTCCCAGTTCGACCACATCTGTGTCAAGAATTCTCAAACGAAAAGGAAACGTGTTCCAAATGACGCCTGGTACAAATGACTGGTACATCATAGTTTATTCCATATGATGTACCAGGCAATCATAACAACGAGCGTATAACTTGTCTGATGGGCCATTTTCCTCGTAATTGGTCACATTTTGTTCGTGTGCTTGTGACTAAAGATATGCTATATGCTATGATATTATGCGAGTAGCTTTTTGTTGTTTGTTTGTCGTTTGTGATATGGAAGACTTTTTTCTTTTTCTTTCTTACAGTGTAGTTTAGGATTAAATTTCCTGGCATTATTTTGTAACATATACCTAAGTTCAAAAAATAATTTGATAACTTACCTAGTACATTGCTTTTAATCCTCAGTGCAAAAATAGGCAAATCACAACTGCCTGATTGATAAACTAATAAACTAGAGGTACAGTTAAGTACAAATCGATTTTCATCACGAAATGGCTTCCATCCATGCACTCAGCACTTCATAAGTCCAAGTGCGCACTCACGATCAACGGCCGGGCATAAAGGCGCGCACACACACATGAGTGCGTCCATTGATTGGACGCGCGCGATCAGTCAATGGGAGAAGCGTGGCAGGAAGGGGTTTGCCGTTGTATGGTGTAGGATGAAGTGTAAGCGTTAACGGTTAGAATAATACATTTATTCTTGGCTTTTTTTTTGTCCAGTCAGCATTCTTTGTCAGTTACATTTGAATCCTCACAAATGTTGCACTTGGGGTGATAGTAATAGGTATACATCAGTTTTTGCATCTTATAGTGACGATGTGGTGGAAGGTGGTGCCTCCCTACGTCTAGATTGAGAACTGGCTTTCAAGTGAGGCTGTCAGAACACACACATAGCTGTGATTAATGACAGATTCATATTTTTTGGTTGGTAGTTAGCTAGGCGATCACAAGAAAATGTAACCATGGTTTCATCACGACGTTTTGCTTTACAGAAACATTAAGCACAGAATGAGAAGTTGAAGCTCACGGATCTGAAGATGACGTCACTGCCACTTTCATAGTTTCATAGTTTTAAACGTGGAGTCAAGAACGGCTGTAGGGCGGAAAGTATATAAAAAATGTTAAACAAGTGCTATTATTGCTCAAATCATTCCTTCTCCCTTCAGAATGCATAAATCGTATTATAGCACAATGTTCTACTCTCCATAGAATACTGCTAAAAGCTTATAACAAAAAAGTTTACCACTCTACTACTCAACCGTAATACATGCACAAGTTTACATAATGATATATCAGATCTCTCAATCAAGTAAATAAAACATTTATTTCCTGCGCCACAAAGTCCAATTCATCTGCAACGCGTCTGCATCACACCTCTGTCCGCCCTTTGTATGCAATTTAAGTGTACAGGATTGTAACCAGAAACGGAACTACTTTTTTCTATTATTTATAGTACGTTTTTATTAGTGAAGCACTACAGAACGGATAACTATTTCAATAAAACAAACTTTATGGCAACGAAATATGGTTTAAAATAGAATAAGGTAAGCTTTGAAAATACAGTAGATAAACATTTATTTGTATTGAAAGCCTATTCCAGACTTTCAAAATTCTACACTTTCGTTGGACTAAATTTATAAAGTTTAGTAACCGGATCCGATGCGTCTGTTGACGGACAGAGTGCAACTCGCATCGTGTTGTGTGCACCAGGGTTTACTAAACCTGTCACTTACACATTAAAATGTTTGGTTTGAGCTATTTTAGCTATGGCTATGGGGGTGGGTGGGAAGCTATTTTTATTTTTACACAATTGATTTTGTTTGTTTCAAATTTCTTAACTGTAAAGTAAATATTTTAAAGTCGTGTGTAGAATCTGGTCAGTAACAAGATTACATAAGCCTCCCATGCACACACAGGGTATTTATACTAAGAACTTGAAATTCGGTAGACCATTTTCGTTTTGTAGTAAGTACTACCGTAAGTAAGATTCTTTTGTAGAGTCCGCCTGGGGAAGTGGCAGTTCTTCAACTGGCAAGCTGTATTGTGCAAACATTACTGTATTCCGGATTGAAAGGAAATTGTTTCCAGTGAAATAACGGTGTACAAAAATATTTTGCATCTAATATATCAGGGTGACGGGCGCAGTGCGTTACCACGCAAGGTTTTTAACTGTTGAAGTTGGAGTTCAAAATTGTAGGTTGGACTAAACTGAGAATTGATGAACTTTATTTAGATTTTTAGTAACTAATAAGCTAAATTGCGATCTAAGCCGCTTGGCGTCACTGCTAGCAAAAACAAACAATACAATCTCAAAAGGTTTGATCCCTATCCTACTAATATTATACCTAAATGCGAAAGTAACTCTGTCTATCTGTCTGTCTGTCTTTCACGCCTAAACTACTGAACCGATTCAATTGAATTTTGGTACATATATAGTTTTTTTTTTTTTTTTTTTTTTTTATTGAATTAAGTTTTTCACTACAGGCTCGAGGCCCGTACTATTGTCAATACATTTTCTTATAAAATAATTCGGTTATTCCGCGTTTAAATTTAATTAAATTATACTAAAATGAGCTAATTTAAAACTAAGAGGTTGTGCACATTGGGATATGGAAACATGAACATTATACAATTAAAACATGCAGGAAAAACATTTTAACAATTATTAGTTACGGGATTACAACTAAAACAGACCAGACCCCACAAGCAGCACCCGTTCACGAGTTGACGCATGTGCCAGCCATCGCTCTCCTCGACCATATTAGAGGGAAGAGGGCGACCCGACACACGACGCCGCTGCAAGCAAAGTCACTTTCGTGAGCATGACTGCTTTAGTTGTTTACAGTAGATGGTTGGAATAGAGAAGGAAAGGGAGAGCTATACATATATAGTTTGAACCCTAAGGAAGGACTTATTAGACTTTTTATCGTGATAAACTGTAGCCCACGCGGGTGAAACCACGGGGAACAGCTAGTAAATTATAAAACCCTAAATGTTTTAATTTTAAACATGTATTGGCTAACAAACTAGCAAGTCCTAGTGCAGCTCGGAGATGTGACATCGCTTGAAGTAGACACCTTGAACTCGCAGACCATACAGAGGTACAGTTTGATTGATTGATGACTGATGGACAGATACGGTGATCGATGCGGTCGCGGTCGGCGGGTTGACCGCTTTGCTAATATTTACGAGGTTATTCGTAGAGCTGGCTCAGAATCGCACGAACGAAGCATTCATTAGCATTACTGGCGAGGTAGTCCTGATTTAATGAAACAGCTTGTATAATAAACGAACCTTTTAATCAATGATTTTAATTAAATTAATTATTTTGGGTTCTAATATATAGAGTCAGATCGGCATTATGTTATTGTTAACCTTTTGGTGTGCAAATTGAGTAACAAATAGGTCATGATAATTAGATATTAATTCATGCATGCATTATCAAATGCAAAATCTTAAAATTACAGCATCACTTAAATTTATTACGGCTATGAAATTAGCATGTCAGTAAATCGAAAAACTAAGCAATGTCAAACACAAAAAAAGATCGATTTAACGAAATTCAAATAGTATGGAAAGTTTAAATTTTGTAGTGTTGTGGGAAACAGCTTAGTATAAAATAGCTCAAAACAGATAAATAAACATATGTAATGTTAAATTCACAATACACTACATAAGTAGTATACATAGTATTAGGTGGGTAAATCTTTAAATAGGTTCCTGTCTGTCACAATGTTACAAACAAACAAGTAGGTATCGTAAATTCTTTAAATTTGATAAAAAAAATAAGACCATTGACAAATTTCCTCACTAAGCCGGCAGCAATCAAAACGCCGAAAAAAAATTGCAAAAAAAAACGACAAGTAAACCAAAACAAATTTGATTTCCGCTATCATATTCCCACCCTTCCTCGGCAACGTTACCCGACACCGAAAGAAAGCGAGTTCATTGCGGTTGCCTCCTGCATAATGTTACTAGGCTCACCTTGTACAGTCAGCGACAAAAGTGGCTGAACATAATTAATTTTCCAAACGCATATTAGATTAATAATTATTGTTTTTTTTATTACTTAAATGGTAGCTTTTGACCCCAACACAACACACCTGATGTGCAGTGATGATTCGGTCGAAGTCGAAGGTTGGTGTAAGGCAATCGGAAAATGTGTTTTTGTTCAGTGACTTTGGTCGTTGACCGTACTAACGGCTGATTATTATTCTAGAACAGTACCTACAGTACAAACTGGTGGCTAATCTGTAACAGTTCGCGGTAGTGAGTTCATAGAGCACGTCTGCGGTCGCCTGCGGTCGACGCTTATGCGATTGTGACATCAATACACGGCTCTCAGGTTATCATTAGAAATGGCAAAAAACAGCTTTTGTATCGTATCGATATGTTTCGTTGGCCGTGGTGTCGATATCACGATAAATACTGACACTTTGTATCGATCGTGGGTAGTGTGTGGCCCTGCACGAAACACTGCTGCTACGTATTTTTATTAATCATTATTGAAATTATGGCGCAAAAAGCGCTGGAAAGCGCTGTACGCGATCTCCAAAGGACGATAGCAATATTGGTGGATCGAGTGAGCGGACTGGAGACCAGGATCAGCGAGCAAAACATCGTTATCAGTAATCAAGTCGAAGCTATAAATTCACTCAAATCTGGAATTGAGGGTATGTCGAGCAACATTATTCGCAAGCCAACATCAACGGATGAAACGCCTCCGTCAGCGCTGCAGCGACCGATGCGTCAAGCGCGGTTGAATGCAGCAGCTGCCCGTTCCTTGAACGACGCGCCTACTACGAGCTACGTGACAGCTACGAAGAAATCTAGCGCTGTTAGCGCTGGAAAGTCGAAAACCACGATAGTTGAAGCGGCACGAACAACACCCGAGGTAAGCCGAACTGAGCCGAAGGGAACCCCCTCCGCTCGCACTTCTACTAAAGAGCCTGCTGTCACAGATTTAGCAACAGTTCGCACCGCGGAGGCCATGACTTCCGCGATTCAAACGCAATGCGATATTACAAATAATGTTACTGACAAACCACGAACTAATGGCGAATGGCAACAAGTTACTCGTAAGCGACTTGGTACTAAGCAACTGAGATCTATTGTTACCGGCTCTGGGAATGTTGATGAAGAGCTCCAAACGGTCGAGCGGCAAAAGTATGTACAGGCATGGTCTTTCCGACCTGAGACTACTGAAAAAAATGTGCTTAATTTTCTTAACAAAATAATCCAATGCGAAGAATTCACAGTAGAAAAGCGAGAAATTAGATCGGACAAACACGCTGCATTTGTCATAGGCTTTCCAGAAAGCTTGTTCGACAAGTTGTGTTCTCCAACTTCGTGGCCTCCAGGTGTGAAGATCTCACAATGGTTTCGAAGGGGAACTGGCGGGGCAGCGCGGGGCGCGCGCTCCGCCGGACAAGCGGCCGGCGAGTGCGCCACCAGTCGCACGCGGGCACTCCAGTGAGCACTCGCTACATGCGCCTGTGCAGCGGTGTGACAACAAGCACACTTTAACTGTATGCCACCAAAATATAGCTTCGTTGGAGAGAAAAACACATCGCCTCGAAGTATTACTGCAAGACGAGATGAAGTGTGATGTCCTTGCATTGACGGAACACTGGTTACCGACTTCTAAACTAAAATGCGTTGATATCGACGGTTATAAGTTAGCCTCGAGTTATTGTAGGACAAACATAGTGCACGGTGGCTCATGTATTTTTGTAAGCCAGTTCATTAAGTGCGTTGAAAATTTGGAACTAGTTCAACTATCAGTTGAAAGAAATTGCGAAATTTCTGCAATTGACTTAATTGATTTTAATTTGACGATTATTTGTATATATCGTACAAACCTGATTAGTGTTAATGAATTTCTTGTTTGTTTTGAATGTTTGCTCAATAAGATCAGCGAATCTATACTAATATTATAAAGCTGCAGAGTTTGTTTGTTTGTTTGTTTGTTTGTTTGTTTGTTTGTTTGTTTGTTTGTTTGTTTGTTTGAACGCGCTAATCTCAGGAACTACTGATCCGATTTGAAAAATTCTTTCAGTGTTAGATAGCCCATTTATCGAGGAAGGCTATAGGCTATATTTTATTCCCAAAAAAAATAGGGATCCGTAAGAAAATTGCTATTTTGCAACCCAAGGTGTGAAATCGAAAACCTATTTTCGCGTGCGCTGCAAAAACTATTGACACTAGAACAAAATAATGTTTTACGGGTTTGTAGGTCTCATTAAGATCTACAAAAAAGTTCGCGAGAGCATATGTCTATCTATTATAGTTATGCCGCAATAAGTGATATTTTATTTAAAAAAATTATTTTTTAATGCCGCCTCTAGAAAAGGCTCTTTATTTGTGTCTTGGTATTAATCCTTATCAAAATAAATAACTTCTTATTCAAAACTGCTTCAATACCTTTATACAACTTTTTGAATCATTCAATTCGGACATTCCATTCGAAAGATATCACGAGTTTAAAAATGTAAGTAGTAGTAGAAAAATAAACCCGCCGCACCCCAGCGCAGCGGGAAACGCGGCGAGGTGAGGGAGAATCTATGAAATAGGTAAAGTGCGTTCGCGAACCAGGAAGACCTTTAACAGCACGATTCAAACGCGTGGTCCGAAAGAAAATTAACCTAGAATTAAAATAGGATAATGGATACCTACAACAGGTAACGCGGTGAGGGTGCACCGAAGTGCGGGAATAATTTTGGAGTATACGGAATATATACGCTTTCGCGCCTAAACTACTGAACCGATTTAAATGAAATTTGGTATAGAGATAATTTGAGCCCCGGGGAAGGACATAGGATACTTTTTATCGCGATAAACTGTAACCCACGCGGGTGAAACCGCAGGGAACAGCTAGTTAGAAATACATTGCATCATTGTAGGCGACTTCAATGTTGACTGTTTAATTGAACACAGTTCTGACTTTAAAAAAGTCTCAGATGCCCTGCTGACCCATGGCATGGTGAACGAGGTTGACTTTCCCACTCGTGTGACTGCCACCACATCAACCTGCCTCGACCACCTGTACTCCAATCTGCTGGAGGGGTCGATCAGCACGTCACCTCTTGTGACAAATTTGAGCGACCACCTAGCCGTAAAGGGGGAACTATTGCGCAATAAAATAGTTGCGCAACCATCCATTATTCATGTCAGGTCATTCACTGTAGATAATCAGGCAAATTTTTCTTCATCTATAGACAGCATAGATTGGAATGCGATAATTGCTAAATGCACATCCTCGGCAGACTTAGCATCCTCGATCACGAATGTCATTGTTAATAAGTTTGACTGTTGCTTTCCTCTTAGAAGGAGACTCATTAGTAATAAGCGCGACTCATCCTGGGTTACCCAGGAGGTTAAATTATTCAAATCTTTATTATTTGACATTGTAGAAATAGGTAAATCAAATCCTAATAATGAATTAATTAATGGAATGATATTTGACTTTAAAAATAAATATGACACTTTAATAAGGGATAAGAAATCGACATACTACAAGAATATAATTACGTCTAGTACCAATCCATCCAAAGCTATTTGGAATGTGGTCAACAAGGAGAGAGGAAAAAATAACTCTGTGAATTTAGATGTCGCCGAAGTTGTCGCGAACTCGGAAGGCTCTAAGTTTAAAACAAAGAAGGAGGCAATGAACACTATGAACGCTAGGTTCCTAGGGGCGGCGGCGACTTGCGGTGCGCCTCGCGCTGACGTCACCCGCGCACTAGCCGTACTGAGCGCGACTCGTCCACCTGCGGACCGCTCGCTGAGGCTGCAACCGTTCAGCGTGGAGGAAGTTTTTCACCTGATCACATCACGCATCCCACCTAAGGCTTCGAAAGACGCTTACGGTATAAGCATGAGGCTTCTAAGAATTGCGTCTGGTCCCTTGGCCCCTATACTGGCGGTGCTATATAATCGCTGCATTAGAGAAGGTACATACCCCACCCCTTTAAAAATAAGCAAGATTGCCCCCATTTTCAAGGGTAAAGGTAAAAGAGCTGACATAGATGGGTACAGGCCCGTAGCCATAATACCAGCGATAGCAAAGGTCTTTGAGAATGGTCTCAGCAGTCGACTTGTTAGCTTTTTAACGACGACTAATGCTCTCTCTGATAGGCAATATGCGTACAGGGTAGGACGGACAACCACCTCCTTGACTAGGGAACTAGTGCGTCGTATATTGGTCGCACGTGAAGAGAAGCAGCAAGTCGCTGTTCTATGCTGCGACCTTTCAAAGGCCTTTGATGTTGCTGATCATGCTGTACTCGCCGGAAAACTACGGCACTATGGTATCGAGGGAGTATCATATGCCTTATTCAAAAGTTTACTTCAGAATAGGACCCAGATAGTAATTGGCGATAGTGGCAAGGTGAGGTCAGACCCGCTGGAATCCACGATGGGTGTGGCTCAGGGATCTTCAGTGTCAAACCTGCTGTTCTCTTTGCTTTTGAACGATCTGCCGGAAGCGGTAACGGCAGCGAAAATTCTGATGTATGCAGATGACGTGGCCGCGATCGTTACTGCGTCATCGGTGGATTGCGTCGAAGCAAAGCTGAACGAGACAGCATCACAACTTGCGTGTTGGTTCAATGCAAATGGTTTGGCATTGAATCTCAAAAAGACCCACTACTTGCACTTTAGCCTGTCAGGTCGTGACGTTAGACCGTTAACTGTTATGGTACAAGGGATCTTGATAGATCAGAGCAAGGCCACCACGTTTCTAGGCTTTGAAATTGACACTGGTTTGAAATGGAATAACCATGTGAATAAGTTATGTGGTAAAATCGGGAGTGCATGCTTTGCCTTAAGTAGGGTTGCGCGTGTGGTGTCTACGGAAGTTGCCCGGTCGTGTTATTTCGCCACTGTACACTCCCTGGTACAATACGGCGCTGAACTCTGGGGCAGATGTGCCGAATGGGAGCGGGTTTTTCGCCTTCAAAAGCGCGCCATCAGAACGATAGCACGAGTTCCGTGGGATACTTCAGTAAGGCCGTTTTTCAGGAGTCTGGGCATTCTTACGTTGCCATCTGTAGTTATACTGCAGGTGGCGATGTACGTGAGAATCAACCTGGACTCTTTTAAACTCACCTCGGACATGCATGATTATCACACGCGCAATGCTAGCAAGCTGGTTGGAATCAGCCACAAACTCGCGAGGTCATCCAAGCTCACTCATGTCATGGGCCCAGCAGTGTATAATAAATTGCCAGACCACATAGTCACAGCTTCTAGCCTGCGAGGCTTTAAATTTCGTCTGCAACGCTGGCTTATTGAACATTCATTTTATAATTTTAATGAATTTACTGTATTAAAATAATTTTTTTTTTTTTGTAACCTAATTCCTTAACGTGAATTGTAATAATTTATTATTATTTTTTATACTATTAATTTTATTCTGACTTGTAAATTGACGTTTATGTAATAAAATGAATATGAATGAATATGAATATGGATACATTCGATATATTCAAGAAGTAATTTTAAAAGAGTTATCAATAGCTCTATAGTCGTTATTTTACGTTGATATTTTTATCCTTGCCATAGATTCCGTAGTTTAGTAACTAACAAGATATTTATAACGGAAAACTGGACGCGAAGAATTTGCGGATGGAAGAACGATCAAATAGCTAAATTATTATAATAGCAATATCAAATAATTTGAACATTTAACTGGTGGGTGAATTGTAAACCTAGTTCAAAGTAAATTAGGAAAGGAAGCTGTTTGTAGGTTCGATATTTTACCTAGGAATACGATATAATACCGTGTATCCTATGACAATGTATCGATGTCAAGTATCAATAAGATATCGTATCATGTTGAATAGATACTCGAAAATATCGATACATAGGTATCCCACGGATACCTATGTATCGATATTTTCGAGTATCTCTAGTATTCATTAAGGGATAGTAAAGTGATATCTGACCTAAGTCAACAGTGAACACTTTGTGGTACAATTTGTAGAGCTTTTAGCTAGTATATATATATCATCGTCAGGATCAGCCGGAAGAAGTCCACCGCTGAACATAGGCCTCCCCCTTTGAACGCTACCATGAACGACTATACGCCATATGCACCCATCGGATCCCTGCGGCTCTTATGGGTCCCCGAGACGATCAAGTGAACTTGACAAGTCTCACGTGATTGACAATTTCACTTGACGAGGGACTTGACGCGACTTGAAGGTTCCATCAAGTTGAACGACGCAGTCGTTCGCCCTTTGCCCAGGAAAGTGGTCGTCGCAAAAATTTATAATAATGTTTTCCAACGCAGACAAGGCATTCCTTGCTATAACTCTAGCGGTATCTATCACAAAAAAAGAGAAAAGAAAGAGGCGATGGTGCAAGGAATGGTATAAAATGAGATATCGATTCACGCATGAACATTTGCAAAGAACTCTTCAAGCAACTGAGCCGGACGATTATAAAAATTTTCTACGAATGGACAACGATTCTTTTAAAACATTGTTGGAGTTGATTCGACCCAATATTGAAAAGCAAGATACCAATATGCGACAAGCTATTCCTGCCAGCCAAAGGCTCTCTATAACTCTAAGGTACTTAGTCACTGGTATGGACTTGGAAGATTTAAAGTTTATGTGTGCTGTCGCTCCTCGTACTTTGGATTTAATAATACAGGAAACGTGTGAGGCTATAATTCAAAAGTTAAAAGAAAATATTCGGGTATGTATGATATTTATTTATTTTCATTTATATTCATCTTAACCTAAATAATCATAACAAAAATTAAATGTGATTGTGAAATATGAGACAGACAAAAAAGAAAACTTTTTAATGGTTTGTTGTATTTTATCTTGTATATCGGTTGTGCAACCGATTCATACCCAAAAAGTTCTGTTTGGTCTATATACGTAGTCTCTCGATTCGTTTAAGAAGTTACTAAAAAGAATAGAAGTGTGTTAAGAACTTAGCCGCAGTATCTGATTCTTCTTCTTCAGTAGTTGGTTCTGGTATATGAATTACAGGCTGTTCATGAGACTGACTTGGCGCCTGCATAGGTTGAGATGGCACAATTATGAGTGATTTGGCAGTACCATGCACCGGTGTCTTGCTTATGACTTGTGAGTGTGACTGTTGTGGTGCGGGTGATTGGTATGTCAAAGTTGAGTGGTGCCCACTTGGTGATGGTGACTGGTATGTCAAGGTTGAGTGGAGTGCATTTGGTGATGGCACAGGTGATGGTGACTGTTGTGGTGCGGGTGATTGGTATGTCAAATTTGAGTGGTGCTCACTTGGTGATGGTGGCTGGTATGTCAAGGTTGAGTGGAGTGCATTTGGTGATGGCACAGGTGATGGTGACTGATGTGGTGCGGGTGACTGGTATGTCGTAGTTGAGTGGTGTACATTTGGTGATGGCACAGGTGATGGTGACTGATGTGGTGAGTGGGATTGGTATGAGTATGTGTACATGGGTGAGCTAGCAGGCAAGATCTGAACTCCGTTTCTTGACAGTGATCCCATTTCGCCTTCGAATAAAACATCATTTATTATTTTCTCCGCATAGCGTCTTTGATCGGCTGATAAACGTTTGAGTTTAAGAGCCCAGCTCTTCGCAATTATATCCGATTCAGAGTCATCAGGTTTTTTGAAATAATGCGATGCTATATCTATCAGTTCCTGCTGTGATGTGTTTTTGCTTTTCTTTGGTTGTGGCATCTCTTTTTGATAATTGGATGGCCCGGAAGCCTGTAAGAAAATTAACCAATGTTTGTACTATTTACAGGTACCGAGAAACACCGAGGACTGGAAAAAAGTAGCCAAAGAGTTCGAGAGACGATGGAATTTTCCCAACTGTATAGGTGCTGTTGATGGCAAGCACATCGAAATAGAAAAACCTTCAAATTCTGGATCTTACTATTTTAACTATAAGAAGACATTTAGTATTGTTCTCATGGCTATTGTTAACGCCAATTATCAATTTATGATGGTTGATATTGGTGCAAATGGGCGGATGTCAGACGGTGGAACTTTGAAAAATACAAAGTTTTGGCAATTGTTTTCTGAAAGTGAAAACAAACTTAATATTCCGGAGTCATGTGAGTTACTAGAAAGCGATAAAAAGTTTCCGTTTGTACTGGTAGGTGACGAAGCTTTCCAACTGACTCCAAACTTCATGAAGCCATACAACAAAGCCGTCTTGACAGATGAAAGACGGATTTTCAACTACAGATTATCAAGAGCCAGGAGGGTGGTTGAAAATGCATTTGGCATCCTGTCTTGGCGATTCAAAATATTTAAAAAAGACATTGGACTGCATCCTGATAAAACGCGAAAACTTGTTTTGGCTGCCTGTCATTTACACAATTATTTGTGTGAAAAAAATAAAAACAAATATATTCAACCAGGAGATGTTGACATAGAAGAAGCAAATACCACAATCACAAGAGGTGCGTGGAGACAAGGACGCCAATTGTTAAATATAGAGCGAGTACGAGGAAACTCGGCAAATGAGGCAAAAAGAGTGAGAGATGACTTTTGCGAGTACTTTAATGGTAATGGTTCCGTTCCTTGGCAAAATAATTGCCTAATTTAGATATTTAAAAACAAACTTAAAAGTAAAATGTATCTTTAAATAGAAAATAAAAAATGTTTTACCTCACTGCTTAAACTGCTTTCAGTATCACTTATACACATTTGGTCTGACAGAAATAACAGTTCATTGTAATAGTAGAGTGACGGTTTTGGTACATCATAGGAAGAGGCGCCAGACCGTTTTGCTTGTTCAATCTTTTTTCTTTCTTTGTTGAAGTTGGTTCTTAATGCATTAATTTTTTTCTTCAATAAATCTTCGGTGTAGGTAGGTTTATATACTCGAAGTGCTTTGACTATGCTTGTTAAAGCAACCGACCTTTTGTTTTTATCCGCATAATCCTTACTTTTAATTTTCCACAGTGCAGGATAATCTCTGTAGAGAGATATTAATAATATCACAAAATCACGCTCGGTAATTAGGTCGGCACTTGCCGCCAAGGCCACGTCTCGGTCCGGTTCGTCGTCCGCCATCTTCGATGCTCCGGCCGCAAATGAATAAAAACTTGTCAAGTCGCGTCAAGTCGCATCAAGCGCAAGGTACTTCAAGTGCCGTCAATCAAAATTTCTGTCAAGTAGGTCAAGCCCGTAGATCACTTGACGGGACTTGTCAAGTCAACGCTGTAAACGATCAATATTCACTTCAAGCACGTAGACTTGTCAAGTGCACTTGATCGTGTCGGGGACCCATTACGATGTCGTCGGTCTACCTACAGAACGTCTTCCGGTTCGTGGTCGCTTCTTCCCCATCGGTTATCGGCTCAGCTGGGTTTCAGAAATTGAGTCCATCTATCCAAGAGCTCTTCTCTTGCATTCCAACAATAAAATAGACCAATCATCAATACTTGAAAATCTGCGCTATCATCTCGGATCTAGAGACGTGCAATATTGAAGGATCATAATATAATAATACGAATTCTATCTGAATCAGCACTGGTATAGTAGAGTCGGGCTCGAGCTTCCTGGGTCATTCAACTGAAAATAATACTGGCCCTAGAGCAGTGGCTCTCAAAGTTGATAGACCGCGACTCGATAGACCGCGACATAACTAAAAGTTACAAATTCGGGACTCAACTTTTGGTTTTCATGAACAAAAAGATAGGATAAAAAAAAAGATTTAGTTCCGAGCCAGTGTTAAATAATATTTAAATACACAGAAGTCACAAGAAGTCAGAAGTGTCACTTAACGAAAAACGAAAATTAACTAACAATTAAAACTTCCTATCAAACTTAAGAGTTTAAACTAAAACACCTCTAAGGAGTGTTATGTTTAATTAGAAGGATGTATGTATTTGTTTCTTATTTTTTGTCATTATAGCTTTAGCATCAACTTCAATTTTAGTTACTTTTAATCGCAACGAGTTTGATACGTCTAATGAATTTTTCCGGACTTTCGGTACTAACTTTAGTTTTAGCGATTACCGTCCGTCACGGTCAGTAGTCAAGTCACCCGCACGTTGGTTCGGTCGGTCGATCTGGCGTGCTATTTTTCAGGGCCCACACAATATTCGCTCGCGACCCATACTTTGGGAACTACTGCTCTAGAGTGCCCTCTAGAGTCTAGATCCTAGATTAGTCTGTAGACTTAATAACTATTATCTAATCTGTGATTCTAGTTGAATAGTAGACGGTAGAGTAAGTATTAATGATATTGTTTTCACATGGTATTACCATGATTTAAGACATTTTCACACATATTTGTGACGGATCCGATATCTCTAATGATAGAGTCTTGGTAGAGTTCAAGACTTGCTAAATCAACCCTAAGCTTTTTTGTCATCTAAACAGTCAGATATTTTATAATATTAAGCTTTACTAATAATTTAGAAATTTAGTTTTCGACAATTGTGGAGGAGTTGCTGACTTTTGGAGCCTTAGCAATTTAATTTTTGTTCCTAGACTAGTAATGAAATTAAAAAAATGTCATAATCACTTCTCTTTTTAGTGCTATTAATGTTTTTGCGTATGTACCTACCTACATCACATTTTCATAAACATATTGACATAAACAACCGTCATTATTATAATTTGTTTAAAACTAGTCCTTAGACCCTTAAAGATTCTCTGTGGTCCATATTATAGATCGCGCGTTGGACGTTAGGACGTTGGAACCGGGAGCGAGACTCATTATACAATTAGGGAGTGGGGCAATGCACTCTCGAGATCAGTCACCAGGAGTCCAAGACCCCCCTCCCCCCTTGTTCTATCGGAACTCGTCATCCCACTGTTAAGTGACACTTGTGGATTGGAAGATTGATGCTGTAGCAATTTGTGAGGAGTTCTATAATGTCAGTGGAGAATTCCGTAGGGCTGATGAATTGAGTTGAATAACCTTCGTCATTCTTGTATCTGAAGATCAAATAGGTTGCTGAGGAAAAAAAATCAAATAAATAAAAAAAAAAAAAAAAAAATATCAAATAGGTTGCCATTCCCTGCGTACCTACTACCATCTTGTGAAAACCTTCAGAACCGCATCTTCATCGATCAAACCAGACTCAAGCCTCAAAGGTGAACCTCTGTTCCAAAATACTGGGCCTTTTAATGAGGGACCTTCGCAGTTCGCTCAAATAGCCTCTTTTCTTTACCACTTACTTTACTACTTTTGTGTATTTTAGGAACTTCATTCATAAGCACTCTAGAACCTCGTCGTAATAAAACATGTTTACTCTTCGCTGATTGTTGATGGAAATAATGGAGTGCTTACAGAGACAAGGTAGGACAGTGGAGAGTGGACAGTACCGGCTCAACTTGACCTATTGGCTATCAAGGTATCAAGTGTAGGGGCGATAGGTTCGCGTGGGCCGGCCCTTGTTAAGTGGTCCTCACTCGACGCCTATCATTAAAATATTTAAAATACCTGTTGGGCCAGGTACAGTACTTCAGGGGTGCTAGTTCCAGTAACCTCCTCGTGTGTCTGATCGCTGCTGGTCCTTGGGTCTCGGTCTCGGCCGGGGGGGAACAGCAGTTATCAGGCCGGTGCACCCCGGTAACAACGTTCAATAACTTCTCCTTCTAGGGTTCTTGTTGAGCGTTGGCTGATAACTGGATACGGAGACAGTAGTATGGGCTGTACAGGCTCGTGCACTGTCTGCCTGGGATGTGACGGATACGAGTGTGGGCTGTAAAGGCTCGTGCTCTGTCTGTCTGCCTGGGACCGCGGGGGACATGAGTATGGGCTGTAAAGGCTCGTGCACTGTCCGCCTGGGCTGTGATGGATACGAGTGTGGGCTGTAAAGGCTCGCGCTCTGTCTGTCTGCCTAGGATCGCGGAGGACATGAGTGTGGGCTGTAAAGGCTCGCGCACTGTCCTGTTAGGAGGGTTTTACGCAGGGCGAGGGCGCTCCCCCAAAGCGGCCACACTCGTCAGTAAAACCCTCAACGCGTGGCGATGTATATTTATATGCAAAGCCTGGGGAAAACTCGTTCTCTCCTCGAACGAGGGACACGAGTATGAGCTGTAAAGGCTCGCGCACTGTCCCCGTTTGGAGGGTCTTACTGGGCGGGGGCGCCTGGCGCCGCTCGTCGATGGTAGAGACCCTCATGAGGCGATATATATATCTTATATATTGCTCAGGTTTGAGCTTGTTTTCCCAACCAAGCTGCTTCGCAGCCTGGTAGCGGTTGTCTCCGTTTGAGGTTGACGTTATGTCCCAAAAGACGTAATGTCCCCAAAAGGAGGCGGCGGAGCGCGCAACGGGAGGAACCTCTTGTGGCGCCGCTCCGTAGCTGGCGGGAATGCTGAGTACTCACGGTTATTCCCGAGTCCCGAAAGGGGCGGCAGTCCCTGCTGTCATTGCGGGCGGTCGTCGGCGGGGGGCTGGAAGTTGAGGCTGTGCCAGATACCCAGCCCTCCCCCATAAGACGATGCGGAGAGAGTACCCCGGGGTTTTAGTGGGTATGGCGCCTTGAGTAAGCGCGAGTCCTACACTCCCTCCGAGCCCCTCCCCTTCTGCGGGGGGGCATTGCACCGGAGGGGTCAGTGCGTAAGTGCATTTCCCCGGGTCAAAAAAAAAAAAAAAAAAGGTACAGTACTTCAAAGTACATGTTCAATTATTATGTTGTTGTTATGTAACTAGATTTTTGCTTACTTATATATAATTACTAGCTGTTCTCAGCGGTTTCACCCGCGTGGGCTACAGTTTATCGTGATAAAAAGTATCCTATGTCCTTCCCCAAACAACTATCTCTACACCGAATTTCATTTAAATCGGTTCGGTAGCTTACCACCTTTCCCGCTGCGCTGCGGTGCGCCGGGTTTATTTGTCTACTACTACTTACATTTTTAAACTCGTGATATCTTTCAAATGGAATGTCCGAATTGAATGATTCAAAAAGTTATATTAAGGCATTGAAGCAGATCTAAATAAGAAGTAATTTATTTTGATAAGGATTAATACCAAGATACAAATAAAGAGCCTTTTCTAGCAGCGGCATTAAAAATTATTTTTTTAAAATAAAAGATCACTTATTGTGGCATAACTATAATAGTTAGACATATGCTCTCGCGGACTTTTTTGTAGATCTTAATGGAACCTACAAACCCGCAATACATTATTTTGTTCTAGTGTCAATCGTTTTTGCAGCGCACGCAAAAATAGGTTTTCGATTTCACACCTTGGGTTGCAAAATAGCAATTTTCTTACGGATCCCTAATTTTTTGGAAATAAAATATAGCCTATAGCCTTCCTCGATAAATGGGCTATCTAACACTGAAAGAATTTTTCAAATCGGAACAGTAGTTCCTGAGATTAGCACGTTCAAACAAACAAACAAACAAACAAACAAACAAACTCTGCAGCTTTATAATATTAGTATAGATTTAAGGTCGAATCCGAAAAACAAGCTTTGTGACTTTTTCTTTTCTTCGACCCGATCATTTAAGAAAATAAACTGAGAATGTTGCTTTTTCAAGATTTTTGAGGTCAGCGGGTACCTAAGACGTCAACCTATGACAATGTGAAATAGGTTTATTAAGGACTTATATTACATCTTGGTAGTGGAGATAACCCAAGTATTTAGCTAGTCTCTATACAAATATAATAACTCCCAGGCAATCATATACATAGCTCTGACCTCTTAGTAAGATTTCCTGTATCTAGGGTATTAGAAACTAGCGAAATCGTTAGTTCACAAATCACCATGGATTGCAGGTGAAGATCAGCATTAGTGGTAGAGCTGCAGACGGTAAGTTATTAATGACTTAACATTAATAAATAAATATTGTCCTAGAATGTTGGATACGACACAATAGTTATATCGAGTTGCACATGAATGCAGTTCAAGTGATAGCAATTGTTACGTTCCATTTGTTTAGATTAACATCTGAAGCGAGAATCTAATGAAATACGATGATGATAAATGTTGCAAAGGACCTGGAAACGTAAGATTTATGATGGAAGGGTCAGCCGACGTTAACTATGAAACAACGACTGATAGATTCGTTGAATGTGAAATTTGAGACGAACGATACAAAACATGACGCGATGACTTTAAGTTATTTATAAGGTTCAAAATGAGCTGTAGGTATCTCTTTCAGAGAACGCTTGTGTTCCCAGCAGTGCAAACACGATGGTTGATAGTGAAAGAAGAAAGACGCTATGTAACTTCTGGAGAATATCGAAAGAAAGAAAGTTCCAAGCTTTATTTCCCCAGCAAGCTTATTCGATACAATCTTCAGCAGCGCTGTTCTGTTAGATCGATAGCAAATAAGCGGGATCATAACAAAACTTTTTATCGGAACGTCCAAAGAAAACCGCGTTTGCATGCAGCGTCTTGCGTGCTATCTTCCATCAGACGGCATTCAAGCTACACTACACTTTATTACAGGGGAATAGGATTTAAATTGTTGTGCTAGGACGATAATGTAATGCAAAATACTGTCCTATTTGGGCGGAATCGATTTTTATAAGTTTCCGTGTTCTGGGACAGGGCGCGGTGCCGGTGCGTCCCAGCGTGCTTTATGTTTCCACAGAGCACACGGTATGCATATTGAATGACCTACAAACGTAATGTATACATATATAAACGCTGTTATAGGATTCTACTGTTTGTTTCGCAAATTACTTTTACGAAGGATCGCAGGCGTCCTGGGAGGCGCGACTTGGTCGGTCACGCATGAGTTAAAATTTAATTTATTCCTTGATTTATGACTGTGAGGCACAACCCACCGACGAAGTAGCAATTATCCATATTAACCTAATTAAAGCACAGAGCAATTAAAGTATTCGTCATTTTTATATGCACATTTGCAGCTCATTTCAAGTTACTACTCCCTCTGAGTGCGTTTACTTCACGTACTACTACTAGCTTGTATTGACATAGAATTTCTTGTTAACAAAGATGTAGTTCTCCTCTTTGACTATCTATCTTACACTCCCCATCTGATACCATTTAAAGCCTTTTATATTGGAAGCATTTAAGCACAGTCTCACCTGATGGTAAGAGATAATGAAGCATGCTTACCTAGAAGATAACAATTCACTCTTGACTTGAAGACTCTCAGTTTATACTATCGGCAAACAAAGACGAAGGCAGGGTGTTCCACTCCTTCGTCATTCTCATTATAAATGTAGAAGCGAAACGTTTAATGTGTTACGGGGGAATGTCAACCACGTACGTATGTTATGTCACCATAATAAACATTGGTAACCTAACTTTAAAAATATAGCCGAATTTACCTATTTAGCGTTTATGAAAGTTAAAAAGTCATCCACGTAAACCATATCGCAGACAAATGCTAGTGCGACATATCGGTTAAATCTAGCGAACTAATCAGGCACAGTAGATACAGCCTCATTCTCGTCACGTGTTCCCACGACACGACTCCTCCACATATGGGCAGCCTGATGCCTGTGATCTGGCCGCCCGCCGACGGCTGACACTGCCGGTTTCACTGCCGACTTGAAGACAAGCACTGCGTGTGGGTTGTCGGCGTTCCCACGGGGCTATATTACTTGAAATACTTATGTATTGGTATATGTGCAATCAAGTAGTTTTGTATATACTTATATGTCTACAGTTCTATTTCTTTATTTTACTATTTACATTTACAGGGTAGCGTTTGACCATAAGTCACCTGATGTAAAGTGACGATGTGGTCGAAGATGGCGCCACGCTACACCTGAACTGGGAACTGGCTCTCAAGTGAGCTGCCGGAACACACCGATAGGTGCTTGCCTAGCCAGGCGAGTACTACTAGAAAATACCCTACCACCAAGCTAAGGTTTCATCACGATGTTTTCCTTCGCCGAAAGCTCAAGCTCATTTTAAAATAACAATCCTGTATGATTAATGATTCTTGCGTGTCACGAAATTCCTATGCATCAAAACAAAGGTCTCTCCGGGCGTTACATATAGGGGGGGTTGGTTTCAGAGACCCTATAATTTTCATATGTTCATGTGTTTTGTATGTGTTTTTCACATAATTGATTCTAAACATCCCCTTACTTATACTAGATGGCACAGGATCGATCGTTTTTGAGTTTCCCAAATTTTCTCGAAGATGACTTTGAATGACCTGATGATTTCAAGACCTGTCTTCGAGAAAGCCAGTAGGTACATAAATACGTCTTGTTTGTTCATATTCTTATAACTTCATATAAAATGTGTATAATATCTAGACGAATAAGTACCTAAGTAGGTTGGGTTTCACGCTTATCCGAAATTTGGCGAAATAAACAAATGTGAATATTATGATCTCATAAAAACTTTAAAACTCGCTGATGCTGATTAAAAACATAAAATCCCACAAAAGGACTCTCTGAAACTAACGTAAAAGGCAAACTTCGACGTCATCTTCAAAAGCATGGAATTCTCCCAACACGTAGGCGATCAACAAAAACGGACCAATTAGCAAACCCATAATCAAAATCTCCAAATGAGCGTCGTGAATGAGCATCAGTCTTTAAAGAGGAGGCGAGGAACGAGTCTTAATAGTTAATTGCTACCTGCTAGCTCTTCAGAAAGATCATTAAGTTGTATTTGGGGATACAATGATGCCCGTTGTCAAATATGCAAATAAGGGGCACTAAAGGAGTACTGTCGACTGATGTCGATGCTTACTGATACAATGAAGTAATCAAAAATACATATCATTCATGTGAAATTTTATAATTCTATTTCGCAAAAACTTTAAAAACTGAAAAAGTCCTAAAATAAAACGAATCTCCATAATTATATTAAGTTTGTCAACATTAAATTTAGTAATAAGTAGGTATTAGATTAGCATAGTCGTCGTTGTTAATAGATTTATTATTAACTCCACTTAATGCACAAAAAAAAATACAAAACTGTACGATGATTTCGACAAGAATATCTTTTTTTCTTATTTCTAGTAAATTTGTCATCATAATGTTAGTAGACCCCATCTGTAAGTTAAAAAAACTCCTCAAAGACATCTTTATGAAATATCTCCGAAGGTCATACTTCCATGACTTAATATAGAGACACCCATAACGAATTAGTTACAGCAAATGATGTCATTCATTATGACAAAAAGCTATCAGTGCTGCTTTGATATCACTCTGACAAGGATTGATTGGAGAAAAAATCTGCTGATCATTTGGTGGAGAAAAAATGCTATTAATTTGAATGTTAGCTCATAGGCAACCGAGATGACTGTGTTTTATATACTCTGGATTTACTCCTTTGCTTTTGGTCGCGTAATTACCTTGTCTGAGCTACTTACGCTTTGTCGTCATGATTAGGATTGGAACTTTTGAAAACAACCTCAAATTAGCCATAATATCAAGCCATTCTTTTACTTATGAATATATTTATAGTCTTTCTTTCTTTCGTTACAGGTCATCATCATGGCCTACTATCGCTGCGGTCCTACTGCCATCGGCAGCCGCACGTCCTGGGGGCCCGTCTCCTCCCCCACCGTCGAGAAGACCTTCGACCGCCCCCTCAGCGGCAACTTCGACCGCATCTTCAATGCTTTCGAAAGAACCAACGCTTTTGAGTACGTCAAGAACACCTTTGAGGGAAAAGATGAAGAGAGACACATAGGGCATGGAGACATAGTCGTGAATAGGAAGATGAGCAGCAGCTTCGAGAGGGCGGACTGTGCGTTGGCTGCGCAGACCCCGATCCTGGAAGACGAAGACTTCTACCGGGAGAAGATCCTGTACTCGCAGGCGAGGCAGCTGTTCCCCCTGCAGGAGGATTTGGCTGACTGGATCAATAAGACTATTGGTGAGTAGCATGTTCATATGTCAATTTATATTGGGCTGAGGAGTTTGTTCCTTCACCGTAGTTTTCAGATTGAACTAGCCTTTAGCAGGCGGAACCAATTGTCATTGGCGAGATAAAGCACACATACTTCGCTGGCTCTGCCACCTCGTAAGAATAAAAGATGATAGTGCGGTGAAACGAGCATACATGGGACAGGGGAGTGGCCAACGCCCAGTCTGCCGTCCCAGGTATCGCTGGAAAGATGAAGTCACAAAGGCCTTGCGCAAACTCCAAGTGGAGGACTGGCAGGTGGTGGCGCAGAACAGACCGTAGCGCCATCTCTGTTAGTTTAGCTAGTTATGAAAAGCAACAGCTGATTAGTAAACATTACCTAGTAGCAAACGTAAAATATGTAGTTTGAGTTTTCTTTCAGTGTCTCTTTCGTGATATAATTCGGCTATGCCCGGTATCCACTTTCATGAGCTCGTGAAATTCACCGGTCGGCAGTCGGCGCACGCGTCGCGTTGCTCAACGCACTGCGGCTGTGGTGGCGTGTAATCGCGATTTTACGATTTTCTCCGACCCCTGTCTACGTGCGGATCAGATCCGCCTCTGAGATGAGATCGACACATCGTTTCTTGTCTAGACAATCAGAGGATGTGGTAATAGACGTTGTGGATCGATCATTCTATAGATATGAAAAGCTAACAAAACATGCGATCACTATAAAACGTCAAACTTCAAATTAGCTACGCCTTTTGTAACCTCTAATACGCCGGCAAAAAACAGTCAAGAAACGCAGGACAGGTTATTTTTTGAGCGCGATCACATTTACAATTTTATGTTCATTATTGATTGATTGAATTTGATTGAATTGGAGCAAGTTGGTGGCCGAACGGTAACGCGTGCGACTTACAAGGCGCCGACACCCATTAAGGCGCCATAGGTTATGTCCAAGAACTGCAACATTCAAGGGCATGCGACATCTACCAACCCGCACTGCTTCTAAACAGCAATGCATGGTGGAACCTTAGCGTTGGAACACCGTGTACTAAATCCATCAATTCCTACAGCAAATGTTGTTGAAGGAGTCCCGCAGACCAAAATAAACTACAAAACACAAGCGCGTGTGTTCCGAAAACCTACAACAATGGGTCGCGAGTCTGATGTGTGACCACGCATTGTATCGTGCCATAAACGTGCACCACGATTTTGTTATGTTATACGCTACAAGTAGGTTTACGATTGTATATGTAGCTACTTCCATTATTGCTATTGGTGCTTATTGGTGCTATTGGTCGTTTAGAATAACCTAAACAGGTACAGGCCTATAGAATGTACTGGAAGAAAGTGGTTACAAATTCTTATTGATTTGCTCCAACAATTTTTACCATAGACAAAGAGTTTACCATTATGTTTCCAATTGAGCTGAATTTGGGAGTTTGTGGACTAATCCAAACCAAGCTCCCAGGAGTTTCACGTTCTGAAATCTAAACTTCGATATTATGAAGATGGCGCCCGATGTTTCCTATTTTTTTTCAGTTCATTATAATACATAATCTTAATGCTCAACATCATAGAAGATGTCCCATCTCGCTTAGGTAGGTATTACAGGATAAAAGCCTTGTTGCTGTAAAGTCTTACATCCCTGTAAGGCATGGTCCCGATCGTTCCTTGTTTATAAAGATCGATCAAGACTATTATAATATGTTGTTCTATTTTTCTGTCTCAATAATTGAATTTCTGTTATGCGTGCCTAAGTAAAATCTGCCTGTAACTCTTCCACATTAATGATGCATATCATACAAAACGTGGGTGGTATCTGATCAATGAAGCAAATCGATGGAAGCAATAAACAAGTTTTTGTTAACCCAACAATTTGCAAAAAACATATACCTACAAAAATTATGACATTCAGTCAGATTGCGCTGCTCGAGGCAATTGAAGATTGCTATCAAAAGTGCCTATCATTATGTCAGTACCAGAATTAATTCCTTTGAAATAGAACATCAGATTATCCTGGATATAGACGTTAATGTTTTATTTCCATCGACTAAGCGGACGGACACTAACAGTTTCTCTTTTTTCACTTCTTGACTAAGTAGTATTATTAATAGCGGCTAAAATATATAAATAAAATACAGAACGTTACTTGCTAATGCAAATTATGCATGAAATTTGATCATCCAAATTCCGATCCGATCTTTTCAAAGCGATACTAGACTATACGATTTGATAGTTTTTTATTCTTGATTAAACTTTGCCATTAGTATTGATGAGTCACTATTAATATCTAATCTGTGCCAAGAATATATTATTTTATAGCATATGGTACTTTCAATTTTTGTTATTTAGTATTGACAGCCGGATAGGACCCTGGTTTGGTAATATTTATGTATTTACAGAGTTGCCTAACACAGTGCAAAAACACGACAATAACCACCCACATCTAAAAGGTAGAATTCCGTAGATCGCGACATTTGCGACTGATGCGTGTGACTTTGCCGCCACTATTCTAAAACAACCGTACAATTGCCGTACACATAGTAACTGAAAATCCCGGAAAAAGGTTGAGTGACATGCAAAATATTTTCCCAAGAAATATAGGTGTAAGTGTAAGTTATCCCCTACAGTAAACGCTATGAAAGAATTCCGATCCCGCGTCTTTTAGTTCAGTGTTATACAGTCGTGTATAAAGCGCCTGTCACGGGACCTCGGAAATGGCTTTTTTTAGTAGGGTAATACCTACCTACCTATAGTCGCAGCAGCCATGACGCGACGCGTTCGTCACACGCGTCAGTCGCAAGTGTAGCATCGCAACTGTCGCGTCTTACGGAAATCTACTTTAACCGAATTTACGACGTGTTTGATATTCTCTTCAAATATTATGAACTGTTAATATTGTACTATTATCAGCTGAACGTGCGAATATAATTTGAGTTGTTTACGACGAGGCAGGTGACACACTGCCTGTGTCACAACACTCTGAAGTCTATTAACTGTAGAGAACATGGGTAGGATGTATAGTGTTAAAACAAAGCGATGACTAAAACAGAGTTAAGCAATATTAGTTCTTATTCCTTTCTTTCTTTTCTTCTTCTTCTTCTTCTTACGTGTATTACGAGTAAGTACGATTTTATAGATCACTGGCATTTTTACTTTGTTTCATCGGACAACTAATCCTAAAACATTTGGATTTAAAATGTGTTCTGTAACGATTTTATAATTCTAGCTAATCTAATTTTATGTATCCCGGAGAACAACCGACTTCGACTGCGAAGAAAGAGGTCACGGGTTCGATTACCGCCTCGAGACGAATGTTTGTGTATTGAAAAAGAGGCATGGCATATTTGTTCCGGGTCTGAATGTTGTAGGAATCCCCGATCCCGGTCCACATAGTTTCTGATACCTTAAATACGTACAGCTTTTTGTAAAGTAATTGACATATTGGTACCTACCAATATGTCAATTACTTTACCACTTTACTCTATTCTTTTTTTTTTCTTTTTTCTTTACTTTACTTTTTTTAAGAACTATACCTATAGTTCTAAAGATCCTCAGCGTCTGTTGAGACTCTTGGAGCTATAAAACAATTTGTTACAAATTGAATAGAAAGATCACCTATAATGCTTTCGTAACAATTACATATTATTATAGCATAGAAATTATGTCGCTAGAGGTAGTACGGTCAGACAGAACCGCGCGCCGCCGCCCAGCTTATGTCATGCATATATAAGTACTAATCATAGTGTACACAAGGCATGAGACACAGCGTGTCGAGCCATACATTAGTTTCGGTGACAAGTAAATTGGAGACGTAGGAAATTGCGAATTAGTTCATTGTAGAGTTCACATTGGATAATTTGACTTTTTTTGGGCTGTCAGCGCGTGCTGTACTGCTGTAGTAGGTAAAATAGTCTAGGACAGATTTTATAGGTGTCATGTCATCCGTATTTTCAGTTTTTTGAGGCAGACTAGTAGTGATAAAAGTTTTTGAAAATCATAAACATTCCCACTACTGCGACAAAGGCTTACTCTCAGCGAGAGAGAGAGAGAGAGTATGGGCCATAATCAGCCACGCGGGCCCAGTGCGGGTTGGCGAATAGGCCAGTGATCAGTCCTAGTGTCGGAGTTTTCAGACCGACCTAAGGCCTCAGATATAGTTTAAACGACTGCTATCCTAAGACAACAAGCGGAACCGTAGGCTCAACGTGCTCTCCGACGCTTCGAAGCTCTCAGTATATACCACTAGTGGTCACCCATCCAAGTAGTGACCGCAGAGAACGTTGCTTAACCAAGTGAAGGACTATTATATGCCAGCTTCGCTACGAGCGCTTCTATTCTCTTAATAAATTTAAACTAAATAAACATCTTCATTCATATTGATCAATTTATTCTACCAAAAATGTACACTTGACGCTTTGTCTTCTCGTTTAAACCAATGAAATCAATACCATAAAGGTAGTAGCGTAGTAAATAAATGTAGGTATATTATAATTGCAATGCCCAAGTTCCGTTGGTTGCCCGTTACGTGGGGCCTACTCTTGTCTATTCTGCGTTGCGTGCAGTGCAATGCTCGCTTGACATTGGCATCCTTTCCAAGTTGTTCTTGGCGGAGAGCGATCTAAATTAAGCAAAACGGGTCTTTATTTAATGAAATAGGAGCGTGTCTCTTCCAATTTACAAGTAAAGTACCTTCAGATAAAGAGATGTCTGAGACCCATCGTACATTTTGTTTGCCGAAGTTCCGAGAAGGATTAGGTAAAATGGCTCAAAGTTCAGACGCATTTTCACTAGCAGATTTTTTATGCAACCTTCACGCTTTCCCATTACTTACAGTTCAGTGTCGTCCAGAATTTTGAATTTCCAACAGTTTAAAATTTTACGCACTGCCTCTGAGACATTAGGTAAATGTTCAATCTTTTTATGCCCTGTAATTGAAATTAATTTTTTACTAGTGAACTAATACAATTTTTATTTAGTATTTATGTGCAGGGCCGTCATCAAAACTGATAATAATTTTACTATTTTATTATTTTTACTTAATACATGCTGATACCATAACAATACAGTTATCTGTTTATGTAACCACTAGCTGTTCCTCGCGGTTTCACCCGCGTGGGCTACAGTTTATCGCGATAAAAAGTATCCTATGTCCCTTCCCCGGGGCTCAAATTATCTCTATACCAAATTTCATTAAAATCGGGTCAGTAGTTTAGGCGCGATAGCGTATATATTCCGTATATGTACTCCAAAATTATTCCCGCACTTCGGTGCCCCCTCAACGCGTTACCTGCTGTAGGTACCCATTATCCTATTTTAATTCTAAGTTAATTTTTCTTGGACCGCACGTTTGAATCGCGCAGTTAAAGGTCTTCCTGGTCCGCGACCGCACTTTACCTATTTCATAGATTCTCCCGGTTCCACCTCACCGCGTTTCCCGCTGCGCTGCGGTGCGGCGGTTTTATTTTTCTACTACTACTTACATTTTTAAACTCGTGATATCTTTCGAATGGAATGTCCGAATTGAATGATTCAAAAAGTTATGTGAAGGCATTGAAGCAGTTTTGAATAAAAAGTAATTTATTTTGATAAGGATTAATACCAAGATACAAATAAAGAGCCTTTTCTAGCGGCGGCATCAAAAATTAAATTTTTAAAATAAAAGATCACTTATTGCGGCATAACTATAATAGTTAGACATATGCTCTCGCGGACTTTTTTGTAGATCTAAATGAGACCTACAAACTCGCAATACATTATTTTGTTCTAGTGTCAATAGTTTTTGCAGCGCACGCAAAAATAGGTTTTCGATTTCACACCTTGGGTTGCAAAATAGCAATTTTCTAACGGATCCCTAATTTTTTTGGAAATAAAATATAGCCTATAGCCTTCCTCGATAAATGGGCTATCCAACACTGAAAGAATTTTTCAAATCGGACCAGTAGTTCCTGAGATTAGCGCGTTCAAACAAACAAACAAACAAACAAACAAACAAACAAACAAACAAACTCTGCAGCTTTATAATATTAGTATAGATTGTAGCATTGCACTGATGTATTGATTTATATTTATTGTTTTCTTTATATCTTTGAGACCATGTTTTGTGTCAAATATATTCGGCATGCATTTTTCTTTCATGCCATGCCATGCTTTCATCATTCCCCAATCCCCACGTATACCTACCCTAGACGTACATTTTAAATAATAATTGTCCAACTTACTCCTTACATACTATTATAAAAAATTATTTGATATAAATATAACAAAAATATATACTACTAAAATATAAAGTATACGAAATAGTTCAGAAGTTCCCTATTGCTGTGTAAATACCTCAATTTACTTTTTCTTCCATAAGAGTGGTGTCCTTGCAGATAATTATGAACGTAGCCGGTTACCTTTATTGGTTTTCGTTTTACGTCTCGGCAATAATATCAATTAAAATTACTGGCAATAATAACTGTTCCTAAACGAAGTATTAAAAACCGGTTGATGTTGTGTCGTTAAAAAGGTAGGTGTAACGGATTTACTAAGTTGTGAAGGGTATTTTCTAGTAGGTACTCGCCTGGCTAGCTATCATGTTAAGAATATGTTACAAAGCACCTATCGGTGTGTTCCGGCAGCCTCACTTGAGAGCCAGTTCCCAATCCAGGTGTAGCGTGACGCCACCTTCGACCACTTCGCCACTTAACGTCAGGTGACTTGTGGTCAAACGCTAGCCGGAAAGTAAACAAAAAAGGACGTTAGGGATTTATGATAGGTTTCAATGAGATTACCTCGCAACCTTCTCTCTTCAAGAGTAGTGTTGTAGTATTAAAGGGTGGAGTAAGTAGTGTGTGTGTGTATGCATGTGTAAGTAGTTATTTTTAATACTCTGTCCACCGAGTCATAAATGCTATGTCAGATCATGATTAACTCCCACAGACAGCGGCATCTTTTTACTAAAAGTAAATCATACGTTATACAATGCGTCTTACCTCAGTACAAATAATAAATCGGCCCCGTCGCCGGATGGCGTGTAATTATGCAGATACAATCTACGAGACTTACCGGAGTACCTAGTGTGTGGTCCCTGGGACTTGCATATAAGAAGCTGTACCTATCTTTTGAAACGAAGGTATATATGTACCTAAATACTTCGAAGAGATTTAAGAGGCAAATTTAAGAGACTCTGAAAATTGGGGTTAATTATAACCATTTTTGTCTGAAACTATGACTGTAAAAATCTAACATATAGGTAGGTAGGTATATTTTTAGGATAATAAATGCAAAAATATATTTAAGTAGGTATTTAAAAAGAATGTGCGAATTCCCCCATTGATCTTTATATAATAAAGACTTGTTAATACCATTAGCGTATTTAAGAAACATAATATATAATATAATATCCAGACCCTTAACCCCCCCCCCCCCCTTAAGACCCTTGAGACCCTTTAAGCTATTTTTTGAAAATACTGTCTCGATTATTTCTAGTGATTTGTTTACGTTTTCGTTACCCCTCGTTGAGAGCAGGGAGGGATCTTTGGCTTTATTAAAGGAAGGGTGTACCCTCCTTCAATAAAGCACAAAGATCCAAGGAGGATTTGCACAAAGATGTATAGAAATTAGAAAACCCTTGGCACCTACTTTGGCAAGGGTCTTTGTACGCTTTTTCATTCCGATTGAAAAGGGTAGAAGGCAATTTTTACATAATTTTTTTTCCCCCGTATATATTACTGCTACTCTCTCTAACTTTCAAGTCGCTATAAAAAAATCATGATCTCATGAAAAATGCAAAAATAGTATTTAAATATTGAAACAAATGTGTAGTGGTTTTTTTCAAGTTACGAGACTTTTAATAGCATCACCCAGGTGGCCTTTGGATAACTTTTGAAAGTACTGAATTGATTTTTCTAGGGATATTTAAAAATAATTTTTACTCCCAGATTGACATAAAGGGTGAGGCTTTTGGACTTTAATCTCTCAGTCCCAGCTCTGTGCAAATCTAAGAGGGGCCCGTGCCCTGTTACCCCCTCTCCCACCTCCCTGAATCCACCCGGTAGTAGCCCAATGTTAAAGAAGTACCAACAAATGTAAAAATTAAGGACGAAGAATTGGACCTTGTCAAGACTACAGTATTCTTAGGCATAACTTTAGATCACAAATTGCAATGGGGTCCACATATTGTCAGTCTATCGAGCAGACTTAGCTCTGCAGCATATGCTGTAAAGAAGATCCGTCACCTTACTGACGTTGATACAGCCAGACTAGTCTATTTCAGCTATTTTCACAGCATTATGTCCTATGGAATATTGCTGTGGGGAAACGCTGCTGATATTAACACCATATTTGTATTGCAGAAGAGAGCTGTTCGTGCGATTTATAACATGGGCCCCAGAGAATCTTTAAGAATTAAGTTTAAAGAAACCAAAATAATGACAGTTATTTGTCAATATATTTATGAAAATGTAATGTACATACGGAAAAATTTAAATAGCTTCAAAAAGAGAAGTGATTATCACAATTTTAATACTAGAAACAAAGATAAAATTGCTGTACCCACCACTAGGCTCCATAAAGTTAGCAACTCGTTCAAAGGTCAATGTGTACGCT
Source organism: Opisthograptis luteolata (assembly GCA_931315375.2). Taxonomy (NCBI): domain Eukaryota; kingdom Metazoa; phylum Arthropoda; class Insecta; order Lepidoptera; family Geometridae; genus Opisthograptis; species Opisthograptis luteolata. The sequence goes on along the minus strand of OV928053.1, from coordinate 10,778,159 downwards.
TTTTCAACAAAATCCCAAGTGAAATTCAAGACTTGTCTATAACAAAATTTCAAATTCGTATAAAGAGAAATCTCATTAGTAAAGCTTATTATAAAATATCGGACTATCTAGATGACAAACAAGCTTGGGATTGTAGTTAATCTATCTATCTTTCTTTCTATCTATCTATTCTCCCTATTTCCCCTATTCTAACCATTTTCGGTAAACAGCCAAAACAGTCATGCTCACGAAAGTGACTTTGCTTGCAGCGGCGTCATGTGTCGGGTCGCCCTCTTCCCTCTCATATGGTCGAGGAGAGCGATGGCTGGCACATGCGTCAACTCGTGAACGGGTGCTGCTTGTGGGGTCTGGTCTGCTTTGGTTGTGATCCCGCAACTCGTTAATATTCATGTTCCCATATCCCAATGTGTACAACCAAACAAGAGAAATCTTCTTATTAGTAAAGCTAAATAAAAAATATCGGACTATTAGATGACAAAAAAAAAAGCTTGGGATTTTAGTGAACTTGCTCCAATTCAATCAATTAGTAATAAGAATAAAATTGTCAATGTGATCGCGCCAAAAAAATTACCTGCCGGGCGTTTCTTGCCTGTTCTTTTGCCGGCGTAAGGAGGTTGGAACAGGCGTAGCTAGTTTTAAGTTGACGTTTTAAAGTGATCACAATGTATCCTATTGAATAAACATATTTTTGATTTTGATTTTGATTTTGTAGTGAAATTATTCAAGGTATTTTTTAAGGATCACATATCGCGAGCTTACAAAGTAAGAACAAACAAATAGCAGATAGGTATCTTCAATTAATATTGGACGCCGCCACTGCTCCCATTTGTATGCAAGCTGCGCCCAATCTTGGCCCAGTCCATTCTTTTTGCAGTAACTCAGTACGTTCAGTATTCTGCGGGTGGTCTCACCATATATCTGCTACTTTAATTGCACCCCTAGGTACAAGATGAGTGCATGTGAAGTCCCTCCGGCCATCCTGAAGCAGGTTTGGAACTCGGCACTTTAAGATTTTAAGTCGTGCGAATTTGTTGTCCGTTGTAATTACTTTATCCATTTGCATGGGTTTATTTCTTACTAACTGCAAGCATTTTTTCTGGGATAATAAGTAGCTTATGTCACTCTAAGGTACATTAACTATATCTATGCAAAAAATCAGTCAAGTGCGAGTTGAACTCGCGTAGAGAAGGTACCGGGGCATTGTTTGCCGTTAGGGCTTTATGATCTTCGTTTAGATTTTCCTTTAAACTATGAGAGTGGCTCTTGTTTCTTCTGCGTTTAAAAGCAAGGCTCTTGTCAGTGGAGCATTTTCCATCTGGTTTAGTCCTCTACCATCTTTATGGTGTTTGTTGCATTCGTAATGACGTACCAAATGGCCAAACACCTTTTCTCTTCGTAGCTCTATTGTTCTCACAGTGTTATTGTTGTTGTTCAAAATTTTGCTAATGCTTATTCTACAACAACCTATACATAATTATGCCTATATCTTCCTTCTATATACTTCCTCTACGATATTGTTGTCAGCAGCTAGCTAACGGTGACGAGCGGCTGCGTGTCCGGCGACCGGCCCGACGCGCCTCTAATGAGATTGCGAGAGATTTCCCGTCTCTCATGTCACCCTGGTACACACGTGCGGTGGATTCTTGTATTTTCCTTTAGTATTTAATGGAAATACGCTGAGATTATTTTTATTTTGGTACTGAGATGCGCTTGCAAAGGTTCCTGGGTTAACTTGAATAACACAGAGTTTGATAACATATCTCAGATATAGAATGTCTATCCTCGTAGAAGATTTGTTACTGCCCACACTCTCTCTGAGAGCAGGCCTGTGCCCCCCAGCAGTGGGAAAGAATGATGATGATGTAAATTTTAGTGAATATGATCTGTTTGACTGATATTTGACGTTACCGACTCGAATTGGGGGGTTAAAAAAGTTAGCGTCGCACGTTATCGTTGACTATTGTGATTTAAGCAAAATATCTCCGTTTACTTCAAGTAAACAGATTCAGACAGTTAGAATTAACTTTTCATCGAGCTATTGCTTTAATATTTCGTAACAGCACTTTGCCGCCATGTTCCGATATACCTAAAAAATCAACAGCAACATGGATAATTGATTCAATTGCAATTGCAATGTACGCGCAAGCGCATATCGCTTTATCCACATAGCGCGGACGCAATAACGCTTTTACACACATGCATAATGCAAGACCGTTGCATTACGATCTGCGAGCCATTGAATCGAGAACGTATTTACATTGAGAAGAGAATTCATGTATACATTTGTGATGCTGGAGAATGAGTAGATCCATAACCAACTGGAGTGAAGGACTGTGCCGGCTCTTTAACAATCAAAAGCGTTTTACAATTTGGCTATTGAAGATTACTGGGACGATTTGCTACCAAACAAATTAGAAAATAGTGTAGATAATCTTTCTGTAGTATTCTTCTTGCATTTTATGTCCTTCCCCAGGGTGAACACTATCGCCATCAATAACTGTTCAGCGGTTTAGGTGTGAAAAGGTTACAAACAAAGGGAAAGATAGATGTGAAAGATTGTGTAGATGAATAGATGTTTTGTTAAATCAATCACGCCAGAAAGGTGGTTTGTAAGTCAAACAATAATCTGCTGCTATAACCATAGAAACAATACTTTTTTTTGTAAAGGACACAGTTATTAATATCGCTGAGACCAACCCATAAAAGATACTTTCAATACTTCATAATGGTTTCCGATTAAGTCGACCACAGACCTCCATATTAAAGTACCAGGGGAGCATAAAGGGCGAGCTGTAATCTCTGGCATCGGCGCTGGCTGGGCGCGGGTCGTGAGAACCTTACGATTCCGGGCTGCTGTGAAAGCACGTTCCGTTTTAGGCAGTAATTATTGGTTAATGGGCTGCCATCTGGGGAGGCGGTGCACTGGTGAGTTATCGCGCTGGAATGGAATAAGGTTCAGCCTGTTTGAGTTGGAAGTAAAAGTAGGCTTCTAGAGGCCAGTCTTGGTTGACTCTTGACATTGTAACGCTGCCGAGTGAAAATGCACACAATTCATTAAATACCTATAGCTAAATCCCTATCTGTTTGTCATTATTATTCACTGAAAAATTTCCACTTTTTTAACATGTGCTACTTTTTATTATCACGGCAACTTCTGGCTGTGAAATCTTTGCGAAGCCAGGGTGCTAGTTTTTTATGTTTCTTTATCATCAACCCTCTCAGGGAGTGGGAGCTCAATAAATATGTGTCATAGTAAAAAATACCATACAAGTTTATGTCTTTTTACAATATTTTTTTTAAAGTCTGTTATAGCGTTTGCGTATACTGGAATGTAGATAACTTTCTTTTTCATATAGCAAAGCAATTTGTCACTGCAGTGCACACAGATACCTATTACCAAAAGTTGGGGTTTAGGGGAAAATAATGTTCTTGATGCCGGCCGCCCCGGGCAATGGACCTTATTGCTTTTGGGTAAATTATGTCGCTGCTCCCAGGATTGTAAATGTAAACAAACCCAGCTTCTGTATCTATAGTTATTTGTATAATCGTTATGTGTATTATGAGGGCTTAACCTTCATATTTAGTGTGACGTGCCGTCACATGCCCATAGGCATTACTTCTAAGAATAGCCCATTTGTCAAAACCCATTTAAGCGAATTGGTTACATTCCATCCATCCTTTTCATAATATGATAATCAACTTGTATTGTATTCCGAAACTAACGATAAGCAGTTAAAATAAATTATTGTACTAGCTGTGCCCACAGTTTCACTCGTGTGGAGACATATGTGTACCTATACATAATAAATACATCCTAAAACACTACATAAAAAGTTGTCAATAGACAACTGTCAATTTGTATAACTATATAAATCTTCCAACTTTATATCTGTCGGTTCGAAAACAATCGCAACAAGCGTTCGCAATTAGTACATACTCAAACGAAGAGTTAACGTAGATTTGCGTTGGAGAATGCTTTAACGCCTTTCCGCGCCTTAAAGGCTAATAAAATGAGTAAAAAGCGTTTAGAATATACAGAGTAGAGTTTTATTGGCCTGGCAATATTTAAATTTGTTTTTCGACAGAGTTTTTTTAAAGATTCATTTTTCCCAATGTTCTTTAACATGCGCATTCTTCTTGTACTGGGTAGGTCCCTAATAGATTTTAGAAAATTCATCCTTAAAGGTGGTCAAATAGGATGGCAAAATGTGTGTGATTTTCTAGTAAAAATGTGATTGTTAGTTACATTTTTACCAACAAATTTTTCTATTCTATTTTATTTAATAGTTCTCCACCTGTAGGTATAGGGAATGACGAACATCTCCAAATGTGATAAAAACTTCATAAAGCACTGTTTATACACTTGCTTGTGTAACGGTGCGCCTGCGCAGCGCATATGATGGCGAGGCGTCACGCACGTCATGTATATAAATGATGGAAATATAATAGATTAACGGTAAGCAGGTACGATGAAACATGATGATCAAACATCAGTAAGGTGGCTTGGCTTTCCCATTTAACTTCTAGTTATTTTGGACATTTCTTAAATTTCCTCCAGAAAGATAAGAAGTCATAACTCTTGTAGGAGTTTACGATTGTCAAACAAGCGGTTGAAAATTGTCAGCACAGTGTCATGTAGTTTGGTTCAAAGTAGATAAATAAATCATGAAGGGTGTTACTAATAAGATATATTTAGGTATAACTGTCTGTACCCATCGGCTCCCTGCGACTCTTACAATGTCGTCGGTCCACCTAGTACCACCTACAGAACGTCTTCCGGTTCGTGGTCGCCACTCGAGAACCTTTCTTCCCCATCGGTTATCAGTTCGTCGAGCAAACAGCAGAACAGTACTGTCCCATAAACATGTGGAATTATAGTGTGGCATTGTACCATACATTTCAATTTGAGTTTACGATCTACTAGAATGTTTACTACTTATTTATCTACCCGGTTTACTTGCCAATCGCTTTTCGTGACTATTAAGTATATAAAGATTTAAAAGCGATATCTGCGTAATTTATTATGATCTTCTTGTTGGCTAGCTAAGTAGGTTAGTGAAATGTTAGCAGAATTGACAGCTGGGGCGTATCGTTACTTATGAATTTTATGATAATGTCCTCACGTTGACTTGCCTAATATACGATACTTTGTATATAATTCTGATTTTAGTCGAATAATTTTAATGTTATACAAAGTTATTCGGGGATAATTTTAAGTGAATTTTCAAGATCTCCTGTTAAAGCATTGCAATTTGCATGTCACAAAGAATATATTAAGCTCGGCCTCAGTCCATTCGGGCCGACTGAAACTTTGAAATTCGTACCATTTCATATCTTGAAATCTAATTCAAAATTGCCCCATAAATTTCCTACCAGTTTTATTTTCCATCAATTGCTGCCACATTCCTAACCATTTCCTGTATGTATCTTCCTCAGGTACAACATACCTGACTGGCGAGAACTTCCTGGACGTCCTGGACAACGGAGCTGATCTCTGCCAGCTGGCCGCCGTCATCCACGACAAGGCGCGGGAGGCGCTCGACCAGGGTCTCGTTGTGGGTGTAAGTAAATTGGTGCAAATTGTCATTCCACCTTGTCGCAGTGAGTCCTACACTACGTTTGCACATCCTATGTTCCATTTTCCCGCAGCCGGTGCCTCAGATCCGCGGCCGGTGCTGGCAGCGCGCCGCCCGCCGCAGTTTCTTCTCGCGCGACAACACTGAGAACTTCCTCACCTTCTGCCGCGAGCTGGGCATTCACGAGAACTTGCTGTTCGAGAGCGACGACTTGGGTAAGCTCTTATTCAACAAGACCGAAAGAGCAAAATCCTTTGTCAGCTTTGATCATGGGTTCCTGCAACCACCACCACCATCAACAGCCTATTACGTTCGCATTGTTGGGACTCAGGCCTTCCCTCAGAGAGAGTACGGCCAGTAATCTACCACCCTGGCCCATTGCCAGTTGCTAGATGTCGCATGTCTTTGAAAGTTTTTGTTCTTGGACATGTCGGTTTCTTCACGATGTTTTCCTTCACCCTTTTGAACGATGGCAAAACCACACATAAATTATTAAGTCATAGGCTGAGAGGATTCGAACTCCGTGTCGGCGCTTTGTGAGGCGAACGCGTTACCGTCTGGCTACCATCGCTACTGCAACATCTAAATTTATGGTTAAAGACAATCAGGCTTTTGCCTTTTGCGCCATAGAGGTTGTAACTAGAACAGTAAATGAAGAGGAAACCTTTGATCAGCCTCAAACAATCCAGGGTTGGGCCTTTAGCACTGAATTCCAATAGATTTTCTTACAGTTTCTTACAACAATGTTGTCCATTCCAGTCCTCCACAACCAGCCCCGGCAAGTGATCCTGTGCCTCCTGGAGGTGGCGCGCCTAGCCACCAAGTTCGACATCGAGCCCCCGGGGCTGGTACAGCTGGAGAAGGAGATAGCGCTCGAGGAGCGAGACTCCGGCCTCGACTCCGCCATGTCCAGCGCCGCGTGGCAGTTCCGGGACATCTCGCCCGTGCCCAAGGACAAGTGAGTGATACAAGGGAGACCAAGTTGGGCTTGATTTTCTCTGGCTACAGAGGCATATGCAAACGATGTAATATTTCAGGAAAAGCATTTGAATGTATTTGTATCAGGATATTATAGTCTTTGCCAAGATAGACTTTGTAGATAGAAAATCCAATCAAAGTAATCCGCACTACACTTTTCTGCCGCGAGCGTGATTTTTGCTACCGCAGAACCGCCTAAACCAGTCGAAAGAGAAATCCGCTAGTGCGTTTGCTTTTATTGAAATCATCAAATTAAAAAGTGTAGCCATACTCGCTCAAATGAAAACTTAATTTTCATTAATGCATGCTGTCCTCACCTGTCAATGCTGTGACATTTGGTTCTAAGCTTCTAAGAATTGTTATAAATCTGCGAATGTATGAGTGTACACTATGTTGGTGAGCTAATAACAAATTCTATGCTAATAAATAAATAAAATAAAATACACTTATGCTACTCAAATAAAAATCAACAGCTATTATGTACCTACAACTAAACATCTGTGCAATTATTTCAGATCGACAACTGATCCGCCATCATCACCAGACCCTAATGACGGTAAGTAAACATATCCCATACTATTAGGTAGGTAATAATTACCATCAGGCATTTGTATGGAGTGGACATTGAACCGTAGGTATTTCTCTTAATTTTACAATTTGTTTTCTAACTGTTCAGGTCAGATAGCAGTTCCCGACAACGTGGACAATGAGAGCACCAAGTCCGAGGGTACGGTGGCCAGCACAGACTCCGATGTTCCTCTCAAACCTACCAATGAGCTGGACAAGAGGGTAAGCTACTACATTATAGTACAATAGGTATCTAATAACAAAATACCACAAGATCAATCAATCAATCATCATCCGCCTTTTACATTCTCACTGCTTTTACTCTGGCCTTCTCTCAAACAGAGAGTATGGGCCGTAATCTGCCACGCTAGCCCAGTGCGGGTCGGTAAATGTTGCATGCCCTAGTATGTTGCAGTTCTTGGACATGCCGGTTTGCTCATCCTTCACCGTTTTTGAGCGATAGTAAATCGGCATATAACTTATTAAGTCATAGGTGCGAGGTTGAGAGGGTTCGAGCTCGGTGTCGGTGCCTTGTAAGTCGTACGCGGTACCGTTCGGCCATCATCTCTCAACTACAAACAAACTACGTCTGTCTGCTGTCATCTGTCAAATGAATGTCAGTTGACTGTCAAGTCTGATCAGCTGTCACTGCAATACATTTCAATCAATAAACTTTATTTCTTAAAAACTACGAGATACATTAGAAGAAGAAGAAGAATAAATTAAGAGAACGAGTTCAGAATAAAGTGTAACTTACTAGTTTCGTCTTGTGAAGCAGGTTGAGTAATTCCCAACGTGTCCACTCCAGGTGCAGCTGGTGACCCGGCTGATGCAGCGCGGCTGCAGCTGCGACTCCGGCAAGTGTTCCAAGCTGCTGAAGGTGAAGAAGGTCGGCGAGGGACGCTACAACATCGCTGGCAGAAATGTTTTCATCAGGGTATGTGTGACCTGTTACTTTTTTACTAACCGACGGAAAATAGGAGTATCTCAAGTCGTCATTTTTTTCAAATTTAAATAGGAACAAGTATAAGATATACCATATTCAATAAAAATATTATCATCTAAATCTCATTACGCAGTATAAAGGTATGCGGGTAAAAACGGTAACCAGTGGGAATTTTAAATTCAATCATATATTGACAAGACTGGTCAGTTCTAATATATTCAAACCAATATGGAATTGATTTTTCACACTTAACGTGTTCCGTTTCCAGCTGCTGAAGGGGCGTCACATGATGGTCCGCGTGGGCGGCGGCTGGGACACCCTGGAGCACTTCCTGTCGCGCCACGAGCCGTGCCAGGTGCGCCTCGTGACGCAGGGCCGCCGCTCGCACTCCATCACCATCAGCAAGAGCATCTCGCCAGCCTCCAGCAAGGCCTCGCTCTCCCACGAGCCCTCCGTGGCCGGCACCGCCTCACCAGTAGACAGCAAAGCTTCCTCCATCAGCGGCAAGGCCTCACCCATCGGCACCCGTATCGACGGCAAAACCTCCCCCGTCGCCCGCGCCAGCGGCAAGACCAGCCCGCGCACCTCCACGCCGAAACCGGTCAAAAACAGAGCCGGTCTCACGCTGCCGCTGCGCGCGGACTCCGTGGACGGCAGGCTCGCCTCGCCGGCACCCCGCACTAGGAAGCAGTCCGCACCCAGCTTCACCACCCCGACCACACCCGCGGCCCGGTCCGTCCGGACACCGCCAGTAGAATACAGAAAGTCACTCACTTCCACCGCTTTGGTGAACACGCCAAAGAAATCGCGCAGCATGAGCCTCGCGCACGCGCAGAAGGAGGACCGCAAGTCGTTCTGCGGGACGGACCGCTTGAACCAGGCGAAGGGTCGCAGCGTCAGCGCGGCGGTGACCCCGACCTCGCCGGCGCCGAGGAAGACTCGCAGCGCGAGCCTCGCGTCCACTCCGGTCAACGAGCCGAAGAAACTGGTGAACGGAACGAACGGGTACGGCAGGAAGACGAGGAGCATGAGCCTCGCGGCGCCGTTCGAGTTCAAGCCGCTGCGCCAGCAGAGCTCGTCGGTGAGCGTGTCGGGCGCGCTCACGCAGGCCGCCATCGAGGAGAGCATCCGCCGCTCGCTCGCCGCCACCATCGCTGACGATCACAACACTTCCAAAAAGCCATTTTTGCACATCAAAGCCAAATACAGAAGCCCGCCGCCGCGGGAGGTGCCTCCCAGATAATTCATCCGTTTCATGGGCGTATCGAGAGGGGGGGTGGGGGTAAACAGCTATTATTTGCCTCTTTGACCCTTCACCTCCGTTTCCTGGCCAGCTTTTTCGGAGAAACTGCATAAAATTTTCGCTTTACGCAATTTTTTGCTATCGGCTCCTTGTTCGGCCGCTCTATTCTTAGAGCGCAAAATTTAGAAACGCTAACGTAAGGGTGATTTGTAAATCGTTTTATACCCCCCCCCCTTCCCGGTGCGCCCGTGCTTCCATTCCACTAGTTTTACACTTTGACATCTAGTTCGAGGTTTGATTATTTAGTTCGCGTTCTAAGCATTATTTAGATCTCTAGATTATATCTGTAGTTGATAAGCAATCTCAATAATGTAACGTTTAATTCACATTCATTCACTCCATGTCCGCGGGAGACTAGTCATAATGGATTTTAATTAATTAATAGTATTTAAATAATTTAATGATCATTTTCCAATCGCAATAATGTATTATTAATTTGTATTCTCAGTTTTGTTTATTTTATAGTGTGTCCGAGTGATATTGAATTTTTCATTAATTTAACTGACATTACAGTTAAGGTTTTATTTTAATTTTGTTATCGTCTTTAGTAGATCGATATTCATGGAACCATACATTGATCGTTAGAATAGTGTCGAGTGGCCTCATACATAACCTCCACGGTACAAATCGTTGTTAGGTGTCCACAATAGTATATTTTCATACGAAACTGATATTTTTGCACGACAGTAGATATACAATCACTATGTTACATACTAGAATCGCAGATTCATATTTAATATTGATAAGTAAAGGCTGTGTTCTAACAATATACATAATCTGCGTGTGATGCACAATACAAACCAAGGGTTGACTCAAAACGACATACAGCTTGCTGACGCGGAAATATATTTTAGACGAGATTTCACGAGTTTATCGATTAACTTATTGCTTCGGCTATGTTACCTTCCTAGGTCAAGTCTACTTTCTTTTGCTTTATTGTGGCCAAGTCTCTCGTATCCACGCGATACAACTGACTTGACCCTATTTTCTTTACGTTTCTAAGACGCTTTTGAAACTATTTTTTCAATTCAAAATTGGTCTACATTTTGATAGCATTCAAAATACGCTTTTCTTCAATTTTGATGTCTTCCGAATTTTTCGAGTTGGTTTGAGGCAATCCTTTACTAAGATATCACAAAATATTCTCACAATATTATGAATTTGAAATTTAGTTTAGGATCGTTTGATATTCTAGTGGTTTTAAACGTAGCTAATGTCATGTACAATTTTATTATTGAATATCTAATGTTACTATTGGATTATTCACTTGAGCTTAGCTTTTATTTATAATGGTGATACACAATAATATCATACTGCCAAGTTATCTACCTATCCGCAATATTGTGCCAACAGTTTTTATTATGTATGGTTAATAATAAACTTTTTAATATTCTAAGTTTTGCGTTTTATTGCAATTTTAGTCAGCACGCTTCCACTACGCAAATAAAAGACAACGAGAAATTGTAAAATACCTACCTACGACACTTCTCGGTCTCACAGCGAGGTAGATTGGTATCATCAATATTTAAACAAAGCCACGTAGGTAATTAGCACTTGTCATCATAATCATAATTCACAACACAAAATTTAAGTAAGTATGTATTATAGATTACTGAAAATTTCTGTGATTTTTTTGGGAAATAATAGGTCACGTACATAGGTACCTATACTATACAAAAGGAAAAATTAGGTGAGTATACCTACTGTACATAAAATGACTCTAAAATCCTTTTAAAATTATGAACTTCAACAGCTCAAAATCCTTCGCGGCAATGCTCTGCGCTCGTCCCCCTTAGATTAAGATCTCCTATACCTACGGTCTAGTTTGCTTGTTATTCAACCGCCAGTCATCGTTTCGAATTGAAGGGCAATGTTTCCAGGGAAATAATAAGGCATTCTATTAATTATGGTTACAAAGTAGTATTTCGTCAGCGCTATGCATGTGATTGTGTTAATTATGAATCCTCAAACTACTAACTTGCTCCAATTCAATCAATTAGTATCTAATAAGAATAAACTTGTCAATGTGTGATCGCACCCAAATATTACCTGCCGGGAGTTTCTTGCCTGTTCTTTTGCCGGCGTATGGAGGAATAGGAACAGGCGGGGCAAGATTAAAGTTTGGCGTTTTATAGTGATCACGTGTCCGACACAATATATTTTATTGACTCTAACTGCTAAGAAATAAACCCGTTTACCTCCCCAGTGCCGCAAGTCCACCTCCGGCAGGGTGGTACCGGTGCCGGTCCCGGTGAAAGCATCCGTCACGCCAAACAAGAGGAGGTACACCTACTATAACAAGATGTTCAGACCCATGTGCTACGCGCTGCCGAAGCCGTTCAAAATATCTTTAGTGTAAATGCCAGTACATTTACACTAAATATATTCATTGATTAATTAATACCTATATACCTAATTATAATTTATAAGTACTTACATAATATAGTTAATGAAATGTGTGCGCATGTAGGTCTAGTCAAAATGTAAGTACCTAATGTGTTGTTGTTTTTTTTGAAAAGTTAAAATGTTGACTCGCGGGCGGGCCGCACCGCAAAGCATCAAGATTCAAGTGTCTCTATTTGGGACTTTTTTGGCGGCAATTGAGTTGTCAACGTGAAAATTTTATTTTTATTTCCAAAACTTGTGTTTCTTCGAGTGATAATGTGTAATATTGGTGGATTATGTGTTCGTTAATGTGTACGAGTGTGGGAAATTGAAATAAAGTTGTGAAAGTGACTTTTCAAGTTGCTCCAAAAAAGTCCGTGTAAAGTTTAAGTAAAGCGCCACTACTTTACTTAAACACTATCCTCATCCCATCATCTCATCATCATCATCATCATCATTTAAACTTGATTCAACTCTCTGAGTTTGAAATCTTTTATACTTGACACTGGCAAATACACTAATCGTGTGACGCCATAACAAAAAAAAAAATTGTCTCTATACTCTATTCTCATTTCTCCGTTTTTCAGTGTTTGACAGAAATGCGTTGCGGCGCGGTCCGCCTAAGATAACCTAACGAGTTTGAAGAACTAATGAAATTACTACGGATGACACAACCGGTTCTATTTGACGTAAAAATATTGTTAAATTTGTATGAAATAGGTGCCTTCTTTAGCTCTGTTGTAGGTTTATTTAGGTACCAAAAGTAAATTATTCTTAGGAAACTTCCTTACCTCAATTACCAATTTACGACAAAAGATATGATATGATACGTAAACGCATCATCATAGCACATGTAATGGTGATACGTCGAATGTACCTACATCTAATATCAATCCAAAAGACAATAGCATCGTCAGTTCTCCTAACTTTGTGAAGACGAAATTAGGTTTGAAATAAAGATGTTGCACGTAACCTAACCTGTTGCTACACTTGAATATTTTAGCGAACTTAGATATACAGTGGTTGGTAAATTATAACACAAATACGATTTCATAATTTATTTTTTTATATACCTCATTAGTTATACAAAATAAGTATAAAATTAATTACAGGAATGAATGAATAATTGCAAAGAATTCATTGACAGATAATTTCAGTTTTATCTCAATTTAGAGAGCTATATCAGAATGCTTTTTTATTTTAATTAATTTACTTATCGCTAAATCTGTTTCAACATACATTTTTAAATATTAGCATCAATCTTTGACGCTGCATACTGCGATAGCACTGTCGACTGATATGAACTGAAATAAATGACTTTTTGTGTCGATCCTCATTTTAATGTGCTCTGATTTTGTTCTCGTATGCATTGAGTGTGTCTAGCAAGTAACTATAAAATAGGCAGTATCATTGTAAGCATAAGTCAGTTCGCAATAAACTATAGAAACATAACTAAGTTTATTATTCATGTATAACTTAGTGTACATATGTATAATACTATACAATTTTTAATACTCGATTACGGTGAAATGTATTTTAAATAAACTTTTATACATTCGACTCATTTCTTTCCGAGGCAATGCAACTTTTGTTGTCTTGCTTCGCTTGGTGTTGCAATACTCAAAAATGCAAGATGAATGTAATAACATTGAACAACACAATTTACCACAATCGAGCTATTTCATCCCTAAGCTATATTACCCAAATTGGTAAATAATACAAAATTAATTTTAATACATATTGGTAGTCATTACTTGCATATAAATGTGATTAAATAATTTATTTGGCCGATTCAACTTAACAACTACGAGTATAACTTATTTTAATTAACATTACTGTGGTTTTTTCAACGCTGATATTACAGCAGACATACATGTAAGTATATGCACACTACTATTGCATTGTTTTGTTTAAAACAATGTGTAATGCTATCCTGAAGCCTAGATTTTCATAAAACTGTATTAAAAACTGGTTGATATGCAATAACTAGAGTTTAATATTTCATTAGAAAACGCTGTAAGCATTTTTTTACAACTCTTCAACAGAGACTTTTTTCAATTAAAAAATACATGTTGTTTGTGAGATTTAACACCTTCCAAGGTATGCTGATATGAAAAGAGAAATCATAGTAATTCAATGTAGCAATTTACGATTCATTTCAAGTCGCTTTTTGACTCTTTTTACTATCAAGCATATAATTTAATCTTACACTAAAAATCTCTCTCTAGAACTTGCAAAAGCATTTTTATAATTTATTTTCTAACGTCAACCATTCCATAAAGAGTTTGAGAATTATTTTGATTCGATTATATTCGACACACCGGTCTACTTCACACATTCTCTACACAAAATCTAAGTATAGACAAAGCAACAGCAGGTTGTTTCACATCAGCATACATTTTCCGAAATAAGCTTCAGTATACACGGCGTAAACTTTTACAATCTCGAGATAGAAAGTTGGTGAAGGTAGGGTAGACTTTTCGTTATGCCATACTTTTTTTTACATCTTACGGGGGTCACCAGTCACCTGATGTTAAGTGACTCGGTGTTCGAAGGTGGCGTCAGGTCACACCTGGACAGGGACTCGGCACTCAAGCGAGGTTGCCGGAACACACCTATAGGAGCTTGGCGACAGATTTTTAACTTGAGAATGGTAACTAGTCAGACGAGCACTAGAAAATGCCCCACCACCAAGCTATGGTTGCATAACAATATTTTCCTTTACCAAAAGTTCAAGCTCAGTATAGCATTCGAATCCACGACTTATGGGTCGCTAGTCGACGTCACTACCATTGAGCTATCATTCTTCATTTTTCCGCTCAGCGCCTTATCAATTTAGGTCCTAAATGGTCAACCTTTTTACTGTATCACCTGATAGTGTGTAGTATTAGACTGTCCACAACAAATGTCTGGGTCTCAATAAGCCTCCCTTTCTCCACCAACACAAACTTCTCTTCTTCTTCCCATGTGAGATGGCGCTACTTCTTCTTGCTCTTGCCCAGAGTGAGCGTGTGGTGCGCCTGCGCCGTCTGCTGCTTGCGCCGGTTGAACTCGATGGTGTCGTCCTCTACCTTCTTCCGCAGCTCTTCCAGGCGCTTCTTCTCGTCCGTGTGATCCTTCTTCAGCTTGTCGAATTTCGAGTGCAGCTGGAATTACAGATTAATTAAAGAACTGAATGAAATTATATTAAACATCATATTTTTAATACCTAATACCACAATAATAACCTTATCCATATATTATAACCTTCACACATGCAAAACTTTGTGAATGTGTGTGTATATTTATTACTTCTTCACGCTGAAATGACTCAATGGATTTGAGTTTAATTTATTTAGAATAAAGAAAGGATTAACATAAAGGGTACTTTTTATAATGGTTCTTACAGGATGACGGAAAAAATCGCGGGTGTAACCGCGACGCGCAGCTAGTTCGTCTTTATTTATTATATTTACTGCATCCAATAAAAAATTTGACACTGAAAAACTTGTGCAAATGTTTGTCTGATAGCAATACTTTTTATTTACCTTACAGGGTAGCGGATGACCTCGAGTCATGATGTGGTCGATATGCGACGATATGGTCGGAGGTGGCACTACACCACGTCATTCAGATTCAAAATGCTCAACCACACGATTCAGAATGCTCAACCACACGATTCAGGACATTATAAAGTCCAAATCGACCCTCGCAGAAGAGTCCTGTCAGCTGGTAGAAAAGCTGGAGTGTGTAAGCAGGTTCACCGTACCTCCTTCTCGGCCTCCTTGAGCTCCGCCTCCTTCTCCTTGACGCGCTGTATGAACATCTGGCGCATCTCGTCATCCTTCCGCTGCAGCTCCGCGAGGTGAGCGCTGCGCTTCTGCTCAAACGTCTGCTGGAACGACACCTGGGGACCGGACGGGGGAGTTAGCATGTAGCTGATTGTGTTTTAGGAAATTGTATGTTCATATCTACGCTAAAATGTTAATAGCTTTATAAAGAAAAAAGTGATAATAATAATAATTTTAAGAACAAAGACAAAACTGCTGTACCCACTACTACTACTACACTACTAGACTTGCTGATGACTAAATTTCAAACCATATTAAACAAAACGTTATTGTAAAATATCAAACTATTTAGATGACAAAAAAGCTTAGTATTGTAGTGAACTTGCTCCAATTCAATCAATTAATAAATAGTCACAAGTGAAGCTAATAAGTGTTTTAAAATAAAATTGTAAAGCGCGCCCAAGATATTATCTGCCGGGCGTTTATTCCCTGTTCTTTTGCCGGCGTAGCTAGTTTTAAGTGATCACACGTATCCTACTAAATAAGAGTTTTGTGTTTGAGTTTCGAGTCCGAAGGGATTCGAACTCGGTGTGGGCGCTTTGTAAGTCCTGCGTTACCGTTCAGGCACCATCGTGTCTAAGCTATACAAGCGCTACGTCCGGTGCAGCGTGCAGGCAGAGGTACCGACCGGCTTGTTGTCGGCGTCCACGTCCGTGAAGCCCATCTGGTGCAGGCGGCGGCGCCGGTACAGCTCGTAGTGGCGAGCGTGAGTCTTCTCGCGCATATCCTCCATGTTGGTGCGGATCAGCATCTCGCGCAGCTTCACGAAGTCGCAGTGTGACTCGTTCTCCACTGCGAGGGATCAATCACAACAGTTTTAACAGCTAAACTTAGTAAGAAGGATGGATTACTAATGTTTCGCACTGAAAAAGTTTTGTAGTCGGCAAGAAATTTTTAATATTGACTTGTGACTCGGGGGTTTTATTGGAAAATATTATACTTACATTTATTCTGAAAAAAAGGCCAATGGACTTTGCATGTTGGAAATGTAAATTCAAAGGAAATTGTTTTAAGAATATCAATATAGCAAACATATTTACTTTTAAGTAAGAAGCGATTTTGTTTGTAAAATTATACGAGAAAAATGTGTTATTACCTTGCACAGTTCCCCACGGATACTGCCTAGCACGAACTGTCTTGTTTCCAATTTTGACAAAGTCCGTACTGCCCACCACTGCGAAGGGGATGTGCGAGTTCATCGACCCGTTCACCTCGGACACCGACTCATCGTCCACTGGGAACGAGTAGATCTCAACACCGTTGGATTGTAGCTCTTGCATTATTTTCGACTGCGTAAGGAATGTAATCAATCAATCAAAAATTTGTTTAGATGTAAGGGGAAGACCAGCGCTGGTCAAACGACTAGCACAACGCTACAGAATGCAGGCCTACAAGATGAGTGTAAAAGAAGTTCTTCAGGGTCAGTTCGCATTGGCCCTAGTATTGCAAATACCCATATTCAATGGTGACCGCTCACCATCAGGCAGGCTGTCTGCCCGTTAGCCACTCTATTCCAACAGAAAAAATGCATTCATCAGAGTTCATACCTTGAACTTCTGCAGTTCCGTTTTGGAGATAGTATCAGCCTTCGCAATGATTGGAATGATATTAACTTTGGTATCCAGTTTCTTCATACACACCAAGTCAATGGATTTCAGACCGTGCCCTGGAAAAAATAGAAATAGGTATTAGCTAAAACTATGTAAGCCACAGTTGAACCCACTGTGGGAACTAGTATGAGTCAGTATGTGTAATTTATCCTAATCGTAAGACAATGTAGTGTTGTACCAAAATTACAAAGGTACATTTGATAAAAAGAAATCCATACTACAATTTCATAAATGTGAAAGTTACTCTGTCTTGTTTGTTTGTTACATTATCACACCTCTGAAGTTCAGAGTCTGAACCGATCAGTATGGAGATGTTTTGAATCTAGGGGAAGGACATAGGATCCTTATTAGCGCAATAAACTGTAGTCGACACTGGTGAAACCGGGGGAACAGCAAGTATTACAGATGTGAAAGTAACTCTCTTTGTCCCTCTCAGTTTGTTATCTTTTCACACCTAAATCGCTGGACAGATCTTGATGATATTTGGCATAAAACATTTTAGTTAATGTCATAGTATGTCAATAACTTACAGCACAATTTTGCTTGCAAAAATTTATCAGCTTCTGCAGCTTTTACTGATTGTGTCACGCAGACGCGACCAAGTGGAGACTGGCATGTGATTAGCCATCTCTTCGCGTTTTAAACCTCTTTTGGTTTAGACGCTTTTGAGCGAAGGACCTGACATCTATCTCTTGGTCCATTAATGACTACTTACAAAATCGTGTTGTATAATACAAAGCACAAGAGACACGATAACGAGTCCTGCTCAAACATACACAAGTGACAAACACAATATGCTAGACGCCGAATGCACTTGCTGTTTGTTTAAAGTATCGCACGCCTAATCACTCGCGAGGAATGTCAACAGCGAGTTATCATATCCTGTTAGACCGACCTGTTAGACATAGACCGGGCGGAATGACGTCAAACGCAGGCCTATTCGCAGTAAAAAAAAACCATACATTTCCAGAGTATGCTATCGACGGGCTAGGAGGTAAAGTTTGTTGTATAATCCGATTTTTAAAATTCTTTGGCGAATAGAAAGCTACATTATCCGTGAGTGTCGCTGTATTTTATTGGGCTGTTGTGGTAAGAGAATCAATAATGTTAAAGTACATTATCGATTGTCGTACCACACAAAGAAAACGTTTAGAAATAATATATCTAAGTCGTCACATTCTCAAGCTTATTTTGGCTAAAGAAATCAGGATCCCGTTACCCTCTACGGGTGTGTACTACAGTACTAGGGCGCCACGCGCGCGTCCCGATTACAAAGCCGCACTTTGCATACCAATGAGAGAATAAAGTCAAGGCCGCGGCTTCACACTCCTGAGTGTTGCTGGTGCCCTGCTCCAAATACTAGTGAAAGTAAAGTTTTATTGTCAACCTGGATTTGCTTCTGGGAATTTGTAGTAAAAAATACAAATTGAAAGTTCATTGTTTGCACTTTGTCTTAACTATTTCACTTCTCATTTCAAGAGAGCAATAAATCGCCAAGTTAATTTTACAATAATACATTTTGTAACTTAATAATAATTCGTTTTGGAATTCCTGTATCAAATGATATATGACTTTTCTGTTAGAAAGTCAATGTTAAATATCAAACATTCACTACCAAAGATTCTAGAACACTTGAGAGCCAGTTCCCAATCTAGGTGTACTGTGGCATAACCTTCGACCACATTATCAGTTAACATCAGGTGACTTGTCTTCAAACTCTACCAAGTATTAAGTAAAAAAATTATTAAAGGTATGTGATTTATAACATTTCTTACCAGTAGGACAGATGAAGTACAAACAGACATGCAGCCTGCTATCGTGGTAAGTAGGCAGAGACCGCTTGATCTTCAGCTCCTCCTGAAGGTACGCCTCGAACTGGGCATCAATGTAGTCAACCACAGCTTTGAAGCTGTCCTCCTTGTTGACTTGGTCTCCGTACCCAACTGTGTCGCAGATTGTTAGCTGGGGAACAATGATTTTTTAGTTAGGGATACTGTTATATATATTTAATTTTGCCTCCATAGAAGTTGGAGTAACATGACTAGTGTCTCATTTCATTTAAGCTAATTTCTAGCAAATAATAAAAAAAATTATAGCCACAATATGTATCACATACATCTAAATATATATAACTCAAAGGTGACTGACTGACTGACATAGTGATCTATCAACACACAGCCCAACCCACTGGACGGATCGGGCTGAAATTTGGCATGCAGGTAGATGTTATGACGTAGGCTGGAAAGGATTTTGATTAATTCTACCCCCAAGGGGATAAAATAGGGGATGAAAGTTTGTATAAAACTGTCAATTTTAAACCGATCAGGCTGAGACTTTGCATGCATAAAGCTGTTGCCCATGCGGGTGAAACCGCGGGGAACAGCTAGTAGCTCTGTAAAACCTAACCTAACTAGGATTCCTTTTATATAGAGGTTCAGAAACTACACAGACATGAAAAAAATGCTTGCGTTTTTACTAACTCACAAATAAAACAAAAACAAACACACACTTTGCAATCGGCTGTCAGCCCACTGTCATACAAGGGTTGCTAGTTGATTAACTTTCTTAATTAACTTTACTCATTGTTACAATATACACACAGCAGTGGACGGCCGAGTGGCCGTTGCCCTGTGGGCCGTCCCAGGTATCGCTAGAAAGACGAAGTCATGGATCTTTCCGAGCTCCATATAGAGGACTGGAGGTGGCGCAGGACAGACCGAAGTGACGTCTTTTATTATCGGAGGCCAAGACTCTCTATGGGTCGTTGCGCCATCTCAGTTAGTTAGTTAGTGTTACAATTTTGTAGACAAAGTTAATAACATCTCACCTTCAATCTAACGTTGGTCTCTTGTAGTTCATAAGTATGAGCCTTCAGCTTCACGGTCGGCAGGTTGTGGGGACTCGGCACTGATTCAAAATTGGTGTTGAACAGAGAGTCCATGAGTGTTGACTTGCCCAGTCCGGTTTCACCTGAAAGTTTATGCTTATGATGGGTGGATTTTAACTGGAGGATAAGCTAGCTTTGAATAACCCCTACTAATATTATACAGTAGAACCTCGTTAAGTCGAACCTCGATAAGTCAAAAACCTCCAAATCTCGAAAAAATGTTTTGTTCCCTTCCCTTCAAACACTAAAACCTCCATTACTTGAAATCTTGACCCTCTGTTAGTCGAAATAATCACCGAGTCCCTCCAAGCCATTTTGGTACATATTTTCACTCTATAACTCGAAAAATTATATTTTACCTCTGTATCTCGAACATAGCAACGTTTTATTTTACAACCTTTACAATTTGATCATTTGGAATTTATTACCTCTATTGTTCGAACAAAAATAAGTTACCGACTTTAAGAACTTGCCGACAATGTGAGTACACTATTGTTTCTTAGAAAACATTTTAGGATACGATAATAAATTTATGCCCCACGTAAACACATGTTTGCTTGCTTGGTGTCAGGTGTTCAATTTTGATTTCCTTTGAAATTTAGCTAAGCAAGTCATTTGTTTTCGACTTAAATACTGTCAGAAGTAGTTTGGTTCTACTGCAATACACATCAATTAGTACAACAGTTAATCCTCTATAAGTTGAAAACTCTATAACTCGAATTTTTTGGCGTCTCCCTTGATGTTCGACTTATAGAGGTTCTACTGTATATGCGAAAGTAACTATCTGTGTCTATCGCTTTAACACCTAAACTACTGAATAGATTTAAATTAAATTTGGTACAGACAGAGCCCGAGAAAGGAGATAGGTTACTCTTTATCGCAATAAACTGTAGCCCATGCGGGTGAAACCACGGGGAACAGCTAGTATGTAATGGTTTTTTTTACAATTTACAGGGTAGCGTTTAACCACAAGTCACCTGATGTTAAGTGACGATGTGGTCGAAGGTGGCGCCACACTACACCTGGACTGGGAACTGGCTCTCAATATGTAGTGATTTGTTTCTATTTAAGAACTGTTGAGCACATTTAAGAACTGTTGAGCATTACCTACTGATATGGGATACTACAAATTCAAAGCATTTGATGTCAATGGGTTAAAGCACAGTAATTAAGTATAAAGAGGGTATAATTAAGCACATACATATAAATTACAGTTGCAATAGTAAATTGATGACTCGTTGGTAAAGTGTTTATGAATGTGAAGCGTTATCTGTCCTCTTTCTCTATCGGTATAGAGTTGTTGTGATGATAGTCTATTTTACATTATAATCATCCTACTTCCTACTAATATTATAAACGCGAAAGTTTGTGAGTATGTACGTTGCTCTTTCACACTACTGAACAGATTTGAGTAAAATTTGGAATGGAGCTAGCTTATACCCTGGATTAACACATAGGCTACTCTTTATCCCGGAAAAAGGTTCTTGCGGGATAACGGAAAGACGGTGAAACCGCGGGGCGCAACTAGTATAGTTATATCAGGAAATTGATACTGAAAAATCTTTCTAGAATTTTCCTGTTTCACATATATGTACATTTAGCCCATTCATTAGCCTACGCAATGAGTAGCTGCATCCAATGGTGTCAACATCCAAGGTGAGGCGATAAGCCACGGTTGAACTGGCGCCTTTGAAGTTTGAATGAATCATAGCTCGGAAGGGCTCGACTTACCAATGCAAAGGATGTTGAAAACGAACCCATTCTGCACGCTTTTGTTCACCAGCTGGTCCGGCAGGCTGTCGAAACCGACGTGACCCGACAGCTTCAGGGTGCGCATCGCAGCTTCCAACTAAAACACACAACGCTTTGAACCAAGCATCACGATTGTAGCACACACTAACAACTCCCAAATAAATCACTTCAGGACGCTCTGATATTGTTTACTGTTTATATTCCGGCCCCGGTGCGCGAAGAATGCTCTATTTACTTTATCGTATCAATAGTCACTAAAAATAAAACAATATTTAAACAAATTTAACGATGAAAAGAACAACGCCCTTTTAGATGCTACTGCGGTTTATTTACAAGAGAAAACGTGTTAAAAGTATCGAATATATTTGTATTATAAACCGATCTAGTAGTTACAATCATAGATATGGTTTGAACGCGGATTTTTAGACTAAATTCAATAAATAACTCACTTTCGGTAACTCAACGTCAATCGCCGCCATGTTTACTTTCAGACTGATTCAACATTCAACTGAGAGTTGAGACTGAGAATGAGAATGAAAGATGTGATGAATGAATGAAGTGAAGCTCGAATGAATGAAAGAAATTCATTCAATTTCCGGTTATCGAGTGAACTTCATATTGCTCTCGATTCTGATGTGCATTTTCTAAAAGTATGTAATGCTGTCTTTTTCTTAGTTTAGTTTTAGTTAATGAATAGAATAGAATAGAATTTATTTAAGTACGTATGCACAATAGAATCGACACCATTATTTTTGTATGCAATGCAATGACTCTCTCTCTATAATCTGTGGTCTAGATGCTAGATGCAATCTGCAATGAAGGAAAAAATGGTGACTTCATAAAAAAAAAATGGTGATTGGTTGATTGGTGAGCTTTTTGCTTACATCTAAGATCTTTTGGCGGCAATCAAACTGACAACGTGAAAATTTTGTTTTTAATTCCAAAACTTGTGTTTCTTCGAGTGATAATGTGTAATATTGGTGGATTATTAACCATTATGTGTTCGTTAATGTGTACGAGTGTGGGAAATTGAAATAAAGTTGTGAAAGTGACTTTTCAAGTTGCTCCAAAAAAGTCCGTGTAAAGTCTAAGTAAAGCGCCACTACTTTACATAAACGCTATCCTCATACCATCATCTCATCACCATCATCATTTAAACTCGATTCAACTCTCTGGGTTTGAAATCTTTTATACTTGACACTGGCAAATACAGTGATCGCGTGACGCCATAACAATAAAAAAATTATTAATTTAGGATCTGACTTTTTGGCGGCAATCAAATTGTCAGGCAACGTCAACGTGAAAATTTTGTTTATATGTATTTCCAAAACTTGTGTTTCTTCGAGTGATAATTTGTAATATTGGTGGATTATTAAACATTATGTGTTCGTTAATGTGTACGAGTGTGGGAAATTGAAATAAAGTTGTGAAAGTGACTTTTCAAGTTGCTCCAAAAAAGTTTGTGTAAAGTTTAAGTAAAGCGCCACTACTTTACTTAAACACTATTCTCATCCCATCATCTCATCACCATCATCATTTATACTTGATTCAACTCTCTGAGTTTGAAGTCTTTTATACTTGACAAATACACAAATCGTGTGACGCCATAGTGATAATAAAAAGACTAAAGACCTTTTCAGGTTCCTTTACGCGGCAAAAGGCGATTGAGTTCTTCAATCTTGCAAAAACTTGCAAAGCATGGTAGAAGGGGAAAACTGGGAAACAAAAACAAGCATGAGATTGAGAGTACAACATTGGAATTTGAATAAATGAAATGAAGGCGCCAGTCCAGGTAACGGTAAACATAAAAATGTAATATGAAAATGAAAAAAAATGTTGCTTCCTATTCTTTTCTACAGCACAGCTGAGTCCTTTACTCGTTTACTTTCTGCTACACATATTCTGCTTCTAACATAGACTTTACAATAAAATGTGATTTGGTAGATTATAGTAGTAGTGTGGTATAAATTTTTTTTAAAATATAGTAGATTTACCGCTATCCTAAATGGTAACACTGTCTTAAATCCAAAATGGCGGAATGCGACATTGGTGTGTTATCATGTGAGGTAAGAAAATAATGTTTTCTTGATTTCCATGATCGTGAGTGGATTATAAATTTGTGTATCAGTGAATTGTGACAAAACAAATCATGGCGGACATAAAATCACCGCCATATAGTGACATCAAGAGACCTGAAGAAGTGGTGAGGATGACTACGAACGATAGCATGAAATTCGCAGTTCTTATCGGGCTGATTGAAGTGGGACAGGTGACCAACAGAGAGGTGGTGAACACCGTCTTGCACTTGGTAAGTTAACTAACTCATCACCTGAGTGTTACTCTTGGAAAGAAACATCCGATATCGTATTGGAATCGTATTAGAAAAGTCGGTTTCGAACCACTAGATTGTAGTTTTGTATCATGTTTAAATTGTTATCAAACTTGTTTTTATAGTTTGGTGGTAATCAATTAGAGTAATGTGATTATAGTGTAGGGGCATGCACTGGGAGGTAGACGGTGTGTCGTCTATTTTCATTGTTTTTATCGATCGCGTCGTGAACGTGCGACGTGCGGCCACTCGCGCCCGGTGAACGCGCTGTTTGTTTTGATGGTGTAAATGTGAAGCAAATAGCAATGGAACATCGCTCACTACCTGGAGAAAGCAACATTGATAACAGATAACATTTTATTTTAGCAAACAAGCCTCAAACACGATTATTCGTCGCTGTAATTCGAATCATAAAATCGTGATTGCAGTGCATTTATGTTTATGTATTAGGGGAAAATTTAAACGGCAGGTGATGTTTATCTATCGGTCGGTGGTCGGCAAACGTACCTAGGTAGATAATTGATGCATGAAATGACGTGGTGTTACCTTGGGCAGCTAGTTTTTATTGTTTGAGCACAGTGCATTATGTGCCAAACATGGTCAGCTGATGAGGATGCGCTCTGGCGAACAATCGGTGAAATTTCTAGTTTATTGTCCAGAAGTGTCTACTCTAGAATATTCGCAACTCGCACCGGAGTTGCTCAATAGCTGAAACTTATCCCCATACTCTTAAGTCCTAACTCGATGTGGAGGTACCTACCTGCCTAGGTATCCAACAGAGGTACCTAACACGGCTAATTACGTCGCTTTTAAGTGGTCGTAGCTAAACTCCGTGTTTTCGTGCAGCACCGTATTTGGGACGAAAAAAAAGTTTCTGTTTACGTAAAATAGCGGGAGACCCGACGTTCGTAAGCTGAGAAGTTTTTTTCGTCATTAAACCACACCTACCTACTCACACGTCAGATTGTTTCAATAAATAATCGCTACACAGGAAAGTAGGTCCTTAGGTATAGTAGTAGGTGAACAGTCAGCGATAAGTAGCTGTACATACTCGATTTTCGTAAATGTGTTTAAGATAAGTAATGTTTGATTTACAACTTTCAAGGTAGCGGTTGAACACAACACACATAATAAGTGATGATGCGGCTAAAAGTTGGCGTTTAAGATGATGACGGTAATCTGAAAATGTGTTATTGTTCCTACACAGAGATGTTGAAACGTTGTAAATATAATTTATCTAAACATTTAAGTATATATAGTCTGTAGTCTAACATCTACCTTTTCTCACACACTTAAGTGCTAGCTAAAACTAGGCACGCACGGAGGTGTGGGGGAGCGCTAACGAACGAAATTGTGTCACAGGCTCACTGGCTGATTGTACAAGCCTAAAAAAATAAAACCTGCGTAAGAGATTTGTTTTTATACCTACGCTGTCTCCCTGCTGGGAAAAGGTCACCCTCTTTTACTTCCAGACGTCACGGGCACCGCGATCCAGTCCTCTTGCATAGGTCCCTTTGCGTAACAACTACTGCAAAAGGTTTTCGGTGCATTCGAATGACGTTACTTCGAGAACACTTGAGAATTGAGAGCCAGTTCTCAGTCCTGGTTTAGCGTGGCGCCAGCTTCGATCACATCGTCACTTAACATCACGTAACTTGTGGTCTAACACTACCCTCTAAGAAGAAAAGAAAAAGATTAATCAAGAAGGACGCAATGACATTTTTTTTAATTCTGTCGACTACGATCCGTAAGGAACTGTACGAAAATTCATCAGCGACGGACACTTCGCATTGCACTGCATGCCGTCTTACTTGACGATGTCACCATCCTAGTTACCATAACTTACCTGATGATAAATATAATTATTTAGCGGTAATAACATCACGCTATTCGTTTCTCCTCCTCCTCCCTCCTTTCTGCCGTCTATCAATTAATGGTTTTATTTCTCTATTACACAAATTGTCACCTGGAGTAAATGATACGTATCATTCGTATTCATATTTGACCGACTAGTAGGTCACCGCAACAATGCATTGCATTGCAACTTGCAACGTTGCAAACATTGCGATAAGAGGTTTTCTGACAGCTAAAGAAACGTCGTTCGACAATCGACACCGACCGACACTCGGGTAGGTGTGAAATAGCATAGGCACATACGTAGGTGACATTAACAGTAACCGCAAACTAGGAAGGTGGTAAAAACCGCAAAATACTGGTACATGACAAATGCTATTTGAGCTAAAACCGGGTCTCAGTTATGCCTGTTATCTCTTACATAGAACAGCCTAATGTAGCAATTTCTCTTCTCGTATGAGCTAGTTAGTATGTTATCCTCTAGACTCTAGTCACTAAAGGTAAGCGCGAGGTTGCACGTCAGCAACTCCGATCTAACTAACACAAAACACATCTGTAGTGTACGAGCCTGTCGTTCTCGTATTGGTCTGTATAGCCATAAACAAAATTAAATGTGCCCACTGTCACTGCTTAAATCGTCTGTCATAGATGTCTAAGCCCATGTATGAAGTTGCCTCTATTTTTTTAGAGTTAGCAAGCTGCTTTAATACAGCCGGGACTGTGCGTTTAACGTGTCCTCCGAAGCACAGCAGCGCTCAGTTATAAATGCCACTAAACGATTCAAATAATGGCTACGCTGACTGTTGCTTAACCTGGTTGATCTGTTCCGACCGATTAACGATCACTAAACGAATATGAACCAAATCACCGACATAGCTCTCAGAATTAGCGAATTATAGTGCCAATGGGCGAGCCAAAACGCTCGACGAACCGACAGCAAATGGGGAAGAAAGGTTCTCGAGTGGCGACCACGAACCGGAAGACGTTTTGTAGGTAGGCCCCTCACTAGGTGGACCGACGATATTGTAAGAGTCGCAGGAAGCCGATGGATGTGGCTAATTGCCGTGTGGAGGGCCTATGTTCAACAGAGGACTTCTTCCAGCTGATAATGAAATGAATGCAAGGCGTTTGAAAACCAGGTTTAGGTATCAAAAAAAGCAATTCAATGATAATAAAATTTTGTGGAAAAATATCTCATGTTATCGAATTTTTCATTGAAAAGAAACTCCTGTTATATTGCACAACAAAAAACTAGTTACTTAATTAAATTATTGTCCTGATAAACGCACTGAGGCATGTTACATTCGTCTTATCAAAGCAATTAGCGGAGTATGTATTTCTTATCACGATGTTTATTTTTTGAAAGGCCGTAAGACGACTACAAATAATAGCATATTATATAGAAAAAACATGCAAGTACAAGGAATATAAGCAGTGGTAAATTTTCGATTCATACAATCTTATGATATATTCGCTTTCTTGTCAGTTTGTTCGGCAGGCTTTTTTGCAATTGATTTTAAACTAATTTACCTACCGATTACCTAGTAGAGACTTGAAATTTCAAAGATAGTTGGATGAAAATATTTTTATATTTATTTTATTTAAACAGCACAAAAGATTTTTTTGTATAATTGCACATCCGCCCAACTTTTTGAAATTGTATATGTGACGTCATCACCTTCGACTACATCGTCAGTTGTCACATCAGAAGACTTGTAGCTAAAAGCTACACCGTAGAAAAATATTATGCTCTAGGTATTCTTAAATGTGTCATAAACGAACTACGTAATAATAATAAATAATAATTTATTTTATTTCAGAAACTTGGTCTTAAGAAACCTAAGTACTGGCCATTTGTCTTACAGCTCCGTCCTCGGTTTTTGCCGTTTTTCCGGGGACAAAACGGGGCCTGGAATAGCTTTCGCGGTAATAAATATACCTATACCAGTTTTTACAGTACTTAAAATACTTATTAAATGAAACATTTAATTTTTCTTTAGTCCCGCTAATCTACAAATTCCCAGACCAACCCACAAATATTTCAGTCACGACACCCTTTGGAAGGCCAATTAGATAATAGGCATACAATAGGTATCCGGATGGTGATCACAAACAAAAACTAAAATTATGGTTTTAATTAATATTTTTAATTCAATAAATTCTAATATAGGTACAGTATCTGTTCCGGAGTGAATATCATATTCATCATATTCCGAAAAGTTGTCCGCTTGTCTACACTGCCCAAAAAAAATATTCTAATGTAGCCCTTAAAAACAAGACGGATTGTGCTGTCGACAGTAACTTTGGCGACACTAACATCTTGGGAACTCAGTATTTTCTCGGCGAGCGTTAGGTACAGAAAATAATCTTAAAAAGAAGAAACGAAATCGCTATTTTATTATTTTCTTGAGTTAAGTCTAATTTGTAGATTTACTTTTTGAGTAGGTATACCATCTCGCTTGATGATAAAAGCGTGACGTCG
The DNA here is from genome assembly GCA_931315375.2 of Opisthograptis luteolata. NCBI lineage: Eukaryota > Metazoa > Arthropoda > Insecta > Lepidoptera > Geometridae > Opisthograptis > Opisthograptis luteolata. The sequence continues at coordinate 10,749,660 of OV928053.1, read as the reverse complement.
CGGAGTCTAATCTTGCTTTAAGTCCCGTGTCGTGTCGTGTGTGTAAAAATATGCGTAATTCTATAAATTACGTTCCGATTTGCGTCTTAAGCGGTTTTTGATCCATTAACTATAATCAAAAATGTATAAAAACTACCAATAGTTTAATTCTTTACGTTGACTACGGGTCAAGAAACCGGCCCTAAATCTTAAACGATTTTAGCAACTTAAGCCTTCCCGTAAACCTCGTAAATATACAAAAAGCAAGGAGCAGTCGGCTGTACAATCTTGTTACACCAGACCACTAACTGACGTTAAGCTAACACTAAGAAAAGTAGATTAGCAGAGTCACGGCAATGTCACCCCTAATGCAAAGACAGATGACCGCCTCGCCCAGACGACTGCAAACAAAAACTCACGACGCGAATCGAGCTCTAGCTAGCTTTATTTATGCGTACTTGACCGCGGCCTTGCAGCGCGATCGAACGTTTAGTGGTAGAATTCGATAATTTGCCTTTGTTGACTAAGCGTCGTAATTAGGTCATCAATTGAGTTTTTCAGAAAATTTAAAATTATGCAGTCACTTTAAAACTGCTACACTTTTTTTTTTCTGTAGCCTAGTCCCCTATATTTAAAGGATAACTAAATAATAAGTCCATATAAAACGAAACCTTATTAGTAAACTATTTAGATGACAAACAAGCTTGGGATTGTAGTGAACTTGCTCCAATTCAGTTAGTAAAAAGAGTTAAATTGTAAATGTGATTGCGCCCAAAAAATCACTTGCCGGGCGTTTCTTACCTGTTTCTTCTTACAGACGTAGATAATATACATAGATGTTTTAAAGTGATCACATGTTGTATGTATCTTACTAAATAAATATACTTGACTTTGACTTCGCCAGACGCTGGCCGGCTGAAAACAAGGCATTCAAAGTGCCGGAATCTACCTTACCGACTAGGACTAGCAACGTTTCTTTTTCTTTACCCAGACTGGCCTGGTCAATCGATCAATTCATTGAGTCGTTTCGTCACCCCGCCGCCCCGACCGGATCGCTTGCGATTGTTTTTGTACGCAACCCGTTCGACTTGACGACCAAATATGTCCATATAGACAGGTCTATTAGGCCTCCTTTTTTGTTAAAATAGTGAGGGCTTTGTCTCAGTGAATGAACACTTGAGACCGGACGACCGTGCCTGCTCTATAAGTTGTGATTACCCAAATTCAGTCCGTAATACTGTAGCATGCGAGTTCAAATTCCTTTGTCTCAGAATTAGACTCTCGACAAGATCCTAAATTGTTCGATTTCTTTTATATTAAAGGATATATTATATAAAGCACGGGGTTGATTCAAAACTCATCACATAACTGTTTTTTTTGCTTTTTGTAGTGCTCGCCTGGCTAGCTAGTAGCTTCTACCTTCAAGTTTAGAATCGGTCGCCTAGCACCTATCGTTGTGGTCCGGCAGCCTTGTTTGAGAGTCAGTGACAAACCAAGGTGTTGCGTGGAACCAATTTCGACTAAGTACATAGTAGCTTAACATTGCCTGACTGAAAGATGAAAAATATTAAGTTCGGTCTAATTAATCTTCTCATCAAAGCTCTACGTAAATATCTCCCAGGACTATTCACAACACGGTATTACTTCGGGAGTAATAATTCCAAACGTCAGGATTACCCCGGCAGTAATTGGCGGATAAGATCCAAAATAACGGATACGACACCGGATAGGTGCCCAGTTCGAGGAACCAATTAATAGCTGCCTGTGTCCGGTATATCCATAGTCCGTACCGTACCATAGTAGGATCATGATACGCAGAACGGAATGTACAATACTTATGTCTGATCAAACACACACCCTTACCGTATACAGGAGGGTTATTGGGAAAATGCTAATAACTTGTTAGGAGCAACTTTTGCAACATCATAATAAACAATTTCTGTCACATATCAAAAAAGCTATAAGAAACTTTTTAGTCCTGTATTTTAAAGTAAACGAAATAACAACAATCGGCGAAATGTAACCTTATTGTTTATTTTATTCTGTGATCGCCTAGACCTAGAAAAATGGCAATTGCGTAGAGTTACTGTAAATAAATAGAACGAACTTTTTGTTTTTTTTTTATATTAGTATGAGAGAAAAATATTATATATCATAAAAAGTCGATCAAAAGTTGTTTATTATGTTTTTATTCAGTTTCTAACTTCTTGCCAGTTAATGAAACGTGTTATGTACTGGAGTTACCGCAACTGCCCAATATGTGCAGCCCTCAGCATCCCGATAATATCTCTTTTCCACATTGTCGATGTAGTCCACTGCACCCTTTCAACACTGTGTCCCTGTCCGGAATACAAGTAATCGAATCACTGCCGTAGCGGCGCTATTAGTCATTACGGAGACGAATCCAATGATTGCAAAATGTTTTCTTGTTTCCGTCGAATTAATTCGCTAATAGGCCGTTGAAACGCTTCCTCGAGGTTGCCTCCTTAAGTACTGCTTCGTCATGGAAATATCAATCAATTGTTTGTTATTATTTTAGAGTAGACCGATATGTTTTTCCAGTCGATGTTAATTGATAACGCGGTCGATGTTGGATCAAAGCCTACAGAAAACGATTGAGTATTCTATACTAATATAATATATATAAATGCCGCTTTTAGAAAGTACTCTTTATTTGTATCTTAGTATTAATTCTTATCAAAATAAATTACTTTATATTCAAGACTGCTTGAATACCTTTATAACTAGGATTGGTTCACAAGTTCCACAACACCTAGACATGGAACAAATATTTGCGCTTTTTGAAACTTTTATTATCTTCACTTGTAACTAACAATGTAATCAAATCTTAATCAATTATAACATACTTCTAATTGGTATTTCAATGTACAAATATTTGACCCGGGAATGGAACCTGGAGACCCCCAGTTCAGCACATGAAGACTCGTTGACACAAACTCTAGGACGTTATTTGAGATTTTTTTTTTAGATAGCTACTTAGATGACATTATTGGTACTCCGGCAATGAATTTGATTACAAAGCGATAAGAATAAATTGAAAAATTCCCAATCAAATACCTGAGAGTGCCGGAGCTAATACAACTCGATAGGTAAATGGAAATCGAATGAAAAGGCTATTGGGGATTAATTCTTGTTTTCGCATTTACAATGACACGGGTATATAATGAGAGAATCTCTCTCATCAGAATTGACATTGATTTACTTTCGTGCTTCGAGTCCAGAAATTTAGCTTGGTGACTAGGCATTTTCTAGTGCTTGCCTGGCTAGCTACCATGTCAAGTTAGAAGCATCTACCGGTGTGTTCCGGCAGTCCCACTTCAGAGCCAGTTCCCAATCCAGGAGAGGCGTGGCCCACCTTCAACTATCAGGGGATTTGAAGTCAAACGCTACTAAAAAAAAATGAAGATAGTATGTTCCTATTTTTTCTCTACGCATAAATACCTGTCTTGTAGCGGAAACTGAATCTGCAACTTCTGTAATATGAATCAGCCTGTTACCCGTTCAACCGCAACACCAAGGACGTTTTTGAATTGCTAGAGATTGAACTTGTAAAACAGGAGTAGAGTCTTACCATAAAAGTCTTCCCCAGCTCATCACTTTTGTCGTACATGAAGAAAAATAATTTCGGGGTGTTCATAAAAATACATTTTATGTGTGTTCATTTCCTCGAGCCCGTGATTCCTTTCCCTGCGGGAAGTTTAGCCAATGATTTATTATGTACTAAATATACTAAACCGAAATTGAAGAGTAAATCTTCAGCCGTTCCGGAAAAGATTTTATGTGAAGCGTTGAGTAAACTCAAAGAAGTCTAAGCGACCTTCGGAGTTCTCGACCTTTTCGGGAGATGTTTAAAATTCCAGGATCAACAGACGGTATGGGGGGAGCTCTTTTGATCTCCTTGAAAGTGATGTGATTGGTTTTATTTGAGAACGAGTGCCTTTTTTTAGATCTGTATTATTTAATGGATAGTTTATATCTCTACTTTGCTGATATACTTCTTACGTATGACGTGCTTTATCCATACTTAATATTATAAATGAGAAAGTAACTCTGTTTCAATTTTACCTTTTCTCTACTAAACCGCTTAACCATCTTGATGGAATTTAGTATAGAGATAATGTGAGCAATGACATGGGACATGGGATACTTTTTATCGAGATAAACTGTAGTTCAAGCGGGAAACAGCTAGATTTCTATTAACTTTTCAAAGACTCTGCACATTTGTGTCGAATGATTTCGTATTCGATGTAAAATAAGAAGAATAAGGAGGGCGAAGATCACAGATAATATAGTTTAAACTAAATTCCTCATGTCATCACGTATTAAAACAAATAACAATCCTTCATAAGAAACCTTATTACCATTAAAAGTTTACAAAATCTCGAACGCAACAACCTGCAAAAGCAAAAGTTCCTAAAATAGAGTTTCTTAAAATAGGAGCATCGACCGTCGCAATTTGCAATACCACGCAATATTCCCAGGCTTGCGAACGTAGTATTACAAGTTGCGCTTACGTAAGACGGCAGACTCCCAGCCGAGAGCTGAGAGCACGCAATCTTCAAACGGAGCGGAGCGGTCGGATTTAGATCTCTCAATATGTATCTGGTTTGCAGTACGGGATATGTCGATGCAGATTGCATTGCAATATACCTACTATGCTGTTTGAGTCTTGGGACGTATTGAGAAATTGCAGGAAAATTTACTAGATGATTGGTGGGGTCTTTGTCATTTTGGAAATCGGAAATTTAATTCGACTTAGCCCAACGCAGGAAATAATTGTTTGTTAACTGCAGTGCCTTAGGAACCGAATTATTGACACTAATGATATTTATTTGCTTTAACCATAAAATTTTAAACTTAATCGAAACCTAACATCTTTTATTAAAAATCAAAGCCGAGAAAACGCGGAACAAATCGATTAACATTGCCGCAGATCGTTACTCGAGTTAATAACTTAATAACTTGAGAGTTCTGTAACGTCGTAATCTTAATTGACGTTTGTACACAATTAGTGTAAAAGTGCTGAATATTCATTAATCACACGTACGGCCTAATTTACCTCACGGTGTCTTCGTCCTGATCTTCACAAACACACACACACGCAAACGCACACATATACCTACACACATGAACACACGCACACACACTCAAAATCAATGCGAAAGTGAGCTTTCGGTGAAGGAAAACGTGATAAAATCATACCTACCTTAGTGGCAAGGCATTTTCTGGTGCAAGCATGGGTAGCTAAAGCTACCACCCTAAGTTGGAATCTATCGCCAAGCACCTTTCGGAGTGTTTCGGCAACCTCACTTGAGAGCCAGTTCCCAATCCAGGTGACGTCACCTTCTACCACATCGTCACTTAACATCAGGTGACTTGTGTTCAACTACCCTGTAAGAAGTTGTATAGTTGTAATAAATAATAGTTGAGGATATTTAATTCGCTGTCAGGGTCTCATTCTGTAATGTTTGCATTTAAAAGTAGTCTCTATAGTCGCTAGTGCAGCAGTAGTATGTTTGCCATTAGATTAAGGTCACTTCATACATTAAGGCAAAAGGGTAAGCGGTGTCTAAAGGTCAAATAACGTTAGCAGCTAAGGCAGGTGGTGTTTATCCCATTTCACTGAGCTTTTTCTTAATATTAAACTCTGAAATGACACTCGACTTAACTCCCCAAGCGTTACTCCGCCTCCGTTTCAAAGCTCGATATTAAGTGCCTTCGAGTTATTGGAGATAGACACGAATAAACACTTCGCTTTCGACAATTATTCTGTTAAATGGAATGTTGCCATTGACTTTGGAAATTTCTGGAACGGCACCTCCTAAGGAACTTGAAGAAACTAAAGTTGATTGAATTTTTGTCTTTATTCGCGCTTTATTCCATTTCTAAGCTGAGAATTCTTTAAGGCTTTAAAGTTTTATGACATCGTTTTAAACTAGTTCTAAGAATCGATTATAATTTATAACTTATCGCATAGACTGCTGTATCGATTAATGCGAGAGTATCCAAGGTTATTATAAAAACGCACGATTCTTGAATACTAATTTGCGCGCGAAAAGATCTAACAGTTCACATAAAATTATTTAGTTTACATTATAACCATGCATCATTTTCCGATTAAAAAATAGGATGTGAGTTCTGCTAAAACTTTAAAGTACGCTTACCATCTGCCAAAATACCTACTTATTTGTTTCGCCACAGATGAACTCAATAATAATGGTAATTCCGTGAGTCGTGTGTCAAATTCAGTGCACCCTATTCCTAAGGCGCAAGAGATCATACTGTCTAAAAATCACTAGTGAAATGGAAACAGTCTGACTGTGCTTAACTTCCGGCTCCAGAAGCTTTGACGGCGGTATCCTTGTATAAACAGTTAATTAAAATGCAAAGGGTGAGCCCGGCTGGCGGTGGGAGTGAATATTGGCGCTAGCAACACGATTAGTTGCTAAGAGGATCGCTTAAGTTATGACGGGATTAAGAATTGATGGGCGCCGAAGTTTGGACAGCCTCTCAGATTAGATTTAATTGTGGGAGAATATAAGTTGAAATCAGTAGTACGGAGGCTCCTTAGTATTCTGGTTTGACAGGTTCGCTGAAGAAGAGCTAGACGGCACGTCAGCGATACAACTTATGCAAAACACATCTGCATTAAATGTGGATGAGTGAGCCTGCCAGTTAGTATTGGTCTGTATAGCCACCAACAAAAGTGTCCTTATATCGTCCGTCGCAGGCGTTTTAAGACCTACGTCTAAGATGTATGTAGCACATCCATAATATAGTTGTTTAATTTCTTCGTTCCTATCGAGATTAGAAATGTCGAAAAAAGCTACCAGTGTAGTCCCAGCTTATTGGCTATCAGAGTATCAAAAACGGCACAAGTGGCTCGTTCAAACGCACGACATGAAAAACGAATTTTAACTATAAGCCTATTCCATAAAGAACAAACACCCATTACCCAGTCGGAATCAAGTAGTTATTTTTTTCTTTTCTCAACTTACATATATATATATCTTATTTTCAAGAACAATTCGAAAGATCAAACTTCGATACTTACAACTTTTTACTCCGTGCCTGTGGGGTAACAACTGAAACATGGCACTGGCGTCTTTGCTGATCCCACAAAACGCAATGAATACGCAACTGTGTCGCTACAAAACCAATTATCCTGGCTCCGAGGTGGCCCCGGCCCGCACCTGCCACATCAATCAATCGCTGACCACTGCTGTACAAACTAACCTACTAACTCCAGCAAACTAGCTTCTAACTCCAGGTAATAAGGTCCAAGTAGTCGCTCCCACAGGTGTAGATTGATCCCATGAAATTAGCCCTTAAGTCCAAGCAGTAAGGTGTAATGGTTGTGGCTAGGTCAGGTGGATGGAACTAATTTAGCTTCAGGCTTGTTTCAGTACTGCTGATCAATCAATCGATGTCATAATAAACGTAGATTGTATAGACAAGTCTATTGGTGCTGATATCTTTATAGTAGAAATTAGTAAGAAGAGACAAATGTGAGACATTTTCAAGTTGTAGGTACAATATTTTTTAATACTGGGAGGATGGCATACAAAAACAAGGATATGCTTTTAAAATTTATCACAACATTATTCACCTGCCAAGTTAAGTGCAGTCATTTTCAGCTTCGTATAGACGGAGCTAATGAACATAATGAATGCGTCGTCTGCGTCACTAATGAGCCATTCCGGGCGGTATCGACCGGCGCTTGGCCGGCCAGACTTTGTTTCCCGATATAGCGAAGCTGCAATGGTTTGGATTCAACGAGTTCGTGTCTTTGCATCGATCGATGTAGCTGAGAAAATGTGAATCTGGGCAGACGAAGATGATAATTAATATAAAACCCAATTTCATCTGAGACACAGTCTTCTACCCACATAAATTATGGTCAGATGGCAGGGATACTACCTCCACCAACACGGTATCGTCATTTCAACAATTCTACAATCTGTAATGACATCTGATACTTCTAAATGTGACGAGTTCTCACAATTTACCTTGAATATAATTGTGTACCTACCTACAAATCATCGCGAAAAGGACAACGAATCGTTTGCAGTGGCACATCCCAACATTTGGGCACTTATTTACTCAACAACAAACACAAACAATAAAAAAGTTGAAGCCATCCCTGGCTGGAAGAGCTCATGCGTCCACCGGGAACAGGCCTTCCACTCCCAGACATTACTAATTAATGCATCGGAACAGCCTGTACCAGCTCGCACATTAATACTGCAAAGCATCGGATATTAACCGCTTAGATCGCTCGTGTTTCATACGGTTAATTGAATTGATTTATGACTTTAGCCTACGTTCTTATCTTTTATTCTCTTGGGTGGGCTCATGTTTGTTTAAACGTTTCGCTTCCACTTTCATAATGTGAACGGCGAAGGAGTGGAACACCCTGCCAGCGTCTTTGTTTCCCGATAAGTGTAATTTGAAAGCCTTCTTTTGCTGCATTTTTACTTCCAGATACTAATTCAGTATCCGAAAGTGTTAAGCACTTATTTAACAAAGCAGCAAGCTTTGTCTTTGGATGTTAAGAGATCGGACTTCATTTAGAACCATGTTGACAAAGCTATTCGAGTTGCTTTTATATCTTTTAAAAGTTAACGTCCCTTGACTTCTATAGCGCATCATTGTGATTTGATCTTCTTTTTGGCGGAAATAAGTTAGATGGTACACGTTCCATTAAACTTCGTCAGTGATGTCATCATCGGTCACGATTCATGAATATGAATGGACGTGGGTGCAAATAGACACATGTACAGGTGTCTACCTGCTAAGTTGACAACAGGTAGCTCGACAAGGGTCAAGGATGTTACTACCACTCGCCGCTGTCACTAACGACAGAATTATAAAGTTTTTGTAGAAAGACAAACTACGCAATGCCCCAGTAGTCCAGCAATTAACTTATATTGTTGTTGCAAATGTTCATTAGATGTAGAACGCCTGCTGGTTTGGCACTCAAACAATATTTTTTATGAATAACAACTTTTGAGTTCCAAAGTTTCATATATGTAGCTTTAAACAAAAAATATGTTTTCTCTTTCGCAATATAAAAATGAATAATAATAATAGTTTTTGCTATTCGTAGTACCCACTCACGTGGCACTAAAGTCTCCAGAGATCGATACCAGGCATAGCCATGGCTTCCTGCCTTTTCTCCGTATATTCGCACCGATTCACCCTAAGACATTGCCATAAAGGGCGTTTTTGCACTGTGTTTCTAACATGCAACGTTCTACGTGTAATGTTCGAGGCGAGACGAGACGGCGAACCTTAGGTGTTTGTAATAAGGCCTATATTTCCACTACTGGATACCTTTAGCTTAGTAACCTGAGCTCTCAGACTCATGCAATAAGAAGTTGCCTTCCATGTGCTCTGAGCTCAACCTCTTTGAAGCATGATTCATAATCAAATAAATTTATTAAGGACACAAATTTATCTAAAAGAGAAAAAATATTTACTGATAGGAAAAAAATGTCAAGTTGGACCTCAGTATATAGATCTATGTAGTTAATAGTTGATATCAATTGCGTATGTAGTAATTCCTTGGTAAATGTAATTAATGCTGAGCCCCACAAAGTTAAAAAAGCCGATGGCCAACTTGTTCTTTGATACAGTTTATTTAGTTCAGTTAAGTAGAGATTGTAGTTTTGTTTCTCATTATATATACGATTAATGTTAATGTTTTTATTTCTAAAAAATAAGATCTAAAAAAAGAAATCTAAAAACAATTCTGTAAGGCTGAAATGTCGACTATTATCAGCCGATCAATAACTCTTTGTTTAGAGTTAATAATTATCTTCCCACAGATTTTTGCTACTGAATGAATATTTTTTATGGAGACCCTTTTTCCTGTTACGGGGAGCTTGGTTTCTGTTCATTGTCCGTTTCACGGTCTAGAAATTCTTAATACTTATTGTTTTTTGAAATTGAAAATAAAGTTCAAGGAGAGTGCTGACTGAAAATGTTCACAGTTTCAGCAGGATTTTTTTAAAGTTCCATGGTTTACTCTGCTTTGGAACGCCGCATTAAGTGACTGTAAAAGAAGTATAAAAAATATGACCGTAGTGTATTTTGATGAAATTTATTATGTAAATAATTTGAATCCTGGGGAAGTAAATTGGATATTTTTTAACGCGATGAACTTAAGTCCACACATGTGAAACCAGGGCGCACAGCTAGCTATATATGTGTGTGTGTGTGCGTGTCGGTGTCTGTGTCGTCTGTTACTGTGTCTTTGTCTCTCTCTCTCTCTGTCTCTCTCTCTCTGTGTGTGTGTGTGTGTGTGTGTGTGTACGTGTGTGTCCAATCTACATAAAATTCCTGTAGTCTACTAAAGGATCAGAATTCACGAACGATTTCCGTAAGTAGGTATACGTCAACCTGACCTCTATAGCTGAAAGCTCAGCTTAGCCATTTAGTGCTGTGCATATATTGGATTATTTCATTAACCTAGGCTTTCAGCTCCCACAGTGACTACACATATTCTAACACTTAGCTGATTCTATATGTAGCACTAGAGTAGCTGCGCCCTGCGACATTATCGCGTATTATACCTCTTCACACTTGACTTGAACTTGACTTGTAGGTAGATACTTTATTTTTAGTACTTTTAAGACAGCACCGACCGTGGCAGGACTTCCACTCCTTTTATCATCACCAGCTGGAAAATGACAATTTCTAAACATAGGAACCCTTTTAACGCCACTGAACGGTTATTAGCCATTTGCACCCAATGACTCTTACAGTGTCGTCGGTCTACCTAGTGATACCTACAGAACGACTTCCGATTCGTGGTCTTTTGCAGTCCTCAATAAGAAAGTAGACCTGAAACGGTTTATGTGTATTGATAGTATTTCTAACATAAAATGATGACGTTTGTCCGCGGAATGCCTCGTTTTGTGATTGAATGTTTTATGTATTCGTTGCTCGAAAACTTGTTTCAGAAACCAATTACTTAAGCTTAATGTCAACGCAACGCTGACAAATAGAATAAGTTTGAGCATACATCACCCAAAACTTGAGATTTCGCGGCGGTATGTGTCGAGCAATCGCGTGCCGGTAATTTGCGTCGTCGAGCGAATGTTACCTAGAGTTGGCTTATTTCTCCCATCCACCGCTTATTTCGTTTCGCGTAAGGTCCAGATCACACGGTGAAACACAACTGCAACTAAACCGTTTCAAAGATTCAAAGATTCAAAGAATTTATTGCATTCCATAATGTACAATAGTTAGTCATAATATAATTAAGATCAATTATGGACCCTGTTGGGCACAACAGAACTACCATGTTAAACTACCATGTTCATTAAAATCAATCCTACTCGCAGAAACTTTTAGTACTCTCGTGATCATGGCGCTTGCAACAGTGCTGAAATAAGTATAGATAACTCAAACAAAAACAAATGCATGGTAATTATCCCGTTTCAAAACCGTTTCAGACCTTTCCCACATATGTACGCTGCATCCTGAACTTTAGTTTTCTATGAGACAATAGACAATAGACAATAGACAATATATTTATTTGTGGCAAAAAACAACATACACTTTACAAAATAAAATTTGATAATAAACATAAACAAAACAAATAAACTAATAAATGAGAGCAGAAGAACGTAGAAAAAAAGCACCGACGAAACGTGACACGTAGTTGCTGTACGATGGTTTCAATGCAACTAATATGAAATGCGTCTCAATTGGTTTTAAACTTGTTTGCATTGTGTATGTGGTTTCCTATATAATTCTATGACATAAACTGAAATGATACTAAAAAGTGACTAGGAGTTGCAGTTTCGTCGCTTTTGTGTTTCACCGTGTGTTCTCGACCTTGTTCCGATTTACGCGTTTGAAATGTTTTTTCTCGCCTTGAGCGATAGAAAATTGAATAAAGATGGGATATAGTATCAGGTTAACATTGTGCTGTTTTAGGACTTGCTGTTATCTCTTTCTAAAACGATTTATATTACGCAGTATAGCGGTCGATAGGGGGCTAAGGACCTTTTAATAAATTACGTCACACGTTTAGTGACATCGTGCTACGCAGGGACGAGTCATAGCTTCGTGACGTCACACGTATAAATTTAAAGTAGATAAACGTTTAACTTTTTTAACCAGTTCCATAGAAGTAATGTCGAATTTCTATCTCTAGTAGACCAAACCGTGGATAGATAGGTGGCCGTAAATTAATCCTACTAATATTATAAAGGCGAAAGTTTGTGGGCGCAACTAGTATACCTACAATATGTTTTTGATTTTATACTCGCTTGTTCTGAAATCCACTCGCTTTCCGCATCAATTTACTAATATCTATAAAATATTCAGTAGATAGATACCAATGCAAGCGAGTATTCAGTTATGAAATGGGAAACACGAGGCTCGCTCAGTAAAGGCGTCATTACACCGCCGCTGCATCATTAACGCGTCCGCCACTTTGCGCTTCAAATATTCATATAATTTGTGGATATTGCACGCCGCCTCGTCGAAGCTCTGCTTGAATATTTTACGTCATGACGCCTCGTAAATACGCCGGTTTGGGCACTTGGACTGGTAACTGGTAATCCAGCGCGGGATGAAGAGATAACCGCCGAATGTTTTTTACTGCGATCTCATTTACCTGACTTTAAATCTGATCAGGTTTTTTATGGTTATCTCGTTTATCGGGCATCCTACGCCAGTAAGGAAACTCCGGAGCGTTCTGATTCTACTTGATATCCTTAAGCTCTTGATAGGTATATACGATACGGGATGGAAAACTACTGATTAGTAATCATAACGTCCACAAAATCACAGCACTTAGCTCTGACCCGTAACTAGGATTCAGATACTACGCGGATCGGCGATCCTCAGCACCCAGACACAGAACAAATACTTGCGCTTCCTTACTTGAAGCAGACAAGATACTTAGCAAACCGTCGACCATTTCTCACTAATCTCTATCTGTCACATTCTTTTTATTTCAGCATCGCGCTACGTTCAGACACTCTATTTCTAGATTAAATAAAATGGTCAAATTTTTTTCATTCACGCCATTTGTCATTTAATATGAATCGACATAAAATAAACCGGTTGTTGTGTTCGCGGTCCACTGAGCAATGATCTTAATTCTCCGAGCAAGCACCACCTCCCAGGTGGGCGTTATTTACTGTCCGGAACTTATCCGGTCCCGGGCCGGGACAAAAGGCCTGCGGGAGTTATCATTTAATGAACGCGCGTTGCCAATTTACCGGGACGCCGCTTTGGCCCTTTCCCCTTTTGTGTTTAGAGACGAAAGGATTACATTACAATTAGATTTATTGTACGGTCATTTTTTAATTGCTAATCATTGTTTTATAAGAACATTGTTTTCTCCTACAGATGAGATGCACCAAGATATGATCCCGGAAGATGCAGCTGTAGCTCTTACGAGATTAGTAACACATGATCTTTAATATTTTAGCGCCGAGCCCGCCGTCGCTTTACTTGGTAGCTAATCATAATAAAGCCAAGCGTTAAGACTGAATTGGCACTTGATATTTGCATGGAGATTGCTTCTTTGAGGTAAGATCTTTTTTTCGCAAAAGTGACTTTTTATAAACGTATCCGTCGGTACTTTGAAATCGTTTGAATTTGTTATAGTTATCTCTCAAGCTTAATAATTGAGCTGTAAAGGGTTGCTTGAATCACACTATCAGACTAATATCATAAGTGCAAAAGTTTTTCAATAAGTGAGTGATTGTGTATGTTTGTTACTTCATCACGCTGAAATGGCAACACGGATTTGAGTGAAATTTGGAATAGAGATAGCTCATACCCTGTAGTACACGTGGGCTAATTTTTTATCCAAGGTTTTTGCGGGATAGAGGGGAAATTGCGAGTGTAACCCCGGAACGCAACTAGTAATGTTTTAATTATCCTAAAATAATTTAAGCTTAACCTGCCGTATAAACTCCGGATTCCTATGTAATTAAACACTGGGACGCAGATAAATTGAGTCCAGTGTCGTACAACTCTCCACTATATGACGTGAAGTGGTGCTTCGCGCAGGATTTAACTGGCGAAGGCTCAAAACGACCGATCGAGCGCTCCATAATATGGTTACGTATGCATGCTCACGTACAAAACATGCGTTTTTTTGTACGTGAGAATGCAGGTAATAGACTGGCAATTGGCAAACAAGCAGATGGCCCGCCTGGTGGGAAACGATCAGCGTTGCCTATGGACATTTGCAACACCAGGGGATGCGTTGCGATCTTTATAGCGATTTCAATGTTTTTAGTTGCTTAAAAGTAAATCTAAAGGATGATGAAAATAAGCTCATATTTAGGTACTGTAGCAATCTGGTAACAAATTGTTCCGGTCACCGCGATCTTCCGCAGCATGGAAGCGCTCATTCGTAAATGCCAGTGACATCCAAGGACTAATTTGAAAATGCCACTAACCGTGTGATGTCCGCACTGAGTGTTGCTTAACGAATACCTTACCTTTGCCCTGTATATGTTAAACGAACGAACGAACGAGTAGACAAGCAACGCTTCGATTGCTTTCAAATTCATATCTAGCTGACGTGTTAATCCAGGGAATAAGCTATCTCCATTCCAAATTTCACTCAAATCCGTTGAACCGTTTCGGCGCGCCGTAACTAACATACATGCTCACTTAGTAACTCACTAACTTTCGCTTTTACAATATTAGTGTGCTAGTGTAAAGCAAATGTTTGCTCTCTATTGTCGACCCAGTTAATTGACACTAGAGCAGTATTAGCAGCGCGTGCGGTATAACTATCAGCAATATATATTATGCATTTAATGGAGAGCTTGTAACAACCGCTCGAGCTCGATCGAGCACCACTTGCGCTCAAAAGCCTTTGATGATGGCGCTTTATAATGTAAATGTACTTGTTTCAGTTTCAATGAGCCAATATTTCAATAGAAAAGTTCCAGACGAATGATGTAGTAAAAAATAGAAAAATACACCCAGACGAAATGAAATGAAAGGACAAAGGACCGAAAAAGAAAATACACATCTGTTTAGATAAAGTTGAGGATAATGGGACTTAGTTATTTATACTTTGTGTATTGTTACTTCTTTATACGTTTGGCTGGACAAGTATTTGGCGTAATATCGCGAAAGTAACTTTATTGTTAAGTTCGACATTCATCAGGTTTTTTTGAATAGTCCTAACACTAAGCTATGGCTTCATCGCAATGTTTCCCTTCACCGAAAGCTCAGCGCTTTGTAGACTCTTTTAGATCGCAAGCTGACGTCACTACCACTTGATCTATAATTACTTCACACTCTATAACACAAAAACAAACGAATAAAACAGCTGAAAATTGCATGAAAAAGCTCAGATTCAAATGGTTTTATGTCAATTTTATGTTCGTTAGCATTTAGGGAATGATCGCCTCCGAATGAAGACAGGTAAACGAAACTCTGTCTGTTGGATTTGAATAAAGTATCATTAACCCTAAACGGATAAAGACATTTCTTTTAGCAAATTACAGTTACGGTTAGTCGTATAATCTCCATTTCGTATTTTTTTCTTGAATCGTTAGGATGCGGCTCGTTAGGGAAGTATCAAATCGGCATTAAGATTTTTTTCATCAGTATAATTATTTAAATATTTTTCTAATTCTTGCGTTTTTAGAGCTAAAAATATAAAATCAATAGAGGATAATAAACGTAATACGTACGTAACTTAATAAACGTTACGTATACCGAATTCCAAAGAGATGGTCTATACCCTTTTAGCTAAAAGCAAATCTGCTAATGTAAACGTTTGTTCAAAAATAATGAATGAAAAATGATGCTCAGAGATAAGATATTTCTATGTAAAGGCACTGAGGTGGCGCGGGTTCAATACGTGCGCAGGGAAAAACTTACGTCTTTCATTATCCTGAACCAATGTTCAGTTTGAATTGTAGCCCCATACAATAAACGATTTTCCTCGTGGTTTGATTACTCCCATAATGGTCATTCCGAGCTCCATGTTGGGCGCCAAAATTGATACGTTACTGTTGCCATTCGACCGTGCCTTATATCCGTATATCCACATTTGTTATACAGCCGAATTGAGCAATCGCACCGATTGATTTAACGCGGCAATGCTATTTATATTTCATCATTTTATTTTCTATATCCGACGGAATTTCCGCTTCCGACTAGTCGGCGGAAGTTCAAAATACAGATCGGTGATGCATCAATAGTTTTTAGTACCTACTAGCGCTTGAATACCATTCCATATATGTACTAGATTTTCAGACCAACTATCGGTATACTGATTAAACATAGAAAAAGTTTGTATTTCATAAAAAAAAATTCAGTCACTAAGCAGCAATGTGTTATGAAGAGTTGGGTGCCGGTGAAATCATAGGCACTTAAGGCTTACCACATGCCGCAAGGCTCGGCTCAGTGGCATTGACGTCGATTGCAACTCGTAGGTCGTCATAGGTTTTAATCCTGCAAAAAGCTTTGGTGGTATGGCATTTTCTAGTGCTCGCCTGGCTAGTACCTTTAAGTTAAGAATCTGTCGTCAAGTGCTTATCGGACTGTTCCGGCCTCTTTGTTTGAAGGCTAGTTCCTAGTTCAGACGTAGCGTGGCTCCACCTTTGATGGTTACTTAACATCAGGTGACTAGTGGTCAAGCTATCCTATCAGTAACTACTTGGCTGTAAGAAGGAAAAAAAGGTGATGGTTGCTGCTTACATCAGCCAGGCCATAAGCTTGTTACGTGTCGTTGTGGAAAAAATAACACAAATGAATCGGTGTTAACGTAAAAGGAAAAAGACTTGTAACTCAACGGTAATAAGGAATGGAAAAGCGTTCTCAAGCTGATTTCTTGTCAAGCAACATCACGCCGTTACGCAGTATTATGTAGGCTGCCGCGGAGGTTCCTTCGAGAAAATTGTGCGCCATTAATATAAAGCTGGGCCCTTTATACGAGATAATAATAACCCAACTGTGCGCGAAGGTATTACGAATGTTATGTCCCTTATTATGTATTTCCCTTCGTAATAATCTTGCGTAATGATCCCATTTTTTTCTTCGGATTCGGCCCATTTGGTGAGCTCATAAAATATGTGGGAGGTGAAGCTTAGAAAATCGATGGGATTTGAGTTCCGAAACTTTCGCCAGCTTTTGTGTTTCAATGTTGGGAGCGGTAAATGTGTTCGGTATTCCTTTGATCTTTATTTTCATCAGCTAAGTTGTGCTCACTGTTTGTACCTTTAGAACTTTATTTAGGAGAGGTCTTTCTCATAATACAGGGTAGCGTTAGGCCACAAGTTGAATGTGGCGTCATGCTAAGCCTTGATTGGGAACTTGTCTCAAGTGAGGCTGACGGAACACAACGACAGGTGCTTTGCGACAGATTCTTTCATTACCGAAAGCTTAAGCTCAAGAGGTTGCTATTTAATTATAGTACCCTTTTTCAAACTTTGAAAGTATTTTTTTATTCCTTTAATCGACTGCGCAACCACGAGTTGTTGAACCGAACCTAATTAGTGAAATCTGAAGTATTTTGTAAAGAGATAAGTAGCGCGCAACTTGTTCATCCCCAATTCAAAAGCTTAAAGTAAAAAATAAGCCGTAATTAAAAACCTAAATTGGCTGAGCAAGGCTTAATAACGTTGATTAGGAAAGTTGAATCCGACATTCGAAGTCGCAGATAAAATATTTCGTCTTTTCGCGACGGGAGAAGGGTGAGTGCGAGAGCCATCAAGCTTTTGTGAGTTTTTTATTCCGAGTTTTAGAGGCACTTCTGAGATTAGATGGCGGGAATACAGCCGTCTTTCAACAAAACCCTTCCTCGCCCACCTGAGACGCTCGCTACATTACAAATGCGGCTACGCCGTAGGCGCCCATACGTAGACACTCTACGCGTATGCTACGAGTGTAGCACGTAGCTCTACGTACGAGAATAAAGAAATTGTGTGCTACGCGTTTACTCGTGTTACATTTATACTGAAGTAAACTCAAGTGTCCTCTCCTTTCTATGGCCTCCTTTCAGACAAAGAATAATATAACGAAAAGTAAAAGTGTTTCGGGAGATACTGAACTACTCATAATCATCATAAGCTTATTACTTTCCCACTACTGGGACACAAGCCTTCTCTCAGAGAGACAGTAAGGGCCATAATCCACCTCGTGAGCCTAGTGCGGGTTGACGGATAGGCTAGTAGGCAACCCGTGTCAGAGTTTTTAATAGACGATATTTTAATTTGTAGCAAAAAACAATAGTCAGGCCATTTGCATACACTAACGAAGAAAACAATTGCTTAACGTGCTCTCCGAAGCAAATAACGCTCAGTTGAAAATAGTGGTCACCCATCCAAGTAGTGTCCGCAGAGACGTTGCTTAACCCAGCTGATCGGTTAAGTGCGACTGGGCCAGCTCCGCTACGAGCGCTTCACAAAATAGTTTCAAATAACGATTCTCTGTTGTTGGTTGCTGCGCTTTTGTCTCTAACGTGTTGTGTGAGACGCGCCGGATGCTCTCCGATCTGACTCGTCACTGCAGACATACAGACAGTATGGAATGCTATGGTCATTGAAGAATTCACAAATTAACATATTTATATACGCAAAGAAGGATAACATTGCTTAGAAACGAACTCGTAATTACTTATTGTTGCATGAAATCATAGACTTTATAGGTACATTTTTGATACCCTGGGTTACATTTTTTTTTACCTATACTGTCCCACTGCTGGGCAAAGGTCTCCCTGGGTTACATTATTGCAACTTTAATAGGGTTCTAAATTTTTTGAAAATTTAATACAGTCCATATTACTCCCTAATAATGTAGCTTTCTGTAGGTGAAAGAATTTTTAAAATCGGCTTGGGAGTTTTTTAGAAACGTACATACAAAATATCACATTTTTTCCCTTTATAATATTAGCCCAGAGGTAGGGTGTTGCCACCTTTGACCACATCAACGTCATACCTACCTTCAAAACTGAACACTACATGGCAAGCGAACATCAGTAGCCGCATTCATGTGTCGTGATCATGTCCACCGTCCTTACTGCATTCATACCGTGTCGTCATTTTGTTAATGAACGCCTCGCACTCTGAGCGCACAGTCGCCTTTCACCGACATTTGTGCGATATAAAAACGCTCCAAGATAAATATCCGCATACTAATCTGGTCCTTTGAAGCGAATGCAAGCGCTCTCAGTTGCTCCAGCATCCCGGTACTAATTGGGGAGGATCTCGGTTCAATGGCACTGAAGCGGAAGTGTTTCGCTTTTCTGCCCCCGCTTGTGGCTTCATCGAAAATCCGCCCGGGTTGTTTTCAATTATGATTAGCATAGAGACCGGCGAAGTGCCTGGATTTGGCGTTTTTGTTTCGATGGGAACATATTTCGGAAGCGATTGTAGCTTTGTGGTAGTGAACTGTACGTTGTCTTTCATCGTAAATATCCGTAAAATATTTTTGTAAGATTTTTTTTTTGTGTCTACCGTTGTAAGAGGACAGTTAGACTCAAATGATTCGCTAGTAATTTTTGAACAGAGCCAGTTTTTTTTTTTACCATTGCAGCCTTGTTTATTTATATCTCTCCCGCGTCAACGGCCGCGGTTTTTCTGTCGTCCCACAAGAACAGTACTACGATATTTTCGTCTGTAAAGTATTGATATTTTCTAATGATTTTAACCTACCGTACCAGCCGTAACAGCTATTGAATTAATAAACGACTGGAGTGATTGAGTGAACATTAATGGGTAATCTCAGTAATGAGAAGATTATATCTGACGTAAGTTAACTTAAATAAATATTCTAAGGCTGGTATTGTAGACTGACGCTCAAGCGATGATCCGTACTCGAGTACAGATTTGACGCTGTCAGTTCATACAAATACGTCACTTAAGGCGCTGGTTCCCAAACTAAGCTGAAAACGGGGCTAATTAAAACTATATCTCTGTGTGATTTTGGTCTAAAAAAAATCTAATAAAAATATATGTTAATCTACTTGATATATAGCAGAACACCTTCAGGCCGAAAAATGCAAAAATATTATTTTTATATTGAAAAAAATGTGCAAAGTGCCCCATTTTCTAAAAGTTTAATACCACTTTACTCCAAAACTATATATACAACAAAGACTTGTTAATACCATCAGCGTATTAAGAAATATAATACCCAAAACACCTTCAGGCCATTTTTTGAAAATACTGCTTTAATAATTTTTTGCGATTTTTTTACGTATTTCATACTCGCAAATCGCCACCTCAGTCTCTTATAAAGTCAGTGCAGGATGCTTTCACGTGATCAAGCAAGGTCAACGGCGTATGGCAGGGCCTTAATCGCTATTCAGGCATAGATCAACACTTGAGCGTCATTCTAGAATACGGGCCTATGACGTGTATCTTAATAGTTTGTTTACTTCACTACTTGTAATATCGATCGTGAACAATACTTGAAATTTTTTTTTTTTTGTAATAGTCTAGCAAACAAGCTGACGGCCCGCCTGATGGAAAGCGGTCACCGTCGCCTATGGACATCTGCAACACCCGGGGAGTTGCCGATGCGTTGCCGACCTTTAAGAACTCTTTTTACACCCATCTTGAAGGATTGCAATCTGTAGCACAGCGGAAACACTAAAATATCAATATCAATATTTCGATAATATTTATTAATATCGCTCATCTTAACAATTTAAATACAATCCAGTTAGCAGTTGTATAGTTGCAATTAGGGATTGCAATCCCGCAGCTTATTCAATCCCGCGGGATTGACATGCCGGATTGCCCAATCCCACGCGGCAACTTGCAATAGATTAAGACAAGAAGCCGCATTGAATAGCTAGTGCGATACAAATTTAATTGTCCTATACATGACAAAGTTAGAGCATGTTTGCTCGCAAAGTTCAATAATGACGCGATTGGCGTAAGTACGTAGGAACAAATACGGAGGGGTTGCCTAAATGAAGGGTGAACTGCGGGGGTTAGTCTATTTGTGATCCAAGACGCTTTCGGATATGCAAACATGATGATGGTTCCGTATATATGAGCTTTGACGGAGTTGTTGTTAGTCTTGTGACTTCGTAATATTTTGGATAAAAAACGTCAGCAGTGTTTGCCGAAGAAAATTTTGTGTAGTATATAAGTTTGTAAATACATACATGTATACGCATTTGACGTAATGTTGGCTTGGCCAATTTTGTTTTAATATTCACTTGAAAAAGCAAGATTCTCGTAATGTAATGCTGAGTAATTGTATTCATTGTTCAAGCTTGGAAGCAAGAAGTTCATGCCGCCATACAAGACGGATATCATATTGCCATACTATCTATCTATACATATATGTCCTGAATGACTGAGGGATCAACGCACAGCCCAAACCGCTGATCGTAGAGACCTGAAACATGGAGGGCCTGTTCTTTGTATGACGTAGGGATCAGATACGAAAGGATTTTCCGAAATGTTACCCCTATGGGGGTGAAAAATGGGGGCAAAGTTTGTATGGGACTACGTGATTCCTGACACGACACTGTGATTACTGATACGACTAAACGGCTGAACGTATCTTGTTGAAATTTGTGTGGAGATAGTTTGAACTTTGGGGAAGGTCATATACTTTTTATCGCTATAAAGTGCAGGCAGGTGAAACCGTAGGGAACAACTAGTAATAATATTAGTACAAAAGTAATTCTGTATATCTTTACCTACATTTGTTATTTTTTCGAGTCTAAACCGCTGAATGGATCGTGAGGAAAGTTTGTATGGAGATGCTTTTAACCCTTAGGAAGATCATAAGATACTTCTAAAGGCGCTAAGCTGTAGTCCACGCAAGCGAAATCGCGGGGAACAGCTAGTTTTAATAAACGTTTCCTTGTCTCTCATAATCTAAGTGCATGTTGTTTAGATCTGTATATGCGTTATTTTTTCGAACCAAAAGGAAGCATGTATCCATCAGCCCTCCAGTTACCGGATTTCCACATCGGGAGTGTTTTAAAAAAAATGATGTGTCAGATCCGGTGGCAATTGATTCGGGCGGCTTAGATTTAGGCAATTATCGCCCGTCTGCGCGGTACGTCGCCCCGCGAGAGTAATGATGCGTTGAAATCTGTCTGCAAACGATCATCCACCCTCACTTCGTTGGAACCTAGGTACCTACCACGTTTTCCTTTATTCAGATACCATGTTAAATCTCGACGGTTGCTGAAATACCTAACTAGGATTCCCTGTATCAGAAACACAACACCTAGTCACAGAAGAAACACTTTTGCTCTGCACAAATATTTGTCCTGTAGCAAGAATTTTTTTTACTACTTGCAGTGTAGCGTGTCACCCCAAGTCACCTGATGTTAAGTGACGATGTGGTCGAAGTTGGCGCCACGCCACACCTAGATTTTGGCTCTCAATTGGTACTGCCGGAACACACCGATTCTTAACTGTAGGCGCGTACTAGAAAATACTCTACCACCAGGCTATGGTTTGATCACCATATTTTCCTTCACAGAAAGCTCAAGCTCATTGTAGGATTCGAATCCACATCGATCTGTCGCAATGTACGTACTTAATTTTTTTGTGAAAATTCGTTTCATATCGCGAGCTGAGTAGTAACCAACGTTCACACACACACCCACAAACATTCAAAATTGTAATATTAGTATGATGACATTTTAATACAGCTCACGGCATAGTACTTTCATGTTGATGTAATTAACGGCGCGTGATTTGGCGGCGCGTCTAATGACGCCTCGACAGCCACCCCTCGCCCGTCTCTGATCTACCCTCGTTATGGTAATCCTAAGTTTGCGCAACGCGACCCTGTTATTGGGAAATTTAAGCGATTTTACTATAAATGAAGCTTATTACTTTGGTTAATTCATTCAAAATTACCGTACAAAAATATGTGCACATAAAAACGGTTTAAACGCCGTATTTCATTAGTGAAATGTTTTAGGCGTTTTTACAAGCAAAAAATAAGTAGGTACCAAACTCGGCTTTTTCTTTACTAAAAGGATTCCATGAAAAATAAATGAGTCCACTAAAGTCTTGGCAATTCTTCTTGCTTGGGGCTTCAAAAAATATGAAACAACAATGTGTATATGTGTAGAGATGAGTTTTGAATAGAGTATGTACCTACATATTTTTTGCAGTTTCTGGAGCATTTATGGTCTTAGTTTCTAAAAAATATTCAAATATGTAAAACAGATAGTAAATGTAACAAAATTGTATGGTTTGAATTGAATCTACCTTTTATTTGCAAATTACTCTTGTGTCACAACAATACTATTTCATTGAACTTCAAAACTAGTCTAGAAAAGCGCTGAAGGAGTTTGAAATTACAATACAGCGAGCGTCAGAGAGGCGGACAACTTTATAAGTTTACGTTTCGCGGACTTCACAAACTAAATTAACCGAATAGTCCGACTGTTGTGGAACTAAATCTGTTTTGCGAAGGAAATATAGTTGTTCCCGCAAGCGTTTCCATCTCTCCAGACAGCGACGTGTTCTTGAATATTACGCTCTGGGCCAGAGGGAATAAGAATTGATGTACGAGAGTGGGAAAGGAATTGAACACTCACTTCTCTGTCTTGTTCGTGTCTTGAGGCAGTTCTACTGCAGTACAGCTTAATAGATATGAGCGTTTAGAGATTCGAAAAAACTGCGAAGAGCGAGGTAGGACAAATATTTGTGCATTAAAAAGGAAAAGTATCCTCAGATCCGCGTAGTTTCAGATAACCAGCTAAAAATATTTGGATGAAATATGATACAGAGATAGATAACGCATTGTATTAAGACGTAGGCTACATTTATTTCAAAAATTATTGCAAGCCACGCTGCTGGGCGCAGCCAGTAATGTAATAAAGCTATGATAAATACCACCATTGAACGCTGAACGAAACGGCCTCGAAGTTATTCTGGATAAAGTAGTTGACAGTATGTAATTTATTTATGTTCATCCCTCCGCGCTCTACCCACTTGTTTTCATCGGGACAATGACCTCTGTCGGACACAGATTCCGTGGAAGCACTCTTTTATGAATGAGATACTTGATGGTGTAAAATAAGCTACTGCAAAATGAGTCTTTTGTATTATTAAAACTCAAACGTTTTAAGTTTTTAACTAAGTACGATACAGTCAAGTCATTATATCTGTAACGCCTTGTCTTAGGAGTTAGAGTGAGAGTGGGAGTATGGGCCATAATCTATCGTGCTAACCTAGAGCTGTCGCATGCCTTAGTATATTGTGATCCTTGGACATGTCGGTAGCCTCATGATGTTTTCCTTCACCGTTTTGAGCGATGGCAAATTCGCACCATAACTGAATAAAATGTGCGGGGTCGCCCAGTAAAGCACGCGTTACCGTTCGCCCACTATTGCCATGCCATTAATTATACTACACAACAATAATTTCGTCTACGTTCATCCTAAATTGTTTACCAACAGATGTTGTTTCCCATCTCCTCAGCTGTGATTCGGAAAAGATCCCCTTATAATCTCTGACCCTACACACCCGAGCATCAAATCTCCGTCAAAAGAAACAATCTATCAAATCTCCCCGGTACAGACAGCAAAGGTAGCATACAATAGGTTTCAGCTTGTCCCGTTCATGTGTCGTATAACTGGATTTATTTACGTCTCGTGGTCGCAGCGCTCAGACAGGTGGACAGTACTAAAGCTTTGAAAGTTCAGGCATAGAAGCCTTAAAATATCAGGCTTTTTCTTGGAAAGTACTTGGAAGTTCTTATGATTCTTTGTTATCGTACAAGGTAGCATTTGACCGCAAGTCAAAGCAAGTCTCATGTTAAACGACAATGTGGTTGAAGGTAGCATCACGTTTTTTACTTTCACCGAAAGCTGAATCTCATTGCAGTATTTGAATCCGTGACCTGCGGGCCGCAAGCCTATAACGCCTGTAACTAGCCAATTTATCTGACTGAAATATATACTTACGCCATTCTTGGAAAGTAGATTCCTTTCAAGCATCAGCATTGAATGAAATTTACAGCCGCAAACGTGATGTGTTATTCACTGGGATTCTTAAACCTCTTGGTCAAATTGATTCCGATTGGTCTGTATTCTACTTCATGACTGCTTGTAGGCTACCTACTACATATCTATAAACTTACACTACTTAGATAAATACACACATAGTACATATACATCCATAAATTCATAAACATTATTATAATATACATTTAATACTTATTTCACATATACAGTTATTTTCCAACAGTTACTCATACATAATATTATATATTTAAATAATCGAAATATCTAAACGCTTTGCTTACATTGAGTTGTGCATTGGAAACGAATCCCTAGCCGCGCGCTCTATTGTTCGTACCGCGAGCTGCGGCGCGTCACCGCTGCGCGTGTAGTACTGAGTTCACGTGGACTAGGTACCTGCGCGCGCGCAGCCCGCGGCGCGGCGGCCGCCGGCCGGCCGCCTCGCCAGTCTGCTGTACTGCCCGCGACGCGAAGCCCGTGTCGCTCGCTCTTCCACCCGCGCACTCGATCGCTAATTATTTATTTACTGTTAACCTAAGCTCACTTACCTTCATAAGTATTTGGAATAAACGGAATTAAATCTACACACTCGTTTTACCAAACTGGTGACCCCTGTTGAACACGAAGATGAGTGATAGCAGTGACTCGACGGCGACCGCGAATACCGCGATATTACAAGATGACGGCCACGTTACTACGCGTCGACCGAAAAAAATGCGCGTTTCCACTGACCGCGAACGAGATCGGGACGGGACGTCCGATTTACAGAAAATTAACGTGAAAGTGCCACCATTCTCACCAGACGACCCGGAAATATGGTTTGCGCTACTAGAAGGTCAGTTCGAAAATTATAATATTACAAATGACTATGTCAAATTTAATAACGTCATAGTAAATTTGGACATGACTCACGCCAAGGCAGTGAAAGACATTATTATTAGTCCTCCGGCAAGACACCGTTATGACAAAATTAAGGCAGAACTCATTAGGCGCTTGACCGCATCTCACGAAAAAAAAGTCAAGCAGTTGCTGACACACGAAGAGCTGGGAGACCGGAAACCTTCACAGTTCCTAAGGCACCTCCAAGATCTAGCCGGACCTTCCGTTCCTGAGGAATTTATCAGGACGATCTGGAGCAACCGTCTCCCTAAGAACATCCAGACTGTGCTGGCTTCACAACCTTGCCATTCCCTGGAACAGCTATCGGACCTGGCAGACCGCATCCAGGAGATAACTTCTCCTTACAACGTCGCAGCTACGTCATCGTCCAGCGCTGCACACGCTCAACCTTCAAATGAGATTGCGGAGCTGAGAAAGATGGTGGAACGCCTCTCGCTGAAACTTGACGAGCAAAACCGCGCAGGATACCGCCAGAACAACCGTTCCAGACCGCAGGAACGCAGCTCATCGCGCCAGAGGACCCGATCCAACTCCAGCTACCGCAAATTCCCCATATGCTGGTACCACTCAAAGTACGGAGCAAGCGCAAACAAGTGCCTCAAGCCATGCGACTACAACAAGGCGGGAAACTCCACGGGCAGTCGCTAATGGCGGCTGACGATTGCCCTGCCTCTACTGGTCGCCTCTTCGTTACCGACCGCAGCTCGAACACCCAGTTCCTGGTGGATACCGGCAGTGACCTCTGCGTCTACCCTCGATCTGCGCTTCGAGAACGAAGAAACAAGACCGACTTCCAACTGTGTGCAGCCAACGGATCTAGCATAGATACTTTTGGTTATATAGAGCTAAATTTAAACCTAGGCTTAAGGCGTAACTTCCCTTGGCGTTTCATTGTTGCTGATGTTACCAAGGCTATTATTGGTGTTGATTTTCTTAGCTTTTATAACTTAATTGTCGATTGTCGCAATCAGCACTTGATAGATAACACCACCACATTATGTTCAAATGCTTGTATTGCTAACACTGATGTATATTCTGTCAAGGCTTGGACGGGCGACACGAGCTATCATCGCATTCTTAGTAATTTCCCGGAAATTACTCGCCCTTCAGGCACACCGGCGATTCCAAAGCACAACACCACACATCACATACGCACTACACCCGGCCCACCTATATCATGCACCCCACGTAGGCTAGCTCCAGACAAGCTGAAGATAGCTAGGCAGGAATTCGAGCTTATGCTTAGTAACGGTACAGCACGTCCTTCCGAAAGTCCCTGGGCTTCGCCACTACATCTTGCTCCCAAGAAAGACAACAGTTGGCGGCCCTGCGGCGACTATCGAATGCTAAACGCACGCACCATCCCAGATCGTTATCCCATTAGGCACATCCAGGACTTTGCCCATAGTATTGCAGGTTGCAGTGTCTTCTCCACCATAGACCTCGTGAAGGCCTACAATCAAATACCGGTCTGCGAAGAGGACATCCAGAAGACTGCCATCTCGACACCATTTGGTTTGTATGAGTTCCCATTTATGACCTTCGGGTTAAGGAACGCAGGCCAAACCTTTCAAAGGTTCGTGGACGAGATGACTAGAGGCCTAGACTTCTGCTATTGTTATTTAGATGATTTTCTGATTTTCTCGAAGACGCAGGCAGATCACGAGGCTCATCTTCAGCAGCTCTTTACCCGCATGAAAGACTACGGCATCTTAATAAACACTTCGAAATGCCACTTCGGCGTTAGCGAGGTATCGTTTTTAGGATACAAAATTTCCGCATCCGGCACGAAACCACTGGAAGCAAAAGTCGAGGCCATCAAAAACTTCCCTGCGCCAAAGACGGTAAGAGAGCTTAGACGATTTTTAGGGATGCTCAACTTTTACAGACGTTTCTTACCCAACGCTGCAAAAATTCAAGCACCATTAAACGCGTTGCTAACTGGCACGGTCAAAGCGTCTCATCCAGTCCACCTGTCCGGCGATACACTGTTGGCTTTCGAGCAATGTAAGGAAAACCTGTCCAATGCTGCATTACTCGCACACCCAGACTGTCAGGCCAAACTCGCTCTGGTAACAGACGCGTCTGATTTGGCAATGGGTGCAGTTCTGCAGCAACTTATAGACGGTATGTGGCAACCTCTCGCATTCTTTTCGCGTAAATTAAGTCCTTCGCAACAGAAGTACTCTCCATACGACCGCGAACTATTAGCCATATACGAAAGTATCAAATACTTTCGACATATGTTGGAGGCACGACATTTCGTGGTGTACACTGACCACAAGCCCCTCAGTTTCGCTTTTAATGAAAGAAAAGCCAACTGTTCGCCTCGTCAGTTCAGGCACCTCGATTATATCTCGCAGTTCACGACCGAAATTATTCACATATCCGGCAAAGACAACGTCGTCGCCGATACGTTGTCCAGGATCGATGAACTGCAGATACCAATCGATTGGAACTTGCTTGCTACATCACAAGCCTCTGACCAGGAAATGGCTCAACTCCTTAGTGGTGAATCATCACTCCGCCTACAGAAGTTGAAAGTGCCTAATTCCAATACGGAGCTGTATTGTGACGTAAGCGTGAGTACAACATCACCAAGGCCTTTCGTAACAAAACCTTTTCGAAAGCAAATTTTCGATAGTCTTCATAACCTTAGCCACCCAGGTGCCAAAGCAACCGCTAGGTTAGTTGCCGAGCGATTTATATGGCCCGGGGCGCGCAAAGACTGTCGAGAATGGTCACGAAAATGCCTAGCTTGTCAACGAGCAAAAGTAAGTCGCCATGTGACATCTCCATTGGGCACATTCGACTTACCCCGCGCTCGTTTTGCTTTTGTCCATATAGACATTATTGGACCTTTGCCTCCATCACAAGGTCATCGATATTGTCTGACGGCAGTGGACCGTTTTACTCGCTGGCCAGAAGTCACCCCAATGCCAAACATGACAGCAGAAACGGTTGGTAAGGCGCTGATGTCGTGGATATCCAGGTTTGGATCGCCAACGGACATTGTGACCGATCGCGGAGCGCAGTTTGAATCCTCGCTTTTCCTATACCTAGGAAAAATGATCGGATTCAAGCATCGCAGAACCACCGCGTATCATCCAGCGTGTAATGGCCTAGTGGAACGTTTCCACCGCCAACTAAAGGCAGCAATAATGTGCCACGCAGATAGCAACTGGGTGGACACATTGCCATTAGTACTTCTAGGTATTAGAAGCTCATTTAAAGAGGACCTCAAGGCATCATCGGCCGAGTTAGTATATGGGGAACCGTTACGTCTGCCAGGCGAATTTTTCCAGGCAACAACTGTTCCCAATTCCACCGACTTATCGGACTTCACTACTCGTCTTCGCCATTTCGCAACGAAGCTACAGCCCACACCTGCTTCCCGTCATAATAAAAATAAAGTCTTCATTTTCAAAGACTTGAACACCTCAAGTCACGTATTTTTAAGGGACGATGCATTACGAGCCGCTTTACAACCTCCATTCACCGGCCCCTACGAAGTACTTGAGCGAAGTGACAAGGTTTATAAAATACTGGTTAAAGGTAAAACTGTCACCGTATCTATTGATAGACTTAAACCAGCATATACCATGGTAGACCCATCTCCTACACCTACTCCTACTTCCGCTCCCATTCCTACGTCCACTCCTAATCCTTTACCTGACCCTATCACAATACGACAGCAGGATATCCCAGTCCCAGTACCTGTCCCGGTTCAGGATAACGTAAGGAAAACACGTTATGGGCGTACAGTTCGATTTCCTGACTACTATCGCCCGTAGTGACGGTCTCTGGGGGGGTGTGATGTAGGCTACCTACTACATATCTATAAACTTACACTACTTAGATAAATACACACATAGTACATATACATCCATAAATTCATAAACATTATTATAATATATATTTAATACTTATTTCACATATACAGTTATTTTCCAACAGTTACTCATACATAATATTATATATTTAAATAATCGAAATATCTAAACGCTTTGCTTACATTGAGTTGTGCATTGGAAACGAATCCCTAGCCGCGCGCTCTATTGTTCGTACCGCGAGCTGCGGCGCGTCACCGCTGCGCGTGTAGTACTGAGTTCACGTGGACTAGGTACCTGCGCGCGCGCAGCCCGCGGCGCGGCGGCCGCCGGCCGGCCGCCTCGCCAGTCTGCTGTACTGCCCGCGACGCGAAGCCCGTGTCGCTCGCTCTTCCACCCGCGCACTCGATCGCTAATTATTTATTTACTGTTAACCTAAGCTCACTTACCTTCATAAGTATTTGGAATAAACGGAATTAAATCTACACACTCGTTTTACCAAATGCTTTCCACTGTTTGTGGTCTAACCTGAATTATCCTGGTGTAACCTTTTACGAGGACAGTTTGGCTGGCCTGGTTACCGGCCCGACGTACCCACCGCCGCGCCCTTTATGGTCGCCTGGTACATCGGGTTATGGGGCTATGAAAAAGAATGGGTTTTCTTTTGGGAATTTGTATTGTTTTATACTACTATTTATACTATATGTTTCAATAAGTACTCTTCGCAGCAATGTCAGGTTCTTTAGAATTATAAAAAGTATTTTTTTAATGTAGCAAATGTCAATGTAGACTTTTATGAATACATTCGTTGATACTCCTTCTGAAACATTAAACATATTCTTGGTCTACCTGCACCTATCTCTGAAGGCTTTTGAAACTAGCACGATATGAAAATTGTCAGTCCTGTGAACCATAAACCTAACCACCAAAGCGCAAAATCAAGAAGTCAAGTCTATATCGAATTACTGTCTGTCAAATAAAACGGGCGATTTATGTTGTTACGTAAAATAAGCACTACATATGTGAATAATAATTGATGTATGATGTAAAATAATGAACTGATAAGCTTAAACAATTTGCAATGGTTATTTGCTTTTCGAACGTTTAGTAACGTCCATCGAATTATAGTTTGTTTACTCATTAAACATTTGTGAAAATATGAATTTATTTGCGGAATGAACGCGAAATTCGGGTTTGAGCTGAAATGTGTTGTTTCCTGATACTATTAATGGTTGTTGATGGGAATAATCTCATCAATTAAGAGTATCGAGAGGGTTTTTCTATCAGAGAAAAATCCATTCCAAGCGACAGTGCAATATCCATCATTCAGAATCATGACCATCCATCAATTAACGAAAAACATTGAAAAGTGTCGCGTTGGAATGAAGCAGTGTTCTAGGTCCTAGAATAAATCCGCTGTTATATGGAATACATAGCCATTGCAATGCCTTTTTCAGGTCATTTTTTTTGTGTTTTGTATGTCAGATACCATCGCGGGCGTGTGCACAACAATCGGATTAGTGTTTTTGGGAATTACATACTCACAAAAACTTTACCTCTTTATAATATTAAAGTACACCACTCATTCACTCGTGTGGACTACAGTTTATCGCCACAAAGTTTCGCATGTCCTTCCCCAGGCCATGAACTATCTCTCTACCAAATTCCATCAAGACCTGTTCAACGGCTGAAAAGGTAACAAACATGCAGAGGGACAGAGATTCACATAATATTTGTTAGATTGACTGCCATATAATGTAGACAACCTAATTCTACCTAGAGACTGTTCACCTAATTGTATCCACTGTTCGGTATATAGCTGGACTGCGTCGACCGATGCAGACGAGAGGCTTTAATAGGATAGCGCCTGCCCACTCCAAATTCGGTCCATGTCCCATCCGTTATGACATGCCGCGTTGCGTTCACTCTACGAAATGGAATTGAGGATTATTTTGTACGGTTTGCTACGATGTGGCTGAAACACGCCAAAAGTTTGTTTCATTTGTCACCTTTTAACACGAAATACCGTTAATGTATTCATGCAACAGGTGACGTGTCGAGCAAGTCGTACGCTTGATAGTAAGCGGTAAGATTGCCTATTAAATTTTAGTGCCAACCAGAATTTTAAACTTCGACAGTTCAAAACCTGCGTGCCTATGCACTGGGCTCGTCACACCGAGATATTAGATGTAATTTTTTTTTATATATAATAGATTAGCAAACAAGCTGACGGCCCGCCTGATGGAAAGCGGATGGTATCTCTTTAAGCCTAGTAATTTTACTCGAGAACACGATAAAGTTTGCACTCAACTGCTGGCAAAGTTGTGATACTGTCCCAGGCAGATTTTGCAAAAGAGTCCACTATAAAATCACATACGTATCATTTATCTAACATAAGTACTTTTAAAACTGGGTGTGATCAGCACCTTAAGTTGATTATATATGTAAATCTACGTGCATTTTATGGATTTCATGTATGTACAAAAAAATATAGCTTTGCAAACGACGTAAAGTGTAAAGTGAAGATTTTAGAATTGCGGAGTCGCGACAATTGCCAAGGAAAACGAATGTATGCTATAATCAGATCGGTTGGGTTCCATTCCGGCAATTCTCGGCTTATTGAGGATTCAGTTCATGTCTTCCCAGCATTAACATTTCACGTTATGTTTGCCGCAAGAGCAGCGGGGCCGCGGAAATTGACGAGCGATCTACCATCTTAAGGTACCTTCCGCAAGCGCGTTTATAGCTTTCCGTTTATTTATTTTATGATCTTAAAATCAATTTGGATATTATTGTCTGATTTTGTGAGATGATGCTTTACTTATTTACAGAGTTGCCCTGACTACATTTAACCTGATGTTATGAGATGATGTGGTCGACGGTGGCGCTAAGTGTGCCTGGCTCTCGAGTGGGGCTACCGGAACACAGATAGGTACGAGCTCTAGAAAATGCCGTTTAACCAGACATAAAGCATACATTCGATATTTTCATAGTTAGGTTTATGAGTCAGGTCAGTAAAAAAGTATTCGATAATTCTGATGTGTGGCTTGTCCTTTATATATAGGTAACAATAGGGTTGGTTGGGTCCACGGCCGGTATGCCGCTCACTCAGTTATGGAATTTGGAGAAAGGTTGAGGTTTAGTACCTTTTCTCGGCACGGGTAGGCACGCGGGATAAAAGATCGGGACACAATCGAGTACGTGAATTTAACGCAAAGTTGTTTGAGAAACTTTAATTATCGGGATGTTATAACTCATGGTGATACTTCGGTGGTGAAGAGTATTAGTTTAACAGTTACGCTGTTGTCTTCATAAAATCTTAGTAAAAATTATGACACCACCCCACCCGATCATATAGATATAGGTAGCTCAGATCCCTATAAAAGATTATCTGTACCTACCTATCTAGGGTATAATAAGAAATTCCGATCAGCGGAGGATCCAGAACGGAAACGGAAAAAAATATTTGTGCTTTTATTTTGAATACTTAAATATTATATAAAAACATGCAAATATAAAATGAAGCGAGGTACATACCTACTACTTTTTTCCGAGAATAGCACTTGCTGTTTTAATATTTATTGAAAG
This sequence comes from Opisthograptis luteolata, assembly GCA_931315375.2. Lineage (NCBI taxonomy): Eukaryota > Metazoa > Arthropoda > Insecta > Lepidoptera > Geometridae > Opisthograptis > Opisthograptis luteolata. Next base: position 10,716,381 of record OV928053.1, on the reverse strand, counting down.
CTTCATGACTATTCAGCGATAACGTGTCGAAAAAGTAAAATGATTCATTTATTTCAAATAAGTATGCGAATGTTAAAAAGGTCACAACCTAAAAAAATACTTTACATTTCCAAATTCGATTTTCAAAGAAAAAAGTAATTTTCTATCTCCCATTTTCTGTAATTGTATTATATACTGGAACATTTCTTGACTAAAGAATGTAATTAGAGAACTTTATAACACCAACGTGACATTGTAAGAAAAGTCCGCTAAAGAAAAACCGGATCTCAGTCCGTTGGAAGTAGATAAACCTCTGGAATTACGGGCCTTAAGGTCCGCTCACACTGGGAAGTGGGACGCGACACACTGGGGCTTGTTTATTAGACATAAAATTCTATTGAAAAGATGTATCTAGTATATTCTTTCTTGAAATAATACGAAAAATAATCCAGTTGTAGTGTTAGTAATAAACAATAAATTCGCAACCACCTTGGCTTTGGAATAATAAAAAAAAGGAGTGAAATGCCCTGCCTTGGTTGGTGTGTTCTGTCAAAACTCAAAAGTCAAATTTATTTATTCAATAGGATACATGTAAAGTCAAGTTACCAGTAAGAGTAAGTGAATATGTATGTGCTAGACAAACGTGCTACAACAGCGAGGTCAAGTCAAAATCAAAAGGAAAAATATGAATTCAATTCAGCTACTAGAAACGAACTTTAGGTTCGCAGCCCTAATTGAATCGCATTAAAGCTTCGCAAGCATCTACTCGCCTGGCGCGTCGCGTCGCGTTTCGGTGTGCACTCGCCCTTAGAATTACAAAGAGTAGTATCAGATGTATCACGGCGCAGTGGATATACTGTGAATTGTGATATTTATACCTTCGCAATATACCTAGCTTATGCGGCTTCGTGTACATTGTGAAATATCGGGTTACTAGCTACGACAATTCTTTTAGTATCAACCGATAAGAAAGTTGTATTAAGCTTTTTGATATTTTAACTGATTTGATGCTTCATTTAACACAAATCTATGTCTTAAAGGTAGTCCTATTTATGGTTTTAGAGCTGTTTCCCGCAGTATCACCCGCGTGGAAATTTCCCACACGATTTTTATCACAATAATAAAGACACAGGGCGTCCAAGGGATAACTTTCAAACTTTACGAAATTATTATCAAAATCGGGTTAGTAGTTACGGAGATTACCCCCTTCATGCAGCTAATCAACGGTTGTAGAAATGGTCATTTGTAGAATTGAACTGTAGTATTTTACTAAACTTTACGTCTATCGAATTTGACAGCAGTAGAATTATAGATTCCATAAAACGTTTATGAATACCGTCTGTATCGGATCCCACGCCTGTATTATTAGGGCCAAACTGTATCGTTTACTGGCATGACCTATGTATATTTAATCACCTCGGGGCTAGTTCCATGATAGGTTTACAAATAGTGCAGCAGTTTCGGCACCTAATTGTGCATTCAGTCGGGGGACATTGAGCCGGTGCGGCGCGACACGGCATGTAGAGTTACGTTGTTTACGCTTACTACCTACCATATTCAGACTGATAAAACATCAATACTAATCTGTACTCAATGTTATAAATGCGAAAGTAACCTTCTCTGTCTGGTTGTTATACCTCATGAAACGCAATTCCGAAGTGTCGTATGATTTATATCAGGATACACATAAGTTCCAAAATCGTTTCCGTAGATATACCACTTGACGTTTCTTTCGTCCTAAACCTAAACCCTGCCATGAAGTCGTACGAACAAACGGAGTAATGTCACTTTAGTAGCAGGTCTTCGTAATTAAGTTTTAAAAGAGATTTTCATGGTGTGCCTACTGATCTTGATGAATTTTGATATGGAGATAGTTTGAACCCTGGCCTTAGGATACTTTTTATCGCGACAAGAGAAATAAGAATTTGTCGCCAAGTACCTACCGGTGTGTTCCGGCAATCCCACTTGAGAGCCAGTTCTCAATCCAGGTTTAGTGACGCCAACTTCCACCACATCGTGACTTAGCATCAGATGACTTGATGCCAAACGCAGCCCTGTAAAAAGTAAAAAAAAAATGTTTATGTACAGAAATATACATCGATTTCTCGTAACTTATAGTTTAGAAGCAAATCAATATCGTTGAAATGTAGTGGCATGTGTCTACGAAGCAATGTTGACGTTTGACGACGCGGTAGCCGAGTTGGTAGTGTCCTTGCCTGCGAAGCTAGCGGTCCCGGGGTCGAATCCCGGTAAGGGCATATTATATGTGTGATGAGCACGAATATTTGTACCTGAGTCTTGGATATTTCTATCTATATAAGTACATATATATTTCTCTATATAAGTATGTTTATCGTTGTCTAGTAGGTACCCATGACACAAGTTTCGAGCTTAATTTGGGGCTAGGTCAATTTGTGTGCAATTGTCCCCTATATTTATTAATTATTATTATTTAATGTGCGCCCTTTTCTTTTATATAAGATAGGGATATAGCGACAATTGATCAAGGCGATAGGTTCCTACCTACTATTTATAGGGTGCTGCCTTGTTGATTGACATATTGTTATTGGCATTCCATGTCGCCTCACGTTCCGTTGGCATGTCATGAATTTTGAATATCAATTTCTGATGTAATTATTAGGTAATCGGTTAATGTTAATGTGTGTCATAATTCGTGAACTAATTGTTTGTAATTGGTAAGGCAAAAGACGGCTTTAACATTTTTAGTAACTGGCAGAATGATCGTCTTGTTACTCTCTCGTGTTTAAAGCGGAAATACGTGCGGTTGCACATTATAACGCCACTGACAATCTGACAGTTTCATTACACGGCGGTCGCGCGCGGCCATCCGTCACTCGCTCCGACTAGCCGCCGGTGAATCTGGTAATGCGATCAACCTCTCACGCGCTCTGATCGCCTGGTACTGCTACACTGATTTATCATCAATTTCAATGATTCCAAGCGGTAGTTTCCAATCGTTTTAAAATTGGTTCTAGGCATCGAACGGCTTTGGAATGCCAATTAATTAATAACTAATTATAAATTAACTGGCGTAACACTACAACGATGCTTTTAACACTTATAGGAAATATCTAAAAACGAACAGCAGTCCAACACATGCACTCGTATATATATGCTACATAGTCATATGACAACCAAAAATGTGAAAATTAAAATGTGTTTTTCAACAAGAAGTGTGATTTGGGTCCGGATGTTGCAGGAAAGAAAGCTTGCTCTCCACAAACGTTGCAGTGTTTTCATTCCTACCTACCGCTCTGACACCTGCCCTGTAAATAACACCTGTAGTAAGGCTTCCCGCGCAACCGGACACCGGGCTAATATCAAAAGCAAGAGATATCTAAACGAAGAAAAGTAATAAAAGCCAACCATGCTGACGCTATAGTTAATACAACGCTTTTGTATGTTTTTGTAGTCCAAATAGTTCGTCCACCCCAGCGATAGAATAACGCTAGTGGAATCGAGGCCTACCTAATCCTCACTGGTCATAATTTCTCACTCTATCGATAACATTTGATCAATGAATTAACCATTTCTCAGACTGTCCCGCAGTGTATCCACAATACCCGCCCGTTGAATGATGTGACACATAGTGCAAATAACAAACACGTATCCCATTTCACAGCGAGAACTGGCATTTCCACGGAATGAAAAGCGTAGGTTGAAACTTGTCTTTCGTTTCCTGTTTTTAAACATCATTCATTGAAGCCATAACCCAAAACAGGCGTAGCGTGCCACCACTTTCAACCACACACCACGACGTCACTTATCAGCTGACTTGTGACTTGTCAAAATACAAGGGTTCCTTTTGAGGTAAGGAACCCTAAAAAGCAAGATGCTTGCCTAGGCGCCTTGGTAAGCGTCACACTTGCCCATTTAATTTCAGTTCCACCCAGAAATTGGAAATACAAACAATGTGAATCACACAGGTCATCAAATGCTCTTAAGTTCACTGGCACACAAAATATTAATATCCTTACAACCATGCTAATAAGTGGCAACTCGCGAATGATACGGAACAGATGCAAGCACCTTCCTGTCTTCAGAATTTGCTTAGCCATCCACAATCCCCGGTGGGTCATAACTTCACATTTGCAATAACACGGGTCCTCAATAAATTGTCCGTTCGGCCGTTTCGCTCACTGGCCGCGCCCGTATAGCGTATCCCTACGATCCTGTAATGCAAAGGTTTACGATATCGTAAATAGGTGGTTTTCGCATGTCCTTCTCGGCTCCCGGGAAGTTAGGGGGGTTGGGTGGAAGACTTTGTTGTGCGGGCGTTGTTATTAAAAAAAATAGATATGTCCGCGTGATGCAGAGCTGAATTGGGTTTAAGTTGTGCTGGAAAGTACGAAGAAAACTAGATTTAAGTTTTCGTAAACCAAAACATTCGAACAATAAATGATTTGGAAACAAGCTGAGTTTCTCTATGAGATTTTTATGGCATACTTTTTGTTGCGATATTCTGAAGTCCACGCGGGGCACAGCTAGTAAAGACTTCATGGGTAAAATTTCTACTTCAATAAATGCTGTGTGTGATTGATACTTTTAGAAAATAAATTTGATATCAAGTTATGACAACAGTTGCAGTGTAGAAGAGGGTATCATTATGAACAGGACCCATGCGACATTTATTTACAGAAATTCAAACCGCAAGCAAATATCATAATTTTTCAAAATTACTTGTGTTAAAGTTCAAAGTCGTATGAAAAACGTAATTGATGTTGAGATGTCAAACAATAAATAAATTTGAGTTCTCATTCAATTCCAATTATACTTCGGTTGTGGATTTAATTCTCCTCTGACATACGTATACGCTTCGACTGTTATAAAAACAATGTTAAAACTCGTGCGTGTAAAAAAAATATATCTACCCGTTTTCCAGGAAACCAAATATTTGTTATGTTCGAAGTTGATAGCGTACGTCGACAGCTCACGTTTATTTTTCCATACCAACAGTGTTTTTATACTGGAGCTACAGAAAATATATCGAGAATTTTTTATATTCATGACTCTAAAAACTAAATTGTTCTTCTAATGAAAATACTTTTATTAGTTAGTATATATCCCTACTTCCCTACTAATATTATAAATGCGAAAGTAATTGTGTCTGTCTTTCACGCCTAAACTACTGAACCGATTTTAATGAAATTTGGTACAGAGATAGTCTAGAGCTCAAGAAAGGACAAAGGCTTCTTTTTATCCCGATAAACTGTAGTCCACGCGGGTGAAACCGCGGGGAACAGCTAGAATAAAAAACAGCTAACTCTACTCCGTTCCGTTATAAAAAAGTTAATAGAATGATCGACTACCCGCGAGGAGTTCAAAGCCGCTCCGCCGCGAACACAAACAGCTGGCTTAGCCGAAGACATTTTGCTCGACGAGCGGCCGCGGTGAGCGGCGCCTACTAGGGTTTATTGCCACGTCTTTACTTTTGGCTGGCTGTTGTGGCGTGGGAGAAAGATTTGGAGATTTTTGAAATCTGCGAGTCGGTTGTCTTCTGGCCGCGGATTTCGGCTGGGGTAAGTAAATCTTGTTCAATTGTCTTGTTTTATTCTACAGCTTTTTTTAACTTACCAATCTACGGGACAACCTTCGTATTCGCATGCTAGCTTTTTCTCATCTCGCCACTTTGAAAAAAACGAAATCGGAAATTAAAACTTAAATTATCAAATACCAGCGAACCGTCTCGGCTCGCATGTGTAAAGTTCAAAGCTCATAATTCTTTATTTTATAACATACATAATATTATGATCACTTTAAAACGTCAAACTTAAGACTAGATACGCCTGTTCCAACCTCCTTACGCCGGCAAAATAACAGGCAAGAAACGTCCGCCAGATAATTTTTAAGCGCGATCACATTTGTAATTTTAATGTAGGTAAAATAAAATAGCCAATGACGCTCACAGATAGTGTAGCTTCATAACAGTGAATAAAAGCACCCTCATGTTAAAAAGCGTAATGCCATCTTCGACTACTACGCCACTAAACATATACTACCTACCCTCTAAGCTCTAAGAGGTAAAAAAACCACTTGCGTATGTGTAACTTTATAACAGCCAGCATATGCAGCGCTTTCCTATCTGAACCAATTACCTGCCGGTAACACATGCAGCGGAGCGCAGGGAAATTGTCGCTCCGGATGATTAGTGCAATCAACTGCAATCTAGCGCTTCAGCGTATGCTGCGCGTTTGGTGCCTACGAGATACACTCGTAGACTGGATAGTCTACAAGCGTTTGGGATGTTCGGGAATCAGGATGAACTTGATTGGTTTGGGAACTTTGTTTGTTCAGCATTGCTTAGTTACAGAATGCCGGAGTCTCATGCCTTTATCTGTAACAGAACAATAAAAACGTCAAGGCGAGAAAATTCATAACTGCTAAGGAAATGTCCTTCTGGAGTGATTGCTGTATTATGCAATTACTCTTATATTATACGAGCAAATCTACGGTTGAACTAGAATAAATGCTGTGAATTGGCGCTACTTTATCGCTTGTAATTTCTACTATAAAACGATTTTTTTGTATTCTTGAATTTTAATGAACTTACTGAAAAAAAAAAAGTGTTCTACCTTGTCGCAGGGTGTCCTACACTACGTTTGCCAAGTCGCGGTCTCCACTCAAGAACACGTCTACCCCAATGGTTATCGGTTCTGCGGCTTATGTGACCAGCCCACTGCCACTTCAGCTTGCTAATTCTGTGTGTGGACTCATACTTTTACTATAATAATGTTGATAAAAACAAAACCGCGTCAAGAATTACAGGAACCGTAGATCCGCTTAAAAATCTCAACCATCTTGTGTCGGCGACGTTGCGGGCACGCGGGGCCGGCGAAGTTTTATTTGAACTAACTTTGCTTTTCCTAGAGTTTTTATTTGTGACGTGAGCTGATTTCCGAGTTCAAAGTTGTTCACCGAAGGACGGAGAGTAATTTCTGCAATTACGACTTTCACTCACAACTATGCAAAAGGGTTTGCATGTTGAAAGAGGGACTTAATTCTTTGGCTATTTGTTTACTTACATAGTGAAATAGGTTATTAGGAAAGGGACAGCCTTGTCCTAATTTAGTTAGGTGAAGTCCTTTTAACCATAACTAAACTATCACGTTCGCAGTCGTTAGACTATGTAGGAAGCTTTCGGGCTGGCTACTAGCCTATTCGCCAACCCGCACTGGGCCTGCGTGGTGATACAATGGCCCATACTATCTCTGAGAGAAGGCTTGTGTCCCAGCAGTGGGAACGTAATAGGCTGAAGATAATGAAACTATAGTTCGGGACATCATGTTTAGAAAATGCGTCGACTTAAGAACCACCTACTTTTGTGTTGTGTCTGTTAAAAGCTCCGTACATCATTGTCTTAGCTTCGAAACTTCTAAACTGCTCTCCATAAATAGAACGGCAAATAATCTAGGCAAACTTGAAAGCGTTTTCTAACTGCGTTAGTGTTTTCGATACTAGGAGAGCATAGTTTAGTGAGAGCTGGCGGGCTGGATGCGGCTTTTAGTTTGCTAACTTTAATTGCGTCTAATACAGGTGCACCTGTGGCTCCTAGTTTTCAAGACTGGAGGCTTTAAGAGCCCCCCTAACATTATGTCTCCCTAGTTTTGCGCGGCTTTGATGAGGCTACAGTTTATGCGATAAAAAGCATCATATATCTTTCCCGAGGTTTCAAACTATCTTCATACTACATAATATACTACATGATATTATCATCAGTGGTTTATGGTTTTCTATGTCTAGTCTGGATGTATTGTATGTTTTAGCTTTTGTGTTTAAATCTGAGAACATAGACGCTTCCCTAAATAGTTAAGTAAACAACTGAAACAATATGACGTTTGTGTTATAGTGGCAATAAATAGTTTATTTTTAATTTTTAATAAAGGTGGCATGACGGTAGTATGCGACCTTAAATAGCTGCAAGTTTTTTCATAGTGCTATTAAATCCAGTGCTTGAAGCATTTTAAACCTTTAACATCTTCTATTCCACACAAGACGCAGTTTACGACTTGGCGGTAAGTCGTTGCTAACACCACATTATCTTCGTGTCAATATTCCACGCTGGCAGTAGGTCAGCGAGCGAATGAACGGAGTTCTGTGTGTTGATTTCCCCAAGGCATAACACGGTATATTGTAGGTGAGACTGTCTCGCGAGGGTTCGCAGCAACGTCACCTTACACACACACGAGAAACGAGTGACAATGAACTGTGCTTAGAGCAGGAAGAATGTTAAAGGCTACAGTCATTCCTGCGGCGTAACCTTTTTTAACACGCTTTTATTAAGTTAATTTTTAATTAACCTGCAGACAATGTAATACAATCTTATTCCTCAATTTTAACCTACTTCTAGTAGTCACAGCTGTTGTATTGAAATGAAACTTACTTACGTATACATGTAGAAGTGATCCTGGTGACAATACACTAATTTGGTATCATCGACCTGATCTAATGATGGGGCCAGGAAGTAGATAGTGGAATTATTTTAAGTGTGTGATACAAGCGTGTTTTTTTTAGTTACTTTAAACTATTTTTTAGCCTTGTTTGACGGTTACGTCACTCACAAAAGTAAACATGGCATAAAATATGTAAATGTGTACGATACGACTGATGCGGCACAATGGGTGACAAGCCGGCTGTGAAACGGGAGGTCACGGGTTTAATTCCTGCTACGGAAAAATATTTGTGCGATAAAATGGGCAAGTATTGAGTATGTATTCCCGATCCACATAGTTTCTAATACACTAAAGAGATACAGGGAAAACTAGTTGGGGGTCAGAGCTATGTATGTGATCGTGTGAGCATTATTATCAATACCTAGTTTTTTTCCTCATCTAATTCGTTGAAAGGGGGGGCACACAATCCTGTAGCAAAATTCACCATATCCCCACGAGTCCTGACGTAACTGATAAGTGAATTGATACCGTATTCGTGAATAGAATTCATAACTACCCTAGCTGACGCAAGTCCCGTAGATATGAGATAGTGTAGCTTCAAAACTTACCGATCGTCAATTCCAGTCGGCCCATTGCGTTGTTTGTATCGAGCTATCGGGAGATGGAGCGTGGCGATTCCCGGGACGGGAGTTGGAAGCGGTAAGAATTTAGCGGTATTTAACCGGTATGCTACGTGCGTAGACGACAAAAAAAAGCTTGGGATTTTAGTGAACTTGCTCCAATTCAATCAATTAGTAATAAGAATAAAATTGTCAATGTGATCGCGCCAAAAAAATTACCTGCCGGGCGTTTCTTGCCTGTTCTTTTGCCGGCGTAAGGAGGTTGGAACAGGCGTAGCTAGTTTTAAGTTTGACGTTTTAAAGTGATCACAATGTATCCTATTGAATAAATAAAAATTGACTTTGACTTTGCGGCATTGTTTTTTAATTGTTGACACAGAGTTACAACTTTAAACCAATGAAAAAAAGAAGGCGGTAGTTAATTCGACGCGTATATTTTTTTCTGATGCAATTACAAACTTTAGCTTATAATTTTGTCGATTTTCGAACATCGTACAGTTTTTTTTTTCAAATATATGACTGCCTTGACTTCTAAATCGACGACAGTTTCCTTCGAAAAAAGTTCCCTGTGTTGCCAAAATGATCCATCTAAGAATTAATAGATAGCAGAAGCATACAGCAACACCACCCTTGAATGTATTCATAAGTAAAAAGGAATAAAAATAAAAATACCTTTTTCATGCAACTGAGCGACGAGACGATCAAGTCACTAGTCTGATGGTAAGCGTCACCCTTAGCACAGTTCAGTGCCTCTTTTACTGATTTCTTGATGGAATCTGTTATACGTCAATTTCAATACCCAAATAATTGGGTTATTCAGTCTTGTAGCGGGGTTTCCCGACCGAGTCAGCTTACGGTAAATATTTGTATTTTTTAGAATGGCCCGAAGAAATATTCACGGTTCGGGTAGTTTCTACTTGGACGGAAAAAATAAAGATGAACCGAAAAAAATGCTGGTATAGGGGCTTAGTTTTATTGTATTCGAAGAATATTTGCTAGATAGGTACGTACGTATATGTATTGTACGTACGTATATGTATTGTATTGTTTTGACTATTTTATTTTATGATTTATGAGATTAGGCAATTAAACGTCCTCCTCCCTTCTAATTTGTGCTGTGCCCGACGGGGCCCATACGGACTAAATGTACCCATCTAATTTATAGTTTTTTTAAGTTCTTTTGTACACAGTATGGATGCAAATAAAATATGAATATGAATACGTCTTGTTCTTATTTTCTTTTTTGTACACATAATTTAAAACAGTACTGTAGCGTGCTACGCAGGGCTTAGCGTTAAAAAGTTGTCTTCCAAGAAACCTTCTAGGGAAGACAATTATTGTCAAATATTGAGGATGTAATTATAATAACTACATATATATATATATTATAAAATTTATGTTATATTATCGTTCTCTTATCTGCGATTTCTTAGATCTTCAATTATTTTAATTAGTGGTTTTCAATGTTTTGATAACAAATTATCATAAACACCATCAGTATTTTTTACAGGTTAGCGTTTTGACCGCAAGTCATCTGATGTTAAGTTATGATATGGTTGAGAGTGGTGCCACCCTACGTCTGGACTGGGAACTAGCTTTCAAGGCGAGGCGGAGGACACCTATAGATAGCGGTCCTTGATAGGTATGGTAGCTATCCTAGCCACTAGAAACCTACCACCAAACTATGGTTTCATCACGTTTTCCTTCACCAACATTTTTTTACAGGGTAGCGTAATAGCTTTCACAACAAGTCACCTGATGTTAATTGACTATGTGGTCAAAGGTGACGTCACGCTACACCTGTATTGGAAATGACGTTACTTTGCCGACCCACGCTCAAAACGCGACACAGAATTTCAAATCTCTCTATTGCCCAGTCGTAATAAAGAACGGTGAATAAAACACAGCGTTATCCTGCACACATTTATTATTCCCATCAGTTGTCGTTCGTTAGCAGAATTTACAGTGCTGTAAGCTCTTTCCCGTGACATACGACCTGTCACAACCGCGGTGCTTGTTCTCTTTTAAAGCGCTTTTCCACTGGATTTTTAACTGCCCTTTTAGCGTTTTTCCTACTCTGTCCTGAGTGTCCTAGTGCTTTTCATTAAACCTGGGGCACGTTGAGGGTTAATAAAAGTTTCAGTGTGTTAGTTACGCTGCGAGAGTGGTTCGCTATATTGATATAACTCTGCAGTTTGTGCGGGTTAACTAAGTAGTTTATCGTAGATTAATTGGATGGCACAACAATTTACTGTGTTGAAAACGAGTGAATATGGAAGTATGAAAGACAACAATGTATGTGTCAAGAATTCAATGATATACGTATTACTCTTTTTCTAATCTCGAGATCGGAAAGTTGCAGTTATCGGCATAGAAATCGTAACAGATTTAAAACAAAATTCAAAAACCACATTGAAATTGTAATTGAAACAGTTAGTGGTTGTAACTTTTTTTTTGTTGAGAACTTCTGGTGCAATTTCGAGGAGGCGTTATTACAAAGACATGCCCAACTCTGGGTAACATATAAAAAGGCTTGACGTTTTCAATAACGTATCCCTTAAATCACGCACAAGGAGATATGGGACGCCGAGGCATCAGTAATGTAGATTATTGTGGAGGAGCGGCGTTCAATAAAGAGATCAATTTGTCTTCTTTGCGTCGCGTAAGTCAATGTCCTTGCCAAAGAAAATTGATTTGATTTTAAATATATCGCAAGGTTCACGATTTACTTCGATCTAAAAGTATTCTTCATTGTCTGGTGGCGGCAGCTGTAATTTAGTAATTTTTATCAGCTTGCGTTTGGTTTCTCTTTAACCTACCTTATGAAAGTCAAATAATGGCAGCACTTCGCTTGGTGTAGCGTATTCATGTAGCGGATAGTAGCGGTATCAGCTGCCGTGTAATTGAAGACGGTATTCGGTTAAACTGTGTTAAGTGCAGTCATGAGATTTCACTGCAAAAGGGATTCTAGGTATCTCTATTGAAAAGATCTTAAAAGGATGTAGTTCCATGATCGATCTGAATAAAAAGATATACACGTTGACATAAGAACTTCCTTCTTTTGTTTTTTGTTGTTTAAAAACAAATCGAGAGATCAACGTTCAATGACCGAGTCGGACAAGAGCGACCGTCGTAGTTGGTTAGGTATTGGGGTAGGTACGACGCGGACAAATTGGCTTCCACTATGTCACGTACTACATAGACGGGAAGGATACATTTCTCAGGGATGATTACATTTCACGTTCTGGAAACGTTTAAATTCTGACACTTGCTAGTTTCTTAGTGAATGTTAGTGGCACTTGAAAGAATTTGGTAGATGCCTTTGATCTGCCAAGGGGTGCTCCCTTCTCTAAATATAAACAAAAATACAATATAAAGTACTGTTACATAATAAACTCTCCACTTGTCGTTGTTTTAGGTATAAGAAGACTATTGTTTTGAGGAATTAAGTTCGTAATCTGCTAAGTCTGTCGTGACGTTTTTTGTCTGCCGCTTTTTGTCTTATGGGACCCATTCCGTCTTTGACTTTAGGCTAAAGCAATGTTAATTTATTACACTCCTGAGTGTACTATAACTGTATTACTTAGGACTAAAATACATATTCCAACAATATCGCAGCTCCACAAGCCACCACTCAAATATTTATGCGTAAAAAACTGTACTTTCAAAACATGACAAATGAATAAGCCGATCCTAACGCTACATTTTTACCACGTATCCACGCAACACCCTAAATTCCTGTCAGCGTCATCCCAACGTCGAGAGAAATGTCCAACCTCACTCTACCTTCCGTAACTTGATTTCCAAACACAGATATACCGAACGAATGAGTGAGAATTTATTCTGTGCCGGGAAGTTCCTGCGGGACCTTCGCCGTAATAGTCGAGGCGTGAGCAGACCAGGGGCCGAGGGGACACTATTAAACTTTGGACAATCGTTGGACTACATCCACAAGATTCGGTCTGAAAGTTCCTGTTTATTCTTTAGTTTAGTAGCATTGAATAGAATCAGTCAAATAGGGCATTATATGTTTTTTTTAATATTATCTAGCGTGTTGGAGTGTTTTTTTGGCCCCGTCTTCGTACGTTCTGATAAGTTTGATGGTGTGATACTGATCTTTTGTCGTATGTCCCGTAGCAACTTATATAAGCTTGGATGAAATAAAGAAATCTTTCGTGTGCCAGAACGGTCTAACTCAGGAAATCCTATTTCGCCGGGAACCGCATACAATCGGCTTGGTTTTAAAATTAGATCAAAAGGGGGGGGTTAAATTAGTTTACTAGTCATTTACATTTTTGCCTTATTGAATTTATCGTTTATTTTTGTTGACACAGCTTGGTGGTAGGGTATTATTTGCCTGATTAGCTACCACTCTATAGTTAAGAATCGGTCGCCAAGCACCTATCGATTTGTTCCGGTAGGTTCCCTTAAGACCCAGTTCCCAATCCAGGTGTAACGTGGCTTCACCTTCGACTGCATTGTCACTAAACATCAGGTGACTTGCGGTCAAACGCTACATGTAAAGAAGTGAGCTACAAAATCGCCGCAAAGTCCAACTCAGCGGACGCTTGAAACATTTCTCTTGTTTTCAACTCTCTAAACTTTTCAAAAGTAAATTGATGCTGTTTCTTTTTAACTTAACGGCGTCTTCCGCAAACAAGATAGCTGCTGCTTCTTTCTTTTAAAGCAAAAACTTCCGAGAATGTTTTTGTATGTTCGGTGTAACTTTTCAACTATCTCCACCGAGATTCACTTGTGGTAACGTAACAGTCTGTATTTTCCTTATCCCCGTTTCAATTTGTACAATTGTACATGTGGGTACAACAGCTTTGTCCGGTCGCCGAGTCGTGAATGGAAGCGCTGCCATTGTCTCGTCTACACTTGCTGTGTGGAGTCTTTCTTTCACACACCGAACGGTAAATACTAGCTTTATCCGGTTTAATTTAGCCGGTTTACTTTATCCGGTGTTAACTTTAATCCGGTGGTTGATTTTAACGAAGTTTCAGTTGATGTATCTGCTTCCTTTCTTGGTGTTTTCAGATTGAGAAAAAATATTGAATGGTTTAGCAAGATAGGTTTTGTTGTACGATTTTCGTATTCAGTGCACTTTAAAATTACAATCTTCGGTGGATTTATAGGGATTGTTTTTTTTTTTGGTCTTATGTTGTTAAAGAAAACCGGTATTGATGAATGCGAAATGTTTCTTTTTAACTCTTCACACATAGTCAAGTATATAAAAAGGTTTGACGTTCACAGTTCACACTTGTAGCACTCTGTGACATGTTTTGTTCTATTTGCTTTACTTCGAACGCGCGAGAGCCACGTTATTTTTCTATGTCACCTAATTTTAAGTGACGATGTGACCGTTGTCCTACGCCACACCTGGACTGGAAACTAAAGGCAGGAAAACACCTATAGCGGTGCTTAGCGACAGATCCTTAACTTGACTTCTGTTAAATAGAAATTCGAATAAAAAAAGCCATAAACATTACTTCGTTTACTCCCTGCTCCCGAACGGTTGTCTGCATTTTATTACGTCAGAAACTTTTCCATCCCTCTTAAAACAATAAGACATCGCACCTCCCCTCACTAATGCAAATGGATGTACTCTCACTCACGAACACGCCACAATACTTAACTCACGACTTTAAACCCATGGTGGTAGATGTGAAAATCTCATCGTATTCAATTTACCGTTTACGTTGCAGCAACGCATGTGACATTGCAATTCAAGTCGTATGCCGGCGCTGTATGATCTATTTCACTTGAGCGTTAACGTCTGTGCTCTATCTGCCGGGATTACATTGCCTTTGAACCGGCCGCTGGCGCTTGAGGGTGCTCAGACAGAGGGAGGAAATTGATTCCAGATATCTATGGAAAAAGGTGAAGCACATTTTCCAGTCAAGTTACTTAAGTAAATGGTTACTTTTTTGTGGTTTTAATGGGATTTCGATGGGGTTGGTGCGGTTACTTATTGCCTTTGTGTGGGGGATTTTCGCACAATGGACTCAACAGCTGCGTACGGATAGCGCGTTCCTGAGTTACGCGTAGTCGGGATACGCGCACAGCTCCTGTACGGACCGCCGCGAATCTGATCGTGAGGTGAATCGATCCATAACACTACGCGAGCTATTGAACTTCGGTGACACGCGTGTCTATCCATTTTTCCGTCCATGTATTGCGTACCAGGATGTGCGCGTCCCCTTTGACGCGTTCTTCTTAAGTGTATGCGTAGCTGCAAGCATGGACATGGCGTTCCAGGACATGCGTAACCGACTACGCGCACCAATGTTCGCGCTATCCGTGCGAGGCTTTAAACTGACGCACGAATAAGTAAGCGTATTTATGAGTAGGCGACCTTTTCGCACGTGTGTCAGACAGTGCTGTAATCGTCTTAAGATTTTAAGTTGAGTGAGACTTAATTATTCATACCCCAAAAGTCGTCCGGTAATTTCCAAGTCTATATAAGTAAATAATAAACAAATAGACACACGATTTCAATACCAAATACCTATTTAAGTTCCAGTATAATTCAAGTCGCGGGAATAGCTCTGTCACAGTTTTACAGAACAAAAATTACTCGATATCTAAGGCTCAAAGTTAGCACAGTAAACTACTCAACACCAAACATTACCCATCGCTCATCCCGTAACAACTCTGCCATTCTTTCTCGACTTCCGACGAGCCGGGAGCGGTGCTTACATAGCTTAACGACTCCCGCAAATAAATTAAGGACCGGGAGCATAAAAAACTTGTTTTCTCACACTCCAGCGTCTGGGACGGTGTCGCCGTTGTTAACCAGTCGAGAAGGAAATAAAATACCAGCTCGAGGTGTAAAAAGGCGGCGAGCAAACGTAGTCTTCACTATTTCCGCCCTGGATTTTAATGATAGAGTACTTTTTTTTAAATCCTATCCTATCCTACTAATATTATAAACGTGAAAGTTTGTGAGTATGGATGGATGGATGTTTGTTACTCTTTCACGCAAAAACTACTGAACGGATCTGAATTAAATTTGGAATGGTAATAGCTTATACTCTGGATTAGCACATAGGCTACTTTTTATCCCGGAAAAAGGTTCTTGCGGGATAACGGGAAGACGCGGGGCGCAACTAGTATGCTTTAATATTATATTTATGAGTAGATTGTCTGTGGGTAGGTACAGTCAACGACAAAAGCAGCTGATATTTTCCGATTACCTTCATCATCGCAAACACCAACCTTAGACCGTACAACACAACACACGTGTGTTGTGTTGTTGTAAGTTGTAAACAAACATTACTGATCTAAAAACATATTTTTTAAATCAAGTATGATCAGCTACTTTTGTCGCTGACTGTACGTTTTGAACGATACATTATAATATGTAAAGAAGGGAATCAAGGATCTTACAAAACTTCAGTTTGAACACAATTTGGACAAGTTTATGTGCTATATTATAATCAGCCTATAACGTTCCCACTCCCACTGCAGGGAAATGTATAAGAATAAGAATAAGAATCATTTATTTGCAACAAATTATACAAAAATACTTAAGACAAATACATTATGTAGAAGTAAGAAAGAATAAAAAAAATATTGTTGTAAACCGGCGGTCTTCTTTCAAAGAGTAAGAGAAGAAAGAAAGAAATTGGGCCACAATATGTGCCCTTGAATTTTGTGGTGATTTGGGCATGCTGGTTCCGTCACGATGTTTTCCTTCACTCGATGTAACTTAAATTAAATATTTTACTCTATTATTTTGACAAGCAAAAGTTTAGTATTATGTCCATACACTAGCTGACCCGGCAGACTTCGTACTGCCTCAATCGAAAAATCAAAAAATCAATCAACTTTATTGAATAGCAATAAAGTTCAAATTGACTCTACATTTTATTTAGAAAACGTTTATATGGGAAAAAGGAAAGCGCTGTTTTTAGGGGTTTCCCGGCAATCATTCTAATTTTTCTCACCTTTTAAACCAAAATTAGCCAAATCAGTCCAGCCGTTCTCGAGTTTTAGCGAGACTAACAAATAGCAATTGATTTTTATATATATAGATGAATACAAGTTTAATATATCATAACACACATATACACTATAGATACCCAATATATTGGCAAAACTATATCTTTTATCGGCTCGGAATTCCTTTGTCGATATTCAATATCCACACCTACACGTTCTATCAGCATTTCTGAAAATAGATAGACACCCCATCCCCTACCCTGGTTACGTAATCTTTACCTAACTGTGTACAAAACTATTTTACTTAAATTATCTAGAAAGACCCTCTCGCGTTCGGAAATCTAATCACAGATACTGGTTTTACATATATGTCGCTCTTAAACTATTGAACTACTGAAAAGGACCAAAAACAGTTGAAATCAAAGTGTTAAACCGGTATTTCTGAATCAATGTAAAGTTACATCAAAGCTTTGTACACTTGTCTTGGTAAAACTTGACATACCATAAAGTTTAGATAGATCTATTTCTTCAAACTTATTTATAACAGGATTAAGTAAGGCCAAAGTAGTTCTCCGTTTTAAAATGATGATTCTTTTGTAATTTATTTTAATGAAAATTTTTTTAAGTAGAAATAAAAAAAAGTGAATTTCTACCTCGAAAGATCGGTATTACTAATAGAAATTTGAACCATCAGTAAGCACCACTGCTCTAACGTGTCATCAGCCGTCATCAGCCTATTACGTTCCCACTGCTGGGACACTAGCCGTCTCTCAGGGAGAGAGTATGGGCCGTAATCTACCACGCTTGCCCAGTGCGGGTTGGTAGATGTCGCATGCCTATTAATATTGTAGTTCTTGAACATGTCGGTTTCCTCACGATGTTTTCCTTCACCGTAACAAAGGTACTGCAATAAAGGTTATTCGGTCCATGCCATCGACCTCACTTAAGACCGGACCCTATCGCGGGACCTCTGGTTTTATAACTACTCTGCTCAGGCTGTTAATCTTAAACAGTTTGCGGTCGTTTGTGACCGCGGCCGCTGTAACTACCTTACACCTTATTGAATCATAGACCTCTCGGATGACAGCTCGTTGGGTATACTTTGAAGTACCTTTGTGGGAAGGTTGCTGGTACTGGTGGAAGATGGGTCCTGTAGTAAGAATAAATAACAATAATTACAAACTTTTTCTGAAATAGCCCTAACTATAAGCTTCCCAGTAGGTATTTATGTATCAGAAACTTCGGAGAGCCACAAGTATTAAAACATAAAATGTGTTTTTTTTCTATGCTCAAATATTTGTCCCGTAACGAGAGCCAGTTTTTAATCCAGGCGTAGATTAGTGCCACACATCGATATCATAGAAAAATAGCAATAGGTACATTAATTTTTAAAAATAAATTGATGCTGTTTTATTTTAACTTTGCGTTTGACCACAAGTGACGTGTTTAAATCTTTAACTCGTGTTGTCAGCCTGTTTTATATTATGTCACATGACCCGGTTAGCTCGATGAGAGACCCTGAAATAGTCGCCGGTGGTCCCCCGCCGTGGTCGTTGTACCGCGAAACTACTTTGCGCCTAATCAAATTATATCCTTGTCTCTCTCGGGTGATGGCTCGTAACTTCATCCTTGTTTACCTTAAAGTTCCTCTTATGTTTGACATTGTTCCACGTATTACGTTTTACAAAGGGATGTAGGTATTTACGAACTCGTATCAAGTTGTGCCGCACCTATGACTTAATAAGTTATGTGTGGATTTACCATCGCTGAAAACGGTGAAGGAAAACATCGTGAGGAAACCGGCATGTCCAACAACCACAACATTCAAGGGCATGCGACATCTACCAACCCGAACTGGGCCAGCGTGGTAGATAACGGCCCATACTCTCTCTGAGAGAAGACCAGAGTCCCAGCAGTGGGAACGTAATAGGCAGATGATGATGATCAAGTTATAGACATAGAATGTAATGTTACTTGCGACCCGCCCCGGTTTTGCCCGGGGCAGCAAAAGTTTTTGACAACTGGAAGATTTGTCAAAACGTCAAGAACCGGTTAAAAATTTATAAACACTAGATATTTGACGTCGCGTCCTTTTTTATAGAACTACTGGATGACTCTAATCAAACTGTTCAGACATCGTAAGCTGATAAGCTCTCATTCCTCCGATTTGTTTTACATATATCATATATTCTTACTGAAAACTCGTATCAGAAAACGCCACTCAGGGATAATATAGCGTTCTATTAGTGCTCAAAGCTTCTGTTTGTACATTACAACCTGATACACTTTCATCGTGTCCCCGTTTAACGCCACCCGTTTCCAAATTGAGTGATAGCGCCCGTAAACATAGCCCGTATCGTGTTTACGTTATGCTAAACAGCCGATATTCTGTATGTACTCCGAACTCCGCCCCGCTGGGAGTCAAGTGGGTAGGCAGTCACTATTTAACGTAGGTAGGGTACTTGTTAAAATACTAATTACTAATTTGTTGTATGACTGACTTGTAACATTGGTGTTAATAATAAATATTTTGTATTTGTATTTGTTATCAAATTATCATCATCAGTCTATATTATGTTCCCACTGCCTGTCGGGACACGGATCTTCTCTCTGGGTATAGGCCATAATCTACCACGCTTTACTGCCTCAGTGCGGCTTGTTAGATGTCGCATGCCTTTGAATATCGTTATCCTTGAAAATTATCGCTGATGGTTTCCTCGCATTATTTTCCACTTTTTTTTTTGCGGCGATGGACAACTGTTATCAAATTTCGAGTAGGTATGTCATTTTCAACGAAGCTTTGACCCGTTTTTTTTACCGTACCCAAGAGAACGATAGCGCCTCTGTACACGGCTGTAACACGTGTACCATACTCTAGTAAACCGATGTAAGGCACAAGCGATAAAGGTTCATGACTGATTCTGTCGTAAAACTCAATGTGGAAGGGAAATGTGCACTACCATCTGTAGAAACGATATACTAGAGAATAATAGCTGCAATCTTACACAGGGTTTCGTTCTTCTTTAACCATATTTTACAATTCGACGTTCCATAGATTCCGCGAATCGGACATTTAGCGATATTCGCGTTTCGTGTCTGGGGTTCCCGATACCTCCGTTACAGACAATTCTAGTTAGGAATCAGAGCTGATTTTATTTGTCAAAGGTGTTTTGCAAAATGATCATTAACGCGAGTTGATGTAGTAACGTGTTTTAAGGTTTGTTTTTGTGCAAGTTTAATGTGATTCCTTACTAATAATAATTTTCTTTGTTCACAGGTAAGCCGTCGCGAATATACTAGTATTACCTACTTCACATCGTACACGAAATATCTCAAAAAGTCCTCGAATATGGATGGAAGGTATCCGAAAGCTTCAAATTAACACGCAAGTCTGACGTTTTCATATTAAACTTACAGAAAGACTTTTAAATACCTGCCTACTTACGCGACAACTAAGTTGACAAAGCTTTTTCAAGTTATTTTAACGCTGAGAAAATGAATTGTTTGGGAATGCTGCCTATTCATGGGGTTCTGTAAGAAAAACTTGAAGTGTCTTCGGTACTTACGTCAGTTATTTTATTGGTCTCAATTAAGATGAGACTAGTCTAGTCTTTTTGCTTCTTGGTAGGAAACTGTCTAGTTCTCGCCTCACGAGCTATCTTCTCAAGTTAAGAATCTGTCGCCAAACACCTATCGGTGTGTTCCAACAGCGTCACTTTAGAGCCAGTTCCCAATCCAAGCGTACAGTAGCACCGCATTGGTGGATTTTATTAACCGATAGTTTTTAGATTTGGAATTGTATTTTTTTAGAACACTACGCCATTGTGGTCGTATATTGCTATTTTCACGTCGCCACCCTATGTTTGAGGTCTATCCCCATGAACACTGTTTCGAATAAGCTCTTTACATACTGTTTTTGTCAACTGCTTTCTCCAGGTCATGACTCCACCAGGCCGGCTAACGCGTGCATATATTCATTCAGATTGCAATTCACATCTGTCATCTCGTTTGCCTGGCTTCTCTTGTCGATCAATCAATAAATAATCATCTCTCTGTGAAATAGCGAAAAATATCTGTAAACGTGATAGTGCTCTATTGGCGTATCGCTCTAATTAATCACAATAATGTAGCGAATCCATCGTATTAATTAAATTAATGAAATATTCAGCCTGTTATAAATACGAAAGTTTTTTCATATTATGTCTACTGGGCGCGACCGCGACATTTCTGTACGCGGTACCTTAACTCTCACTTTATTTGAATTTACGAATAGATAATATTATATAAATAGGTGCTGTACTTTTATCGCATAAGACGATACTATTAAAAAGTTTGAAGGCTTGTCTGCAAGATTATTGTAAACCTGTCGTCACTTGTATAGTAAGATTGACGCAGAATATAATACAGACTTGTTCGTTCGTTCCACACGATACATAAAAAAATTTCAACCTGAACCTAAATCCATAAGACATGCAAGCATCTAAATATCTATAACTCAAAGGTGACTGACTGACTGACATAGAGATCTATCAACGCACAGCCCAAACCACTGGACGGATCGGGCTGTAATTTGGCATGCAGGTAGATGTTACGACGTAGGCATCCGCTAACAAAGGATTTGGATTAATTCTACCCCCCCCCCCCCCCCCCCAACCAATAAAATGGTGTAGTCGCAGAGCGTAGCTAATATAATATTGCTATGTTACATTCTTAACACAGTGGCATGGATGTGTGCGTGAGTAGTAAAGACTGAAGCCAAGTCACTGTCTCTGTCACTATGTTGTTATAATAATGTAGGTAGCGTGACCGCAGGGCGGTGGCGGTGAGGGGCGGGTGATGACCAGAAGGGAGGGGGGGGGGGAACTACAGATTGTTTCTGATTAACACCCCTGGCCTTCAGACTGACCCTACCCTAATTAATAAACTGTTAAGGGATGCTCCTTGCGCCTAACCGTGGATTTCTAGTTTTGGAATAGTAATTGGCTATGTCTGCTAATTGGATTGATGAACGATATTTCATAGACATAATAGTATCGAATTACAAGACCGAGTCCGTATCGGCGTGAGGCTTTTGGAAACTGGCGTACATGAGCTTAAAACCAGTTTCCAACAAGGCCTTGACCACATCGTCACTAATCATCAGATGACTTGTATTCAAATGAAGTAAGTAAATGGAAGCGATGATGGCTCAGTGGTAGTGACGTCGGCTTGCGACCCGTAGGTCGTGGATTCGAATCCTACAATGAGCTTGAGCTCTCATCGTGCGGAAACCTTATCTTGGTGTTAGGGCGTTTTCTAGTGCTCGCCTGGCTAGCTACCACCCTCAAATTAACAATCTGTTGCCAAGCATCTATCGGTGTGTTCCGGCAGCCCCACTTGAGAGCTAGTTCCCCAATCCAGGTGTAGTGTGGCGCCATCTTCGACCACATCGTCACTTAACATCAGGTGAGTGTGGTATTCAAAT
This sequence comes from Opisthograptis luteolata, assembly GCA_931315375.2. Taxonomy (NCBI): domain Eukaryota; kingdom Metazoa; phylum Arthropoda; class Insecta; order Lepidoptera; family Geometridae; genus Opisthograptis; species Opisthograptis luteolata. The sequence goes on along the minus strand of OV928053.1, from coordinate 10,693,960 downwards.
GAAGCTATTTCAATAAGCAGTGAAAAATTCTCAATGTAATACATATAACTAACAATATAGGTTCAGAAAACAAAGGTTTCGTTTTAATGAAGTAATTTGAGCGTCCAATCGTAGCTCAGTTTATTACTTTCATCACAAAGGGTAGTTTTGTTGGCACGCAATTAAAACATGTAATGAAAAATGCATCCCGCCCCGCGCGACCATCGACACTAGTACAGTCAGCGATAAAATTAGCTGAACATACTCGATTTTCCAAATGTGTATTAGATGAGTATGATTTGTTTTCTAGGGTTCCGTACCAAAACAACAAAAAAAAGGAAAAACGGAATGCTTAAAGGATCACTTTGGTGTCCGACTTTGTTTTCTGTCTGTCAAGACCCTTTTTCTCTGGAACGCGTTAAGGTAGAAGTTGAAATTTATATTAAATATGTACTCAGTTCTATGGTCTCTTTAAGCTGTGAAAAAATCAAACTTGTAAGTCAACGTGATCAAAAGTTATGACCGTTTGTGTCAATTTTTGCATATTTTGCGATTTCACATGGGAATCAAAACCTATAGGGAGGGTAGTTCCTGTTGACCTAGAATTATGAAATTCGGCATGAAGCAAGTTCAGCATCTGTAAAGGAAAAAGTCTGAAAACCGTAAATATGTAGTTTAATAACAAAAAAGAAGTTTGTACGGAACCCTCGGTGCGCGAGTCCAACTCGCACTTGGCCGGTTTTTTTAAAGCTAATATAGTAGCGTTTGACCACAACATAACACCCGTAATGTAAAGTGATGATTCGGTCGAAGGTTGGTGTTTATGACGATAAAAACAATCAGAAAATGTGTTATTATTTATTTACTAGTTACGCCTCGCGGTTTCACCCGCGTGTTCCCGCTATCCCGCAGGGTATAAGCTATCTCCAAACCAAATTTCATTAAAATCGGTTTAGTTGTTACGGTGATACGTAGTAACAAACATTCACACACACACACACACAAACTTTCGCATGTATATTATTAGTAGGATTAGTAGGATAGGATTTTTGTCACTAACGTACGTAGTAAAAATCAATTATTGCGGCATCCACCGACGACTGTTCGTTTAACGGATTCAATTGGGTGTTTAATTGGAAAATGACTCAGCCGAACGAAAAGTTGTGTTCGTCTTTCAGTTCACACATTGTACTGGGTTTATTGAACTCGCGGTTGTGTTTTATATTGTAACCAAAGTAACGCTGTGAAAATGACATTTGAAATACATTTTTTTTTAAACTTATATATAATTGTATTTAGAGGCTATTTAGCGATACTCGTATTATTTGCGCCATACAGTTATGCCTGCCATTTTTGACGTTTTGGCTTCAGCATTTTTTCCGGATTGAGAAATCCCTCATAAATAAAATAAATAATATCGGGGACAATTTCACACAAATTGATCTAGCCCCAAATTAAGCTCGAAACTTGTGTTATGGGTACTAGACAACGATATACATACTTAAATAGAGAAATAAATACTTATATAGATAGAAATATCCAAGACTCAGGTACAAACATTAGTGCTCATCACACATACATTTGCCCTAAATGTTATGGTACTTCGAAGAGTCCGAAGTGTAGTTATATCTGTACGAAAATTGTTTTTGTGGGAAATAAGCCACTTTACGCTGATTGACTTTTAAAAAAGTTTTTAACAAAATAAACAATAACTACAAACAATTTGCTGTCAGTAAAAGCAAAATTTGTAATTATTGTTTATCGAAAATGTAAGAGAGCTGTGGAATAAAAAATGAAATGATATTTTTAAAACGAACAAGCCAAGCCGAATGAGAAACGACTCGCTTGAAAAATGTAACACTAACAATAACACCGCATTAAAAACAATAGCGCGGTGCTGGGTTGGTAAGGGTTGTAATAAAGCCAATATTTGTCCATCAACCCCCGTGAGAGCAGCCCGTGTGCGCAAGCTATTATGTCGAGAGGATCAAGTGGTATACGAACTCACGGAAAAATTGAATGTCCCGGGAGTGTTTGTACAGGATTATGGAGAGAGTCGATTTTAGCCGATTAATGACAGGGAACTATTACGCGAACTTGATCCTTTAGCGGGCGGTCTTGATCCTTTCGGTTGTAAAATGTCAATAGGCTGTAGTGTTGTACTTCTCAGAGAAGTTACCGGTTCCTATGTCGTACTGATTCTGTTGGAAGAGTTCCTAGTGATGCTAATAATCGCTTAGAATAGTAAATAGTGGGTAAAGACAGTTCTTGCCGTAGCTAGTTTTTAAGAAAAGAGTAAGTCCATGTTATCAAGGTATCTAGCTGAGTGCTGAGACGCCGCTCGCCTGATGGTCGTCGTCAAGCTTTCCCATAACGGTTCAGTGACGAGTAGAATGTTGAACGTGAGATAACAGATGATAAATCTCATTTTGGCTTGTAATTCACCGGAAACAATGTCCTTCAATCCGAAACAGTAATGTTTGTATACCATAATAAGCTGTGGAATTCCCCCAGGCGGACTTTGCAAAAGAATCATACCAGTACAATACGTAAGAATTTCTTCTCAATCCTATTATAGAATTGGAAAATAGTTATGGTGGCAGATATTAAATTGCCCTTCGAATGCACAGAGAGCTCACATAAGCAAAGTTGCTAGAAATAGCGTATTCATCGGTTGAACAAAATTTTCTCAAAACTGAAAGAAACTTGGTTATTGGCCGCTCGCGGTGGAACCGAACCGGCTCCCGGGAACTTGCAATGTGAGCATAAATTATTTCCTAGCGCGGTTTAGGGTTGCTTGCTTCGAGGATTGATTCAATATTATGTACCTATATACAATACGTGTTTTTGTTGACTATCAGAGAAAGAAAATGTCTAGATCGGAAAAGGTATACCAGAGTAATCACTTAGACCAACTGAAAATAAAAAAGATGAAATAAATGATAGATAAGATTTTTGGTTTCTAGGCATTTTAACTTGCGGATTCCGGAGGATTCGTAATAAAGCAATGCTTTTACATCGGCTGTACTGAAAGAAATATAACAGTCTGTGGTATTTCGCTTTTGTGTAAATAATAAATTTATTTTGTCATACATCGTAGTTGTCTCCACAATTTCATTGGCTGAATGTGAGATGTCACGGCAGGCTCAGAGGGAGATATAGCTTCTCTCCAACTGCTAAGGGCAAGTGGATGATCAAAGGAAAGTAAATAAAATTTGTTAGCTAATGTCCATCAATAGAAAACCTACAATCATCGCAGGCAGTTGCAGCGAAAACGCCACAGACATCTTGTCTAGTGACGCACTCTGTAATACCAAATGTTCCTAAATGGACAGTGATCTGTCTCCATTTTATTTATTTACCCTGTAAAGGCTGTAGTTCAGTAGCAAGCGGCAACCCTAGTTAGGTAACAGGCGACAGGGCGCTCGCGGGCCGCGCGAATTGGCCCGATCCGGCGCGAGCGTACTAAATTATTCAAATGAAACTTACGGAAGACGTCATAACGTTTGCTTTTCAATACCGTACTTTTATCGCGCAGGGTTTAAAGTTTAGTTTTCCATAACGACCGTACCCAATTAAATCATCATCATCAGTCGGAAGAAGTCCACTGCTGAACAAAGGTCTCCGCCCTCCCCCTTTGAACGCCACCTTGAACGGCTGTTAGTCATTTGCCTCCATCGGCTCCTCGCGACTCTTACAATGTCGTCGGTCCACCTAGTGGGGGGCCTACCTATAGAGCGTCGTCCGGTTCGTGGTCGCCACTCGAGAACCTTTCTAATCAATATAATCCCAATTAAATGATATAAACTAACTAACTCCAATGGCTCAGCGATCCAAAGTGTGTCTTGGCTTCAGAAACGAGAGAGCACCATTCCTCCCTACCCTGAGCGATTTCAGCCCAGTTCAGAGTCTGGAATTCGCGTAGGTCCGCATCCAACGCGTCCTGGCGTCGTGGAGTATTCGTTAAAACCAGGGGAATAAAATGGCTAATTATTATTTATTTATCAGCATTAGCATCAGTCGATTACGTTCCCACTGCTGGGATTAAAGCTTCCTCTCGGAGAAAGAGTATGAGACTTAATCTAACATGCTGGCGTAGTGCGGGTTGGTACTTGGTAGATTAGATATCGCATGCCTTTGATTGGTGGTTATTGGTTTCCTCTCTATGTTTTCCTAGAACGACGTGTGGAATATTGATTGTGTATGAAGCAACACATTGGTTCCACTCACTTTAGATATCGTTTATTAACGTTTGTTGAAACAACTAGGCATCGGTACACACTGTTTTACGCACGTTTCTATTTATTTTTATTTTATTTAGGCGCAGAGCCAAATGTCATGTTGCATGCTGTTGACAGTTGAGAGGTTGATGATGAAATTTGTTGATGTCAGTGTCAACACTAAACAAGTACGTGATGCGGCCGAGATGAGCAGTATGCGTTACCATTATCACTATCTAAGTCTTCTGTTCCTTCGAATCGGAAAGCCAACAATACCAACGGTATAAATACGTACGCGTAGCAGCATTCCAAAATGGATCTAATTTCACGAATAACATTTCATTTCAAGTCATTTATCAATATCAAGTTGTTATTAGCATTCTTCCATTAAATACTTTAAAGAAAAGTATACAACGGCGAAGTGTGACGCTGCAGATAATCCCCATTCTGTTTGGAAACATCACCCGGAGGCTTCAACTTTTTCCCTTCAACGCCCGCCGGCTTAAAGCTGACTTTAACACTTAGTGGCAAGGGCTATTGTTGCTTAACAAGTTGGCTATGTGTTTGTGCGTCCGTCATTAGGAAAATGTCAAGTTGTCAAGTTTCGTGGAGAGTGGCGCCGACACGGGGATGACATCTCGGGAATTGTGGGTGCGAATATAACCGTTATTGATTGTAAGCATAAGTACCGCTTACTCGCGAAATAAACGGCTTCAGCAAATATTCAGCAAATCGGCTGTTGTGCCTTTACGGGTATAGATTTAAACTGGGTACATACACTTTTTGCCTTCCCTTGGGTAGGCGAAGATGTTGTCATTCCGCCCACACCTCCGCGTCAATGCAGTGGAATCCCTGCTTACTGACTATTATTGCGCTATGACTCTCCTTGCATCCTTTTACCTACTTCATCGGCAATCATAACATTAATGTCTGTAAAATCTCTTAATGATCTCTACTTAATCTAAAAAACATCTTTTAAACATTGAAATTGAATTTATCTTCTTTATCTCTATACTACTCGTATATACTTAATTTTTTTAATTATACAGACGCGGACAATGGTGTCGATTCAGTTTTGCATTCTCTAAAACTAAACTAAGTTTGACAGGTCTAATAGCATTGCTGTCTTTTTCTAACCACTGAAGAAAAAAAAGGACAGCATTACTCTTAAACCTGTCAAATTTAGTTAAGTTTTAGAGAATGCAAAACCGAATCGACACCAATAGCTAGTATCCCAGTAGGAGTTAAGGTCGCGGCGGGAGGTCTAGACTTTGACTTTCAAGTGCTCATCTAATCTTAATGAAGAAGAATTCACGTTTTGAATCGTGCCACCTGCTTTACGAATATTAATTAATATACATCGCGAATTGGGCTTATATTTTAATTGAAGTTTATATACGAGTTGGCATATCTGTACATTGAATTCAATGAAGCACAGGTGTCATCAGTCTTTTACGTTCCCACTGCTGGGACTCTGGCCTTCTCTCGGATAGAGAGAGTATGGGCCGTAATCTACCACGCTGGCCCAGTGCGGGTTGGTAGAGTCCCATACCCTTTAATGTGGCAGTTTTTGGACATGTCCGGTTTCCTCACGATGTTTTCCTTCACCGTTTTTTGAGCGATGGCAAATCCGCACATAAGTTATTAAGTCATAGATGCTAGGCCGTCCAGGTTTGTAGTGCCACATTAGGTGACTTGTGGTTAAACGCTACGACGTAGGAAGTATAAAGAAATAAAAATAACTTCCTCGTCTATAACTTTTTATCATTTTACAGAGTTCTGTTTGTCTACACGTTCACCTGACATGTGGCAGCACGCTACACTCGCAGTAGGACCTGGCTCTCAAGTGAAGTTGAGAAGAAAATAAAGCCACATAAAACCTCTTTTTCCACATTGTAAACAGTAAAAACTTGAATGTGTTCTCACTTCTCACACATCTTGAATTACGAGTATCATAAGATTTCGCTCTCGAGCGCCAGCACATGTATTGGAATTCTAAAATAAGCCATAACGTCGATTCCGGCATCGTCGGCCCAATTATGTAAATTTATTCCTCAGGTATACCTATCTCTGAGTTACGATGCTTGCTTTCGGGGTGCTACCATCATGTTCTATCATGTATAACCACTTTGTCACCTCAAACACTTGTAAACCTTAAAACCTATTTCAGATTGTTAAGAAAATTTTGATGAAAGAATTAGCCAAATTGGTGCAGCCGTTAGATATCTATCTAACAGTTGAGATTTGAAGCGATGATGGCCCAGTGGTAGTGACGTCGGCTTGCAACCCGTAGGTTGTGGGTTTGAATCCTACAATGAGCTTGAGCTTTCTGTTAACGAAAACATGACGATGAAACCTCTGTTTCTCACGATGGATGTAAGTCGTTTTTTTTGTTTTTTTGACAATTGCACACAAATTGACCTAGCCCCAAATTAAGCTTGTGCTTGAAACTTGTGTTATGGGTACTAGACAACGATATATATACTTAAATAGAGAAATAAATACTTATATAGATAGATATGTTCAAGACTCAGGCACAAATATTCGTGCTCATCACACATATATTTGCCCTTACCGGGATTCGAACCCGGGACCTTTAACTTCGCAGGCAGGGACACTACCAACTCGACTACCGCGTCGTCAGTTACCAGACACAATTATTGTTATAGGCACACACATACACAGATCATCATACTAATTAGGCGCAAATCGGCCCCAGATTGTCTCATTCTCTGTGTGTTAAATATGCGAACGCAGAACAATCAATACGCAGAATGTTCATTCAATACGCGAAACGTTCAAAACGCAAAATTGTTTCATACGCAGAAGGTAAAACGATACTAACGTTTACACTTTGATAATGAGGCCAGCCCATTCACTAGTTCCTAATTACGCACACACCGTAATGTGTCTGAAACTAAAACAGTTCCTCTTACGTCTGTATGATGAGTTTGGGTCCAAAGAGATTTAGAGGGCCTCTGTTTGAAATTACTCGCCAACTTTCCTCATTTGGAGGTTTCATTGCGCCTCGATCCGGTTTGTGCCAGCGCGGGGCCTCTAATTAAAAAGTAGGTTTTTAATATCGCATTCTTGCGCGGATCCGTAAAAAAACGGCCAAGTGCGAGTTGGATTCGCTCAGCGAGGGTTACGTACATTAAAAAAAAAAATTTATTAGTTATTAAACTGTATGTTTTCGATTTTCAGACCATTTCCTTGACATGTGCTGTGAGACCTTGCTTCATTACGAATTGCATGATTCTAGGTCAACGGGAAGTACCTACCCTAGGTTTTGATTCCTATATGAAATCGCAAAATATGCGTAAAATGCTACATAAACGGTCATAAAAATTATCTTTTGATCGCGTTGAATTACAAGTTTTTTCACAGCTGAAAGAGACCGGAGAGCCGAGTATCTCATTAATATCATAGCTCAGCGCGTTCTTGAGAAAAAGGTTATTGACAGACAGACAGACGGACAACCAAGTGAACCTATAAGGATTCCGTCTTTCTTTAGATGTACGGAATCCTAAAAGGACAAAATTGTGTTATGGAAATGTGCGACGTTAAAAATGTTTCCGGTTTAATTACAGGCATTAATAACGTTTTAAATTTATCAAATTGTTGCGCAGGTGTTTGACCCTATGTTTGATTTTTGGATATTCTAAAAGTTGAATGAATGGCCAGGCTTATTTACATGTATATATGTATTCTAGCAAATAAATGATCGTTAAAAAACGCGTTAAATAAACTACATGTGTTTTGTGTAACCACGTCTTAAGTGCCGCCCTCTGGCGGCTAGCGGTCGGCGCATAATTCAAAAAAATTAAAAACATCCCCCTCCTCGATTGTACGTTTGTATTGCGAGACGAACAAATAACGGCGCGGACAAAAGGCATCCGGCTGTAGGGTTGCCGCGATGTTTTACCGGAAGTGGAGCGCGTATCCGGTGCTGAACTAGTGGAGTTGTCTAGAAGTAAACATTCAAACTGATGCTAGTGTAAATCAACCAGTGAAATTGAATAAAATCAAATAAAGAATCAATTTATTGTCACTATACACAGGGACTTACTTATCCATCCTAAGTTCCATTCACTTATATATTATGTATAAATAACTAGCTGTTGCCCGCAGTTTCAACCGCGTGGGCTACAGTTGTGATAAAAAGTATCCTATGTATTCTCAGGGTAATTTATATTTGTACCAAATTTAATTTAAATCGGTTCAGTAGTTTAGGCGTGAAAGCGAGAGAAACAGACAGAGTTACTTTTGCATTTATAATATTAGTAGGGATTGATGCATGATATGTAGATTAAAGAAAACTTGCCAACTGCAATGTTTAAAAAGAGCTCAGGTTTTTCTCCCAAAATCTCCGACTCCCAGTGCAGTGTGACAACCCTAGGCGCCGGTAACAATGCTCATATTTGTATTCAAAGTCTAGAGTAGGTGTTGGATAGTTGTGGTATTTTTTTTTAAATTTGTTTCCTACTGTATGCAGTCGGCGGCATCACTGCTGTTGTATCTGCTATTACATTGCAATTGAACAATTCTCGTCGAGTTTGTTCTGTACTAATGAGAAGCCGCAGTGTGTTAAAGCTGTGTACGGTCAGAGACAGAAGTAAGTGATCACGACCAATTTTCGAAAAGTGTACCAGATAAGCGAAGTTTGGTGTACAAGTTTAGAAACAATAAAAATTTCGACATTTTTCTCGAATTTTTCGCTGACTGTTCTTTTTATTCTATAAACAGTGAGTAAAGTTCATCAAGTCATTCCATCTTCAGACATCGTGCCAAACGGTGAAATGTCATCGGTATATCTCCACCAACATATAATAATTTTATAATGAGGAATGTTTTGATATTTTGTTTGTATGTATTAAATAAGCTCGGAAAACGGAACACGCACACACAGTCACACACACTATCACACACACACACACACACACACACACACACACACACACACATACACACACACACACACACACACACACAACGCTCTTTTCGCGCATTTTTTATTACTTACCTACCCTTAATTTGGATTTTATTGTAATTTGTGTAATCCTATTTTGGCCTTAATGTATAACAAATGTTTGTCTACTTTAATAATTAAATCGCTGTTGGATTACCTAAATAAATAAAATAAATAAAAAAAACTAGTGGACCGATCTGAATAATTCTTTGAATACGGCAAAACATGATGCTTCTTTATTATAATAACATCATTGTACCTACATCGCTTGTTTGTACTAACTACTCATGTTTTATGCAAATTAAATTTATTTTTAATATTCGAATGCTACATTATCCGTGATGAACATAAGCTATATATTATTTACAAAACATATATCTACCCCCGTTACTGTGACATATATTTACTAACAAATCTCTGCTCCATCCCTTATCGTATTTAATCCCTTCTCCGTATAAACTACACCTATTTACTACCCGTCAAGTCTAATTCCCAACAGATTGCATTTTCCGCTCCGCGCCTACGCCGTGCTACGTTTAGGCGTAGCTTCGTAGCGCTACGGCTTATCCTCTACTGTGGCCTACGTCGCTACGGATTATCTACTACGGAGCTACGCTTACGTTACCGTGATGTACGGTGGCGTTATTGCGTTCACGTAAAGATGATACCGGAATTGTTCAAATTAATGTTGATTAATTAGGATTTTAAATGGCTAATTTTCTTTTACATAGACTGATTTCTGGGATGGATTATAGCGATGATGGCTCAGTGGTAGTGACGTCGGCTTTCGATCCGTAGGACGTGGGTTCGAATCCTACAATGAGCTTGAGCTTTCGGTGAAGGAAAACATCGTGATGAAACCATAGCTTGGTGGTAGGGTATTTTCTAGTACTCGCCTGGCTAGCTACCACCCTCTTGTTAAGAATCTGTCGCCAAGCACCTATCGGTGTGTTCCGGCAGCCTCACTTGAGAGCCAGTTCCCAGTCCAGGAGTAGCGTGGCGCCATCCTCGACCACATCGTCACTTAACATCAGGTGACTTGTGGTCAAACGCTAACCTGTAAATATAAATAAAAAAAAAAATGGAATAATTTAACTAGGTGTGTGGTTTCATTCGCGTGAGCTACAGTTTATCGTGATAAGAAATAGCCTATGTCCTTTTTCCGGCTCTAGACTATCTCTGTACCAAATTTCATTTGTCGGTTCAGTAGTTTAGGCGTGAAAGACAGACAGAGTTACTTCAAAGCGGCCAGGGCAAGCGTCAATTTAAAGTTGAAGTGGGATATTGGTACCGGGGGGCCTTCATCAATATTTCATCACGGCGCCGATATAGCCTCCGCTACCCTACACGCTTCACTTTCCTTCCATCAGTTTCGCAGTTTCTCTAATTTATGTTCTCCGGGGAGGTTGAGGTTAAATTAAGTCCGTTGAAAATATAATCAATATAATAAGACCCTTGCCTTTACGTTCTCGCATAATAATCTCGTTAGCAATTTTATCAGTGGACGTGGCTCGCGGTGCAGGTTGGCACTCGTCCAGGGCGGGCTGGCGAAAACACGGCCTTTTGTTTGTCTGTCAGCGGGGCCGAAACATTGGTGATATTGGTGGCTTGATGAATTTGTTGGGGTAATGAAGCGATCGGCTCGGATTTGCCGGAGCGATAACTGAAACATTGCTCGCTTTATCGATCTGTAGGTATTTGATGTTGTGAAATGTATACATACCACTTGTCTCTTGTCGATTTGTTTGTCACGGGAGATAAACAACTGTCTTGTTTTGGAAACGGTGATGACTCAGTGGTAGTGGCTTGCGATCCGTAAGTCCTGGGTTCGAAACCTACAACGAGCTCGAGCTTGGTGAAGGAAAACATCGTCATGAAACCATAACTTGGTGGTAGGACATTTTCAAGTACTCGCCTTGCTAGCTTCCACTTCAAATTAATCTGTCGCTAAGCACCACCTATCGGTGTGTTCCGGCAGCCTGATATGAGCGCCAGTTCCCAATACAGGTGTAGCGTGGCACCTTCGAACACATCGTCATATCGGTTGACTTGTGATCAGACGACCCTGGTGTGTGGCTTGTTGAGTGATAGGCGAGCACTAGAAAATGCACTACCACATGATGTCTTCACCAAAAGGTCAATTCACTACCACTGAGCCATCATCGCTTCTAAAAAAACTTCCGACTTTAGTAAGTGAAGGTAGGTACTAGTTTCAGAGACGCGGCGATGTAACAGAACATCCCGTGGAAGTTCTCGGCCGAGGAATCCGCTAAATTAGGGTTCGGTTCAGTTTTTCTTTTCAGAGAACTTCTCGCGAAAACTTTGTTGGACCTGTTTCTTCTCTCTGTGGAATTTCGTTGAAGCAATTTTAACTTGGGAGCGCTGACCAAAAAAATTTCTTTGCGCTCAAAGCTGTCAACCGACGATGGCGACCGACGTGGTGCAATGGGCAAATTGCAGACTGCGAAGTGTGAGGTCACGGGTGCGATTCCCGCTACAGAACAAATATATGTGCCGGAGCACATTGTTGAAGCACCCAGTCTCAATAGCTTTAAACATAATTTAAAAAACTGGCTCGTCGAGAAGACGGTATATTCGATTGACGAATTCATACATTGTGATGTTTGAATTTCTTTTTTATGGTACCATTTTTATAATATTATTTTAATTATTATATTATTTAATTGATTTTTATTTCATGAATTTAATTTAATTTTGTTAATTTGAGTTAATCAAATTTTAATTTGCATTGCATATATTTTTTTTAATATATATACTCTTTTTGTATATTGACCTATAATTGTAAAAATTATGAATAAAATGTCTATCTGTCTATCTATCTGCCATTGAAAAAAAAGCGCAAGTATTTGTTCTGTGTCTGGGTGTTTTAGATCCCCGATCCGCGTAGTATCTGATACCCTAGATACAGGGAAACCTAGTTAGGGTTCAGAGCCTATGTATGTGATTGTGCGTACTTGACCTACAATATTTTCATTTATACACGGGGAAAGTAACTTTTTCTGTTACTCTATGCTCTACCTCTTTTTTATTTAATTTTACATACCGCAAGTCATCTGATGTTGAGCGACGATATGGTCAATGGTGGCGCCACGCTACACCTAGACTGGGAACTGGCTCTCAAGTGAGGCTGCCGGAACACACCGATAGGTGCTTGACGTCAAATTATTAGCTTGAGAGTAACAGCTAGTTAGGCGAGCACTAGAAAACGCCCTACCACCAATCGAAGAAGGTTAAACTTCCATTATGCCCTTTTCAAATAATCGTGTCGTACACACCAACTCTTCCGAGCTATTAACTGCTATAATTACAGTGCGCAATGAAAATAAAGAAAGCCGGCTGGCATCGCGCCCGGACATTTATTTTGTTAACAACGGCGGCTCGGGAACTTTGCTGCGAACTACAGTTACAGGAAGATGGTGGCTACAAAATGCCTAATTTATGTCATTAGTAAATTCAATTCAATGCGTTTAAAATTAAAATAGGCAGAATACCTTATTTACCACAGAATAGATATAGTATAAGTGAGCTTTTTTTTAATGCCTACAGAATAGCGTTTGATCATAAGTCACCTGATGTTAAGTGACGAAGTGGTCGAAGGTGGCGCCACGCTACACCTGGATTGGAGACTCCCAAGTGAGGCTGCTGGAACACACCGATAGGTGCTCGGCGACAGATTCAGATGCAGAATCATCAATAAATAATTATAGACACGACTACCTGTTTTAAGACCTGGATATTCTTTTTAAGTCGGGGGTTTTTACATTATTTTATCCTACATTTTTTTTTCTAAATAAAATCTTACGAATTATTATTCTAAAAATATCTATCAAGTTTCCCCAAAGTAACCCATTCCCCGCAGGCCTGTTCAAATCCAGCTAAATGGCGACATTAAAACTAGTGCCGACTATTATCTTCACGCCTGGTACATTCACAATGGCTGCTCGCATAGGCAAGCGCGAACCGTCACTCTATATTAGCGGTAAGAGACAAAGGGGGATCTGAACTGTGAAAAATGTTGGAACGCGTCATGGATTTGTACTCTTTGCAGGTTATGTGCTCCTGGTAAATCGCTTGTGTATTTGTAAAACAGCGTTTAGTTTTATAGCTTTACCTGTTTTAGGCGCCTTCCAAATAGGATATTTTTATACAACGTGTCACATAATCCTTCTTACTAATATTATAAACGCGAAACTTTGTGTGTGTGTGTGTGTGTAAATTTGGAATGGAGGTAGCTTATGCCCTGGATTAACACATAGGACTTTTTATCGCTGAAGAGGTTCCTGTGGGATAACGAGAAGACGCGGGGCGCAAGTAGTGTCCCTCTAAAGCCGAAGTGAGGGTATTAACAAAATTAACTAATAATTTTTTTTTATACTGGAATTGCTCTACAAAATTTCTTCCAGAAATGTACCCAACACAGCCCTAAAACAGCTGACTATTTCACTCACTGAGGCACTCAAAATGAATAGGCATTAATAGGTCACTGACCTATGAAATAACAGAGTTCAGGACATAAAGGTCAAAATAGTCAGCTGTTTTCGGATCGTGTCAGGTACATTTCTGGAAGTAACTTTTTCAGAGCATTTCAAGTATGAAACTTTTTTTTTATTTTTTTTTTGTGACCCTCTAGTAGTAGACCGTTTATTGAAGGACAATTTTCGCTTGTAGTAAAATGTATAGGTCGGTATATTCTAGGAGACCATGTAGTCAGACTCTCCTGAGTATTTCAAACGAGAGTGAGACATTCAAGGCTTAAACCCTAATGGTATCACAAAGGACAACAGCTCAATCACCGCTAACTACCATTTAAGCCCCAAGAACCGGCGCGGGTTGTGTGACGTCACTACACGCTGGGTCGTTCGCCAAGATTAATGACATCATCAGCGACAGAACGACTCGCTGAACAACGCGTCTCAACGGATGCGTTTTTATCTCTGAATAAAAATGGTAGAAAGGAACGGTATGAAAAATGTGGTGCTAAAATAATAAAAGTTAGGGCGGGCGGGCCACTCGAATTAAATTCATCTCAATCTCAAATAGTTGATTGTTATTATAAAGTTTTGTATGTTAAACCATGTTGAAATGGTTTTAATTTGATAACTTATGAAAAAGATTACACTTCTAGACTTTTTCAGTTGGAGAATGAATGAATGATTTATTCAAATTGATTATTCAATTATGTAATTAGATCACAAAAATAGACAGTAGGATGAAAATGTTAACTAAATTTTGCTTGATGGTAAAGCATTTTCTAGTGCTCGCCTGGCTACCACCCTCATGTTAAGAATCTGTCGCCAAGCACCTATCGGTGTGTTCCGGCAACCTAACTTGAGCTCTCAACTGTACTAGAAACTGGCTCCAGTTTCCAGTACAGGTAAAGCGGGGCGCCACCTTCGACCACAAACGTCACAAAATAACATATCTTCTGCAAATAAAAAAACCTACAATATACTTTGATAAAACTGCCCCGCGTTTTCCCGTTATCCCGCAGGAACCTTTTCCCGGGATAAAAAGTAACCCATGTGTTAATCCTGGGTATAAGCTATCTTTATTCCAAATTTCAATCAGATCCGTTCTGTAGTTTTTGCGTGAAAGAGTAACAAACATACATCCATCCATCCATCCATCCATCCATACTGACAAACTTTCACGTTTGTAATATTGGTAGGATAAAAAAAAATCCACTATTAAATACACAATCAATTAGGTAAAGATAAACACAGCATGCATCAATACAATACCAAAAGTAAATTCTTTATCTAATAATGCGAGGTCTCTACCGTTCCACTTACGATCCCTGTTCAAAAAGCCAGAAAATCGAAACAAAGTCCCACATTCGTTCAATTCATTCACTTACACATGCCATCATCGTCCGGCAGAAAACACTTCCGAATAAGTGGGGTCCGAGGCATACCAGCGCGGTAGGGTCGGCTTTCATAAATAATTGAGTTTTGGACCACGGCACGGGCTGTTTTTTGGTGTCGATGGATAGCTGGGGCAGGTGCTAACTTACTTTGCCGAGTAGGTATTTTTTTTTACTATTACGTACAGGGTAGCGTTTGACCACAAGTCACCTGATGTTAAGTGACGATGTGGTCGAAGATGGCGCCACGCTACACCTGGACTGGGAACTGGCTCTCAAGTGAGGCTGCCGGAACACACCGATAGGTACTTCACGACAGATTCTTAACATGAGGGCGGTAGCTAGCCAGGCGAGTACTAGAAAATACCCTACCACCAAGCTATGGTTTCATCACGATGTTTTATTCACCGAAAGCTCAAGCGCATCGTAGTATTGGAACCCACGTCCTACGGATCGCAAGCCGACGTCACTACCACTGAGCCATCATTGCTACAAAATATAGAGTGGAGAGACTTCATCCTCGAAGATTTTGAATACCAACTAATTATCCATACCTATACTTACGTGCTACGTATATTGTTGCATTCGTTAAGTCGCAAAAACTGCTTATCTCGAATCATAATGACATTTTCTTAGGGTTCTTTACATATTATCAAAATGGAACCCTCGTAAGGTGACTCTCGTGCCCGTCATTGTAGTCCGTAGTGAATTGGAAACTTAAAAAAGTCATGCATCATGATTTATACACAAATTAAAAAAAAAATCTTACTTTTTACATACAAATTTGCTATCGACACTTCTCGAATTAGATTTGTCTAGATTTTTGTGACGTAGAGCGATACGGAGAATGCTCTACGTCTTAGTTAACTTTGATAGTTGAGTTAAAATCATCCATCATTATCAGCCTATCACGTTCCCACTGCTGGGACTCTGGCCTTCTCTCAGAGAGAGAGAGTATGAGCTGTAATCTACCACGCTGGCCCAGTGCGGGTTGGTAGATGTCGCATGCCCTTGAATGTTCCAGTTCTTGGACATGCCGGTTTCCTCACGATGTTTTCCTTCACCGTTTTGAGCGATGGCATTAGTTACAATAACACGCCTTTAACTCATGATATATGTTTAACCAGCAAACATTCACAAGTATTCCCGACAAGATTTCGGAGATATAAAAATAAGGGTCCATGCATCTATTACAACTTTGGGGTATGCGCCCTAATTCGGCGATGCTATGAATTCACAATCAGTGAACTTTTTGTGGAGAATTGATGGAGGGTCCGGCTTTGGGACGTTAAGCTCGCCATGATTGGCTATTTTACTTTTCCTGGCCACTTACTAAAGAATATTTAATTTTACAACAAAGTAGACATTGAGGGAAGAAGGTGCAGTTTGTGTCAATTGTCCCTGATATTTATTTATTTATTACGGCTCTTGCCGCCTCTTGAATTGCATGTGGCGTTAAAGTAAGTTCATCACACTTCACTCATTGTCTTCACTTGAACTCATTTTGTCAAATACAATTAGTTTTCAAAACCATTGACGAACAACGAACGACAAAAAAATTTCCCGCGTTAAAGTGATCATATTTTGTCACCTGATGTTAAGTGACGATGGGGTTGAAGATGGCGCTACGCTACACCTGGATTGGGAACTGGCTCTTCAAGTGGGGCTACCGGAACACACCGATAGGTGCTTGCCGACAGATTCTCAACTAGATTTCTTCTTTTTTCCTTAGCCAATTAAAATCATACAAAATGTGTCAAATTAATCTGTGGTGTTGTAATTGGTCTGTATGAAGACACTACATCAATCAAGCTAGCCATGTGTCCAATGTCGCTGAGAGCCTGGTATACGACTAATCTATTTGTTACCGGCTCGAGGCGCTGATTGATTGAAGGTACCAGCAGGCCGACCGCGGTTGCCCGATCGTAATGGTTTTATTTTCGTTTACATTTACAATTGTCATTTACGCCAGTATAAAAATTGGTACCGGGATGAGACATCGTATTGTAATGGTTAATTGAACCAACGAAATGTCAAATGTTTTTCAACTAGTGTTGCCGATCGCTAGTAGACTATCGATGATTAATCAATTTGTGTTCAATGGTCGTCCGATATTTATTTATTTATTAATTAATTATCGATAGCCAACCAATCGAAACACTGTCGATAGTATCGATACAATCGATGTTATCGATCCTATCAATAGCTCAAAACGAAGCAATACTACAAGTGAGTACAATACTATCGATAGTATCGATATTGTTGTTGCTCGCGAAGTATGAACTATCTATAGTATCGATAGACTAAAATAATCGATACTATCGATAGTTTTTTTATTTACGAGCAGTAGGTATACTATCCATAGTTTATTCTTCGCGAGCAACAACACTATCGATAGTATTGTACTCACTCGATAGGTACTATTGCCTTATTTTGAGCTATCGGTAGTATTTATAGGCCTTTCGATAGTGTGGCTTATTCAGATGAAAACTATCGATAGTTTTACTATAAATAGTTTGGCAACACTATTTTCGTAATAAGACAGACAGAAAACAAATGACGTAAAACAAGAATAATTATATATCTATAAGAAAAATCAGATTATTTGTTTGTTTGTTTTCATTAATAGGCTCCGAAACTAGTGGACCGATTTGAGAAATTCTTTCACTGTTGGGAAAAGCTACACTATCTCCTGGTGTAATGGTTATATAATATTTTCAAAAAATAAATTGTATCTTGGTATTAGTCCCTAACAAAATAAATCACTTCATATTCAAGACTGTTTCAATACCTTATTATGACTTTTTGATTTATTCAATTCGGACATTTAATTCGAAACATATCACGAGTTTAAAAATGCACGTGTTGTAACACAAGCAAATTTGGCGGAAATATGGTGTAAAACGTTGCCCGAGACTTACCTTTTTCACCGTTGACTTTTACCATCGTTTTGAAATGTAAAAGTAGTTCCGCGGTACGAAATTTATCGTCTATTGTTTATTTTTGCTCAAACTACGTACCTTTTTGTTCATTCAATGTAGCCATAATGGAAATGGCTAGTCGATGGACCACGTGATAGTTCGGCGGTACCAATTGTGTCAAATTAAAAGAGTTTACGATAAAGTTTATGTCGTTTAGTGATCCGCGGTAAGCCCGCTGGGCGACATGAACGGGGGGAGGTGTTGTAACGATATTTGCGAGTGTTACAGAGCAAATGGGTGGTTATAATAAACACGGCAGAGTTGATAAATTATTTAATATTATTTCCATCGTTTTTAATTCCATGTTATTTTAACAAATATAATAAAATTGAAAAAACCCATAGGTACCTACACTTTTGAATTTGGTATAACTTCAGTTCAGTTAAGTACATGGTAATTATTCCGTTTCCAAACCTAATTCTAAATTTTAAATCACACAATGATGCTATTCTCTTGTAAGTACATCTAACTTAGATATAAACTAATTTTATTTAAGGATTTCATAGAAGCTAATTCTGTAAATATACAACTAAACCACCAACAACAACAACAAACCAAGCAACAGAACTAGCACTATTGTCAGCGAAAAGGTAATATACTCAATTACACAAGTTAAATAAAGCCTTTTTCAATGTGTTAAGGTAGGACTTTTGTCAAAATTTTCTGTCGCCAGCGCCATCTAGTCATTTTGCTGTGAACTACTTCGTACACCCCTCACGGTAGAGGGTTCGCTGTTTTCCCGCAATCCAGAAGGAAGAGAGGGCGCTAGGAGCGAGCGATTTACGAGCTTGTGGCCTGTACCTGTACCTCTCTGGACTAGTTCTTCACTTATGCACGAGATGGCGCTTTGAATATATTTTCAGTAATGTTTCAGAAAACGGTAAACTTACTTACTAGTTAAAGTGATCACAATGTATCCTATGAATAAAGTACAATTGAATTTTGAGTTAAAAGTGTTTTTAACTAAAAGCCATTTGGTGATATGCTATGAAATTTAAGAAAATATAAGAATTTTTTTATATTTTTTTTTATTTATTCTATATTATGACCTAATTTCAACCAAAGTATTGGGGGCATCAATAGGCTAACGGCCGGTATTAATAACCTATCTATCCACCGTTTTCCCTACTGGAGATAGAAATTTGACACAAGCACATAGAAGTATCAAGTTCTGTTCTTAGAACGTTTTTGCGGTAGAAATTATCTACATGTCTAACTATTATAAGTAGATTACCATACGTTATTAATTGATTGTAAGCATTGAAGCTCCTAAGCCAAATGGATCTATCGCTTGGCAAACACTGTCATGACGCTGTTTTCTATGGATTTTTGAAATACAATGAATATCGATTAAAGGAATCGATCCTTCTTTTTTTCGATTTTCAGGATTTAGGAAAAAGTTTATTAAAAGTGAGAGTGTTCTTAGCATCTTAGCTATGATTGTCGGAAGTTTATTTAATTTTTATTTTATTTTGGTTATTAAAAGTAAATCTTCAGAACTCCAGAATGCTGAACATCCAAACCCAATTCCGGAGCTGAAAAGCTAGTCCTCATTTTGCCAATGTTGATTTCTAGCATAAGTTTCGTACTTTCTCGTACTGAGTAAGCGCAAAACAACAATGAGCCGCCGTAATCAAAATGAACTTGCCAATTCCCATAGAGTACCCGGCGTGTGTGACAAACATAACTCGGTACGTAGTGAAAGGACACTCAAGTGCCCCTCGACGCCTACAGCTCTTTGTCAAGTCTGCGCGCCTGGTGCTCGAGAGCAGAAACACTTGTTTGTCCTTGTTTGCCTGCGGGCTGGGTTGCATTTCTTTAATGTTTTCTTTTCGACTGTGTTAAAAGAAAATGCCACTAAAAAAACTGTGTGAAAAATTGGTGAGATTTTTTTAGACAGCTACCTAAACGTAAGTAAGCATACGATAAAGTCATGGTAGTGCTTCATCATCATCATCCTTTTGCGTTCCCACTCTGGCCTTCTCTCAATGAGAGAGTATGGGCCGTAATCTACCACGCGGGCCCAGTGCGAGTTGGTAGATGTCACATGCCCTTGAATGTTGCGGTTCCTGGACATGTCGGTTTGGTTCACGATATTTTCCTTCACCGTTTTGAGCGATGGTAAATCCGCACATAACGTATTAAGTCATAGGTGTGGGGCCGCGAGGATTCGAATTCGGTGTCTTACATAGGTACCAAAACGCAAGCATCAGCCGCTTGTTTCAATAAGAAATGCCCGCCCTGGGGCAGGGACTATTAAAATTAGTTTGCGCGTCAGAATTCAATTTTGCCCCCTTTGCCCCGAAGCTCCGGAAACCCCATGGGGGACCGGGGACCTTTGTTTTTTTTCATCAGGACAAAAAGGACGCCATTTTGGAGTTGTCGATAAGCCGCTGATAATTAGATACGCGGCTATTGTTAGAATCTGTTAGATGTTGTATTATATTTAAATCGGAATTTAATATAGGTAAATGGCAAACAAGCAGCCGGCCAGCCTGATTTTAAGCGTTCAGCGTCGCTTATGGACATTTGCAACACCAGAGGCGTTGACGACGCGTTGCTGACCCTGAAGAATTATGATGCTATTATTGTCTTTAGAAAAGTAAACGACGTTACTAAAACACTAAATTATATCCCCTGTAGTAACGACGTGGTCGAAGGTGGCGCCACGAAAAAACAGGCTCTCAAGTGAGGCTGCCAGAACTTACCTATAGGTGCTTGGTGACACGGGTGGTAGCTAGATGAACATTTGAATACGTCCTACTTACCAAGCTAAGGTTTCATCACGATGTTTTCCTTCATCTATACAGCTCAGCTCATTGTAGGTACCACGACTTACGGATTGCAAGCAGATGTCACTACCACTGAGCCATCATCGCTTCAAAGGTACATGCCCAAGCTCAATTTCTTAGGGTCAAACCTCAATGGACAAGACATCGGTATCGGACGGCGTTCCTATCCTAAGTGCTCGCCGGGAGATCTAACCAGGACGGCTAAGCGGCTTACAAAGGAAGGGACCGTAAGGAATGTAAGGAGGCTAAATGTACAATTATCCACGCTCTACATATTTACTTACCCGAGCTTCTTTGGTCAACTTTGGTTTGGGACGCGGGGCCAGTTAAGTAAATTCGCATTGGTTTCGCCGATTCCTTGGGTTTATAATGTGTGACAGATTTACACATTTCCCAAGTGTAGATATATAAATCGGACGTAACTTGTGGCTTTGGATATTAGAAATTGTAATTCCCTAGTCCTAGCATTTATAGCGCTATTATACACCAAATAACAAAAAAAAGTGTTCATAAAGTACAAGTTGTTTTTAATTAATGAGGCTTTTTCTTTTTTTTTCTGTGTTTGAGTGCTTGGTGAACGAATTAGGAGACTATAAGGTAATGTTCAAGGGGGGAGGCCTATGTTCAGCAGTGGACTTCTTCCGGCTGAATGAAGATGAAGGTAATGTTAATATAACTGATTACATGATAAATAAATAAATTAATGGGACAGCGGAAATGATTATAAAGGCTCGAGGTTTTAAACTGCACCAATCCAATATCAAGCTATTGATTCCAATTTTTTTTTGTGACAGCGTTTTATTATTGTAATAAATGTCAAAGAAATTTATACATAAAAGTGAGTGCCCGAATTGCAGTCGTAATATTTGATGTCGCCATTTATTGCTACGTGGTGATTCATAATGTAGAAGGTACCTAGATTACAGTGTCGGGTAATACAATACAACTTTAATCTGTATGATGTATCGGCTGGACACGTTGCGCGCTGAATTGATGTCAACCACTGTTAATTATTACGTCTAGCGCACGTTCCGATTTGCACATTAATCTATCAATCGAACTTGACCACTAATGTGTGTTGAAATTCCTGGAAGTCAAACTCAATTATTTGATAAGTGCTTTTAAGTTAAAGGCGCTCCGCGCTGCATCGTATTACTCAATTCTCTTGTATCTCTTCCAAACACACATCTTTCGATTTTAAGATGTATCTACGCCTTTTTTAGCGTGTGGAAAACGCATTTGCGCTTAACTGTTCGCTTGGGAGGCGAGCGGGTTATGTTGGACTCGTGGCTACCAATTAAAAATAACACGGTTTCAAGACAAGAACCTTATGTCGGAGCTACCGGCACGCGTTGGGACTCTTCCGCTGATACGACGTCAAAATGTTTTTACGCCTGTTCCGACCTCCTTGCACCGGAAAAAGAACAAGCAAGAAACTACCGGCAAGTAATTTTTGGGCGCAGTCACATTTAATTTTTTTTTATAGAAATTTTTGTCTTAAGTCCTCCTATGTCCTAGATCCTATGTCTACTACACAGTCTATTAATCCGTAACAGTAAACGTGCTCTACAACTTCGAAAACACACTGAGTTTGCACTGCAAAATGTATGAGAGCGGAGATCGGAGCGTGCCACCACACGTGTTTTTGTTTGCGCTGTATTTTTGTTAAAAAATCGCTAGTTTTCGCGCCCCATTTCACCTGCGATCACGTATTGTTCTCCCGTGCCCCACGCTGCCCCACCGACCTACATCCGCGCATGCATTATGTACCAGGCATTCAGAACGCGACAGGAGCTCGCCGTGTTCCTTTGATCACGCTCACGGTGCTTCTGCCCCAGTTGGCAAGGGTTAAACTCTTTGTCGTGAGACAGCGCTTTTTGACGAATCTCTGCTGCCCTGTTTCTTGTAAAGGCATGTATTTTTTTTGAGATTGGTTCTGATATTAATCCGAGCGGTAAATAGCTTTATATGGCAGACAAGGAAATGATGAAATGATTTTTGAGGTAAACCGCTCTGTGACGTTTGTTAGTGAGCGAGGCTAGGCCGTTGTTAGGTACCTCACGCTGAACTCAGTAACGAATATGTTTGAAAAATCGTTAAGTGATTTTTATTTACCAATCTTATTAATCCACCACAATTTTCAGCTCGATCTTATGATCTTCATTACACATCTTTAAAGATTGAGAACTGAGATGGCGCAACGACCCAAAGTGAGTCTTGGCCTCCTATAACAAAAGACGCCACTTCGGTCTGTCCTGCGCCACCTCTTGCCAGTCCTTCACCTGGAGTGAGCGCAAATCCTTCGTGACTTCTTCTCTCCAGCGATATCTGCGACAGCCGACCGGGCGACGGCCACTCGGCCGTCCAATATATGCCCGTTTAACCGCACGATCCTCTCCAATTCTTTCAAGATGGCGGAGCCAGCGAAGTTTGTGCGCTTTTATCTCACCGATGACATTCGGCTCGGACACCATTTATCTATCTTTATAGATACATATGTTTATTTTATACCAACCGCTCTTATAATTATAACTAATCTAATATTAGTTCAACAATGCCTAGCAAAATTATCACAGCTACCGAAATTCTCTTCGCACCTTGATTTGCCCTCAGAACGAGGTCTCACCCCGAGGTTGAAATCTTTAATTAATTAATTTACTTCTTGGAACCTCTGCGCTCCTGGTATTGAAATCCTAATGAAGGTTAATTAGCAATCTCTGGTGGATCAGAGTAGTAGTAGTTGATACATTATAAATTGAGACTCGTAATGGCAAATTAAGACCTCATCATCATCATCATCATCAATCATCATATTCATCATCCTACAGCAAGAATCTGGGACGCAGGCATGGGGCGTAATCCACTCAGTGTTGACTGTTGGCGGATAGTCTTAATAAATGGCCAGCCGCCGTTTCAGCTGAATTATCTAAAAACACACTTACTCACTCTCACTTTAATATTAGTGTGATAATATATTATGGATTCCGATATCCTCGCGATATTTTTCCTTCACCGCTTTAACGGCAAATCAGGTTTAAAATGTAAGTTGAAATGTAAATTACATTATTTACTTAAACATATTAAGCCCGTTTAATGCGTGTACCTATGTCCTATAATAACAACGATATCTGCCTGATATTTTGTTAACCAAATTATGAAAATACCTCAAATGAATACGTGGTTTCATTGGAATACTGCGTAATTTTCATATTTTGATATCTCAATAGAGTAAATAGTGGGAATTTTACCCCGCTTCAGTTATTTAAATTAAAGTCTGTATATTTGAGTATTTAAATTTTATTTGGTTAATTACTATTATACGTTTTGATATATATATAATTAACCTAGTATTTATTAATCGTTATACGAGGAAAATATTTGCCGTTGCTACACTTATTTATTTTCATTTGTGTGTGTTTGTAGTTTAGTTTAAAACTATTTTTGCACACATCGGCAGTCTTTTCTATGTCACCTAGAAAAAAATTAGACGAGCGTAGCTTGACGCCGGCTTCGACCACCTCTACACTTAACATCCGGTGACTTGTGATCAAACCTTTTCAGTACTAAAAGAAGAAACAATATAAAATAGCTGAGGATATTTTATTTGTCCTAGACTGAGCGATGCGTTCTATATCTATCATGATCATCATCGTAATCCTGTATCAGCTGGACATAGGCTACTCCCAAGGTACGCCACTGAGCCCGGTCTTCGGCTCTTCTCATCCAACTACTAGCACAGGCAATCACTCGGCGTAAGTCGCGGTTTCCACCCATGAACACGTCTACCCCAACGGTTGTCGGTTCGACGGTTCATGTCATTTCAGCTTGTTAATTCTTAATGTTTACGTATTTCCATATGAACTAGTAAACGATCAAACGTCCCGACATCCTTCAATCAATATTCAATTTTCCAAAGCTGTGCATTAATTGTACATTTTTCGCGGAGCCCGCTGCGGGGGGACGGGGGAGTTGAGATATCCAATTTAAGTTTGCTCCAGCTTTCAGCGACTTTACCTTGCGTTACGGTGCGGCTGCGGGCTGAGTAGAAGCGGCGGCGGAAATACTAAAAAAAAAACAAAAAAATTATAAATTTTGAAGAGTTGTCCTTTATTGCCTTCTATTTCAAACAAAACCAAGGGACTGTAACGTAGATCGTCGTACAAATTACGCTAAGGACTTAATACACATACTGAAGGTGCTTTGGAGAAATATATATGTTCAGTAATAGTTAACAGACTCACACCTCTAAAAAAACGCACACACACTACTACAAAACTACATCTCAAATTTTCAATTTATCTCAATTTTCGTCATTTTATAAAAGTGAAATTCTTTTAAGGACAATATTGTTAACAATTCTTTGCATGACACTGCTGAAAATCTGAATAAAAAAATTTAATATTGCATTGAAGAATATAAACTTCCACAAAGGTGAAATCTCTGGGTAGGTCACTAGTGTAACTAATATTTGCGTTACCACCAAGTGCCTCATCCAAAGGGATCTCGATATGTAGGTAGTAGTGAAACCGGTACCGCTCTCGCTCCCGCGTCTGGTTCCGCTGCCGCTCCGCTTAGCACCATGCACACGTGTCGAGCTGCACACTCCGGGGAATCGGCGCCGAAAGACGGTCGATGTATTGTTAAACGTCTGATTAAATTGAACAACTTTTGTGATGTCGCCGCGACGCGACGTGAACGCTGATTTACTTTATTTTCATATCGAATATAAATGAGTTTGTTCTTCTTTTGTGTGGCTTTATTTTGGTTTTAAATGTAATATCATCTATCCATCAACCAAAACAGAAGCCATTTGGCTACAGATAAATAATTATATAAAACCGTGCGAAGCCCGGACGGATCGCTAGTTACAGATATAAAATTAAAGCCTTGACACACAACCTCAAAGACACATGAAGAATTGGAAGGTAGCTTCCAGCTTCCCCCCGTAATAAAACGTTGATTGCCTGTTCTTTTGCCGGTATATAAAGGAGATGAAACTGACGTATAGCTAGTTTTCAGTTTGACGTATAGGTACTATTGTATCCTACTAAATAAACATATTTTCACTTTGACTTCTATAAATCTATTATAAATCTTAATTAGATGACTACTGTACCTTGTTTGGTTTAACTCTAATCACCTCTCGGCTCAAAATGTCTTTATAAATGAATTTACCTCATCCTCAGTCACCAAGTCAAAGGAAAGGAAGGAGCTAAGTGGATCAAGGGCCTTTATGTTTGCGAAGGGCTGTACGGCGAAAACTCCTCGCGATTATGTCCGCCTGGTAATTGTGGAGATTTAAGTTTAAATAACTTGACCTTTCAAGTTGCTAGTATGCTTTTGGAGTCATCATCATCATGATCATCATCCCGGTATATATAAATAAATAAATTGTAAATGTGATCGCGCCCAAAAATGATCTGCCGGTCGTTTATTGCTTGTTCTTTTATCGTTGCTGTGAGCAGGTTGGAACAGGCGTAACTTGTTTTAAATTTGACGGTTTATAGTGATCACTTGTTGTATTCTTCTAAATAAAATATGAGTTTGAGTTAACGTACAAGTTAAAATTTATTTTCCAGGTATACACAATCGTAATTAGCTGTTGAACTCTCACGAAAATTAATTTCTAAACTCGCCTTATTAACTGACCCGCGCCTGGCTCTGACTGACGTTCCATTTCAACCCTCAAACGTTTTCTGTGCGTCTTTCAAAACTTCACCAAACTTGTTTAGGCGTACACTCGGCGGTGGAGGACCTCCCAGGAACATTAGAGGGCAAGGAAACAACCGCTGAAGGCTCAACTTTGGAAAACATTTGGATACGCCGCGGGTCAGGTTTCCTTTAAATAAATTAAAATGTTCTTTTTTAGATCTTACAGGGTAGCGTTTGATATGGATTTGCTTGCTGGGGCATGTTGTAGTGCTCGCCTGGCTAGCTATCTGTCGCCAAGTACCTATCGGTGTGTTCTGGCAACCTCACTTGAGAGCCAGTCCCCAATCCAGGTAGCGTGGCGCCATCATCGACCACATGGTGAAACTTTACTCTGTAAGATGTAAAACAAGTTCATTGCATTGCACTGAGCTATATCATCGCTTCGAATTCTCTTTAGACACCTTGTATCTATCAGTAGTCTGTACAGATGTTTCGTAAAAGTAGAAAATTTATTGAACTGATGTCTCGACTGCCGAACTTGCGGGTAAACTTCGGAACCGAAGAGGCAGGGTGGAGATATTTAAAATAATTGGACTTATAAATAAACTGAAATGGATATATTTATGTGTTGGCAACATTATTTGTATGTATGGCAACTGCTGGTTCCCGACGTTGACGTTTTTGACACTTCTTCGTGTTAACTCTAAATTGTACAAATTGAAACTATTATTTTCCTACTTCTATGATTGGAACTTACGATCATTGTATAAACTATGAAGATAGCCAGAAGTTAAAAAACTCGATGACAGCGGCACCTTTACCCGACCAGATAAGTTTGTGGTACTATATGTGCTGCGATTTGAAGTCAAAAGGTCTCAATAGATACCTAAATCAACAGTTGAAGTTAAAGTGATCTAAAAACTAAATTTCAACCGGCTAACGAGATGGTAAATCACTGCTGCAAAACATAATACTGATGTAAGAAAAAAAGCGAGATAAGTAGAGAAACCTAAGTTGGAAGAATCGATTCCATTTTCCTCGTAACAGAATGCGAATCCGATGCTAAAGACTTGGCGAGGCCCTCGAAGGGCCGAGGCCCTCGAGACGGGCTTTATTAGCAGGACTTCTTTAAACTCCATGCGCTATCGAAACTTGGGAATTACTTTTGGATCGCTAACGATGCTCTGTTATCTTTGAAGATGGGAATTCATTTACAACTGTTTCTTTATTTATAGCCTGCTACGGACTACCGCTGCCCCGCGGATTCGCGCAGGGCGGGCGAATATTTTGACAATTAAAAACCGGTTGATAGGTGAAACATTGATATAAGACATTAGTCACAAACATTCGCAAATAATTTTTTTCTTTAAGAACTCTCATTTTTTTTTGTTTTTGGTTGCTTTTATAAAGGCTATTCTCTTTTTATAAAAAAAAAAAGATCAAATGTCTAGCCGTTTTTTAGTTTTAGCGAGACTAGCGAACAGCAACTGATTTTTATATGGACAAGAACTGTACTTTGTGTGAAATGTGATAAATGTTAGTATTTTTTTCTAAATGTTAGTTAAGATTGAGTCTAGTTAAAACAAGCCCCAAGTATCGCGACCGTCAGGCGCCTGATTAGCGGGCCCCAGTGGACCTCACGCGGGTCTTCAACTTTCGTTCTCTAGAGAAACTTTGAAATTACTTTTAGATCGGCTCTTTAGCGGCGCCAGTTGAGAACTTGGATTTAAGTTTCGGCCTCTTGTTTCGATTTTTGACTTTTTCTTCGGCGAAGTTGTAATGCCGCAGATGTCGGGAGTGTTTTGTAAAGCCAGCCCGACGTTGGCAACTTTAAAGCTCGCCGAATGTAGCCAGCTCAAGTGATCTTTAGCGAGGATAAAATGGTATTTAGATGATGGATTGTAACGAGGTGCTACAATTAATTTTTAACACAAATTTTTAGGTTTCCGTACTCAAAGGGTAAAACGGGACCCTAAAACTTTAGACAGTTCAAGTTTTCACAGATGATGTTTTTCTGTTGCCGCTATAACAACAAATACGTACTAAAAACAGAATAAAATAAAAAGGGTGCTCTCTCATGATCATTTATACAACAAACGTGTTTTTTTTTCCGTTTTTATAGATAACGGTACGGAACCCTTCGTGCGCGAGTCCGACTCGCACTTGGCTGGTTTTTTAATCATAATATAATAATTCTAATTGCCTAAAGTTTTTCTGTACTGATCACTTGTCATAAAGAACAAAGAACGAAGATTCTTGCCATGGAATATTATAGTCACGTGAATGAGATTTAAATAATTTCAAACCAAAAAGAGCTTTGAAAGTGTATGCGGTTTCAAAATTCGCAAGTGTATCTTATTAGTGTGAAGGTAAGGTTTCATTTCATTTGCATTTAATTTCAATGTACGGGGTTCAAAATACCAGCAAGCCGGCCGAGTGAAACCGAGCGTCTTCCTCCCTCGCGCATCGAGGGTTCCGTACAAACTTGTATGTAGTTGTCTTAAGTGATTTATTTACAAATTAAAGATTCCTTTACTGGTTCGGCCAGACCTTGCTTCTTGCAAACATTTCATGATTCTAGGTCAACGTGACATACCCTTTTTGATTTATTTGCAAGCGTCTAAATATGCGGCAAAAATGGCCGTGTTTTTTTATTGCTTTGATTTATAATTTGATCTTAGGGACCGTACCTCAGGTTTTGTGATATTAATTACGCGTTCCTGAAAAAAGGTATTGACAGACAGACAAACAGGCAACGAATTGATCCTACTAAAAGGGTTCCTTTTTCCGTTTGAAGTACGGAATCCTAAAAATACTTTAAAGAACCGCACAAGTATCTCTGCGCATACCAGGTCGGTTTACTTCAAAGCAGTACCCAAGTTTTAAAATCTGGTCGCCCTGTGTATTTGTTGTATGGAATATGGATAGGTCCATAGCTACCCAGGACCACTCCTGGAATGTCACTAGGGAGGCATTAGAGTCCCATGTAAATGTAAATCCTGCATATCGCATGCTCCAGCATCCCGCGGCATGCTCCAGCGAGCTGGAAATGCGGATCTCTGCCTCGCGTGAGATATTGAAATTGTTATGCGACGGCTTTGGAGAGATCCCATCGCTAGGGTAGTTTCCGTAGCCGCGGGGTGGGGGAAGTTTAAGGCGATATTGTCAGCGCTTTTTGTTGTGTTATTGTTATTCTGATTTGATTTTTTGGAAGGGAATGATCGTTTTAAACGTAGAGTTTGCTGTGTACAGGACAGATAGAGAATCGAATCGATTTAGGTCATATTAGAGCACAAGTCACCTGATGTTAAGTGATGACGTGGTCGAAGGTAGCGCCACACTACACTTGGATTGGTAATTGGCTGTCAAGTGGAGCTGCCGGAATACAGCGATAGATGTTTGGCGATAGATTATTAAATGTAGGCTAGCCAGGTGGGCACTAAAAACGCCTTACCACCAAGCTATAGTGCTAGAATGTCATCAAGATGTTTTTCTTCACCGAAAACTCAAGCTTATTGTAGAATTCGAATTCACGATACATACAGTTATATCAAGAGATCCATATTATTACGTATGGATTGGCCATTCTCCCCGTTTCTGGTGTTTTTTATTCTAATACTACTTTTATGGGAGTTTGTGGAGATTTTATCGTTATTGTTACGATTGGAGGGAATTTACGACCGAATGTTTTATACAAGTATGAGTTTTTATAGAGGTCCGCCAGGAGTCGCGGTCAAGCTCCGGCCTTATATTTGTTTGGGTCTCGTAAAATATGGCAAAAACATGACTTTGATTAGTTGGAAGCTGTGGCGAAGGTGGTAGGAACCCTACCATCTGAGCTCAGTATGTCAGTTCGAATCCTTGCAGGGGATAAAATTAACGTGTAGACATAAATGTATGTTCTTCGGTTCCTAAGTATGGGGTCCACACCATCTGCGATACAACGAGTAGACATAGAAAATAGTTTATTCGCGACAATAACAAACGTAGTGTAGGACGTCCTTCGGCTAGGTGGAGCGATGATATACGCAAAATGGCTGGCAGCGGTTGGATGAGAGGAGCCGAAGATCGGGGGCTCAGTGGCGTGCTTTGGGAGAGGTCTAGGTTCAGCAGTGGAATAAAACAGGCTGATTATGATGATGATGATGATGAATAACAATAGATAAACGATTATTAATTTTATGCTACAGTATTATGTTAGAAAATTGCCAGTTGTCAAGAATCGGTCCTCGTCTCAGCATAGTGCTGAGTCTTCCGTTGGGGCCGTTCGTTGTCGTCACGCCCAGTTTATACAAACAATCTCAGAAAGGAATTAATGTTTCATATATGTTTCTATTTACATTACATTATTGAAATTGATTTAATAATCAGTAATAACGTTATTGACTTATTTTGCAAACAAATTGTGGAGTCTTCTTTGATATCGTGTGATGTTGCCGAGATACTTCGAACACGATTGGATTATGGAATTCGTTTAAGGATGTGTAGGCGTTGCTGTCCTTTGAGTTTATATTCTACATACATATATTATACAATGATAAACATACACTCTCTACACTAATATAAATTAGGACGTTAAAGTGTGTGAGCTTTTGATCGCAATTAACTCTGAAAGTAACGCTATTAAAAACTCCGTACAGGAATCTTTTTCTGGGATAAAAAGTAACCTATTTTTTAATCCTGAGTATAAACTATTCCAAATTTCAATCAAATCCATTTAGTTTTGTTAGCCATTTCAGCTTGAAAAAGTAATAAACAATCACTCACAAACTTTCACATACATAATATGAGTGTGATTTATTATAATCAAATTATTCTTGTACTATTTACACCTACATAATATTTCAATACATTAAAGATATACCAATGAGAAGTAAAGCTAACATTAACTGCTCTATTAATAACTATGAATATGAAGCAGTAATCCAGACGTAGGGCGGCATCCGCCCAATTACTACAATCACGACGCAATCTCACCGAGACCCAGGTAACTAACGAGTATACCTACCTTTGTATGAATGAGGTATATTTATTATGAACATGTCAATATCTTACCCATATTGGCTTAATCCGTACTAAATACCACAACATATACCGAACTAGCTGTGCCACGCGGTTTCATCGCGTATTTCCCAAAAAAGGCATTCATTTTTCGAAGATAAATGGTAGCCTATGTCACTCTCCGGGTCATAAATTACATCTATGCGACTCACGTTGACCCGCTGCTGTGTGAAAGGAGAACAAATCAACATACAATAATAGTCGCGAATCGATTAAATTTGCATTTATTTCTAAACAGATACATAGTGCGATTACAGTATTCACCAAAGCGCCAATTACCTTACACAATGAGTATCTAATGTGTATCTATACTGGAATTTTAACTAGTAAACTTTGTTAATGTCGAGATACTAACACCTGTACCTAGTAGTAAAGATAGAATGAAGAATGAAAACTTGCTCCACTGTCATCTTCTATTTACATTTGTCCAATGCTGGATCTGGGCAGAGCAGAGGTAGACCAGCAGGCTGTGTTCGGATTTGCGCTCACAATAATATTATTTTATGCAGTTGTCGGTGCATTTCGCTCCGTCTCTCGGGAGTTTTGACCTCGTTTACCCAGCTAAAAGCGCATATCGAAACGTAATCCTAATGAACTCTTCTGATCGTAAAATCTTTTCCGACTCCAATCGTATTCACAGGTCCTCCACCTTGTCTAAGAGCACTGCGTTGCGTTAAAGTAGACATTTATTTATGTATACGTTAATTTACCCAGCAGCAGCAGTCTTCATCATCATCATCAGCCTGTATCAGTCCACTGCTGGACATTTGCCCCTCCCAAGGTACGCCACTGAGCCCGGTCTTCGGCTCTTCTCATCCAACTACTGCCAGCCACTCGGCGCAAGTCGTCGCTCCATCTAGTCACAGGGCGTCCTACACTACGCAGCATGTATTTCTTAAGATGATCAAGAACGAAAATTGTTCTTGAAACACGCCGCCATATTTCAACTCGAGTCATAAATCCCGAAGTATATCGGCAAGAAATAATCCGAAACCATAGATAGGCATCGGTCAGTGGTTTATTGCTGCCGTCTCATTAGCTTTCCCAATAAAATAATTGAGAGTTTTCGCTGACCGAGGGCGGGCGGGGAGATGTCCCGGGACGCCAGTGTACTCCCGCCCGCCCTGGCGCTCGCACGTGCCGCCCGCCGCGCCCTGGCGACATGTACTCGGTACCTGCGATGCTTTCAAACATCAGTGGTCTTGTGCTCATGTACGTGATTCAAATGATGGGGTTGATAAGCGTTCTGTCGGTAGTGATTTTAAGAAAGGCGCGCGCGTGAAATTTCTGTTTCTTTGACAGTGTTTTGTCAAAAGACGAGAGGCTTAATCAATATGGTTTATGTGTGTACGAGTCCCGCAAGTTAATCGAAGGTTTATGTAAAAACAAGGCACTGCAGGAACTTCACGTTTTAGCGAGATAAATACGGCTGCCGTGCTGAGGGTGAGATCGCTGTTACATGGGTTTTTACGTGGCGATAAGCACTTTATCGTACAATCAAATCGTCTTTGATATGCAGTATCGTTGGCGATATTTTAATAAAATTATAGCTGCAGTAAAAAGGCAAACACGAAGTTCAAATCAGTTAAACAATATTCGTAAATGTATATATTTATTTGTTCGTGTCTACAGTACAGTGTACTCTTATTACATTATCTACATTTCTTGCCTTAAAAATGTGTCACTTCACTACATGGTATAAAACAAAGTCGCTTTCTCTGTGCCTATATCCCTATGTCCCTATGTATGCTTAAATCTTTAAAACTTCGCGACGGATATTGATGCGGTTTTTTTTTTAATAGATAGAGTGATTCAAGAGGAAGGTTTATATGTATATTACATATATATTATAGCACAGAAAAGCCGTAAAATTTAAAGATTTGTAAAATAATTCCCCAGATTAGTATCTACAAATCTACATTGCACCCGTGCGAAGCCGGGGCGGGTCGCTAGTTCACAATAAAATGACTTAAAATGAGGCACACAAACACAAACTGGTTTAGTTCATGACCTGTTTTAATAACAATGATTTTAATCATGTACATATATTATAATGATGATTATTACACAACACACGAAAATAGTTTTGATAAGGAAAACAAACTCATTCCACCATTATACATAACCCGATAATGTTGGCTATTGAGTAAACAAATTATAGAAAAAAACAACAAATTACAGTTGAAAATAGCATAGAAATAAAAACCTGCCAGTACACACGTCACGTACAGATTTCAAACAGTCAAGTCATGTATATAAAGTCGTCTAATCTGCAATTCTCATTCAAATATTGATTCAAATGTCGGGCTATTCTAATATTCTGCCAACACAGGTGTCACCGAAGGATCGACCTGTCGTTAGGTGTCATTCCTCATCAAACATTTCGGATAAGCTCGATGGGAACGGCTTTTTGACAATTGAATCCGTCACACTGTCATTTCAACGGATAATATTGATGAAATAAAAAAGGAAAATATTAGAAAGCAAATTGTATTTCCATGTTAATATTTCGAGATTACATCGGCAGGCTGTGATTTCTGCTTTATTTATGAAGTGGGATTGTAAATGAGGCAGGCATATAAGCTGCTTATCATTTTGTTGACTAACAACGGGGCACTTTGAAAGTTATAATAAGGAACTAAATACGTAGCATAAGACGAGGAATTGGCAATATTGGCTGCAGGGATCTCCTTTTTAAAACACTTTTATTAGCTTGACTTGTAACAAACTAACTAACTAATTTCTCAGCAATTACAAAACATACAGAGCTAATATTTATGTACATTAAATATCATGTTTTCGACATCAAATTGTCAAAAGGATAACACGATTGGGTAACTTTCATAGCAGAGAAACAATGATCGAAAACTGTCCTCTAAAAAAAAGATCTTCATTTTACAGGCATACAAAACCGATTTAAGAAATGATTTGTTTTTTAATATGTTAGGTATATACACATTCTTCAAAGAACTACAGGTTTAGTTCTATAAAATTAACGATAGTTTTCATTTTGAACAAAAAACCTTTTTTTTTGACGCATACGACGCATACGGCATTAGTCAGCTCGCTCGCGTTTTTGTATGGAGCTGATTTCAGATTCATTGTTTATCACGGCGTACTCTTAAAGACCATTACAATTGTATGTTACATACTATTGTAACTAAAGCACACATATAAAAGTAGCGTTGTATTGGTAATTACAAGACCAGCATGTCGCTCGCTTGTCGGCAAGCGTTACGCTTGTCTGTTACAATTCAATGCTCTCCAGAATTTTGAACTACAACTTCAAGCAGCAATGCAATGCGTTTGTCCCCCTGACATATCAGATGTTAAATCTGTAATGCCCTGTACCACAATTCACCTGATGTTAAGTGATCGAAGGTGGCGCCACGCTACGTTGGACTGAGAACTGGCTATCTGGAGACTCGCCTGTCGATGTGTTCCGACAGCCTCCATTAAAACAGGCTTGGTGAAGCTTGGTGGTAGGGTATTTGCTTGGTGGTAGGGTATTTTCTAGTACTCGCCTGGCTAGCTACCACCCTCTTGTTAAGAATCTGCCGCCAAGCACCTATCGGTGTGTTCCGGCAGCCTCACTTGAGAGCCAGTTCCCAGTCCAGGTGTAGCGTGACGCCATCTTCGACCACATCGTCACTTAACATCAGGTGACTTGTGGTCAAACGCTACCCTGTAAATAGTAAAAAAAAAAAAAAAAAAAAATAGGCCAGTTCCTAACCGCGGTGATAGCGTGACACCACGTTCAACACCATCGTCACTTAACATCAGGTGACTTGTGACCAATCTTAAATTTTATAGCGATGATGGCTCAGTGGGAGTTACGTCGGCTTGCGATCCCTGGGACGTGGGTTCGAATCCTACAATGAGCTTGAGCTTTCGGTGAAGGAAAACATCGAGATGAAACCATAGCTTGGTGGTAGGCTATTTTCTAGTACTCGCCTGGCTAGCTACCACCCTCTTGTTAAGAATCTGTCGCCGGGCACCTATCGGTGTGTTCCGGCAGCCTCACTTGAGAGCCAGTTCCCTGTCCAGGTGTAGCGTGGCGCCATCTTAGACCACATCGTCACTTAACATCGGGTGACTTGTGGTCAAAAAATTAAACGCAAAATAAAACATCATCATGATCCTTATTATAAATTGATCTTCCTTAAAAACCCTATTCTATATGACATCACCGGTGACGAAGGCAGTGAAATTGCAAGGTTGTAGCTGAACAAAAGCTTTTCGATGCCATCCTAACAATAGAATACTGAGAATTGTTATCAACATACTGTTCCGTTTCGAAGCGTGTACTCAGTATTAACTCTTCCAGGAATTTTCCAGGAATTTATTGCGAATATTATGTTGTTTGACGCCCGGAGCTATAATACTAATAATGTTGTTCTCGACTGCTGTTTAAGCTTCATTATTCAGTTATTAATGAAAATAAAAAAGGAATTGTAATCGTTCCTAATAAATGACATGCCGGGCGTTTCTTGCCTGTTCTTTTGTCGGCGTAAGGAGGTTGGAACAGGCGTAGCTAGTTTTAAGTTTAACGTTTTAAAGTTATGTCGTATTCTATCCCACTAATAAAATAAAATAAAACATAAATAAATATCGGGGGTCATTGCAAACAAATTTACCTAGAAATGTTGTTTTTAAAATAAAACTTTGATTTTAAATGTTTTTTGAGTTTGAGTTTAGTTTAGTCTTAGCCAAATTTCATAAAAATCGGTTTAGTAGTTACAGCGATACGTAGTAACAAACATTGACACACACACAAACTTTCGCATTGATAATATTAGTAGGATCTTTTATAAACGTACAGATATAAAAGCTTGGTCACCTCGATTGAAAAACCTCATCATCTGCTTGAGATAACATCATCAATATCAATGTACAAGTCGGTCTTGTCGCTAAACAGCCATCTCCTCCAGACAACTTTAAGGAAAGTTTCAGGCCCTCACGCATTTAATTCGGCTGGCATGTAGCCTGCAATATAGCCGCTAGAGTGATGCCAGACATTTGTCTTTACGCCGTAATCAACGGATCTTTTTATCTTCGTTTGAGCCGGCCTTCACTGCCATCAGTACAGGGCCGGTTATAGGACGCGACTCTAGGTTCATCCTTCATCGATATAATTAGTCTGACCAGTAAAATCGTAATTTAATTGTTTTATTCGGAAGATGAAAAAATTAAAACTCAAAATTATTTTAGGATACATAATATGATCACTTTAAAACGTCAAACTTAAAACTCAACTCAACTACTACGCCTGTTCCAACCTCCTTACGCCGGCAAAAGAACAGACAAGAAACGCCCGGCAGGTAA
Organism: Opisthograptis luteolata; assembly: GCA_931315375.2. Classification (NCBI taxonomy): domain Eukaryota; kingdom Metazoa; phylum Arthropoda; class Insecta; order Lepidoptera; family Geometridae; genus Opisthograptis; species Opisthograptis luteolata. The sequence continues at coordinate 10,657,097 of OV928053.1, read as the reverse complement.
TTTTTTAGGCGCGATCACATTTACAATTTGTATTACTACTTACTACTAATTGATTGAATTGGAGCAAGTTCACTACTCTCAAATGGATGGACCGATTTCGATGCGGTTTTTTTCATTTGAAGCTCAGTTCTCCTGCGGTGGTTCTTAGTTATGTTTGATGAATCCGACAACGAGCTTGAGCTTTCGGTGAAGGAAAACATCGTGATGAAACCATAGCTTGGTGGTAGGGCATTTTCTAGTGTTCGCCTGGCTAGCTACCACCCTTATGTTAAAAAATTGTAGCCAAGCACCTATCGGTATGTTCCGGCAGCCTCACCTAAGAACCAGTTCCCAGTCCAGGTGTAGCGTGGCGCCACCTTCAATCACCTAGTCTCTTAACATCAGGTGACTTGTGGGTCAAACGCTACCCTGTAAGCGGTAAAAAAAACCTGTTCTGTAGTCTGTAGTCGCCGTTTTCCATTTGTGTAGTCGGTTTCGCGGTATTCAAAGAGTTACAAAAAAAACGCTTTACCAAGGGTTTCGCTGTTCGTTGACATGAAGCAATATACATGTCATACTCGTACGTGCCCTTCAAGCGATCGATCCCTTCATAAAACTCCACGTTTTCATCTCAGCTTTACGTATTTGCATTCACCCTTCCCCCCGCGCCGACCCTTAATCCGTCCCTGTGCGTGGGCAATGTCGCGGGGAATGGATACGTCCACTGTTCTGCTGACCTTACTCGGACCTCCGCGCGTCGAGGTCACGTGGGGGGACGGATGGACGTCATAAGGTCTGCGTGATAGATGATATTATGCCGGGATTATGGGTATACATGCAGGAAATCAGTGATATGAAAAATATGTGGGTGACTCCCCGACCTCGTGTGAGATGGCTCCTTTAGAATTTAACTTAATGTTATAGGGGAGAAATAAATACTTATGTAGATAGAAATATCGAAGACTCAGGAACAAATATTCGTGCTCATCACACATATATTTGCCCTTACCGGGATTCGAACACGGGGCCGCAAGCTTCGAAGGCAGTGTCACTACCAACTCGGCTACCGCGTTGTCGAATTTGTTGGTTTATCGAATGTTTTAATCGAGTAAAGGTGCCCCACTAGGTGGACCGACGACATTATAAAGAGTCGCAGGGAGCCGATGGATACAAATGGCTAATAGCCGTTTATGGCGATGTTCAAAGGGGGAGGCCTATGTTCAGCACTGGACTTCTTCCAGCAGATGAAAAAAAAAAATTTACTATTTGCGCGGTTTCACTCGCGTCTTCCCGTTATCCCGCAAGAACCATTTTCCGGGATAAATAGTAGTCTATGTGTTAATCCAGGGTATAAGCTATCTCCATTTCAAATTTTATCCAAATCGGTTTAGTAGTTACGGTGATACGTGGTAACAAACATTCACACACACACACAAACTTTCGCACGTAAATTATTAGTAGGATTAGTAAGTAGGATATATATTAACGTAGGTTATATGTTAATATACACTAAGTACTATGGAGGGGTTTCGAGTAATCACGTAGAGCGCTCGTAGCACCCGCTACGGGATCGAATTATAAATGCTACGCTGCGTAGCTCGTTTCGTAGAAGCCGCGTAGCGAACGAATGCGTCATACCGTTACTGGAAATGGAATGCAATTCTGTACAGATACTTTTCAATTGGGTTTTTTTAAATGTTATATTTTCCCTTGACTTGTTACTTTTTATATTACTTGTTTTTACTGTTTACAGGGTAACGTTTGACCACAAGTCACCTGATGATAAGTGACGATGTGGTCGAAAGTGACGCCACGCTACACCTGGACTGGGAACTGGCTCTCAAGTGAGGCTGCCGGAACACACCGATAGGTGCTCGGCGACAGATTCTTAACAAGAGGGTGGTAACTAGCCAGACGAGTACTAGAAAATACCCTACCAAGCTATGGTTTCATCACGATGTTCTCCTTCACCGAAAGCTCAAGCTCATTGTAGAATTCGAACCCACGTCCTACGGATCGCAAGTCGACGTCACTACCACTGAGCCATCATCGCTATAAAATTACTGGTAACATATAATACCCGTGCCACATAACAATGCGTTCCTCTGGAAGAAATAGCTTAGTGGTATTTACACTCGAAATTGATAATCGATCCTGATCCGTTATCTGCGGTTTTGGATCGATATGGCATGTCATAATATATGTCATTTTAGTACTAGGGCTTGACATATTACTACTCTAAAACACATTGGGAAAATCGAGTATGCTCAGGAACTTTTGTCGCTGACTGTACTGACAGGTTTCTCTTTCCCCCTCCCCCCGCCCTCCCTGCGGCAGATAGAGAGAGATTAATGATGACAGCTTCACACTTGAGGTCAGAGTTGACGTTTAGTGCCTAGTGGGATGTGAAGAGCCGCGGTTTAGGTTATCAAGCCTATTTCGGATTAGCAGATATTTATTAGGCATTTGCGGCGAAATCCATATGCGGGTATATCTTTAATTGAGCATCAACAATGTACACTTTTAAAAAAAGTAAAAAATCAAGTATGTACATATTAAGATAAATGCCATTGCAGTTATAGACGCAGACTGCTTGCATGTACAATATGGCGGCGGATAATTTACTATAGAATTTATTACAAAAGATGTATAAAATATTGTAAAAAAAAAAGATAAAATTAAAATTAATTCATTAAAATAACAACCGGCCTTAAAAAAATAGTAATTAAAAAACTTTTTTTATTATCCTCATCATCTTAAACACCAATTTTTGACCTCATCATCACCTAAAATCAGGTGTGTTATGTTGTGGTCAAAATGATACCATGTGAAATGTAAAAAAAAACAATAATAATTACTGATTTGAAACACATTTGGAAAATCGAGAACGATCAGCTACTTTTGTCGCTGACTGTACAAAGTAATAAAACATATTGAACAATTAAAAGTAGTATGTAGCAGTAATAAAATGTGGTGGTTTCTTTTGAAGATTTTTTTGTTTGACGATAAGACACGTAATGTAAAGTGATGGTCAAAGGTGCCTTATTACACCTGAATTGGAAACTGGCTGTAACAAAAAGTGATTTTCTTTTTTAGTAGGATATGGTATGATGTGGTCATTTTTAAACGTCAAACTTAAAACTAACTACGCGTGTTCCAACCTCCTTACGCCGGCAAAAGAACAGGACGCCCGGCATATAATATTATCGGCGTGATCACATCAATTTTATTCTTGTTGATTTCATCATCATCAGCCTTTACGTTCCCACTGCTGGGACTCTGGCCGTCTCTCAGAGAGAGAGTATGGGCCGTTATCTCCACGCTGGCCCAGTGCGGGTTGGTAGATGTCGCATGCCCTTGAATGTTGCAGTTCGTGGATATGCCGGTTTCCTCACGATGTTTTCCTTCACCGTTTTTTAGCGATGGCAAATTCGCACATAACTTATTAAGTCATGGTGCGAGGCCGAGAGGATTCGAACTCGGTGTCGGTGCCTTGTAAGGTGCACGCGTTACCGTTCGGCCACCATCGCTCGCTCTCGCTTGTTGATTTAATTGAAGCAAGTTCACTACTACAATCTCAAGCTTTTAACCTTACCGTTAATGACTTTATCGTTGTCTGTTATACATCAGTACAGGTTAACCTGACAATTATCCGTTCCACTGAGAGCTAGTGATCTGGTAGCTTCGGGCGACGCGTCCCGACGACGTCAAACTCCGCGTCTCTAATTGGCGTCGATTCGTGGAAGCCTAATTAGATTACACACCTGTGATAGCATCGTGTTTGTCGGGGAATTAGGCATGTTTCGAACCTTAAGACGAGGTTACCTGCCGGACGTTTCTCGCCTGTTCTTTTGACGGGAGGTTAGAACAGGCGAAGTTAGTTTTAAGTTAAACGTTTTAACAGCTTCGTAGGTCATTTTTAGAGTACGGCCCGGTCACATTTAAATATTATTTTTCTCATTACTGATTGAATGGGAACATGTTCACTACTCTCGTGAGTTTTTGGTCATTTAAATAACTGAACTGTAAATGTGTAAGCCTGACGCTTACCACCACGCGGCGCCTTGCTCGTCCCGTCACTCAGTTACATATAAAGAGAACTTCGGCTTTACTCCTCATGCGCTTTGCAAACTTTTGATAAAAATACTTTCAACGGAAATTTTTATCTCGTTCTAAACGTCCCAGAAAATTCCGGAAAGCGAATGTGGGGACAACTTCGGGGAACTTCACGCTTCGAAAGAAATGACGAGAAAAGAATGACTCGAAACTTGGAAACTCCGTTGCTTGCGTTCTTCTGCAGTTACATAAATACTCTAGCAGCTCTTATGGCGCTCACGCAGATGTCAAAATTGAATGGCAAAACGGAATCGTCAACGCGCAGAAGTTTGTCGATGAAATTCGAACTTGCAACAAAGGATGATATTGATTCGATAGACAGTCTTGTTAAACGAATACACAAGTTTGGTGAAATACGAGTCTTATAACGATGAAGTAAGATGGAATTTTGTTTGCACAAAGGACGTGGTCGATTTTACAATGACAGACGTAGGTTATTGTGTTTGCAAATAATGAATTTGTTACGAAAGATTTCATCACAACTAAGTTTATTACATTTCATTAATATTGTGCGGTTGAGTGATGTATTGGGGGGAATTTGAATGGAAAATAACTCATTATTGTTTGACAAAATCACATCGTACTAATATTATAGATTTTGATTGTAAGCCTCTCAAAGAATTCATTTTTGAGTGGCTTTAGCCCTAGAGTTTTGAATTTTCATGCTGAAACTATGCCACTAGTGGTCAAAGTAATGACCGCAGAGATAGATGCTCAGTTAAGGACGAGTAGGCCAGCTCTGTTACGAGCGCTCCGAGGTATCAATCATCATCAGCCGGAAGAGGCTGCCCCCTTAGAACGCCACCATGAACTGCTATTAGCCAGTGGCTCCCTGCGACTCTTACAATGTCGTCGGTCCACCTAGTAGGGGCCAAGGTATCATGGCTTCAATCAAACACTAAACATATCGCTCACTCTAATTTTCTCCAAATTCCAAACCCGCAGTTATTAACCCACATACATGCTAATTAACCGTCGAGGCTCGCTTCCCGTTCCGGTTGCATTTAAACACGTAATTAGAGCCCACAGAGCCACTGGCGCGGCACAAAGTGCAGGAATTAAGCGCACAAAGGGCATTGAGAATGTGCCGGATGTGAGGTTAGACGATGCCGTTCTTGTATCGATTTTTAAACTGTAGCTTGATACTAGACTTGGGGCAAAAAATATCGAAATACCTATCGGTATTTCGATATTTTGACATATTTATCGATATATTATTTACTAGCTGCGCCCCGCGGTCTTCCCGTTATCCCGCAGGAACCTTTTTCTGTATCTGTGTTTTAATTCAAGGTATAAACTATCTCCATTCCAAATTTCACTCAAATCCGTTCAGTAGTTTTTGCGTGAAAGAGTAACAAACATCCATACCTCCACACATCCATGTTCCATACTCACAAACTTTTACGTTTTTATATTAGCAGGATGGTATTGTCTCGTTGAAAAACAAGTACAAAAATCGATAATTACGGAATTATTTTTGGTTTTAATTGCCTGTCACAGAATACTTGACCTGACTTTGGAAATCTTTAGGAGTGATTGTTTTGATTATAGCTTGGCTGAGCGGCGGATTGCGGCCGTTACTGTGATGGAAGGCTGTTAAAACACCGAGAGAACGACTCATTTATTATTCTTTTAAGGAGATTTGTTTATATAACAACAAGTTTAACACCAGCTAAAGCTGCTAAACTAAGTGGTTGATAAGTATGAATTCGTTAAGTAATCAGTATTTTTTAATATCAACGCTTTTTCTGTATGTTTGTTCAAGTTTTTTAGACGTGGATGTTATACAATCAACCCAATCAACCCGAAGGTTTATCAATGAAATGGTAACAATTATCTTTCTTTTGTTTGACTACAATTTACCTAATGCTAAGTGACGCCACGATACTTGACGATACCCCTGGACTAGGAACTGGTTCTCAAATGGACTGCCGGAACATACTGATAGATGCTTGGCGACAGAATAAAACAAGCTAAAAATGCTCCGAAACATTTGTTTTTCATTTTAAATTACAAAAAAAGTAAATGTATTGTAAGATAATGCCTTCTTCACGATGTATTTCTTCAACATTGACCGTTTAACTTCTATGAAAAGAATAGAATTTCATTTTTTCAGTTACTTAATACGCAAAGACTTTATCTCTTTCCAGCTTTTTGCACATTGTGAGTATTCGCCAAAAGTAGTATATCTTTCCATTCTTATTTTAGTTTTCGACTGGCGTCCATTTATCAATCCGTGCTGTCTGCTCTGTCGGCATGAATCATCACCCTGAATGACGTCAGGATTTGGGCTGGGGTGAATGGTAAATATGGCAGGTAGCTCCAATTGAAACGTCTTTACAGAAATTCCAGCATATATGTGGGCAAATTTGTTCTATGAAGCTTAAACTTTATTTTTGAGGATTGAATTCGAAAAACAGAAGCGCAATTTCACTGGATATAGTAGCTACTGATATTATCAGCTATTCTTTGTTCGGGTTATTTAACGAGTAATGTTAAAAAAAAGGGAACCCTGAAAATATTATCACTATGGTAGTGAAGAAATACAAAAACTTGTTCCATGTCATCGCCAGCCGGCGACAAAAAGATGTTAGCTGTACAAATACTAGGATATCAGAACTTGGCGAAAAGTTTCCTTTGTACAGAAACTAGACGCTGTGTCTTCACAACCGCAAACTGTACATAATATTGCTTTTCTTATGGTAACACAATAATTTCTTGAACAAAGCGCCGACCGCTGCGCTGTGCAGATATTTACGCAAATGCTCACGTCACGAGAATGTAGTTTAGAATATCACACCTATTACTAGGGAATAAGAACTAGGCAGAGGTGGCTTCTGGTGGCATGGTGCTGGTTGTATCCTCAAGTTTGCTTAGGACAGACATGTTTGCGTTTGTCTTTATTGTTCTATCTCGTACCATGTTATGTTTTCCTGGTGTTATTTCGGTGTGAACCAAGTGGAAGCAAATTAATTACATATTGCGGTGTATGAGGGATGCAGAGACATAATTGCTATCAGAGCACAAAATATTTTGTACAATATTATGGAAAATAGAGTCGTATACATAATGATATGTTCAATGGGTTGCACTCACGATGGTAAGTTGTAAAACTTGACCCGTGTTCGGGTCTAGATAGCCGCCTCTTCATGAAGTAACGTCAAAAAAAGATTAGCGACCTGCATCTATTTGGCAGATGTATTGATTGGCTAAGTTCACACTACGTTGAGAGTTATTTAAAGTAATAACTGTTATTCGGTGCTAAAACACAATCTCACAATGTTCTGCGCTTTATAGTAAGTACGTGGATAAAACAATTTATTAATACATATGAAAAACATAGTTTACTTGAGTTCTAATTAGTTTTCAGAAGAGTTAAACAAATTTTTTTAAACTTTTTAACATGTCACATTTCGTTTAAAGCTTTATCTGTACGTATTCTACGTACTTACATTAGCTATTTTTTTCATATTGATATGTATACGTGCTCACAACTTCTTGGCAAGATGAGATAATATTAAAAAATAAAATGTTAAACTACATAAAAAGAACACCAACTTTTTACCACAAAATTTGAAGCATTAAAGAAATACGACGAGGCTGCAGGGTAGGATTACGTTTATCTCGAAAGTATCGAGTAACCCCCTTTTTCTTAGGGTTACCGAGTCGCGCCTTTAAATTGTGCCAGCTTGTAGTAAATTAAGGCTGCACTCTCCCCCAACTCCATTTGTTTATATCTTCCGTTCTATTTCACCCCCGCTTTTGTACAATATAAACAAAGACAGTAACTCGACTTTAAAAAAAAATAGTGGCTTACGTTGACCAGTTTTTCTTGGTAAAATTATTTACGTAGGTATAAAGAAAAATGTTTCTTGTTGGCCTGTTTTGATGAAGAAATTGTGACTTTACGTATTTTTAATGGACTTATTGGACATGCTACGCACGTAAGCGAGTGTGCATAGCTACAGTTTGTATCAAAATTTTGGTGATTTTGATACCATAAATTATATGCCTGACTCGTTATGCCCAAGTGAAATAGAAATAAATAAATATATCCGAATCAAAGAAATCCCCAAATTAATACTCGTTATTAAATAACAAAAAAATTATATGTGTGACTGTAAAGTTGAATAAACGGACATGTTTATGTGTATGGGACTAACCAATGTAACCCATATTGGAGCACATAAATAAATATTCATTCATTCGTAGTACGCAACGTGAGCGTGCGAGCCTTGCAAACATTGCGTAGCAGTTAATTCGCGCTTGAGCGAAATGACCTAGTTACGGTAAGTTCCGTTACTGTTAATACTGCGAACGGTCCCTTACCGATTAACGTCCTAATACCCATCGAAATGTAAATAGCGAGTCGGTGTGTTTGCGCCGAGTAATGCCTAGCGATGGGCGTTTTCGGATATTTTCGACATCGATGCGCACCGGCATCGGAGATCCGGCATCCGATGCCGGCATCGTTATTTGGCATCGTAACCAAGTGTTGAGTTGTAGGGATGTGGCTAGGAGATAAAAAAATCGATTAATAAATAATCGAAAAAATAATTGTTTAAATAAAAAATAATCGTTTGTTTATACAATCGATATTTATTCAATAATTTTTTTCTAACTATTCGAAAAGTTGCATATTTTTGGACATTGTAATAAAATTACCTAAAGTAACTTATAACTGCAAAATTCGATTGAAATGTGTAGTTTGGCTACACATTGGTTTAATCTTAAATAATACAAACATTATCTTTTATTACTTAAAAAAGAAAGTAGGTAAAAAAACTCGATTTATTTTTAGAAAGTAAAAAATCGATTTATCAATGATCGATTTTTAAAATTTAGATAATCGATTATTAAAAATCGATTAAAAGAAAAAAAATATCGATTAATATACAAATCGATTATTTTTCACATCCCTAGAGTTGCGTAGATCTAGATATTATGATAATAGAAACTGGTGCGAGCGTGAGCGATAAGATTGTGTGATAGAATATAGAATAATAAGTTCAGATTGTTAAAAAAGTTTTTATCATAATTATTTCCCGTTTTATACATTTTTACTTATTGTAAAAATGTATAAAACGGGAAATAATTACTGCATTCGGCCTTGTGACAAGTAACGCCATCTATATAGATTTTTAGGTTTCAAAACTTTTAATCGAAAGTAAGAAAAAATGAATTCCGCTATACATAGTAGTTACATATAAATACAATAGATGGCGTTGAAAGATACTATGCGGTTATGACCGAATACGACCGAGACCGCGATATCGATGAGGCCCGAATGCCCGATGCGTATGCGGCATCGGCATCGGCATCGAAATGACGCGCCGTTTCGTTGCCGATGCCGCGCGGCGATGCCGATGCCGAGCAACGACTGGCGCGAGACGTTGCGATGCGCATCCGTTTTTCGATATCTAAGGAATCGGATGCCGGCATCGGGTACTGGCATCGTTATTTGGCATCGTTTTTTAGAAAACGGCCACCGCTAGTAATGCCCGGGCGCCGGCGATGGGGGTTAAATCTTGCATACGGTTCAGTTAAATGTCTGCTGTGGAGGATTGAGGCGGCAAACGAGACTGATTGTTGTAGATTTAGCGCTACACTTGAGAGCTGGATCAAATCAAGATATGTTTATTTACTCCCAAAATTAATAATAAGACCCAAAACCGCGGATAACGGATCGGATCGATTATAATAATTTTGATCATTAGTAGGATACAACATGTGATTAGTTTAAAACGCCAAACTTCAAACTACCAACCTCCTTAAGCAGGCCAAAAACAGGCAATAAACGCCCATCATCATTACCAGCTGGAAGAAGTCCACTGTTTTTTTTTTCGGTACGGGGAGGGGGAATCCTCATGGATACCCAGGCACGGGCCTCGGGTGGTGTGGGACTCCGCCTTGGGACTAGGCGACCTACCAACTAAACCTAGTCTCCCTGTTGTTATACCACTTTCCCCCGATTTCTACGGAGCCCTTTTCTGGGTTCGTATGTTAAGGTGATTGTGAAGTCCACTGTTGAACATAGGCCACCTCCTTTGAACGCCACCATGATCGGCTACTAGCCATTTGCATCCATCGGCTCCCTGCGACTCTAACAATGTCGTCGGTCCACCTAGTGTAGGCCTAACTACAGAACGTCTTCCGGTTCGTGGTCGCCACTCGTTACAGGAAGGGATGGACAACGCTTACCGCGCGGGCCGCCATCGTGTTTGCTATCACATCTTATCATACAGCTATCCTACTAATATTATAAACGTGAAAGTTTGCGAGTATGTATATATGTACGTATGTTTTTTGCTCTTTCACCCAAATACTACTGAACGGATTTGAGTAAAATTTGAAATGGAGAACGCTTATACCCTGGATTAACACATAGGTTACTTTTCATCCCGGAAAAAGGTTCCTGCGGGATAACGGGAAGACGCGGGTGAAACCGCGGGGCAACTAGTAATATTATATTTATGAGTAGATTGTCTGTAGGTAGGTACGGTCAACGACAAAAGCAGCTGGCACTTTCCGATTACCTTCATCATCGTAAACACCAACCTGGAACCGCGGCTAGTACTGCATATTTTTCGTAAATCTTTGTCTGAGATTTATTTCTGTTCCAGTATGATAATTGAGTCAGTAGTTACATAACGAGCCACTTAATCACTCAAATCAGTTCCATCAGAGCCCTAGTTATATATCATGAAAGTTTCATCCCTAATCAGCATCCCCTATCGAGTCACCATCGCCGACTCACTAATGTGCGTAGTACGTTACATGGAGCTCGTAAAACGGCTATTACTCTATTCTGTCGGTAATTTGACTCCGAAGCTCACTCGTCGATGATGGTTTTGATTGAATGGATTGCGCTGTCTGATTTGTTAAAAGGATGACTCCGATTTATTTGGAAATAGGGGCTAATTAGGCTTTGTAATGGTAACATAGAATAATCTAAACGATACATAGCATTAATCTACAAGTAAATACAAAATATTTCACACCAGGCCAGAGTCCCAGCAGTGGGAAAGGCTGATGATGATGACGATGATGAACCTGTTCTGTGACAATTTATTTTAGGAGTTAATAGTTCCATCACGTTACCGACGTGAAAGGCTTGTTTTAAAAAGTAGCTTTAACATCTCGATAAATAAAATAGGACTAATTCCTGGTATCCGAAATGTATTGGCCTATTGTAAAAAATTCATTAATGTTTTATTCGAAATTCGATATTGGCTTCCAGGGATTCATTTCATTCCATGCTTATAATAGTCAGGTTTCGTGGTCAATAATACAGAGGGATACTAGGAATAGATCGTATTATGTAAATTGAAACGTTATAATGAACTGTTTATATAGTAGTTAAAGCGATGATATTAACTTGAAATAAAATAAAAACTGGCCCTTCGTGGCAGTGCGACCGGACGCTACGGCTCCGGCATAGTTATTTAAAAGTTTTGCACATGATAATTGAAAAAACCAAAATAACAAAAAAGTCTGCACTTCCCTTCCTAAGCTCACTTCTTCACACATCTACACAGTTAATAGGTAGACAAACATGTTTATAGACACAGTCATCGATTGAATGAGCCCTGATTGAGGCACGAGCGATCCCGCTATCCTCCACAATGCGCCCAATCAGCCGGCAACGAGTTTGTTTATCTCCTAGCGGCTCTGCGCGCCTGGTACGTGAGCCACTTGACGGGGATGGAAAGGGTTAATTAGGCGTCCGTTTTTATGGCAGAAAAACAAAACGCGCTGTTTTTACACATAAACTGCTTTAATAGGAAGTTTTTTGATAGGCAGAAGTATTCAAAGAAGTTCAATTCTTAACTTGACTCTGAACTGGGCTGAAATCGCTCAGGATGGAGAGGAGTGGTACTCTCTCGTTTCGGAGGCCAAAACACACTTTGGGTCGCTGAGCCATCGGAGTGAGTTTTGGTTTCTGTTTTGTGACTTTTCTATGGAATCAAATTTTCCATTCGTCGTGTAATTTATTGTAATTCCAATGCATGACTATCGATACAAAATGCGAAGAGCAAACAAATTGTGTTATAGAATGTTTAGATTTCACAGTTTTAGGTACGATACAAAAGCCTTCGAAAATAAAACTGCAAATCAAATGAAAATAATGTAATAGAGAGAGACGGGGAGGGCATGGAGTAATTGAACGTTCGACGTGTTTTCTAAATGTAATTTGCGCTGTGACACGCATGACGCCGACGCGTTTTCGATTCTAAGCTTCGGCACGTTGAAATGTATGCAACAGCGGTCGCATACAAAGCAGCACCAGCCCCGCCCGATGTTTCCAATGATTCTATTAAAATGTAGCTGGTCCGCGGCGCGCATGTAAATCATATCGCCGGCCTGAGCGCCATAAATACCGACAGGACGCGCCCCGATCCAACGCCATTTAGCTGATAAATATGCCGACATTCGATTTAATAATAACATTCGCCGGGACCACTGACGCGTCGCGTCATATTTCCAGGTGAACATGGAAGTTTACCTGATACTCGGCCTGGCAGTGATGATATACACCCTGGTAACGGTGCTCATGAACTGCGACTGCTGGAACCCGGAGCATCAGAAGTGTCATTGCGAGGAGTGCAGGTGTCTGTGTCAGAAAACCCGCACGAAGCCTGTGTTCTCGGTCTCTTCGCAATTTGACGTAGAGCGCGCGTAACTTGAGTGCTTCAAAGTGTAAAGTGATTTGTACGTGTTCAAATTGGAGTGCCGCGATAGTTATTGAATTGAACCCTGTGCCAAAAAAGAATTGCTCACCAAAATAAGTGATGGAATTCGAGTTCCACTCGATTCTTGTGCCAAAATCGATAGTATGATAACGTTTATCGCTTAGACGCCATTCCGCACTTATTAGTAGTGCAACTTGTGCCAAAAACTAGACCTTTTTCTTGAAAAACAACTGTATGTAATAGTTTTAGTGCCAGTAAAGTGCCACAGCGTTACGAAATTACGATCTGGGCCTTGCTTAACAACGAATCCAAGTGACAAAATACAAAGACTGCTGTCGGTATACCGTCGCGTGATCGCTATCAAGTGCCAAATTTCAAATTCGACTTTACAAAACAAAAACATCTTGCATAAACGGTCCACAAAACTATGTGTGTACTTTCGTGAAATCGGCGGGCATGGACCCGCTGGCTCGCCTGATGGAAGGGGCCCCCCTACCGGGTGTGCTGGGAGCGACTCGCGACGCGCGGCCCAGGGGCGCCCTGGTGCACGCCAGCCTGGCCGCCGCGCCTGCCATTGGAGACAAGAAAGGTCGCCATTTGACCGGAACATTCTGCCTAACTGGAGACACGATGGAGGGGATCATACAGTGCTTGGTGTTCCTCAAGGCATTTTCGGTGAGTCGCACTTGTTTGTAAGTTACTGCAGTTATTTTTAGTTGCTTTCTTAGCTGAGTCGTCGAGGTCATCCCTTCAAGGTTGTTAAGAATGGGCCTCGTTGCCATGTTCTTGTATATGTTACATACAGGGTAGCGTTAGACCAAAAGTCATCTGATGGGGTGGAGTTCGCGCTACTCCAAGACTAAGAACTGGATTTCAAGTGAGACTGTCGGAACACTCTGATAGGTGCTAGGCGACTGCTTCTTAACTTGTGGGTATTATTACCCAGAAGAGCACTAGAACCCCCAAGCTATGGTTACCTCGAACTGCTGTAATTCTAGTAGATTGGTGAAGGGGATTGTTAATTGTAACCTTCGCAAAAGTGCTAAGTGCAGTCGTAAGTGTTTCCTGAAGTCTGAAAATATATCACAGGTATATCTATTTCTAAGCATAAACTTGTACTAGTAAGTACGTACTTGGCAGTTCCCAACCCAGGTTTAGCGTAGTGCCACCTTCGACCACATCGTCGCTTACATCTTATGACTTGTTGTCTAACGCCCCTCATTAAGATTTGAGAAAAAAGTAATCCTTGTCATCTACAAATACAGGAGGGGAAACCTTACAGCGCCCCTAATAAGCTATTGATCTTATTACATTTTATTACCCGTCCATCACCGATCGGTTATTAACCGAGGACGCTCTCCAACGATCTTAATTATTAATTGTTGGCATTTCTTAAACGCTCTACAAGGAGAGGATTAGACCTAAGACTACCATTAACATGGTCCTTATTACAGAGTCCGTAGAGTTTAATATGGCCGCGGAAATGGGGCCATTGAGAAGCACAAAGTACCAGGGGCTTAGCACAGACGAGGAGGTTTGTCAGTTATTAATGAACGAAGAAATTACGCCGGGAATTTACTCCGCCTATTAAGATAATGTTGTGCTTAAGTTGAACAACAGATAGATTTACGCGGAATACTTTGACATCTTTGAGTTGTAAGTCCTATCACTTGGCTTACAATGGTTGCTTTGTCTCTGTTTCTGGAAGGACTCTCCTTTGATCGGAATTTGTGATAATACAGGTTATTTTATATTCGTAATCCAGCCGCCCGCCCACGCCGCCTGTATCGACCTAGCAACTGTCCCATCGCCGACTAGGAAGCGACTCGACTCTAATTTTCTCTAATAATTGTGTGATTTCGTCCCACTTTTCCACCTTGTTTTTCCGAGTGTCCCAATATCTGTACAGTCTATCATAATACGCAATTTCATTCTAAATACAGAGAATAACTTATTAATCACGCGATGATGAATCGCGTTGCCACTCGCACGACACAACGAGTTCGTTGTGACGTTACGAAAATTACGCGGCGCGTTATAACGGCGTAATAGCATGTGGTATTAATAATGTGTCGATAACAGACGCCCAATCAGCCGAATTTCTATGACTAATTAGTCGTATGGCGGTTTCCTGTGTTATTCAGTTATTCAGCCGATATGAGAGTAATTCTTTGTGAGAGAAATGTTATATTTTGTAGGATTAGGTAAATTGTAAGCCTTTCAGCCTTAGCATAGCTTTTTAATAGACTACGTCCTTATAAGAAAAATGTACGATACGATATTAAAGTAAGTTCCATGGAATATGAAAAAATATATGATCTGAAAAAGGCACATTGTTATAGGTATACTAGTTTATGTCTATTTACTATTATGTGCTACTGTTCGTATCTCAGCGAATATTATTTCATTTTATTGCGCCCGTTCCCTTTGTATCGTACTTCTCGATTCGATCCGACCCTTTCTTGCCCTGATTCAATAATTACATATGTATTACGGATTAACCCACTATTTCGTTCCGATTTTCTTCCAGCCTCTTTTACTTTCGAAGCGAAGTTATTCCATCGAAAGCAGAATAATAAATAACACCCCCTTAAATAGGTCAGAGTACTCGTTTATCAAAATGACTCTCGGAAAACATTTTTTAAGAAGATCATATAAAAATTTTTTGAGGCTTCGCGGCGCATTAAGTTTTCATGATTATTAGGGGACAAGCAACCACAAAGAGGTTGGTATAAAGATGGACATTAAGCTGCAAAGAGCTTCTTAGAGAAGTGAGTGCGAAACGCGTCTCCGCTCTCTACCGTTATAATTGAGTTAAGCTCTTTACGTTCCTGCTCACCTGGTACTTTTTATCTCGGAGCATTTATATTTTTTGTCACGCTTCTTTATTATGGAAACTTGGATTTTTCCGGAATACTGAGAAAAGGTCGCGCTCGCGCGGCGAATGTCCGTTTTGTTGCGTTGCATTTTTCGACGTTAGTTCTGCGGACCTTTCCACCGAAAGTTCAAATTAAAAGTTAAATGTATTCGTTACCTTTTCTATGTTTTTGCGTCTTTGTGTAATTGAAAATATATTATGATGACTTCAGCATTTTATTCTGTACTGAATGTCATTTCGCTCGTGAACAAATAAATATCGTGACACGAACCACCTTACCAAGTACCGTTTAAACTAGAATTTTTACGCAATACAAATTCGCTCTCATTGTCCGTTTGTTTGTTTGTAAGGGACCGAGTCTGATTTTTTATCCTAAACAAAGCTCAGAAGCGTCAGATTACAAATGTTTCTCATTAAAAGCTTTCGGGCACATATTTGCATAATTTTCCGTGTGTTTGTTGTCAGTTAAACCGGGATTTGTATTCGTATACTAATATTTTGAAAACGTATAAAAGATCAAGCGTTTATTGTGTGCGGGAATAGATTTAACAACGTTAAAGAATCGGAATTCGGAAGTAATCGAAAGTGAAGTAACGTTCTTCCGTAAAACACCGGTCGTTTTTATCTCACGGTAATCGTTGTGTGTTTTGAACAGTTTCCGTTCCTCTCTTCCCTTCTAAGATGATTTTCATATATTCGGTATGACGTACCAAGTGGCCAAACATATTTCTTCCTCTCTACTATTGTTAGCAATGTTATTTTTTCTCCGACTATGTCCAATACTTCTTGGTTGGTTTTCTGGTGCTAAGTTATCGCACCAAAAATAAATTGCACTTATTCAACGTGA
Source organism: Opisthograptis luteolata (assembly GCA_931315375.2). Taxonomy (NCBI): domain Eukaryota; kingdom Metazoa; phylum Arthropoda; class Insecta; order Lepidoptera; family Geometridae; genus Opisthograptis; species Opisthograptis luteolata. Next base: position 10,640,584 of record OV928053.1, on the reverse strand, counting down.
TTTCTAGCCGCGTTCATCACACTCACTTCGTGTTCTGTACTCACGATTATCGTTCTAGCATCGCCACAAGTATTTTTCTTACATTCGTACGTAGTCACGTGTTTTCTTGAAAAAATTGCTTGAGGAAAAAGGCTATAAGATGGAGCCTGAAAAAATATCTCGGCAAGAAACGTGTGCGATGGCAGCAGTTGTGTTATACGTGATAACGTGGCAAGTGCGTGGGTGGGGAGCTGAGGAGAGATATTACCTTATTTGTGACTAATATATCACTGTCTGCGCCCCGCGGTTTCACCCGCGTTAATCGCGATGAAAAGTACCTATCCTATGTTTTTTCCTAGTGTTCAATTCATCTCCATACCAAATTTAATTAACATCTGTTCTCTATTTAGGCGTGAAAAGGTAACCAAAGGGACAAAGAGAGTTAGTTACTTACTTATCTTTGCTTTTCAACTGTCGAAAAAATCGAAGAATCACGGGTCACCTGAAGTAAGTAGCTTGAAGGTTATACGCCACGCTACACGCTACTGAAGCTGCCGGAACTCATCAATATATGCTTAGTGATTCATTGAGAAGGAAATACCCTAAAATCAAGTACAATCCGATCATCTCGTCATCGGAACAAAGCTCATCCACACATTATCGAGTCTTGGAAATCCCACACCTCGCGATTTATGCGCTCCTTTCTCCCGCATACTTGCAAAATGTGGAATGAGCTTCCCCCACAAGTGTTTCCGCTGTGCTACAGATTGCAATCCTTCAAGATGGGTGTAAAAAGAGTTCTTAAAGGTCGGCAACGCATCGGCAACTCCCCTGGTGTTGCAGATGTCCATAGGCGACGGTGACCGCTTTCCATCAGGCGGGCCGTCAGCTTGTTTGCTAATCTATTACATAAAAAAAAAAAAAAAAAAAAAACAATATTTGCGCTTCATAGACTGGTCACATGAAGCTATATTAGGTAGGTATCTGTACAGACTAACTTAATGAATATTTCGATGTTCGAGAAATAAACAACACATTTGATTTAATTTAGAAAGAATCAAAACAGAATAAAACTTGTTAGTCGCGCCGACTATTCCAGCAGTCGGACCCAAATATAGACTTCATTAACAAAAGTTCGCAGCTCTAATTAATTTTTAATTCTCAGCTGGAAAAGAACGTTTAATTTGAAGTAACAATAGCACCCACATTTCATCACAGTGGCCGCGTAATATAGCGTCGTCGCCGAATGAATGGCAGGCTCTCTCCGCTGAATATTTCATTACTCCACTCCCTTCATGATTCCATGTTTCCCTGGTACATTATTAATGAGACCATGCATGTTTTAAAGTAGGATAAAATAAGAAAATTGTGCTCTTTTTTGGTAAGAAATTTAATAATAGCTCTGGCTTTTTCATACATTGTGTTATTATTTATTGCGGTACATTCAATTGACTATGCAACTTTGAAAAGTTTTACTATGAAGCTCATTGAATTGTTTTCAATTTTCTTGCTTGTGGCGGCCCTGTATGGTTGGATGGTCTACAAGTCATATTTGTGAACCAGTCCTTTCAATAGAATTGGTTATTTTTGCCATTGTATATCATCAAGTTTCGATTTTTGTCTTTGTCCTACAAGAAGTTAAGGATCTGTCACCAAAGAACTGTTGGTGTGTTCCAGCGGCCTCACATGAGAGCCAAGTCCCAGTCTAGCGTAGCGTCTACCTTCGATCACATTGTCTTTAAAATCAGGTGGGGCACTGGCCGCGCTGCTGATGACTTCTGGTCAAACGCTACGAAATAAATGACTGTCGGAAACTATTCTCATAACTAAGTAATTTGTATTCATGTATTGAGATTATTGAAAATAGTATTACAACATGAAAATGAAATTGCGTCCCGGTTGAGATTCTTTGTCCTGAGTTACATACTGGACTTATTTCTGAAGCACCAGTAGAGGCGCAGGTTTAAAAGATATGTTCCTAACTTCCAGCATCTGCCTAAATTAGCACAAGGGTAGTGTATATACAATAGAAGAGTTTGTCCTGTTTCTGGAAACTTTTTAATGCTCATTAATAAATTAACAAAGTTGATGTTTTATGCGAAATTGAATGAGTAATGAGTCATTAATATTAGTGCGATGGTGGCCGAACGGTTAGGCGTGCGACTTTCAAGACGCCGACACCGAGTTCGAATCCTCTCGGCCCCGCACCTATGACTTAATAAGTTATGTGCGGATTTGCCATCGCTCAAAACGGTGAAGGAAAACATCGTGAGGAAACCGGCATGCCCAAGAACTGCAACATTCAAGGGCATGCGACATTTACCAACCCGCACTGGGCCAGCGTGGTAGATTATAGTCCATACTCTCTCTCAGAGAGAAGGCCAGAGTCCCAACAGTGGGAACGTGAAAGGCTGATAATGATGAATATTAATTCATAAGCAGGGATGGAAAACAAACAGCAATTTCGTTTCTGGCTGATTTTAATATAAAAAGCTGAGTAAAAAACATACCAGAAACTTGAAATAGTTAACTATAAAAATAATGACATTATATTTGTAAGATATGAAAATAAAAATGTGGGAATTTGAATGAATTAACAAAACTAAACGTGAAAATAATATCTTACTATACATAAAAGAAAAACCTTGTCCATAATCACTTATTTCAATATTATAGACTGCTTCTGTTATGAATATTAAATATGCTGCTTTATTCTTAATAGTATAAGAATGGCACGTCAATTACACCTATTGCACTGTAATTAGGTATGTCATTACTTACGTAAATTCATAAAAAATCGTCAGCACAAAAAAAATCATGGAATAAAGTTAATAAAAAGTAAATGAAACGTCATATAAATCAATAAACAGTCAAATGTATAAACATAACATCTTATTACATTATTTTTACAATAAAAAAGACACAATAATATAATAACTACTTATCGCGCAAAGTGCCATCAAACCAGCCAGTTGGGGCTAAATGTAAACGTATTTTTCTTGTTTCATAAGTCCGGGGGCGAATGAAGCTTGTACTAAAAGCATCAATAAACTGAAAGTAAATTTCGCGTCAAAATAAACATCTCAACCAAACCCGAGGACAAATGCTGCTTTTAAATAAATAAAAATTGCAGAAAGGGGATTGCATCGACGTCCGTTGCGTCTGTTCCGTTGTTTCCCGTGTTCTGTTCTGTCCCGTCCAGTGCGGAGTGAAAAAAAAAACAATGTCACCGTTACGTAAAATACTAGGGAATTAGCCATTTAGATTCCTCATTTAAATAACAGTTGAAACGTAATATGTAGTAGGAAGGACGGCTTCACGCGTACGTGGGTAGGTACTGCCTTTGAGGGTTGTCAACTATTGTATGATGAATTGAAGTATTTTTGGTTTCAGGCGTGGTCAATGATAAGTTCAAAGGGTTCAGGGACGTCTTCCGGCTGATGATGATGATGAAATAGAAAGAACTTACAGGTGGTTAAAAAATGTAGGTACTAATTAAACAACCACCTTTTTTTTTTTTACTATTTACAGGGTAGCGTTTGACCACAAGTCGCCTGATGTTAAGTGACGATGCGGTCGAAGATGGCGTCACGCTACACCTGAACTGGGAACTGGCTCTCAAGTGAGGCTGCCGGAACACACCGATAGGTGTTTGGCGACAGATTCTTAACGAGAGGGTGGTAGCTAGCCAGGCGAGTACTAGAAAATACCCTACCACCAAGCTATGGTTTCATCACGATGTTTCCTTCACCGAAAGCTCAAGCTCATTGCAGGATTCGAACCCACGTCCTACGGATCGCAGCCGACGTCACTACCACTGAGCCATCATCGCTATAAAACTTTTTCTCATCGTGTTTGAAATAGAATTTGTTACAATTAAGTAAAAAGAAAGTTTAAAGTGGTACGTATACGTTTCGTTACCTGTACCTATTTTTTTTTTGTTAGCGTTAGTTGGAATTAACTTGAAATAAAGTATGTTTTTTTTAAAAGGGTACTGTTGACCACAATATTTCCCCATTGCAGCAGATCGGTCGATGTGTTTTTGGAATTATTACTATCATAGTCAAAACGAAAAATGGTTGTAATTAGCTCCAATTATCAGCTTAATCTCGGAGTCTGCCACTTAAACCACCAATTAGAACCACCTGCGATGCGATTTTAATGGAGCAATCTTGAGACGCTTTTGTCCAATTCTTTACTCTCAAATCGCTGTTTTCAGAGTTCTTTAAAGCAGATTAATGAATAAAACATTCACCGGGGGCGGAAGCTCGCGGGGTTTACGCGTTTTAAGGTATGTCCACACTAGTGTGCTTTCATGTTCATCTTGCGTGTGCAATATTGATCGCCATCTTCTAAGAAGATGATGGATATACAGGGTGATCCATCCAAATGGGTCTGTATGGGGGGAAGTCAGAAACTATGAGAGATAGCGAAATCCGTTCTTAAGAACTGTTGGCTTCGATTTTAGATTAAATAATAATGGCATTCAAACTTTTTTTTAATCTCTCATGCATAATCGGGAATACTGACCCATTTGGATTGTTCACCCTGTATGTATATATACACATACATATATCAACACATACTTATATATATAAGAATCAAAGTCCTGACTGACTGATTTCAACGCACAGCCTAAACCGCTGGTCGTAGAAATTTGGAGGGTATCTTTGTCTTGATACATAGGGGTGTACATACTAAGAAAGGATTTTTTGAAATTCTACCCCTAAGGGGGTAAAAATGGGAAATTGTAGCCCACGCGGGTGAAACCGCGGAAAACATCTAGTTTTACGATAAGACTTTAAGCGATGGTGGCCGAACGGTAACGTGTGCAACTTACAAGGCGCCTACACCGAATTCCAATCCTCTCGACTTAACAAGTTATGTGCGGATTTTCCATCGCTCAAAACGGTGAAGGAAAACATCGTTAGGAAACCGGCATGTGTGGTAGATTACAGCCCACATACTCTCTCTCTTTCTCTGAGAGAAGGCCAGAGTCCCAGCAGTGGGAACTGGGCTGATGATGATTGATTTGATTGATGATGATGATGATGATGATGATGACGCATGCAGCTTATTGCCCAATCCTGTTATGCGTTTCGTAGATGTTGTTGAACTAGTTTAAGCGCATGCGTTATGGCGTTTTACGCCTGCGTCAGACGAAAACGCAAGATGCACGTGATAGCGCACTGGTGTGGACATACCTTTAGGCATTCGGGAGAGTTCCGGCCGGTGTCGGGGCGGCTTTAGTCTAGATTAAGGGATAAATGTTGACGTTCAATTTGTTAAGACTTAAGACGGGTCCGAGGGAGAGTGTTTTGCGGTAATTATTCTTAGTTATTACGGCACAATAGTAGTGGTGGGTGATTATGAGATGTAGGCTAATGGAATTGAATTGAATTTGTTTATTGTGATAAGAACGGCATGCCATTTACACTCATTACACAAAAATTACTGAATAGCCTAAACATGTAGCTAAAACTGTTTGGAATCATTCGACTATGAAAATCTCTCTAAATATCTCGATTAATAATCTGATGATCGATTTGTGTTCGCGTCGGTTTCGGTTTTGGAAATAAATATTTTGTACATAATTTTTAACTTATTTCAGTGTTTTTATTTATTTTGTTATTAAATAGAGTAATAATTCTAGAAGGGTTTTTCATCACATGTATGAAACCCTAAAAGTCTGAAAAATACCTTACGTAATACGTTGTTATTTAGTTCTTATAGGGCTGCGTTTGACCACAAGTCACCTGATCTAAAGTGACGATAATTATAGTCTATGATGGCGCCACACTACACCTAGCTTGGGAACAGGCACTCACCTAAACATCGCGTTATTATTTTAATAACAAGCGAGGATATATTGTGATCAGAGAACCTCCTTATCTCATAAAAGCACTTAAACACACGCGATGAAAGCTCGTAAAACCTCCATTAGCCCTCTTCAGCCCATCTGGTGCCCTCGAATGGGCTCCAGAAAATTTTAAAGTCGTAACAACCCTAACACGTTTAAAGTATACTGTTGAGTGTTTACGGAGTAGCCCTTCGTTATGTAAAGAAGGATGGGTGTAGGGTTGCCACAGTGCGTTACGTCATTGAAATAACCTTATTAGTAAAACTTATGATCAAATATCGATGACAAAATAGCTTGGGATTGTAGTGAACTTGCTCCAATTCAATATGTTAGTAATAAGAAAAGAATTATACATGTGATCGCGACCAAAAAAGTAACCTACCGGGAATATCTTGCCCGTTCTTTTCCTGCTCTTAAGAGGTTGCAACAGGCGAAGCTAGTTTTAAATTTGACGGTTTGAAGTGATGTTGTATCCTACTAAATAAACATGTTTTGTGTATTGTACAATACATGTCCAGATGTCGCGTGGCGCTTACCTTCCACGAAATAGAACTTCGTCTCACTCAATAACTTTCACATTTATAACATTAGTGTGATTAAATGTGGACCACATACTTGATTTTTCGAAAATGTAAAGCCGATAGCGTTGAAGGGAAAAAAAATAGCATCTCGCCCATTCCCCTTTTCGATTCCCATTCCCGAACAATGGCTACATTAAAGGAGGTTTATTGTCACATGAATGTAATAGAAAAGTGAACGTGCGACAACCCTACGTGCGAATCATAGAGCCCTCTATTAGACCGTCTCGGGTCTCGGGCGCTTCCGGTGTTTTCTTTCCGTGGGCCGTTCGGGCCTCTACCCTTTCAATTCAATGAACTTAATACAATATATGTATGTATGGCAATTGACGTGATGGCAATGCTATGTCTATGTATGTGACCTACCCGATTAAAAATAAAAAAGGACTTTTTCGGAGGCAATTGAACTGGCAACATAAATGTTTTGTGTTTCTACGGGTAATATTGTGTTATATTCGTGAATTATTAACCATTATGTGTTCCTTAATGTGTACGAGTGTGAGAAATTGAAATAAAGTTGTTAAAGTGACTTTTATATTTGCTCCAAAAAATCCGTGTATAGTTAAAGTAAAGTGCCACTTAAACGCTATCCTCTTTGACCCGGCTTGTTGCTGGGGCCCATCATCACACCATCATCATCAAAAAAATAAATAAACAATAATAGTTGTAATGACTATTCCCAGCTGAGCAGTTTGAGCAGTAAGGAAGTCGCGGGTATTCCCTACTGCTCAGCTATTCCCAGTTGAGTAGTCGCAATGTAAACGTATGAAAAGGTATATAATATAGTGTTTTGATGTTATTAGTAATACGCTTATTTTTCAAGAATATGTGATTTGACGGTGACGGTCATTTGTAGAAAGAGTGAATTCGCCATATTCGCCCTTTTTACAAAACACGGACAAAAAGTCGATATTTTTAAAATTTTCGCTCCTTAAAAGGAAAACAAAACTACGTCTCTCTACCTAAATTATAAATGCTGAAATATACCCGAGCGAAACTTTAACTCAAAATATATTTCGAAATTACTTTCTCTAAAGACAAAGCTTATTTAATCAGTATGAATTTAGTGTAGTTGAATCCCAGCTTTACTTCGGCAGTCCTTATAGCTTCACTTACAAAGGACTCTGTAATCCTAATGAATATTTGTATGGATTTGGTTCTGCTCGAGCAATTCGTCTGGGCGTTAGCTTTTCAGGTATTATTGGAAGTCTAGACGGCTAATTAATGTCAATCTTAAACTCAGGGTAACCTAAAACTTGGGAAAAAGGCCTTACTGGGTGTAGGTCTGTCTGGTTTTTTTTTGGGAAATCGGTGGTGTATGAACAAATTTTATTACATTGTTTGTTACTTAGTTAGTTACAAATTAAGCTAATGAAAGCATGTTAAAAAAGAAGGGTGCGCACTGTACAGAATACAGATTTTTAAAAAACGTATTGAACTAGCTGTTTCGCGCGTGGACTACAGTTTATCGCGATAAAAATTATGTTACGTCCTTCCCCAAGATAAAAATTGTCTCCGTACCAAATTTCATCAAAATCGGTTCAGCTGTTTAGTCGTGAAAAGGTAACAAACAAACAGGTTAATTTTGTATGTATTTATAATTTTAATAACGCGAATAGCGTGATATGATTGATTGATTGACTGACTCACTGATTCTGTAACGCTGTATATAAGGTTGGAACGATGGAAACAACCCGCGCACCCTCTAATATAACATCATACACATCAAACAGATAAAAAATGATACAGGTAGGTAAGTATGTAACTATTTCTAGATATTAAAAGTGGGCCGATTTATTCCCACCTATTTCCGTACCCCACTCGGCCTGTGATAGTAATATTGAAAATAAATCCATTCCGAATGTGCCCATTAATGGCCCATGGGAAATCGGCGCCGCGCCGCGGTGGCGCGTCGTCGGCACCATTCTAAATAATAGCTTTGTATCTAGTAGTATCTACTCTATAGGTAGATAGGTAGAAAACTTTTCATTCAGATCTATCTGTTTATTTATCTGTTGCGTTTAACCAGAAATCACCTGATGTTAAGTGATGATGTGGTCGAAGGTGGCACTCGAGTGGGGCTGCCGGAACTCACCGAAAGGTGCTATTTTTAGCTTTATGACTAGCTAGGAGAACACTAGAAAATGCCCTACCAAGCTATGGTTTCATCACGAGGGTTTTCCTTCACCGAAAGCTCAAGCTCATTAGCTATTTATCGCAAGTCAGATATCATCGCTTTAATACTGCCGAGAGTTATGACGACTTGTATAGTGTATAGTATACCATGGATGCTAAGTTATAAATTCAATAAAGTAGTCAATCTCATCATCATCATTATCAGCCTGTATCAGTCCACTGCTGGACATAGGCCTCTCCCAAGGTACGCCACTGAGCCCGGTCTTCGGTTCTTCTCATCCAACTACTGGCAGCCACAGCCAGCCAGCCAATCTACTTATCCGTAATCAAAATAGACTACAACACCAGACAGTAATTATTCATCAAAATAAATTTCCCAGATAATAATTTACGAAAATGTTGAAATTCTTCGAAGAAGTAACCAGTGAATACAATCGGAATATTTTAGGGCGGCTCGTTTTGAAGAAACTTTTAATGAAGTAGTTGAATACGGAATGAGGCGGGCCCACTGGGACGCCGGAACACCGGGACGATTGTAAAATACTACAAGTTTATTTATTTATGTACATTACTGATTAGATCCTGCCGGCTGCCCCAGCGGCGTGACGTCACAGTTTCTTTTAGTTAGAGAATTAGATCGTAGTTTACGTTGTTTTTCATTTCATTACATTGCGCGAGCGAATATTTGTTTTGAGTAAATGTTTTGTTCGGTTACCGATGTGCAGCCGAAGTGTGTTTGTAGAGAGAGAGATAGAGAGAGAGAGAGAGAGAGAGAGAGTAAAGAAATGCAGAATGTTTGTTGTTCCCTGATAAAATATGTGTACTAAAAAAAGTACAGTAAAAACACAGCCCGTGGGTTCATTCGGAGCCAAGTCTATACATATATAGATGTATGTATCATAGTACATACATATATATATATATTTATACAAAATTAGCAGTTCCCCGCACGAACTACAATTTTATTAAACACGATAAAAATCCTTTGCCAAATCCTATGTCCTTCTCCAGGGTTCAAACTATCTTCACACCAAATGTCATCAAGATCGGTTCAGACGTTTAGTCGTGAAATGGAAACGAACAAGCAGAGTTACTTTCGCATTTATAATTTTATAGTAGGTATGGTGTTTTTTGTGATACACAAAGTATCTAATTTTACAAAAAGTGCAATCTATAAAATGTCTGAAATGTTTTTGAATCAAAATGACAAACTATACAGTAAAACAGCAAACTAACTGGCTTTGACTTTCATAAATGGGTAGATACAACGAAATGAACGGAGAAAGGTTATCGCCTACGCCTACCATTACTACACAAGTCGAACGGTCATCGCTAGTCTAGACAGAATCTGTCTAACTAATTTATTCAACAACTCCTATTTATAACGAAACTGCTTCCAGCCAGTGTTTTACGCTTAAGGGCGACCCAAGCCTCAGTTACATGTGCGAATAGACCTCTATTGCTCTCTCTATCTCTCGATATGGCGCTCCATGAAACAAGTAGCAATGTACGAACGCCGTCTACCGCCGAATAGACGTAAGTAATCTATTTTTTTCATTCGCAATTCTTTCGAGAAACATACATTTTCAAAAACCACATACCGTTGTAATAAATAAGATTATTTTGGTTTTCGTATAAACTTTATGTGTATGAGATGAACTTAAGTGTCTTTTTACAGACGCTACCAGATTTTTCCTCTTTTTAATCTTGGTCATATATTATATACTATATTTTTTTAAAAACAGTAATGTGAAAGGATTCGTCTCAATTCATCTCTTAATACAACGGTTATTTTGCATTTTGATGGTGCATATTATTGCTACTCAATTAATCCGTTTTTGGCAGAAAATATTACCAGAAATGCCATTCTTTGTCCACTGCCATCGCTCAATCTAGCCACCTACCGTCTCCAAGGGTACATAATTTGGGTGCGCCACTTGAAATCAAATTATAGAGGCGCGACAACTTTGGGATTCTTGCATCGGGGGGACGGAATATATATTTATATAGAACCCCAGGGCACTGTTGGAGTGAACCGTTGCCTATCTCTAAACAAGTGGCGATGGAACCAACGGTAGCCTATATAGCTCTACGCGATGCTGATTTTTAAAAAGGGTCAGAATTGCTTGCGAAATGTGGTCTTACATTTTACAGAGTTTTTGACCACAAGACACCTGATGGTAAGGGTCAAAAGTGGCGCCATAAATTGCAGTCTTTCAAGATGGGTGTGAAAAGAGTTCATAAGAGTCAGCAACAGATCGGAATCGCCCCTAGTGTTGCAAATGTCCATAAACGATGGTGACCGCTTACCATCAGGCAGGCCGTCTGCTTGTTTGCACTCTATTATATATTAAAAAAAGTTAATTGTTAGATTTGCACCCGAATTTTGGAATTTTGTATTTTTGGCCGTGCCAGTCTGACCGCTAGCTGCTTCGCCAGCGCTAAGCGTAAGAAAGTCAGACTAAACTTCCGTCACTGTCCGGCAGTAACTGCCCTCGGCAACTCTTCAATAGTGGAATAGGCACCGGGGGGCCTGCGGCGGACGTTTTGATTACGTATTGATTCCTGTCGAGGGTCGCCACTTGGACGGTAATTAGAATTTTTGATAACACCCTGTTCACATTACTAATGGAATCGGGTTCCTAAGTTACGTTCGGATATCAATGGAATATATTTTAATTTTTCGTCTATAACCCAAACAAATCAGTACCAAAAAGCTATTGTATTGTTATTAGGCTGAAGAAAAGATACCTTATTGAAGAAACAGATTTTAAATATAAATATAATAATGACGAAGTGGACATTATTTCTAAGACATCTTTCCTTTTACTTTTCTTTGGCCTATTTGGGCAGCTATAAGTCATAACACCATAATGTTTATGGTTAAATATGTAGTTTTACAAGTGTTTAGAACTCTCCTTGTAAAAGGTGTAAATTAGACTATTTATGAATAATGAAGTATTTAAAACTAATTATTTTAATAGCTATATTTTACCAAACTAATTGATTTATTTCTTGTTTCAGGTAAATATTGAAATTTTCTGAAGCTTCCATCTCTCCCATCTCTCCGCGCAGACAAGTATATCGCTGTCAGGTTTGAATAAGTTTAAGACTTAATGAGTTTTATTTTAGCTGGAACATGGTAAAAAACCCAACAAACCATTTTAGAGACACTATTTTTGTCGCGGCGTTTCCAACAGGGTTTGAAATTCTCCCGGTCCCGCTCCGTACACACGTGCAAAAAGAAAAGAAAAGAAGAAAAAAGTAATCTAGCGGACACGCGCGGCACGTTCGTGTTTTGGTGTAGTGATGGGCCAACTCGGAATAAATTCAACTCGAGTCTTCTCGAATTAAAATCCACGCAACTCGAGTCAAATCAATTGGAATTGGCAGGCAGGATAAAGCTAACTAAATGTTTTTTGATACCACTTTACGCTATAACTATTGAACCGATTAGGATGAAGAATGGTATGTAGCAGGTAGCTGGAGACCTAAACTAATAATAGGCTTTTCACACCGAAATTCCTCGAGTAGGTTCGGAACTACAGGAACTACAGTACAATTTGGGAGTCTTCAAGTCAAGAGTGAATAGGTATCTTCTAGACAAGCATGCTCCATCGTCGGCCACGTCTTCACTTATCACCAGGTGAAACTGTGGTCAAATGCTTGCCTATAGTGTATAAAAAAATAAAAATAAAACTACGCGGGTGAAACCTCGAAGCTACTTTATTTACTTTAGTTATTTACATACTATATCTCAAATTCATCCACCGACCGACTCGAGTTCGTGAGGTCTGACTCGAGTCAATTCGAGTTGATCGCGACTCGAGTTAATTCGAATTGCGAATTCGAGTTGGCCGATCTCTATTCTGGTGTAGCGACAGAACTGCTTGCGCCACTCGCCTCGCCACTCGCCCCGTGCGGACGCGGCGTGCTTGAATAACAAATTGAATAAAGTAAATAGGTCGGAGGCGAAAGATCGCTTGTTGTTTTAAAGCTAATTAAAGGTTGCGTGGTATTGTGTGAATGAGGGGTCAAGTGTATGTAGGTGAAGTACATCATGACAGGGAAATTACCTTCTCTCCGGCCTTTTTTATTTAGGGTGATTTTGCTATGATCGGATAAAAGTTATCTTACTAATTCTAGTGTCTGCCTGGCTAGCTACTAAATCTGTCGCCATGTAACTGTCGGTGTGTTTTGGTCCCATTTGAGCGCCAGTTTCCAATCCTGTTGTAGCGTGGTGCCACCTTCGACCACCTTGATTTGTGGTTAAACGCTTACTTGTAACTTAAAATGTAACTGGTATGGAATAGGTAATCAATTGAATTACATACCTATTCTTCTTACAAACTCACTTATTTCAACCGAGTCAAATGTATTTTTTTATCGATATTTTTTATTGGGTGAAGAACTACTATTATTACTATTAAAATTGCACATAGCTTAAGTATATTTATTGTTTGTTTTTTTAGTTTGTCTGATTTATACTCAGTGTGTCGCGTTGTGATTGTGAATAGTTCTCTTAATATTAGATTCTCTCCAGGAACTACCCCCATCTCCAGTCGACGAACTTGGTAATTAATATAAGATTGCTACATATTTCTCATAGAAAATTAAACCTTGTACCGAAATGTAGAGCACAAACAACACGCAAATGTAACTCTTAATCAGTACAATATAAAGTTAGAATTACGTTGACGAGAGTTCAATTTCAAATATTAATAACTCGCAAGATTGTTTCGCGAGCAGTACGCGAGAAGTAATATCACAAAATTCTTATTTGACATCAAATAACGCGTTCGGAAGTGTCATGTTTTTGAGGGAATGTTAATTAAATTTGTATGTAAAAGATAATTGAGAAAGTACTTCGTAATTTTCGCAAACTGCGGTTCTTGAACAGTATTAAAATGTTGAATGTCTTGCCTTGGGTTGTCCCGGCGCGGCTATAGCTGGGTCGCATCGTAAAGATAATTTTATTATGAAACCTTTTAAGTGAAGTTGGTCGTCAAAAGTTTGTAAAGGTTTGTTTTAGTTCAATTTTGCGCTCTACAAATTGGTTTAGTATTTTTTATGACTTTTTTAATGAGAAAGTACGCATGTAATCCTAACGTACCTACTCGTTTCATCTCGGTTACCAACTAACGAATGTAGAAAAGGAAACGTTGGCATCTTGTTTATAGACAGAACTCGAGCAAGCGACGCGTCGCCGACTGCTTAACCGCACAGAGCTTGGGTTTACTCAGCTAACTACCACCCCCCAGAAGTGCATGGCAAACTGAATGGCGGCGTGCTTTTGTTATTTGGCGCACTGCCTGACTAATAGCCGTTCATGGTGACGTTCAAAGGGGGAGGCCTATGTTCAGCAGTGGACTTCTTCCGGCTGATGATGATGATGATGATGTACGGCCTGACGCAACCACACTGTCCACGGTCCCTCTAGAATACTGAGTAAACTCAAGCTCTGTGCGGTTAAGCAGTCGGCAACGCGTCGCTTGCTCGAGTTCTGTCTATGAAAACACACTTGACCTTGTTCGTCCTATTCCCGGACGTTTGCGATCGATTTGCGTCGGAACATCCTGCATAAGTCTGTCTTCTTTCGTACGAGCTAGCGACCAACTTAGTTGTTGGAGTTTTCAGGCCGATCGGATACTTCTGGCTTGGATTTACGATCGATATAGCCGGGAGCGTGTGTGTTGAGCGATGGTGGCCGAACGGTTAGTAGCGGTGGCCGTTTTCTAAAAAACGATGCCAAATAACGATGCCAGTACCCGATGCCGGCATCCGATTCCTTAGGCATCGAAAAACGGATGCGCATCGAAACGTCTCGTGCGTTGCTCGGCATCGGCACACATCGGCATCGGCATCGCCGCACGGCATCGGCAACGAAACGGCGCGTCGTTTCGATGCCGATGCCGATGCCGCATCGGCATCGGGCATTCGGGCCTCATCGATATCGTGGTCTCGGTCGTATTCGGTCATAACCGCATAGTATCTTTCAACGCCATCTATTGTATTTATATGTAACTACTATGTATAGCGGAATTTATATTTTTCTTACTCTCGATTAAAAGTTTTGAAACCTAAAAATCTATATAGATGGCATGACGTTACTTATCACAAGGCCGAATGTAGTAATTATTTCCCGTTTTATACTTTTTCACCATAATATTTATTGTGGGATGATAAAAACTTTTTTAACAATCTGAAATTATTATTCTTGATTCTATCACACAATCTTATCGCTCACGCTCGCACCAGTTTCTATTATCATAATATCTTGATCTACGCAACTCTAGGGATGTGAAAAATAATCGATTTTTATATTAATCGATTATTTTTTTCTTTTAATCGATTTTTAATAATCGTTTATCTAAATTTGAAAAATCGATTTTTTACTTACTCTCTAAAATTAAATCGATTTTTTTTACTTTAGGTAATTTTATTACAATGTACAAAAAAATGTAACTTTTCGAATAGTTGGGAAAAAAATATTGAATAAAATCGATTATTTTTTATTTAAATAATCGATTTTTTACAAATCGATTTTGTTTAAAGAGATATAAATTGATTATTTATTAATCGATTTTTTTATCTCCTAGTCACATCCCTACGCAACTCAACACTGTTACGATGCCAAATAACGATGCGGGCATCGGATGCCGGATCTCCGATGCCGGTGCGGATCGATGTCGTAAATATCCGAAAACGCCCATCGCTAACGGTTAGGCGTGCGACTTACAAGAAGCCGACACCGAGTTCGAATCCTCTCGGCCCCGCACCTATGACTCAATAAGTTATGTGCGGATTTGCCATCGCTCAAAACGGTGAAGGAAAACATCGTGAGGAAACCGGCATGCCCAAGAACTGCAACATTCGAGGGCATGCGACATCTACCAACCCGCACTGGGCCAGCGTGGTAGATTACAGCCCATACTCTCGCTCTCTCTGAGTGAAGGCCAGAGTCCCAGCAGTGGGAACGTGAAAGGCTGATAATGGTGATAGCCGGGATAGTTTAACGAGCTAACGATGAGCTTGAGGAAGTCATAGCATGGTTTTTAGTGCTAGCCTGGCTAACTACCATCCTCATGTTAAGAATCTGTCGTCGAGCACTTATAGATGTGTTTTGGCAGTCCCACTTAAGATTCATAATCCAAACGTAGTGTGGCGCCACTTTGGACCGCATCGTCTCTTAACATCAGGTGACTTTTGGTATGTATGAAAGAAAAAAAGTACCTTCCAATCCTATATCAGTTAAATTTGCTGTTGCTGAGTATAAAATCGTGAAACCATAGCTGAGCGTTATTACAGAAGACTATGACATATTGTACATTTTGACGTTGGAGCGTATTAACCCAAGTATAAGTAGACTTCTACTCATTCATGTTCCCGGACGAAATTCTCTGACTCCATTGCGCAATGGAGTCGGTTAAAAATCTGCAGTCCTTGAATTGCAATAAGAGGTATCCGAGCAAGTTTTAGTTGAAAAATATACCTTTAGAATTATGTTGCTCTGATAAAATAAGAAAATTATTTCTAAAGCGATCACGTGTACACATTTCCAGTTCGTCGTCACGGCTTCACGGCTTCAGTGCACGGGTGGTTAGTTCATGAGTGCACTCCAAATTGAATGTTGGCGTCTACACTACTATATAGGTTATTCGACGTGTAAGACTGCTCAGAAACTAACGTGACAACGTGTCGCCTGACGGCTTGATTGGATTCGATTACGTCAACCTGCACTATATTTTGATCGATAGGAGCTGGTAGTCTTAAAGCAATTTTGCTCTTACCTGCAGTAGTATGATATTCTATATAGTCATAAAATAATAGATAATAGATATTTTGAGCTAATCTATTTCCAATAAATATATTTTTATTCATTTTATAACATTGAGTTTTTTAATCTATCTCTCGAAAACGCTGTACATATACCAGCCTAAAATATAATCAACGACAATAACGTTCGGTTCATGCCATTGTATATTTATGACTCAGGTTTTGTCCAAATAAAAAACATACTATCTTAAAAATAAAGTTGACCGATCACACACCTTCAAAAGCCGTTAATACTTTACATGTCAACACAAAAAGCACTTCCTCGTAACATTCATGACCTATAATAGTGTCACGTTCCCTCATGACGACGTCATCCGTCATAGTGTCGGCCCAGCAAGATGGATCGTCTGAGAACAGCCTTAGATTTGATATTGTTTTTTATTGCGTGTCTGGGATAATTTCTTTCTTTATTGTGACCTGTGAATGCCCCAGAGGTCGTATGCAAAGCGACAAGTCTAACCACTACAAAGTTATTTTTAAACCTCTTTCCGGCATAAGCTCCCCACGAAGTTAGATTTCGAATTATCGCTCGTTATTGACCCGTATCAATTGTTATTTTCTACTTGTGAGGAGAAATACTAAGTATATTTCAATGTCATATCAAACAAAACTGCCTTACTGAGATGGCGCAGGGACCCAAAGTGAGTCTTGGCCTCCGATACTCACTTTGGGTTCCTGCGCCACTTCACGACACGACGTCACTTCACTCTCTCCTGCGCCACCTCCTGCTAGTCCTCAACCTGGAGTGAGTGCAAATCCTTCTTGATACCGCATTAGGCCAAATTCTTCTAATAGTATTACTCTAAAACGCCATAACGGATCTCCACCAGCTCATTTCCCCCAATTTCTCACGGTTTCCCATAATAATCTGTAACAGTGGGAGTTAAAGTGTGCTTTATTAATGGTGCCCATAGCGGCGTGGCGGAAAAACGCCGCGTCATCAATATCCCGGCCGCCGTCGCGATCACGTAGAGTTTTCATATTTCACGGAGTTACGTGCCTCTACCAGCTGGAAACAACTCAACTTGGAGCTGGTTTTTTTACGTTACGAGATATTTTAAATTGTGCGTCTCATTCCACGCAGTTTTGTTGTTTATGGTATGATTTAATCAAAAAAAATAAAAAAATCATAGTCAAAAATGTGTTTTTAGTAAAATACAACATGTGATCAGAGATCACCTTAAAAAGTGAAACTTGAGACTGGTTCCAACGTCCTTAGATCGGCAAAAGAATAGGCAAGTAACTTTTTGGACACGATCACATTTACAATTTTTTTTCTTATTACTAATTGAGCAAGTTCTCTACTAATTTTGTACTAATTTTATTAACGTTATTCCACTATGAAACGTAGTACGTTGTTAATACTGAATTGGAGTTTTTATTCAATTGGATTAAGTTGGTTTTAAACACATATAATAACAATATAAACATTTTGCATTGTTATCGAGATAGCAAGTGAAAATTCACGTAAATGAACTGTTGTGGTTTAAGCATCAAAAAATGCCGTAACTCGCGCCAATGTCAGAAGCCTTTATTCAGCCTCTGAACGTCCGCCGCCTCGTGTGTGTCAAACATTTCTCCTAAATACTTTTTACTACGCAAGCCAGTTTTTTACAAAACGACGAAAATTCTTTTGTTTCAGAATGGCTGCCAGTTGAAAACAATGTGAATTCCGCACGTGACTTTGTTCTAATATTTTTTCTCGTGTCGGTTGTAATGAACATTATATTAAGAAAATAACGTTAGATAAAATGAAAAATGATCACATTTCAATGTTACATGAGTGTCGACTGATATACGAGTATGTGTAAGTGGTTAAAAAGGCGCCCCTTATCTTTGTATCTCGCACATAGCGACAAGCGCCGAAACGTGTTAAAATATTGGTGCCGAAACCCGACCAGTATCTACCACTCCCTAGTATAGGTTTTGATGATATTCCGATACGTCTGTCAAGTAACTAGCAGTTTGGGTTAATTCATCATCATCATCATCAGAAGAAGTCCACTGCTGAACATAGGCCTCCCCCTTTGAATGGCTATTAGCTATTTGCATCCATCGGCTCCCTACGACTCGGTACACCTAGTGGGTGGCCTACTTACAGAACGTCTTCCGGTTCGTTTGCGCCACTAGAGAACCTTTCTTCCCCATTGCCTTAATTACTAAGGGCTATAATCGAGATATCTCAAGACATCTACATAACCGAATGATTCCATTGGTATGATAATCGTCCACCGCTGAAAGTAACATTTGTAACTATGAAAACTGACACTAAGGAGAGGGTGGTAGGGGTGCTGCCCGTTCGTGTACACGGAGAAAAAAGACCTTCAGAAAAACAGAAGGAATCCCTTTTGACTCAGAAGCAAAACTAAGGTAAAACAATGAATTTGGAAGTTAAGACTCAGAAGGAAAGTCAGGAATTTTTTCTCAATTTTTTACCTATGACCTATATATACCTTCTAATACGTCTTGCCACCGCCAAATGTTTCCCGCTGTAACACGAGTGACGCGTGATTGACGAGCCGCCAGCACGAGTGTGTTCATCTTAATTCAGTTCGACGGTCTGGTGTGCGGGGCGTAGTCGTTGTTACAGCGATGATTGCGAAATGTAAAACGCTACATCTCATGCCGATCTTTGTCGCTTATGAGCGATCCTAAAAAACTGCTTCGAAAAAAGCTTCACTTCAAGTCCACAAGTCACCTGATGTGGACTTGAACTTCGAACTGGCTCTCAAGCGGTGCTGCCGGAACACACAGATAGCGGTCCGTGGCGACAGAGTTCTTTCCGAATTGTGTTTTAAGTAGTTTTAGCTGCGTAAGCCTAATGAAGAGCATCAAAATGTATTGAAAGGCAGCTGTATACAAAATTATTCTAAACGAAAATCGCAACTGACCTCGAAGTTATATCTACATGCTTATCATTGTCGTCATAATATCGGTAATGCAGCGACAAAATATGCTTATCACTATTTTCCAAATGCATACCAGATCTGCGAATATTTGTGTTCGAAATGCTTAGGAAAATTGGTGTCGTCATCATCATAGGCGAGTTATTACCAACCGTGCCGCCCGCTACTCGCGTTCTCTGAGGCCGAACCCTGCGTGTTTGTTTATTATTTCCCCAAGTTTCGTCTCTCTCTGTAGTTATTGAAAGATTTGCGCGCACGTCAAAGGCGCGCTGTTTCCCGCTGAATTGATGTCTTTTTACGCCGAGACTGTTTTTCTTTGTTTTGTAATAACGGGATTTTGTTTGACTGTTATTAGGTGGAGGAAATAAATGGCGGGAAAGTCATTGTGGCTGTCGTAAATCCACTTTTAAGATTACACTTTGTAAAGTTTTCTTTTCTCAGCGGTGGTAACTAATTGATATAACCGAGACAATTATTTATACTAACAATTGATTTTAAAGTTAGTAACTAAATAATATTCCTAATCGAATAACGTAACTAGATATTATTTTTTATAATCATAAATTAATTTCACTCCCGTCGTAAGTCATCGCGGTGCAAACTACTACGAGTTAACACATCTCACTCCGCGAAAACAAATCGATCATGATTATGATATGAAGGCAAAAATTTATTTATTTATTGGAAACCGACAGCTTTTTACAATAACAAAGAATATACAGTACAATAACAATGGAACGCCAATTACAGGTTCTCACGAATACAAAAGCTATTAAGTAGGTATATAGGTATATAAACATGTGTGTGGTAACATGGTATATTAATCAACCTATACTTGGTAAATTTGCCATTGATGATGATGATGATGATGATGAATATCTGGCTTCGTAATCCTAATCTCAGGCAGCCGAGCTGAGCAAGGAAGCTGCACTCAATTTATCATCCTGCCACAGAGAGCGCGATCCACTTAACCTACATAAAACTGCACATATCTATAGCCGTACCTACTACAAGCAGATACCTAATCAAGGCAAGTCGTTCCCAAGCTCCGGCAGATGGTTAAATCGCAGACACAGCCGGGATGGCAGACTCTAGTCTCTAGACTCTAGTGCAGTCATACATCAAGCTGTCACAGCGAGTGACGGCTGTAAAGCGATGCGCTGGATATGTTTGGCTTTCGAGAATTTGTATGGTATAAATAAAAAAATAATTTCTGACTGATTGAGTGACATAACAACGCGCAGCCTAAATAAGTGGTGAAAGACGTCAAAGTCTCACTTCCTTTGGTAGTGTCAAAGGATTTTTTGTCAATCACGCCGTATGCAAAAGTTGCAGAGTTACTTTCGCATTTATATATTAGTATGGCTAACCATTTCCTGAGAGACTCTAAGTAATCCTTTTTATGTCTTAAGTCTTAACGTTTCTATTTACTTAGTTTCAATTTCTTAAATCAACAAGACAGTACAATAAATTAAAAAAAAACTGAAAACTCGACCACTTCTCGAATTAAATCCGCCACCGAGTGATAAATCTAGAAATCGAGTCTAGAAGTCTAGAATCGAAATCTAGAAGTGGTCGCGTGAACGACGGACACTCGGAAATCTGGGAGGGACATTAGGCGCTGCACCCTATCCATCAAGCTGTCAGCTCGCTCTGTGCAGCTGAGCTGGAGCGAGCCAGCTCGGGAGTACATGTAGGGCAGTTAGGGGAATTATGTATTTGGGAAGGGCGTTAGTTGCATTAGATTTAGATGTTTAGCATTACTAGCAGGATATACGGCTGTATTGAGAAATAGCGACCCGCTCACAGCTTCCATCACGGGTAAGTTTGTTGTTTTTCCTTCCAAACGTTAACACCTGACTATTATTTGACCATTTTAGGCATTAAGGTAAAATGCGAATGCCAAATTTTAGCGTAGGTCTTGTGGTTTTTGAAATTCCGTGATTAATTAGTCAGTCCGTCGGTCACTGGTATTACATATATTTCGCTTTTATATTTATAGAAAACCAGTTGTTTTCTGCAGCATCACCCGCGTGGAATACAGTTTATCGCAATAAAAAAGTACCTAATGTATATCCTTCCCCAAAGTCTAAACTATCTTCATACCAAATTTGATCATGTCTGTTTAGGAGGTGAAAAATTACGAACACACGCACGCTGTAATTTTATACATTAAGATAGGTGAGAAATTGTGGGTGATTTTTATTTTAACAGTACGATTATATATGGCAAAGTGAAGGAAATGTATCGAAGGATAGCGGTACGTGGTAACATTTGAATGGCTCTGATTATAAGTGCTGTAAGTAAGTATTATTTTGCTGACCCAAAAAAACAACAAAAAAAAGATCGTTTACACTTTTAAAAGGCAGTCTAAATATTAAAAAAATAGCACAAGAAAATAGCCGAAGGATGTAACTCCCATTAATATAATATCCGGGAAAAGTTAGCTACATTGCCAAACCCCTTTTACCTTCAGGGACGCTGTTTTTTTCTTCAATATTTCCTGTCACCTTGTTGATAAATTGTTCTTCGCTCGCGTTGTATTGAACACTCGTTAGTGAACCCGAAAGGAGCGAAAAAAGCGAAATCCCCAGAAGTTTACACTCTAACTTTGTATGTAAATCCTGTCCTCGATAATTTGGTTTATCCTCAAAGTTTGAACACAAAAATGCGAGAAAATGCGAGCGAAAACACATGTTTTGCTTTTTTTAAGATTTCCCTTTGATCTAGGAAAACGTGGTTTATTTGCTGTTTCTGCGTAAAATGATTTTTAAGGTCTTATATGTTTCGTGGCAATAATATGTGAAAACCATATTACTCGTATTTTCGAACGGTTTGCCTATAAGTTCATATGATAAGTGACGATGTGGACAAAAGGGGCGCTTCGCTACGCCTGGACTGGGGACTGACTTTCAAGGAGGCTACCGGGACTCACCAATAGGTGCTTGACGGCAGATTCTTAACTTGAGGGTAGCTTAGCTAGCCAGGCGAGCACTAGATATGCCCTACCACCAAGCTATGTCTATAAGAGTGTCCAGAGAAAGGAAGAAAACGAAAAATGACAGATTTCCCAAAACAATAACCTTTACCACCTCTCGGTACAAAGGTGACATAAACTAGCCGAGGTATCATATTTATAACCTCCCGGCGCGGCGGTCTCAGATTATCTGGTTTTATTTATGTGACGAGGGTGTTTTTGATGAAGGATGGCGTGCCGTTGTGTGTAATTTACGTGCTCTAAATCTTCTACAGGTTGCTGCGCTCCTGGTATCTGATCGCTGTTGTAATAAGTTTCGTAAAATATTGGCTAATTTATTTACTTATGTTACGAAAATATAGAAGAAATTTATTTATTAGGAGGTTCTTTCCCGTCCGATATCTTTTTTCTGCGCATGAATAGTTTCGCTTCCCCTCTTCATCATTTGAGCGGCCTGGAGTGGGAACTGGCTCTCAAGTGGGGCTGCCGGAACACACCGATAACTGGTCCTTAGCGACAGGTTCTTTGAGATAGCTAGCCAGGCGAGCACCAAGATCGATTTTTACCATCGCAGAAAGCACAAGCTTATGACGTCATATTTTGGTATTTCCAATACATAGCACGTCCGGTGAGTAAAATATAGTGCACTGATTGGTTTAGTTGGGAGTCCCACTGTGTTAA
Source organism: Opisthograptis luteolata (assembly GCA_931315375.2). Taxonomy (NCBI): domain Eukaryota; kingdom Metazoa; phylum Arthropoda; class Insecta; order Lepidoptera; family Geometridae; genus Opisthograptis; species Opisthograptis luteolata. The sequence continues at coordinate 10,617,631 of OV928053.1, read as the reverse complement.
GCATGTCGGTATTGATTTAGTTTGCTGTTTCAATTGATATAGCTTTTTCATAGATATAGATGAAGATGATATGTCAGTCCTATCATAACCTTAATATTATTTATTATTTATAACGCGCATTTCCATTCAGTGAGCAAACATTTCAGAATTTCCGGTCCATATTCGTGTCTAGATTATGACTCTAGTACGTCGAGCCCTGTTTGTCCCAAAAGCGCTTCCAACAGGATTACGTGCCGAATGTGCTCGAATACAAACAGATATATGGGTCAGGTTGTTTTGTGTCATGGACGCACGTAACCCGATATACTGGACTTGATTACCTAACTAAGTATTGTGGAGGATGGCCGAGGGCTGCTGCACTGGTTACGCGAATATAGAAGTGAAATTTGAACTGGCTGGATGTGCCAATTTAGTGGAATTGCATATTCTTCTTCTTTCATGCCAACTCTAATGACGTAGTTATCAGGCAGAATGAAGGACTTCCACATAGCTTTACGACTGATACAGCCGGGACCAACAGCTTAAAGTGAGCCCGGTCTTTGGCTCTTCTCATCCTACTACTGGCAGCCACTCGGTGCCGGGCGTCCTACACTACATTAGCCAAGTTGCCACTTACCACTGCAAATGGAATCAACGTCAGCGTGAAAATAAAAGAAGATCTGGTAATTTCTTTTAAATCTAGTACAATCGCCATGCCTTCAAACATCATAAATCCAGACTTGTTGTCAACGGTTCGATGGATAGCCATCAAGTTACATAATTAGGGCCGGTTGTACCGAGGTGGCCGGTCCGTCACTATCGTATTACGACCCGTGTCCAGTGACGTCATCAGTTACCACATCGTCACGCGATCCGCCATCGATCATCCCGGGGTGTATGCTGTATGCCATATGTACTATTACCGGTGTGGGCGAGATTTGTGCCGTTTGTCTTCGGAGAGAGGACGTTATGATAGACATTGAGGCAGGCTGTAATGTAATTGGCCATTTGAAATGGGATGGATGGAAATGATAATCTTGTGTTCTAACTTAGATTGGAAACATCAATTTTGCAGAAAACTAAAAGCATGGAGATAAAATTTGTTAAAGAACTTTTTAGCCGTATCAAAGTGCGTCGTATGTTTAAAGCGATCTTGTGACTAAATATTTTATTTGCTTCTCTCGTCAAAGCTAATGAATAATGCAAGGAGATGATCCGCCGGCGACTAACGACCCATCATGCAAATTGTGTATAGATCGTCTCGCTTCCGTACCCTGATATCTTGTTGATGTATTAATTTGTGACTTACATCCAAGTAGGGTAACTCTTCTGTTGTCATTCTCTTTGACGTCTTGATTACTGGCTGACAACATGGCTGATTGAAGTTACGATCTGTTTACATCCTCTGTTTCATAATTATGCATCTCAAGTGGGGGCGTGTAATCTGTAACTATATATGATATAATTTCTAATAAATCACTTGCTCTGGGACGCACACAAATGATCACTTCAGTTTAACTGTAATCAGATGAACATCTATCCTACTATAATATATATTATAAATGCGAAAGTTTGTGTGTGTGTGAATGTTTGTTACCACGTATCACCGTAACTACTTAACCGATTTTGATGAAATTTGGAATGGATATAGCTTATACCCTGGACTAAAGCAAAGTCTTTTTATCCCGGAAAAAGGTTCCTACGGGATATGTAGCCACTTATGTTTAGAATGAAATGATGACTACTAATATTAGTATTTATTAATTATTCGAGTCGAAAGTCGCCGGGCGCTACTCGGGCGACGACGAATCAACAAGTCAGTCGGCAGTGGGCACGGTGGACGTCCGACAGACAGTCGAATTGGTGCCGTTATTTACTAATTTGATATCAGTTTCGAATGATTCGAATGATTATGAAGACGAATAATTCAAGTGGAATCATTCATAGTCGCGCACCACTAGAATGAATGGTATAGGAGCATATACGGGACCGACAAAAAATCTCTCTTCTTTACATTACTTAAACTTTATCAAGCTCACGGAAATGGAACGATAGATTTACTTGACTAACAACTTAGTTAGACTGTTGTTGACTAAGTAGAATTGAGGGAAACTGTTTTTATTACTTAGCTTTATGCGTTCAAAACAGATTAACAAGAAGCCCGGCTTAAAGGCAAGGAACAGCTTATTAAATTCAAGATCACTAAAGATATTCTTAGCTCGGGTATGAGGAGTTCATTATTTTTTTTCATCAGCTCCGTTGTCACCGCCCACTTCTTACATACACATTTCGCGCTTCAATAAGCGTCCATACATCCTGAGATATCCTGCCGGTCCTTACAGTCGCGCTCGTTACAATGTACTCGTATCTGTATATCCGATAAACAACAGGGTTAACGTAACGCGAACGGATGCCGATGAATATCTCACTGAGCAGAAGTATATATGAACAAATGTGACGGTGATATGTGCTCGGAACATATAATGTACGTATAGAATTTCTTGAGTCTGCTTCATGGATGAAATAATTCTACGAGGGCGTCTTACGCGTCAAGGAGTTCTTGCTATAGTCGGAGGAGTGTCTATTAATAAACGTCTTTTATCTTATTTTGAATCATTCAGTACTAAGCAAGCAGTTTTGTGATAGAATTTTTAAAGGTTTTTGGGTAGTCTTCAATATATTCTGAAAAAGTAATATCAGACATCCGTTTTGATGACTACTTTGAAGTTTCTATCAAGTAGTGACAAGATGACTGAAGTAGGTGTGAAGCAGCGTCGCAAGAGAGTATGTAACACAGATAAATCCATCTGCGAAGACTTCCTAATCATAGCATTCTTGGTAGATTGGATTCATCCCTAAAACATACCCTGGAAATCATCATGACGGTATTGAGTTTTACTACAGCAATGTGCGGCTTACTTCTCCCCAGTTCCCAATCGTTGAAATCAAGACTGTTCTCTTTGAAGTGTCAATTAATTATTCAACCGCCATGCAGTGCTGTGCAAACATTTCTGTATTCCGGATTGAAACGCAATTTTTCCAGTGAAATTACGTCTAATCTGATATCTCAGGAAAGCGAGCTCAGTCCATTGCTCAGTAGGATTTTGAACTGTTGATGTTCAAAATTCTGGGTAGCACTGAACTGTAATCGGCTAGCGTGGTGCTTACCATAAGGCGAGCGTCTTGCTCGTCTCATCATAAAAAAACCGACATTCTTGGCCAGAGATGTCTCAAGTCCATGTTAGTGTAAATTGTCTTTTGAAGAGCTTGAAACCAGCGAGCAGTATAAAAGCTCTTCGCCCGAGGGTTTCCATCGCCTCGTCTACTACACACGAGTGTTCTTGAAGTGAACACGCCCCTTCGTGTTTTCGCAAAGCTGGCCAATTACTAGATGGTTCGTCGGCACGTGTGTTTCTTAACTTCATACAAATACGTTACCTCTAATTGAAAACAGTTGTGCTTGTTCAAAGTTTGGTAGCTACTAGCTACTTAGCCTCAGATGTTGATGACAGATATACATACTTACCTATTTGTTGTTATTTGGCATATCTCTTTTGCTTATAAAATAATAATTGATAAATAGCGCTTTTACTCATAAAACATTGTCTAACATCAACTAGGACCATCGCCAAAGTTACCAGGCATTTATAAATACGATACAGCTACCGTATGTATACCAGGCAATCAGCAGAACCGTAGAGCAAACCCGCCGTAACTCTGGCCTTAAGCTCACATGTCGAACAAATCCTGGTCATTTAGATTATGCTCATTGTTATGGGATCGCCGTTATTTTGATGTGAACCTTCTCCTGCTCATTGAACTGTTTGATTCAACCCTATCACTTCGCGTATAAAGTTTGTTTTACCTCGACTAAAGGTTTCACGTTTGTTATTCTATAAATTGTATCCTACTTGCACCAGTATAAGGTTCATTTCTCTTCATTTCAGATTGACGATTTCTTGTCTATTTTGTCTTTAGATTTATCAGAATCATCTTCGGAGCCCGGTCTATATGGTTTGTTTTCTTTAACATCAACTGATGGTCCTTTCGTTTTCCTAACGTGCCTTTCGCTAAAAACATTCTTACTGTGTGTGTGTAAGGTTTGATTTCGTTTGTTCTGCTGTTCTTAGGTTGTCCGTATGATCAGGGGGCCTACTTCAATCTCTTAAATCAGCATTATTTTAATATTACATTGCTAATCGATACCATGAAGTTACTAAAGTAATATTACTTTAATATTGAAGACGCAGAGACGTTTTGGTGACGTCACGTTAAATCGTTCATTCAAACAACATTACTTTGGTACTCTGAGGTGACTTTTGACATAAAGCAATATTGTTTTTATGTCAAATTTAGCGATGATAAAAAAGTTACTCGCGCGCAGCTGAAATAACATTGTTTTCTATATTTTATTAAAGAAAACCTATAATTTTATTCTAAACAGTAAGTGAAAATTAACTAAACGTTTTGTTTGTGTAATTCTTTAAAATGAATGTGGTTTAAGTGTACCTATGCAACATATATAAATGTGATGTGATTGTAGATGGCTGATGAATACGAGCTATTTGAGTTTTTGGAAGCAGACAATAGTGAAGGCCACTCGTCGAGGAAGCAGCGTCGGAGAGAATTGCGTGACAAGTGTGATCCATTCAATTTGGACGAAGCGGAGTTCACTAAGCGATATAGGTTAACGAAAGAGCTGACGCATAATCTATGTGACGAGCTTAGGCCTCTCATAAAGGAACCTACAAAATTAACAGATTTGTCTGTAGAAACAAAGGTATTATATTGATTAACCTATAAAATAATACTATATTTTATGTGGCATCAATACAAGTTTGTTATTCTCGCATTTTATAGGTACTGACTGCTTTGTCGTTTTATGCGACTGGTTCCTACCAACGGCCTACAGGCAGTATTGAGGGTCATTTCATTGCTCAGCAGACTGTCTCATCAGTCATCACACAAATAACTGGTTGCCTTAATGCCGCTCACATTAGGCAAAAATATATCTGCTTCCCAGCCAGTGACCAAGACAGAAACAGAATTAAAACAGAGTAAGTATGTGTATACATAATATAATTTTCTCCAATGTGTTTCTACAGTGACTAACCAATTTCCTAAGAAAAATGTACTTACCTGTCTGGTATATTATAATATGCTTTGCTTAACAGAGAAAACGAAAATGAAAAACATCATGTTTGAAAGAAATTTAACTGTTTAAAAAAAATTAACATACCCAATTTTCCCTTCCAGATTCTACAATAAATTTAAAATTCCTGGGGTCTTAGGTTTGTATCAAATATTTTTCTCAAATGCTAGATGTAGTTTATAAAAACTAATACAATTAATAAGTATTAATACAAGCTTATTTGTTTCCTTAGGTTGCATTGATTGTACTCATGTGGCTATAGTACGCCCTGCGATCAATGAAGAGCGCTACTATTGCCGGAAGCATTACCATTCGTTGAATGTTCAATTGGTAAGTTATAATCAATGTATGCATTTATTATTCCAATTTAATTTCTAAACCTTAATAGAACTATAGTGCTGAAACAAGTATTTTCCAAAATATTACACCCTATTACATTGTAAGCTACATAACTATTATTTGAAAGCGAGATCAAAAATATGAATTAAATAGTATAACCAGAAAAACAATTTAGCCAACTACTATTTGTTCACAAAAACAAAACAAAAAATTTGGTTTATAGTAGGATACGAAAATAAAAATAACTTAACATATTATGTACTAGAGAGTAAAATAACTACTAAAATAAAACTACTAAAATTACTTTAAGATAATTGGAGGCGCTGCGGTACTCAACGGTACTTAAAATTTCATAGTGTTTTATTCTCTTTGGCAGCTCTACTAATCGATTGTGAATGAACAAATGGTTGTTTTAAACATCTGTAGTCGCAAGGTTTCGGAGAAAAATAAATAAATATCGTCTCTCGAAGTTCACATTGTCTGTGTTCCGCCGTACATAAAAAACGAATGGCCTTGTAAGCGGTCGTAAACATATTTTTTGTTCGGAAAGGTGCATTTGTGTTCATTTCAATGAGTTTAGAGCTTCATTGTTATTGAGAAATGACTTAGTTTACCGAAAAGTGACGATTTTAAATATTTTTTTCGATTTTTTTGGAAAAAGGCCAAATTTTATAGTTTTTATGGAATTGTATCTACCTGCAGAGACATTTTGCTGTTTTACATGAAATATTTTGCTTGTGTGGGTAAGTAAAAAATTATATTCTTGTTTTTGAATGTTGTATCTACATGAGGGTATAAACAAATCTTAGTAACACGCTAAAATACATTCACAAATAAATCATAAAAATCGACTTACGGCGGGCGCGCGGCGGGCGCGCGGGGGGTTCTTAGTCGAATGTTTGCGAGTGAAAATGTCGAATTATTAGTATGAAAACATGAATATTTTTATATTACCAAAATTAAAAACCATATTATACTAAATGAAATGGTATAAAAAAAATGAAACAAAAATTTTGTTTTTTATTTTATTATTATTTATTTACAAAACGGCAGTTATTTCAAAGTACCTTCGAAACAATGGGCTGTTATAAACTAAATAAACATTCATATGTTTTTGTTTATATTTCTACAGAACGAGTAGTTCACTAGCTTCCAAGAATAGTACCTGGAACAAAGCAAAACATAAACAAACAGCTCTCAGAGAGATAAGTGTTTTGGGGTCAAGTGCCCGCGCACTTGAGAACTGAAGGTCACGTGAAGGTCAGGTGGTATATCGGTGATGGCCGCGAATTTTGATGATGGCGATGATCGGCGAAGCAAGGGTTAATCAACTATCTGACAAAAACTCTATTGTTAAACACTCTAAACAATTATAAATCAAAAAACAAATACATAAATGTACATACATGCCACATGTCACAGCTTACAAATTTACAATAAAATCAGTCTTATTTATTTTTTCCAGATTTGTGACGCAGACATGAATATTCTAAGTGTGGATGCAAGTCATGGTGGTGCTACCCATGACTCTTTCATATGGGCTAATCATCCACTGAAAGCTCATCTGGGAGATCTGGATAATACAGAGAATATCTGGTTTCTTGGTATGTTTTCTTATTTGTCATATAATTATAACAATGCAGTTTCTAACTAGTACCTAATAATCTGTTAAAATTCACAGCTGACTCCGGATATCCATTAAGAAGGACAATGATGATACCAATTTTGGATTCCGCACCAGATACACCTGAGGCACATTACACTGACTTGCATGTACGCACAAGGAACATCGTTGAGCGTACTATTGGGCTTCTTAAAGCACGTTTTCGATGCTTGCTTGTTCACAGAGTCTTACATTATTCACCAGAGGTAGCTGGCTCTATTGTAAATGCTTGTGTAATATTACATAACATTTGCAATAGAGCTAACACTCCAGTGCAACAATTAAGCAATGAAGAGGTGATTCGAGAAGCCCAATTGCAATTGAACTATACTGCAGCTATAGAGAATCCACACAGCAACAACATGGCACTGCAACTGGGTTGGACTATGCGGAATGTTCTCGTTCAGCAGCTCTGGGAAAGGCGCCATTTATAATTCTGTAAATAGAATAACAGCTGTATGTTAATAAAATTGTAATCTTATGTTTTCCCTAGATTTCTTTGTTTTTTTAATTATGATAATAAATGTTAGTTGTAATTTTGTTTAAACCTGGGGATGGTCACTAGGATACTTTAATAGCGATAAACTGTAGTTCATGCGGGTGAAACCGCGGGAACAGCTAGTCATCCTACTAATAAAATAAATGCGTAAGTTTGTGTGTGTGTGTGTGTGAGAATGTTTGTTACCACTTATCATCGTAACTACTAAGCCGATTTGGAATGGAGATATCTTATACCTTGGCTACTTTTTAGCCTGGAAAAAGTTTCCTGCGGAATAACGGAAAGACGCGGGGTGAAACCGCGGGGCGCAACTAGTAATAAAATAAAATATGAATACTATGTTGATTTTAAAATACCTTTCAATGCTTTGTAAGGTGTTCTGAATATTTACAAGAGCATGGCTACTCCTCACGGCAGCTTCAGCTCTTAACCTTGACGATTCTACGAGAGCACGTCTCGCGGCCTCTTGCGACATCGGCGGTTCCCGCCTGCGGCGCCGGCGCCGCGGGGAGCGTGCTGCTGGTGCTGGTGCAGGCTCATGTGAGCGGGAAGGAGTAGAGTTTGGGGAATTCGGTTCTGTAGCAGGTGTTGGTGCAGGCTCATGGGAGAGGGAAGGAGTTGCGTTAGGAGAATGTACTGTAGAGTCTAAGGGCTCCCTTAATAAAATCGACTCTGAGGCTGGAGAATCCTCTACAGCGACAGTACTTGGATGCTATAACAAAAAATAATAATGTATCATTGTCATAATAAGAAAGTATTTTATTGTATGCCCTACAAATCTGTCCTACTTTAACAATGTTGCAGTAGTAAAGCTCCTCTAGTTGAAACCACATTAAAATATTGTCTAGGTACTGAATCTCAAGTTACAAGTAGATTGATTGCCTTTAGTTATATCAAAATAATAATGTGATGTAGAATAAAAATTGATTTTGGAATATAAATATTTTCACTTACTTCAGGAAATGGTTCAACCCGCACACCTGTTAATCCTTGACCAAAATCTTCTCCAAGAATTTGGAGAAATTTTTTATCAATTTCTGCCAGTGGCTGCACATTGGAAGGGCCTCCTCCGGTTGCCAACTGAGCAGTTCGCAAGGCACTAACTCTTTTCTTTATTTTGGCCTTGTAGTCTACCCAGTACTAAAAAAATATTGGTGTTTTAATACAAATTCACACAAACTTTAAAACGTAAACACTTTAATTCATTTACTTTAGACCACTCGTTCCACTCCTTGTGAGCACCTTCGCCTTGGGCATTTAGCATGTCAGTCACATCCCTCCACCTTCTCTTGTTATATTCCTTGGCCTGCAGGGATCGGTTGTGGCCAGTAGCGACGTCTCTATGGGAATTTAAAAACTCCCATAGCAAGTCTAGCTGCCGTCCCGAAACCCTACGAGTTCTGATACTGCAAAAATCGTAAACACCCACTTGAACCACTTGAAATTCCTTAGAAGCGTCGAGAAGTTTTAATATGATGTATATATATTTGTTCCAATGAAATCACATTTTATTTTACTTACTTTCTGCTTGACATTTGACACAAATAATAATAAATAATTAAAATAAACAAATAGTTCTTTATAATTAGCAAAGTAATTCTTAAATTTCAAACGCGCCGCGTATATTTCGTCTGACGTCTCAATATCACCACCACAGACAGGTAGATACCGAGCATGAAAACCATTCCGTTATATCAAATTGAACAGTTAGAATTCATGTTTCTTTTACATTTATCATTGATATTGAGAAAACAATATAATATTTAGGTTTAAATGCGATAAGTGTTTCTTTTTTGTTTTAATTAAGCATTTCTTTTATTACATTGAATTAATAACTATGGTACCAACATAAGAAAACTTATAATTTATATGCGTGTTCCGGAACGTTGTCTCAACGACGTGCGAAAGTGACAACGCTCTATGAAAATGAAGCGTTGTCTCGTTCTATCATATAGCAGTAATAGATTTTCATTCGTTCTTTGGCAGGAATAAATCAACATTGTTTCTTAAAGCTCATGGTATGATTAAGAGTAACATTATTTTAAGGTTAAAACAATATTGCCCGGAACCATGATGGTTTTGTAAAAGTTGGTGGTTGGCCTCCTGATTGGCTATGCATGAATTTTTCATTATTAATGTTATCTCAGGGATACCTTGTGTTTTCAGGATTATGTTTGTATACGCGATCGCAGTTGCTTATGATTTCTGTTTTCTTGGTAATATGATTAAGGAATTATTGGTTTTGGGTCGTACTTTCGATCAGATAAACAAATATTTGGCTCATTAATGTTTATGGATTACGTCTTCATTGTTCAATTTATTTGCTCAGGATGTGTGCAATATCTATGACATTTGCATTCATTAACTTCATAAATTTTGTATGCTTCTTGGAATATATGGTTCTGAATTGCGTTCTTGCGTAAAAAAGTAAAACAAAATATTCAAACATAACATAGAACACGGAAATTTTCCAATGTTCAATTGATATATATATTTATACATTTATATATATACATATACCCGTAGTCCGGTTGTTCCAAACTGCGAAGATATAGCTCGGCCTGGAGGCATAAATCAATCCTAGTCGTCGACGTGTGCCATTGAACAGTGTGACCACGCTGTTATCTCCGCCGTAGAGTGAAAACTGTTTGCTGATTTCGTTGTTTATTAAATTTTAGACAGGGCTATTTATTGCTATTGGTCTCTACCGATATTTATAGCACCAACGAGCTGACTGTCCTTTTTGAAATTATCACTTCACATGAAAATTGTTTGAAAAATAGACCTGCGTTCGCGTTCAAATAAACCATTGGCCGTGATCGTATCAGCGTGGTCCACCTCGTAGGCGAGGGATTAATCATAAAAGTTTGGTTAATAACTAAATTATATCGCTACGTGTCCATCCGAGATAAATTATTGCTGCTGTCGAATGAGATGTATCGAGGAAAAGTTGCGAAGAGAAGTAGCATAAATGATTACAAATTAACACACAAACTGATTAATTTAAGGTAAGGTACGTTTTCAGTTAAAAAGGTAGCGTTTTTATACTGAATTTCATCAAGATTTGTCCTGTGGTTTAGGCGTGAAAAGGTTACAAACAGGGAGAGTTACTTTGGCATTACGTAAATATGCGATCGGTTATAATATGTGTCAGTGCTTTTGTATCAGATTATTTAGTAGTTAATAGGTTAACGGTAGTATTTTGCGAATATATACATACCAATAAGAGGTATTAATAAATGATACTTATCGTCCAAAGTTTATTATTGCAAATAAAAACAATTGCGTCACAACTCTATGGCTTAGAGCAACGGCGATGAGATTATACAACAATTACTTAAGATTATTTTCCCTTCTCTCCGTACAAACTTAAAAATAACAAACAACTTGCTCGGCTTAATTGCTAAGATTATAATAATCCCGGCATGCTACCAGGAAAGGATTAAACTAAAAGAGGTCACGACAGCCCAAAAAAGTAACAGCAATTACCAGGCGACAAAAGGCTTAGAAAGGAACGAAAAAAATAGCATACCTTATTTCTGCCCGACATTTTTTTTTTTGTTGGACAAAGATAAGGTTTTTACTGATAGGTACAGATATGTTTTGATATTATGTGGGAATCTTGATCAGCGTAACAGTTACTCAATAAACCTAAGTATTTGATATTAGTTTCAACTTGATACCTCCACGCATAACTGAAAAAAAGGGTTTTGGCAGACAGACGAACAGATAGATAACGAAGTGATCCTAACGAATAAAGTCGGGTATAATCTCCAAACTTTTTACCTAGAATATGTCGCCAAGCACAAATCGGTGTATTCCGGCACCCCCGATTGTGAGCTAGTTCCCAGCCCATGTGGTAGCATGGCGCCACCATCGACCGCATCGTCACTAAACATCAGGTGACTTGTGGTCAAAAGCTACACTGTAAGTATTTAAAATTAATTTTTAATTTTTAATTTAATGTCCGCATAATAAGCGATTATGTTAGATGAACCAACTTTTTTAACTGTCAGCATAAAGTATTCTAAAAAATTAACACAAAAAGCGATTTACTCTAGCTGCCAGTTCATTTAAGATTTCCGAGTTCGTGCCACGAAGAGGTAATTGACGAAAACGCGCATTCTGCATAATGTATTTTACTAATGAATCCGTTTTTTGTACGAAAGAGAAGAATAATTTAAGATTAGTGAAGGAACTACTCTATATTTCGACGGGATAATGCTTTACAAAGGAAAATGGAAAATAAGAGAACAAGAAACCATTTGAATATAAGTTTAAATACGCGTACTTGGATTGTTAGTCAATTACGAGTCATTCTTTTTTATTATACTCACAAAAAAAAACTATGTTTTTGTTAAATTTGTAAGTATGTAACTCAAAATGGTCCGGTCACTTTTAAATTTTACTAAAAAAAAACTTTAAAATAAGCTATGCCTGTTACAATCCCAGGCTTTTTTGTCATTTAAGTAGTGTGATATTTTATAATAGAATTTCGTTTTGTATGGAATAGAAATTTTGCTATGGACAAGTTGGATTTTATTGAAATTTTGTTTTATAAGAAGTTACTGGCTCTATAGCGCCTAGTAGTAAGTATAGCGATTTTATGTTTGTTTGTAACAGTTTTGTACTAGGACACCCAATTTTAGTTGCTATAGTTACTTGATGTAGTACGAGCAGTGTATACCGGATGCCCACACAAAGGCGACGAGACAGACGGACGGTCCAATGTAATTACGCATAAAGACGGGCTGCCCAGTGTTGACCGGGAATACTTGAGTGGTTTATATATATATATATGGTTATATAGATACTACTGACGAATATAATCCTCTTTGAGCTTCCTGTTATGTATCGTGCACGGACCTTCGTAGATGCAACCGATTAGGTTAGAGCAATGAAGCAATCGTGGCTCGGTGGTAAGAAGTCGGCTTGCGATACTTAAATCGCGAGTTCTAATCTTACTTAATGTCTATTTTTTCACGTACGGGGCAGCGTTTGACTACAAAGTCACCTGATGTTAGGTGACGATGTGGTCGAAGGTGGCGCCACGCTAGCCTGGATTGGGAACTGGCTCTCAAGTAGGGCTGCTGGAACACACTGCTAGGTACTAGGTACTAGGTGGTAGATGCTAGGTGCTAGGTACTCTTTAGGGTGGTAGGTAGCCGGGCGAGCACCATGACCTAACAGGAGGCAAGCCGACGTCACTACTCCTGAACAAAAACTGAACTTGCTTTTTTCATTGTACTTTAGTCTACCTGAGCGAAACCGTGGGGCACAGCTGTTATAAAAATAGTTATATATAGTTTTTTTTTATATGAGATAGGTAAGCATTTGACCCCAGTCTCACCTGATGGTAAGTGATGACGAGGTCGATGATGGAGCATGCTTGCCTAGAAGATACCTATTCACTATTGACTTGAAGGCTCCGAAGTTATACTTATCGGGAAACAAAGACGCTGGCAAAGTGTTTTTCATTCACCACAATTTATTCTAGAACCACATTTTGTAACTCGTTTCTAGATGTAAAATTTGCTTACGTATATATCGTCCATTAACTTAAATCCGAAGTTCACTAGCTCGGGTCAGCGGGCACACTCCATCTTGCTGCCCTGAGGGGCGATCTCGGTAACTTGCACCAAACTTGGGACTTCAATATTTAACCAGAGGTCAAGCTTCTCCGCCCTACACGCATGCGCGGACTTACGCCGCCACGTGGGGAATGAACTATGGCATTTATGACAAGGTTTATTGTATCAGAAAATTATTTTATGACTCTCGTTAGTTTCTTGGAAAACATTCATGGGATAAGGTTAATCCCTGTCGATGCAAAGGTTACCAGTAAGAGATTGTGCTAAAAGCGTGCTGTCTTTGATAATATTGTCCACTAGTGGCGATGTTTTCTAAAGCTGAACTGAATTTGGTAAGGCTATAAATACTACCACATACGGAGGTTATGAAGTAGTTCTTCATTTTAACCTCTTTTTAGCCATTTGCATCCATCAGCTCCCAGTGACTCTTACAATGTCGTCTGGACCTTCATACAGAACGTCTTTCGGTTCGTGGTCGTTACTCGAGAACCTTTCTTCCTCATCGGTTATCGGTTCGTCAAGTAATGTGGCCCGCCCATTGCCACTTCCACTTGCATACAAAAATTACTCAGCTGCTATTAAACAACCGCGTCATCTAAATAACATCAGATTTCCGTTTCAATATTCAAATGCAGGAATCGTGTCCGACGGGAGAGCGTGACATTTCCAATAGTTCTGTAACGCGATATTGTCCCCATTACCCCCTTTTATCCCCATAATAGGTGGTGGGTGGGGATTAAACTTGCAGCTCGCAGCACGTCGGTCGCTGAGAGAAATAGTTTGCTTGGCAGCGGTTGGTGACACGGGAAGAGTTCAATCGTTATTGAGCTTGACCACGGTTGTAACTAGCTATAGCCTTCACATAGAGTCCAACAATGCACCAAGGTAAACTTGTTTTGCTATAAAAAGGCAGAGCTCTAAAAAGTAATCAATTGTAAATTATGTAAACATATTATCCCTATTGCGGAGATGTAAAACTCCGGTCAAGAACAGTTACATACTTTATGTACTTTTAAATAAAACATAATTATCTACTAAGTAGTAAGTAGTGGTAGTTTTATTTTATATTAGTATCTACTTATACCCAGTCATCAGGTAGGGATGTGATTTGGAGGGAAAAAACGATTATTTATTAATCGATTTTTATCTCTTTAAAATAAAACGATTTGTAAAGAAGCCGATAGTTTAAATAAAAAATAATCGATTCCTTAAATAATTTTTTTTTAACTATTTGAAAAGATGCATTTTTTGTACATTGTAATAAAATTACTTAGAGTAACTTATAACTGCAAAATTCGATGGAAATGTGTAGTTTGGCTACACATTGGTTTAATCTCCAATAATACAAACATTATCTTATCTTTTATTACTTTAAAAAAAGAGACTAGGTAATAAAATCGATTTATTTTTTAGAGGGTAAGTAAAAAATAAGTAAAAAAAAAACATGTGTTTTACTTCAATAAGAGTTACGTATTTATATGCGAAAACATATAATTACGAGTAGCGAAGATAATAAATAAAATAAAAAGCACTTCAAGCAAGCTTCCGAACAGTTTTTGATCGGTGACCGAAAGCGCGCTAGATTTCTCAGCTAGGATAAAAAGAGCATCCTACATACCTCCTAGCACTCCACCACACCCGCAACTCGACACCCTGGCGGGAACCGAATGAGATTAGCATATCATCAGCTGGCATTACATTAGCCATCCGGTAGCCGGCAAAGTGGGGTATAAGGGCCGTTTCCATCGAAGAAAAACGAGCATTTTACTATTAAATTATGCCTTTGTTCCCGGGAATGTATTGTTACAGCATAACTTTATATCGTCGAATGTTGAATGAGAGTATTGTATGATCGACTGTGATTAGTTGATTACATTAGCTATTTCGGGGGAATAGGGGTAGAGGTAGGTGAATTCGTAATACCGAAACTATAGGATGTCGCCAACAGACCTGCCTTTTTAGTTTCCAAAAAAATATTATTTAATTTTTTAACAGTTGAACTGTGGTTGATGAAATTGGTTGGTTTTTCTTTGATGAATCAGATATCAGATACATTTTATTATATATGTTTTTTTATTAGGCCTGTGTATAACCACCATCGCGTCCGTTGTCAAGCAATCTTGCGATTGACGGTGTAGCATGCGTGGCTGGAAGGTTCCTATTCACTCATGCCTAGGAGATTCCCAAACGATAGCGACCGGGAGATAGACTCCGGCAAGCAGTTCCACTCCTTAGCGGTGCTCATGGTGGAATGTGGAAGCAAAACGTTTTTGTCAATATATTTATGAAAATGTAATGTGCATACGGAAAAATTTAAATAGCTTCAAAAAGAGAAGTGATTATCACAATTTTAATACTAGAAACAAAGATAAAATTGCTGTACCCACTACTAGGCTCCATAAAGTTAGCAACTCGTTCAAAGGTCAATGTGTACGCTTTTTCAACAAAATCCCAAGTGAAATTCAAGACTTGTCTATAACAAAATTTCAAGTCCGTATAAAGAGAAATCTCATTAGTAAAGCTTATTATAAAATATCGGACTATCTAGATGACAAACAAGCTTGGGATTGTAGTTAATCTATCTATCTTTCTTTCTATCTATCTATTCTCCCTATTTCCCCTATTCTAACCATTTTCGGTAAACAGCCAAAACAGTCATGCTCACGAAAGTGACTTTGCTTGCAGCGGCGTCATGTGTCGGGTCGCCCTCTTCCCTCTCATATGGTCGAGGAGAGCGATGGCTGGCACATGCGTCAACTCGTGAACGGGTGCTGCTTGTGGGGTCTGGTCTGCTTTGGTTGTGATCCCGCAACTCGTTAATATTCATGTTCCCATATCCCAATGTGTACAACCAAACAAGAGAAATCTTCTTATTAGTAAAGCTAAATAAAAAATATCGATTAGATGACAAAAAAAAAAGCTTGGGATTTTAGTGAACTTGCTCCAATTCAATCAATTAGTATTAAGAATAAAATTGTCAATGTGATCGCGCCAAAAAAATTACCTGCCGGGCGTTTCTTGCCTGTTCTTTTGCCGGCGTAAGGAGGTTGGAACAGGCGTAGCTAGTTTTAAGTTGACGTTTTAAAGTGATCACAATGTATCCTAGTAAATAAAAAAGTTTTGAGTTTGAGTTTGAGTTTTCCCCAATTACGTTTTTATTCCGATTTAACGCAAAAATATACCTGTTTCTTTTCATACATTACTCGCTCGCTAGTTTCCGTGAATTTTCGTTATTTCTCTAGTTTTTCCTTGTTTTTGTGAACATTTTACGGAATGAAAGCGTATTCCGGATTTTCCGCTTATGGAATAATACACGTGTCCCGGAAATGGAACGGACGTCCGATTGTTCTGAACATGCTGAATGTGTTGTTCTTTTTTATTCGGATGCAAAATAAAAATTGATAAAGTTTCCTCGAATATGTAAGTCATTTTATCCACAAAGTTTTTTTTTATCTTCTCATAATAATTTCTCTGAAGTTATAAAGTATTACGATTTATTACAAGAATAAACTGAATGAGTAAGAACTTTAAACCCTATTATTTCCTACTAATATTAGAAACGTGAAAGTTTGTGAGTATGGATATTTATTACTCTTTCACGCGGATTTAGATTTGAGTGACATTTGGAATGGTGATAGCTAATAGCCTGGATTAACACATAGATTACTTTTTATACAAACTTTCTGCGGGATAACGGGAAGACGCGAGTGAAAACGCGGGGCGCAGCTAGATATAAAAATATGTAGGCATAGAAGATAGATAACCATGTAAAAAAGTGCCTATTGTCTGTTAAATACGTTGACGTAGACGTAATCACGCGACACCCTCGTATAAATCAAATCTGGCTCGTTTCCCCCCCAATATCACATCCTCTATACCTAGTGAAAAATACAGCAGAAGTTAATATACCTGCGGCGCGCGGGCGCGGGGGGTAAATTAGAAAAGTTCCGCAAGTTATCGAGTGGAGCCAGAGATTTGGGTCGTTCCTGGCTTTTATAATGACGTTAATGTACGTGCAGCCGCCGACGGGTGTTTAACTAGAGTCCAGATACTAATAGACAGGAATCAGGGAAGTGACGGCTAGTGAGGGGGTTCATCGACGGATTGTCGGATAATCTAGGTGTTTGTCGATCGACATCATTCTATTGTGATGTAGAGGCTATGAATGTGTGTGTGAAATTTATTTAGCCATGCTCTCTACTAGCGAGTTGCAACAATGTGAATGTAGTAAAAATCCGTATGGAATTTTCGTAACACTAAACAAACGATAATTGCGATGACCAAAATCACATATATGACGTTATTGTTTTTTAGATTTGTTGATAAATATGTAGGTATATTAAGTGTTACACATCATTATTAATTGTTTATTTATTAATATTAACAAACTTACATACATTTTACAAAGAGTAGTAAAAACTGTAGTAAAGTGTTTTAAATCACGTGGTTGCCCTGTTCTCTGTTACCTTTGGTTTTTTTTTTCAATATGTAACATTATGCAAACCGCCGAACGTGTCCGGATAATGACCGCATCCCTAGCAGAAACTTTTCATCGTTAACAAAATTAAAACCCATTTTTCGTCGTAATATTCCCATTTCGGTCGTAATGTAAAGGAAATTCTCGCTCGATTCCGTTGCCGTAGCAAAAGGGAGAAATATTAATTACATTCTTTTAATTTTCGCTGTTTTTTTTCGGGCCCCTCGTTTTTAGTGTTCCGTAGCGAATTTCTCAAATGTATGAAAAAACGGAATGCGAGCTTTGTTAACACTTGGTAAATGTTGATTCATCAACCTTTTTTAGAAGAAAAATGTATACTTACGCCTAATTTAAATGTAGATAAATGTGAAATTAACTCAGTTTGTCTGCTTTTAACGCCTCAGCCTCTGAACGGACCTTCGTGATGCTTGATATGGAGATAGTTTAGGCTCTAGGGGAAGGATGTAAGATACTTTTTATCGCGCGCTGTACATCCAAAATGTTCATGCATTGTTCGTTAGTTATAAATAAAAGATGATAAAAAAAAAATAGCAACTGTCAACCTGATCATTAATTTTTGAAGGAAGGAAACCTATAGCCACCCTTGTATATTTTAATAATTTACAGAAATTAGCATCTTGAGTACCCAGTTTAAATATTTAATTAAAATTTGATTGTTTTTGTACGGAACACTTCGTGAGGGTCAAGTGGTCTTACTTACACTTGGCTGTTTTTTAAATATCTCTATTTTCCGTTTGGGACAACAACGTAGTCGCAATAAAGTGGTTTCAACGTCGGGGACAAATTAAATTAGCATGGGAGAAGTGAATATACAAATTAGTCTGTGTATTTTACGTATTAAGGTTGCTTCTACCAAGTCCAGAGTCCCAAGCGAAGCGAAGCTAGGCTATGCAATCTTAATACAGCACCCGGTTTCGCAACATCCGTCATGCATGCCTCTTCATGGCTATGCGTGCCTAGTAGATCCATGCATGGTATCGCCAAATATTAGAAACAAAATGGTGTTGATTGTTTGTTAATAATACTAGTAGTCCGCTTAACGTCTCAACCATATTTAAATTTATGGACATGTTTCGCCGTATTTCTATTGGTCCGCGCGGCACTATGCCGTGTTGCTATTGGTTCGCAAGGCATTGTGGTTTTTTGCTATTGGTTCGTGCAGCGCTGTCATCTGCACCTTACACCTCACTTGCAATCGATCATTGCCCAGGCTCTAGCTAAGTGGCGCGCACGATACGAGGTCAGACTTTCGTAACTTTCTTTGTCTGCATTAAGCTATCGTTTACTTATAATATGTCATTTTGATTTTCTTCTCTCCGCATTATCTGGATCGATGACACAGGAATCAGGATTCGATTTCTTTAATTCAACTGCAGTTTTGGTCGTTTCATCAAGCCTGTTTGTACGGCAAAAGCTCATAAAGTGGACACGTCATGTTTTTGACATACGAAGGCAGTGGAGTGGCACCTTGAAGCGAAGGACGGACAGCGGACCTCGTCGACAGTTAATTTAATTTGCCCGTAGAATTATGCGAACAGTAGAGTTCGCGGACAAGATGCTTTATCTCTTTGTGTTTATGTACCCCTGGTAGAAGATTTGTGAGATACATTACGGAGCCAAGTTTGAAATGTTTTGGCGACATGTATAAAACAGCTGACTGCTAAAAGTGAGGTCCTGAGTTCGATTTTTGTTACGATACAAAATATATGTGTATTTTAAAAAAGCTGTTAGTTTTTCCGATAGAGTATTAAAACGTCCTGTACTAGCGAAATTATGACAGCTTCATTGTTCAGAACATTGCTTAGTCTTGGCAGAACAACAATAGAATCGCTGTACTCACAGTACACACTATTATGGCTTCATAAATTCAGCAACTCCTTCGAAACCTACCTACGTTTTTTCAACAAAATCCCCAGTGAAATCCAAAACTTTTCGATAGCGTAATTTCCAGTTTATATAAAACGAAATCTTATTAGAAAAGCTAATGTTAAAAAATCTGACTATTCAGATGACAATCAGAAAAGTTTGGGATTGTAGTGAACTTGCTTCAATTCAATCAGTTAGTATAAAATAGCGGCGCGCCACGGACGAGTTTCAGTGGCTCGTATTCTCTATTTTTTTCAATTTTCGTAAGAGGACTACTACTTTTTTTTAAATTTAATTTATTCATCTTGAACATATGTTTTACACTACATTTTTTTTTTAAACAAATATGTGAACGAATTCGTCTCTATTCATCTCTTAATACAGCGGTATTTTGCGTTTTGTCCGTTCTTATGCCCTTAAGTAGCTGCTAATCTATCACCTAAAATACGGGAGAGATATCTCGCAGTAATCTTATCCCGCGATACTTCTGTCGGCTGCAAAAACTTGCTAATCAACACAAAGACGGATGGGGGAGCGAGCCGGCAACTTTTGCACTTCCGACACCGCGCCGGGCCGGAAGTCATTTAGTTAAAACGGAAATTAACGAATTTGTGTATTTACCTACTTAAAGTTTGATAATTTAACTTCTGTGCAAATTTTAAATAGATAACGGTCGTGGGCGGGCTTGGGAAGTCACTTGGGAGAGCTGCTGTCATTTATGAAAATTCACCACCGTTGGTGGCTGAATTGGCGCATTGGTTGTACCGACTGCGAAGCCTGAGATCGTAGTTTAGATTGCCGAAACACAACAAGACAATCAAAATTGATACGAATTCGATGCTCTAAAATAAATATTCGATATCGATTATAATTAATCGATATAATGTCGCAATCCAAATTAATATTATAGATGCGAAAGTAACTTTTTTTTTTTTCATTCATAAACCGCTGAACCGATCTCTATGAAATTTCGTAAGGAGATAGTTTGAACCGTAGAGGGACAAATATACTTTTTATCGCTATAAAAGATATTCGCGGGAGACAGCTATTTAAAAATATCGACGATATGTATCGTAATTATGTCAGAAAACATCGTTTTTTTGCCAAAACCTAGTATGTCAAAAGCGTTCCTTCTTCGTTACCAACCATCCTCCCTGGAAATGAACCAATCCACGTCAACGACAATCGATGAACTGTCGCCAGGAAGTGGTTTTCCATCTGTGCGGATGTAGACAGGAAGAAGCAGGATCACTTCCGTGAGTAAAACGTCTGTGAGACACCGTTGATACGTTACGATTTACGTTATAACAAAGGGAAAGAAAAAACAAAATAAATGTATAGTGGACTACTGTTTATCGCGATAAAAAGTATCCCAAGGTTCAAAGCAAACTATCGTCATACCAAATAGCGCAATGGGCAAACAGCCGACTGCAAAGAGTATGGTCGCGGGTTCGATTCTCACTTCGGGACAATGTGCATTGAAAATAAAAGTGCGAGTTCATGTTCTGTGTTTGAGTGTTGTGATTTAACCTATGTGTAGTGTATGTACCTGTACTTCCCTTGTCCCAAATTATAGTTATACCTATATATCTTAGGGGTCAGATGCAAGGAGGGTATTGTTATTATTATTTGCTGTCACTAAACACCTATCGATGTGAGCCGGCAGTCCCATTTGAGAGCCAGTTCCCCCACCTTCGACCACATGTCACTTACCACCGACATGTTAAATACCGCATGAGAAGACAAACAACACCAATCAAGCTACGTATTTAATCCGGATTTCGTTACAGTGCACATATTTGTCACATTACTCCCAGCTCCTAATCTGCGTAACGTTTTGCTAATACCGCCGTGTAAATAAAAACGGTGGAGAGCCGGCAAAATTCCGGTTTCCCGTATGTTCCGTTATGTCCCTTATGTCCCCACCGCGTCGCGATGCACAAGTTTAATCAAACATGAAGTGGTCGTATCGTACTCTCTCACATCTTTTTCGGTGATGGAAAACAGCCCCGGATCTACGATTTTTTCGAACCGGGAGCAGAAAGTTGGTAGTGGCGCCCCTCTCTCCAGCGTTTGACATAAATAACTTTTAAAAATCTCACAAAAGGCTGTGTGGCGCCTTGTTCTCTCAAGTTCCGCATGGTAGGCACTTTGTGGAGCTAGATCTTTTATTTTTAATATACTATATTATGACCGGAAGACGTTCTGTAGGTAGGCCCCCCTCTAGGTGGACCGAAGACATTGTAAGAGCAGGGCGCCGATCGATGCATATGGCTAATAGCCGTTCATGGTGGCGTCAAAGGGGGAAGCCTATGGTCAGCAGTGGACTGTGGCTGATGATGATGAGCATGTTGACTTTGGCGCCCCCTGAAAATGCCGCCCTGGGCGGGTGGCCCGTTTTGCCCCCCCCTCTAGATCCGGCGCTGATTGTAAAACTCGTTGTGCCGGTGTTTGGTTGGCTGGTGTCGCGCACGCGCTTGCTTTCGGGGGCTATGGACATGGAGCAAATGTTGATTTTAAATTGGTAAATAAACTCGTGGCGTCATTCGACTCTTGAATACCACGAGTAAACAAATGAAAAACAATTATTTAGTTGTCGGAGCGCTTCCGTGCTTCGGAGGGCACAGCTGTCGGCCTCGGTTGTTGTCTTAGGATAGTCGTTAGGTTATGTCGGAGGCCTTCGTGTGATATCTCAGAGACTTGTGTCCTAGTAGTGCATGGGAACTCGATAATGATTCTACATTAATATTTTGTCAACGTCAGACATAGATGTAAAATTAATGAACAAATTCGAACGACATAAAAAACGACAGAACACATTTTCGTATGATCTTGAATTCTAATTCCACTTGTAAGCTCGAATGCTGGTATAATTTTCACATTGAAGAAATATTAAATGATTTTGCATTGTGTCATGTTTAGGGTAAGGTCAATCGTTAGTTTTACAACATTTGGATACTTGACCTAGTTGCGTTACTGCTTGCTTTTCATACAGCAATGCCGTCAGTACCGGCGGCAGCACGCGACGCTGCTTACATCGTACTTGTACATCTCGCCGAGATTTTATTCAGCGAGCGAATTATTCACATCTGCGATCTGACAGCGAAAGTTAGATGAGTTTCGCGATGTGGGACCTACTCGTGAATAATTGGGAGCAGGCGCTTGTTTGATTTGAACTTCCGCGCAACATGTTTTCCTGGTACGTAAATGGCAAATTCCACAACACGTGCTGATATTTCGGTACCATGTTTCCCTGGTGCCCTCGGTACATGTTTCGTGTTATGTGTCTCTGTTGTTTTGTGAACTCCTAGAGCGCTCTGCTCGCCTGGTCCACGTTTGTTGTTTTTGTTTTTCAAATTCTGCTTGCGCTCACCGTTTGGGCTTCATTCGGGTAAACTTTCAATTAAAATGGTGTTTTAGACAGGCTTCGTTTTTCCAGTTTACTGTCTGGATTGCATTGTGCAGAAATGCTGATGCAGTGATTAAAATACTGCCATTGTTCGCAATGTAAAATGTTATTTAATTATTACAGTTCAATCTAAACCGTAAATTATGCAGTCACTAAATTATATTAGCTTGTATGCAAAATATGCAAATCTCTTTCATAAGTTATTCTGTTTTCCACTATTTGTCATTTGGTAGTTAATTTGCATGTCAACAATACAGAAACAAAGTAATTGGATTGAACCAATAAATTGAATGCGAAAATGTTGACCTCAAATGTAAAAAATGTTGGCAAAAAATGCAATAAAAAGCTTCACAAACCCTAAATAAATGCAAGTTACCCCCAAAGTACCAGGCTCGCAGCGCGTCGTGGAGATTGCGCGCAATTTCGCAGCGTGTTAGACCCTTGTCACCGCACGTGACGCCGTACCCCACGTGACTCTCGCCCTCTTTGCGTAGCGAGATGAAAGTTTGGGGCAGTCTGGCGGATTTAAGTTTTATTACAGCAACAAATCAGACGTGGATTAATTGCAAATTGACGGAATCTGAGAATAGAACATGCTAGTGAAAACTTCGAATCGTAACTCTTACCTCGAAAGAAACTGCGTTAGAATAGAAGTCGTTCATTATTACCTATAGCAACTTGTTCACTTATTTAAATTATGTAAAAATTTTTTTATGTTTTACCAAATCCAACCGACTGAAGTTAGTTTTATGATTTTAAAATTGGGCGTGCTTAGCGATTTTCGTCGCTGCCTGTACATGAGAGCTGACTTGCTTATTCATGTCTGAAAAGGCTGCAGGGTTAGTCGTGAATGTAAAGGGCGTCTTGAGAGTGTTTTCACTAGGTTGACCTCGACTCGACGAAAATGGCGTGTTTTCGATCTAGAGGCTGGGTTAGACCTAGCAATAATTACCAGGTAGAGATAATATTTTGGCCGATGCTTCAAATCCCAAGTTGAGCTTGTGCTTTCGGTGACGAAAAACATCGGGATGAAGCCATAGCTTCGTGGTAGGGCATTTAGTTTAAGTGCTTCCAACCTCAATTTAAGAATCTATCGCCAAGTAGGTGCGTAAGGGTAGCTTCACTTGAGAGCCAGCTCCCAGGCCATGTGTAGCATGGTGCCTTTAACCTCATCGTCCTTTAAGATCTGGTGACTTGTGGTCAAAAAGAACTTACCCCAGGCACACTGGGGTAAGTTAATTTTATTCATCATATAGAAAACGGTAGTTGTCCCGAACCGTTCATCATTATCATCATCATCATCATCATCAGCCTATCACGTTCCCCCTGCTGCACAAGCGTTCTCTTAGGAGAACGTATATGGGCCATCCACCACGCGGGCCCAGTGCTGATAGGCTAGTGGTCAGATCTAGTGTTAGAGTTTACAGACCGCTCGAAACCTCATAGAAGCGCCGAAGCTTCCGAAGCACGGAAGCGCTCAGTTGTAAATACCACCAGTGCAGTGGTCACTCATCCAAGTAGGGACCGCAGAGAACGTTGCTTAACCTAGTTGATCAGTTAAGAACGAATCAAGCTCCACTACTAGCGCTTCCGAACCGTTACGTTTATATATTACGGACATCCATTCGCTCCCCGGGCTCTGATTACAAAGATTTTATTAATGGCGTCGCGTTCCTTTATTTTACGGCTGTCGAATTAATAAGGCGCCCTTTACAGCTCGTTGCTGCGTCTCTTTTTCATTTTCCCTTCGTGTTTACTACTTTTTTTTTATTATGAGACTTTTGGACAAAGAGCCAGCGATTTGTTTCTTATATAGTAACTGTGTGGCGGGACGAGCTAGTCGCTCGCCTGAGGTTTAGTGTCACGCTTGCTTATTACAGTTCAGTGCCACATAGAATTTTGATCTTCAACAATAGACAATATACAGCATATATATATATATATTTATTACAACGTTTCAGAGTCATAAGATTGTTTGTGAAGCAATATTTGGAACTACAAATCCTATTTTGAAAATGATTTCACTGTTAAAACGCGAAACTATACATGAGTTCTGCGTTAGCTAAGTTTTCTTATTAAAAAAAAATCCTTGCGGGTGATATCACGGGAAACAGCTAGTATTATATAATTATAAGAGCCTTCTAAATGTTACGTTCATGCAATGTAAACTTTCAAAGTTTAAGATAAAGTTTGAAAGGACTGTTTGATAATGTTCACCCCAAAACAACACAGGCAGACACGCTGCCGTCTCTCACGCTACGGTGGTATATGGGTCCCAAAGGCCGAGGTCGCGCGGACCCCAGTCTTCAATTTGCCGGTTTACAAGCGAAGGTATTCATTAAAATTCGGCCTTTGCCCTCGGCGCGGACCTTGATGAAATTGTGGATTGATTCGGAAGGTGTCGTGTTGTGCCTTTGGACACTAGCACATAGAAGAGAAGGCTTCGTTGCTATACAGCTGTTTAGACGTCTGTTTTGGACAATCATTTGTGATTTGCTGTCTAAAAATACGCGACTGCGCGAGGAATGGTAGAGGCGGCGCAGGGCAGATCGAAGCGGCGTATTTTTACCCACGTACGGAGGAGACGGTATATACGTTTGGATTGAGGGGATGTTTGTTTGTGCAAATAACATGAATTTTCTTCAAAACTACTAGTCCGATTTTTATTATCGGAGGCGCCATTTCATTTAGTATTTGGTTAGTTCGTCTAAAAATGACTGTAACGCACCTATACTTTAGACAATGAATGTAAAATTAAAACTGCAATACAAAGTACTCATTAGGATAGCCAATGAAATGTATCCTAATTAAATAAGAGAATTTATTTATGTAATAAAACGCGAGCAGCCTTGAAGCTGATGTGCGTGAAAATACCCTACCACCAAGCTATGGTTTCATCACGATGTTTTCTTTCACCAAAAGCTAACTCATTGTAGGATTCGAACTCTAGATTGCAAGCCGACGTCACTATCACAAGTCGACGTCGTCGCTTAAAAATGTATTCTCTATACCTGGCAGTTATTACTAACTGTAACCCAGAGCCTAGATCGAAAACACACCATTTTCCTTATCCAAGCCACCGTCGCTTCACCTAGAGCGCTCCATAGCACATGCTGTCACATTAAAACATGGCTCCGGGATGACATCTTGCTTTAACAGGCGACTAGTACCGTACCTCCCCGAGACGCCAAGGCGACTATCGTAACAATTCATATTGTAATCTATGGCAGCTAACTCACTTTGCTATGGTTTGGCAACGTCGCCAATTTGGAAGCGTAGCCACAACCAACGGCTCGCAGTATCGGAATTTGGATACCTTTGGTGACCTCGTCGTAATCCCTACTACATAATTAATGGTTAAACGAACTTACCTTAAGTGATGTTCGACCATAATTATACTAGACGTTGCATTCGAAGATATTTATTCACTTTGTAGTTTCCTATTTATTGCACAGGGCGTTGCACATAATTTTTAGAGCTGTAAAAATAAAAATCAAATCACAAAAATATAAAGTTCACTGTTTCTGAACGATACCTTCCATGTCATAGGCAGTGCTGTCATCTCCGTCATACTTCATTCTTTCAGAGACACTTATCTCGTTTGTTAGTTGTATGGGCTTTAGTAGCTGGGTTCGGGTGGGACTATAAATATCTTCGAATGCAACGTCTAGTATAATTATGGTCGAACATCACTTAAGGTAAGTTCGTTTAACCATTAATTACACTTCGACGTTGCATTCTCGATATTTATTCACTTTGTAGATGTTTAGCGCTTTCACACAAACGAGATAGGCAGGCAGGATTCTAGATAGAAAAATAAAAAGATACATTAACACATATAAACGAAAAAAGTGGAGTGATTATCCACATTATTATGAACCTTACGTTCAACCTAAAACCAATAAGTCAATTGATAATGTAAGCCCAATTACCGTTATTAGCATTCTTGCTTGAATATATTATGAATTACCTTTGTGAATGCAATACTAATAAGCTTCCTGACCATCCTGTTGTTCATTTTATAACATGGACAGAACTCCTTATAACTAGCCGAGGTAGAAGTGTAACGGCTACTATGTGCCGCAAATACCAGTATTTGCACCAAACTATAAATGTAAGTATGTCTAATGTATATGTGACTTGTAGTAGGAGCAATGGATTATCTCTTAGATGTATGAATTAATTTCTTTGATGGAGATAGCTCTTAGGTGCCATGGCATCTATCTAAAATGATAATACTCTCTCTGGATATATTTTTTCTCTGTGAGGTAAAAAAGTATAACTAGATTAGGCACCAAAGTATTTGTAGGCGAAATCAGTAATTAGACTATTTCTAGTAAGTGCTTCTAGCCAAATATTGATTTCCATTCGTGCGACTTACTTTAATTTCGCACTCGTTGTATAGTTGACAACGCGAGGAAAGGCACACACTTTTTGGATATGGAATCAAAAGCTAAACTCTGGTTTGGATAAAATTACTACAAGTGATTGAGTACTAGGATCTCATGTAGATACGTATTTTGAATAGCAAAGTTTAATTCCGTAAACATCTTTTGTGAATCTTATAATTTGGTCATCTAAATAACACATTTACCTGATATTAAAACAGAAGCCGAACGGCGAGTCTGTACCTGAATGATATTCAGAGACGAGAATTTGAATCCTATTTGAGAAAATAGGAAAAAATATGATAATACTTTGAATTATTATTATTATCCCATGTGGCTTTATTCTCGGGTCTTTGCCCGGACCTTTATTAGGCATTGGCGGAGCCGTAGCCAAAGCTAAGAGGCCACGCTAAGGGTGAAGTGTACTATTACAACAATGCTAAAAAGTTATCTGAGTTCTTATTGAAATTATTGATATCCAATTATTATTATTTCTGAAATTATTATTATTATTATTATTATTTTTTAGTCTAAGTTTAAATTATAATTAATTTTGATACCCCTTGGAAATATAACTATGTTTGGTTGATAATACCTTCGAAACCAGGATATAATGCTGGTAGCAGCATTATATAGGGGTAGAGGGTGAAATGGATCAATCTTCTTTGGAAAAATAAAAATAATAAGAGTAACTAAAGGCCTTCTTAGGCCTATTAGCTGACCATGACTCCCGTGCAGTGGCTTGATCAAAATAATATTTCTTAAAAATACAGATAAACTAGAATAGAAGGAAGACGTAAAATAAATGAGTTTCCCAATCCAATGAAT
The DNA here is from genome assembly GCA_931315375.2 of Opisthograptis luteolata. Classification (NCBI taxonomy): domain Eukaryota; kingdom Metazoa; phylum Arthropoda; class Insecta; order Lepidoptera; family Geometridae; genus Opisthograptis; species Opisthograptis luteolata. The sequence continues at coordinate 10,589,419 of OV928053.1, read as the reverse complement.
GCATTGACCATAGGGTCCATAAGGTCAGGCTATGCCAAAGGATCTCTTATCCGTAATAATATGTATATACCATCTAAAACATAAATGTGAAAAAAGTGAGACAAGTTCAATATTGTGATGGTATGTTTGGTTGTCAACTTCACATACAAAACAATTGTGGTCTAAATGGGTGCCCAGTTCTGTGAATGAATCTGAAATTTAATGAATTATAAGAAAGTGTATAACATGCATAAGTAAATATAATCATCTGCTTAGTTTTTTAATGATGTAAGTTTTTTTTTTATATTATATGCTTCGCACAAATATTCTTGTACATAAACATCAATTTAGGGACTCCAAAAAACAGTTCGTGATTATGATCATGATAGATCACAGGCACCTGGAGCCAGGTCCCATTCAATGTTTTGGTCCTTTATTAATTAATATATATTATTTTGTACGTATATTAAGCTATCTTTGCTTAAGCTAGTGCAAGATATCTCTGAGAGTATATTAGACATCTTCATTAATGCAGACAACAGCGGTACTCTGCCCATGTTTATTCTGTTAATCCTTAGCAAAGCATTGAAGGCCAATGTAAGCTGATTTCAATTCTAATAATAAAGTATGCTAGTTGTGATTGTGTGATCCCAAAACAAAAAACTCACGTTACAAAAAAAACACCCTGCCCAATAAGGGAGGCACCTATGAAGATTTCTAGAAGGTACTTACCACTGAGTTAAAACATTATTTTTCACAAGACGACTCTGACTTCGAGTTTGATACATTTCTCATATAAATCATTCGTGATGTTATGCAGTTTGTAATTTTTCTTTCTATACAAAGAAAACTGCAGGGTAGGCTGAGAAAAGTAACCTAAGGTACAAAGGTTAAAAAGGTAAAAAGGCCCTGATTGTCAATCTGCTTAATCTGAAAAAATATTTTGTTTCGTCAGGTATTTTTAAGTTTCTTTTTTTGTAAACTTTAAACACATATAATGACTTTTCTGTAAATATGTAGTATTTCAATGCCGAAATGTGTGTGTTTTTTGTTCCAAATCAAAATACATTTTTGCTTGTTTTAACACAAATCTTAACCTTTTGAGAAAGTTTAATGAACCCTCTAAGCAAATTTTAAATTATGGTCATTAATGTGTAGTAAGACATCAAAATAACACACAAGTAACAACAGATCTCGGTTTCTAAGATAATTACCAACTGGTACAGAAGCCAATGACAAACCAAAGGAAGTCATTGAAAATCGTAGGTTGTCTTGAAGTTTTAAATTATGGATAGGAACTTAAAAATTACGGTTCCTTGATGTGGACATAATGTATATAAAAAACCTTACTTGGTAAATATTAGCTGTGTGGATATCTTCCATTTTAAAGTCTTCAGTTGTTATTGTCCTTCATATTCAAAATGAACCTGATGTCTAGAGATGTAGGTAGAACGCCAGCCTTGCTAAACTTTGAATGAAGGCCAGAGCTTTCTCAAATTTTTTCTTTGTAAGAAGTTTAGTTTTTAGCATTTATTTCAATTTTCTATCCAACTGTATATATTTCGTTGTTTTGTTGTTATATAATAAAAGACAAGTGTTTTGTGTTCTTGTTTTTTGTTTATGATTTATGTCCCACAGATATAAGTCTAGAAAATGACTGGCTTGTTTTAGCCTTTATAAGGAGTTTATCCCGACTCTTTAAGTTCGTGTATAAGACTGCAGAAAATTCTAAGTTGAACCTTGGTGCCCTCCGTAAGCTAGGTCTTCAGGTATTAGGGTTTCCTTTATCGTGGTTTCTTCTGCCTTTACCATTTACACTAGGATTCTACCCCAACGTTTAGATACCTTATCATAAATCGCCCACCAAATAATTAATCTTTCCGTACTGGATCTATGAATGCATTTTGGCTATAAAAACTCTGGTGCGGCAGACATTGGCTTTTCGCTTGAGCTGGGACATGCTAGCTGCATCTGCAGTATCTGTACCTAGACCTGTCGGAATGAATGTACGGGATCTAACCCGGTTATCATCATCAGAAGACCATTGTCGCGGGTCTGGTGTCGGTGACCTTGGATGATTATGGTCGAGCTTTGTCTGGTCAAGAAGATCCAGCGCCATATCAGGTTTTGTACGTATTCACGCTTCACCTATAGACTATTTGATTCAACCAGCTGCATGTGCAGTATTGAAGGTTTTAAAGTCATTGTCCGTACTCACGTTACGCCTCTTGGCTGTATGATTCAACAAGCTGCGTGTGCAGTGTTGAAGGTTTTTAAAGTTATTGTACGCACTCGCGTTACTCCTTTAGACTGTATGATTCAATAAACTGCGTGTGCAGTATTGAAGGTTTTTAAAGTCATTGTACGCACTCGCGTTACTCCTCTAGACTGTATGATTCCATAAACTGCATGTGCAGTATTGAAGGTTTTTAAAGTCATTGTACGCACTCGCGTTACTCCTCTAGACTGTATGATTCCATAAACTGCATGTGCAGTATTGAAGGTTTTTAAAGTCATGGTACGCACTCACGTTACGCCTCCAGACTGTATGATTTAAAGTCATGGTACGCACTCACGTTGCGTCTCTAGACTGTATGATTTAAAGTCATTGTACGCACTCACGTTACGCCTCTAGACTGTATGTCATGGTATGCACTCATGGTACGTACTCACGTTACGTCCTATGACTGTATGATTTAAAGTCATGATACGCACTCATGGTACGCACTCACGTTACATCCTATGACTGTATGATTTAAAGTCATGGTACGCACTCATGGTACGACTCTAGACTATATGATTCAGCAAGCAGCGTGTGCAGTGTTGAAGGTTACAATACGCCACCGGAGTAACTCATTATCAGCCGAGCATCATGCAAGAAAAAAGAATGGAAAAAATCATGAATTATGTGGGTAGTTAGAAAAGAAAAACTACGCAAAAATCAAGAGGAAAAAATATCAGTTATTTTCCAAAGTATGTGCCTTTTCCCTAAAAAGGAAGGGACAAAGGCAAATTTACAGATAAAACTAACACACAGTTAATGACCACGAACTAACCTTGATCGTCCGAACTAGTTGGCGAGTTTCGTATCTTGCGTTCCCAACATGTTATTTTTCGTCATTATTTGGACTTATGACGATCTTTTCTCCATAACACTGCTTTCAACTAACTTTTTCACAAAATTTCCAATAAAATAACGAATTTAATCGATAAGTCGAAGCTGCGACGCCCGCACATAAAAAAGGAATGAAGTATGACGGAGATGACAGCACTGCCTATGACATGGAAGGTATCGTTCAGAAACAGTGAACTTTATATTTTTGTGATTTGATTTTTATTTTTACAGCTCTAAAAATTATGTGCAACGCCCTGTGCAATAAATAGGAAACTACAAAGTGAATAAATATCGAGAATGCAACGTCGAAGTGTAATATATTTTTTGCATACATTGTTATAAATGCGAAAGTAACTCTGTCTGTCTGTCTGTTACGCTTTCACGCCTAAACTATTGAACCGATTTAAATGAAATTTGGTACAGAGATAGTCTAGAGCCTGAGAAAGGACGTAGGCTACTTTTAATCGCGATGAACTGTAGAACTTCGAGAACTTCGATATTAAATGTTGTGTTTACCTCGGGTGGAAGACTTAATTAGGCATTCGAACGAAACCATCTCGTGCGTTAAATAGGTCACTTTCATTCCTTGTACAACAATCTTCTTCTCCTATTGTGATTTGAAAAAAATGTTTCGATACTGAAAGATTTAGAACTGAGGCAGACACTAGCCACTAGCTAATTTTATTTGGCGATCTTCAGTCGCCAGCGCCACACAAGTCGCCAGCGCTGTCGCCCTGGCGTCTCGGTGAGGTAGGACCCTATGTTAATGTTATGTTAATGCCATAACCAGTAGGTTCCCTAAGCGCATACCCAAAGAATATAATCACTACATTTCGCATACCTTCCGCACTGCGCCACTGTTACGTGATGCTGTTAGCCTGGTAAACGTGCTGCTTGGGATTCTCTCTCTGCGTGGTGTGTTTGCGCCTGGTACGTACAGTCAACGACAAAAGTACCTGATCATACTTACTCGATTTTCCAAATGCGTATTTTTTACATAATGTCTGAACCTTCTATAATCTGTGTTCTGAACTAGTTATGACAAATTTTGAAATTTTAATTTTACCTGAAAACTTTCCGAGTTTCTGGACGGTCCTAAGTGACGTTAGAGTGCGTCAGATTTCTAGTTTCCAGTATTTCTGAACGCGTTTGAATAAATTATACCCTAACTGTAATGTTTCTGAACGCAGCGTTAAGTCATGATTCGGTCGAAGGTTAGAGTTTAAGATGATAAAGAAATCGGAAAATTTGATATTGTTCAGCGAATTTTGTCGTTGACTGTACTAAAATTGCGAAATTTCGTGTTTGAATATTTTAAATGCCGGCCTTGTTCAGCGAAATGTTCTATAAAAAGATTCCAGCGCAGTTTTGAATATTGTTACTCGTAACAATGCCCAATTTTAGACTGGCAATACATATATATATTTTTGATCAAGCCTCCGCTTTTTTATATTCATACTATAACGGAACGTGCTTTGACCACTATTGAAAGGAGGAATTCATATTTCTAACAAACTTTTTGTAGGGACGATTGACTAACTTCTATTTATTTCTTTTAATCTCTTTTATACTAGGGACTATAACATCAATGACAATTGTTACCTTCCATTTCTAATGTCTACATTAAAAAAGTTACTACATTTGTTACAAAAACTAACATAGGATTTTTTTCTTACAGGTAAGCAAACAAACAAAATGTTCGCGCACAAAATAGGCAAGTAGCAAAAAAAAATGGTATCCCAAAAAAAGGTAAGTAAGTAAGGATAAATATGCAATAAATGTACCAGGACATCATAAAAAGGAAGTAGTCGCATTCGCAATTTGGCAACCCCATGGAGAAACACCTCGGGGGCGAGATACTCACAGTTAACGTCACAGTTACTACCACGGGAGTCGTTAATCGTGGACTTCGACAATGTTATATGTAAACTGACTACACCAGCATAATATATCGCAGCTAGTACTATTAATATATATTATACCACTTGTATCTAATCATCGATCTCCCTTTATGTTGGTTACGTCAAGATGATCAAACCTGACCATAATTCCATCAAGCGTACACGTACGCCGAGACGACCACAGATTAGCAACCAGTCGCCGGTGTGTAATGGTTCCGTGATTGGATTGCCGTCTCCTTTCCTCCACTGCTCGCCTGGTATCTATTGAATTAATTTACTGGGCACAATCGGGCGTTATCCTTGAGTAGTCCACCAGCTTATGAGTCCTTGGTGCTTATGAACGCTTTTAGAAAGTAATTGAAATATTATGAGGAAGATTTATAGTTTTTTTTTTACTGTTATCACACTAATTTGTGAGTGTGTGTGTATCTTTGTAACTTCGTCACGTTAAAATGGCTGAACGGATTTGAGTGGAATTTGCAATGGATATAGCTTATATCCTGAATTGACACTAAGGATACTTTTCATCCCGGTTCCTGTAACGGGGATACCGCAGGTGTAACCGTGGGGCGCAGCTATAGTAGTGTTATGAATCAGAAAGTTTGTTAAGTGAGTGTATATAATTATGTGTTACTGAATTTGCTGAATTGGCGCAAAGGAGTGGAGTGAAATTTGGTATAGAGATAGCTTATACCCTGGCTACTTTTATCCCGGAAAAAAAGATCCTTTTGGAGGCGGATAGTAGATATGGGAGATAAGATCTGACTCCTATCCGTAACGGTCAAATTAAAACAAAATAACTCAATGGGAACGTACAAAATTCGCAGCTCCTTCACGTAGAAAACAATTTAGCAAAAATAAATAACGAGTACGGTTACTTAACCCTTCTCTCACGGACATATTAATCCGACCGATGAATGGCAGGCCGCGATTCGGAAGCGTCCGGATGAAATATAGCCGGGTGAAATTTACACGGATGAAACCCGGGAGAAATTTGCGTACGCGTGCGAAACGTTTCACTTGCATACTAGTCCATACTTAACATTATGAATGCGAAAGTCCCGCTGTCTGTTTGTTGCCCTTTTACGCCTAAACCTGCGAACCGATCTTTATGAAATTTGCTATGGAGATAGTTTGCAGTTTGTTTGGGGAAGGACATGGGATGGACCTTTTATCGCGATTAACTGTAGTCCGCGCGCGTGAAACCGCGGGGAAGAGCTAGTAATGTATATGCCCTTTTTGTTTCGAATAAGTGATTGACGCCACAAAGTGATGGTTCGAGTGACAATGCGGCAGTGAGTGCCGAGACGTGGCGCGGGCTGTACTTTGACACACGTATACTTTGAATTATTTATATATCCGGGGAAAAACAAAGGGGCTGTTGACGTGTTTGAGCCGGGTTTAATGTATCGGTGGCGGTGAGATTAATGGTCTCGGCAAAAAAGTGAATCGTCACTCCTCTCTCTCTAGTCAAACCTAGAATAGTATAGAAATATTAATTGGTCATATAACTCGCCTATTACACAAGGCAGGTCAGATATGTAGATTTGTCGATTAAAAAACACAGGAAATTAACCGAAAAAATGGAATAAACAAACGAGGATTCGGTCAATACTCGGCGAGTAACATGTGTTTAATTCATATCAATGTTATATCTGTCGTTTAAAGTTGAGCAAATGTAGTTTTGAATTAGAGGAAGAAAAGGGTCATTTTATTCATCAGTCCTGTTTGTCCGTCTCCATAGAGATATGTAAAGACGTTCCGTTCTCCACCGCATTGTTCCCATCTGATAAGCAGCGTGAAACGAAACCTCGTTCCGAGACGAAAATGTTATCCGGGAAAAATACAGCCGGATGAAAATTCAGCCGGTTGTCCCACGATTCTAATCTGGCAGAAATTGCCAAATTACCTGCCGGAAGAGATACCGGCGGCGGATATTGAAGTAGGGCGGAATTAAATTTGTCATATTCTCCACGCACTCACATTTCTCATGAATAAACCTTTGAAAAGAAATCTCGTGATGTATCAAAGATTTCTTTTTAATTTGTACCTTTGTATTAGGGTAAAGTATCTGTTTTTATTCATTGTGGAAATAAAAGTTTAAGTCGTTAGCTAAAGTATGAATATATAATTTTATTGATGAGATGTTAAGGGGTGTACTTACTACATCACATTATTTTCTGGAGCTTAGCTTTACTTATATAGAACTTTACCAAAGCAGTACGACTTACGAGTAGTTTTGGAATAAGTAATGTAAAAGACGTGATGTTTGTAATGTGTGTGTGTGTTGGTTTGCAACAATACATCTTTTGTAGTTACTACTTATTGCATTTTGTTTTGTTTTAATTTCTTTTGTATATTTTTTTGCAAATAAATGATTCTTGTTCTTATTTAAAAAAAAAACGTGACTGCATAAAAAAATACTAAGGTAAGAATTGGGAATAAAATGTAATTTGTGTATCTACGTCTTACTCATATTATCTCCGTCTCACTTTTCATTCCTTAAACATAGATGCGAGTTGAAAAGCTCGTACAGTCAGCAACAAAAGTTTCTTAACACGTCTAATTTTCCGAATGTGTGATCATCAATGTTCGTTTTTCATGATGTTTTTTTTTTATCTTATTGTGTAAGCTATAGTTTGTTAACTGCTGTTGTACATATCTTATAAAAATAAAATGAAATAAGTAAATAAAATAAAAAACATAAAATTAAGATATTTATTTCTTACATACCTAAACAAAAACAGGACAAGGACAAAAAATAACAATCACACATAAACAAGTATGACATTGCGCGATGTCAGAAATAGATGAAAAGAAAAGTGAAAATTTGAGCACAGAAAGGTGAAAATTGAGCACGTCTAGCGATTTTTGTCGCTGACCGTACTCTCGTAGCAATATCTCCTGTACGAAATTTTAACAAAAATTAGAAATGTATGCCTCTACTGGTGTACTGGACATAAAATGTAAATGTGAGCCAGTGGCTCCTGGCTTTTAATCATTAAAATTACATGCCCTGTAGGGCCATAAAACTGGCGGGCATCGCCCCAGCGCGGGCGGCCACGAGATACGCGGCTGTATGGCCGGCCGACATTTTGAGGCCAGAATATTATAATAGGTAGGAGTGAAACGATGACTCCCGCCAGGGGGATTATGGCGTCAATAATAAATATGTCGTCTTTGATAAAATTACGAGCTAGTTGGTGTAAAACTGTAGAGGGATCCGCCCACTGGAACGGATCTTATTATGACCGTACCGTCCCTACCCACCCCGATTTTTTACTTGTTGGTACTTTGGAGCCTCGTCTGGCGGTAGGTATCAAATCAAATTAAAACATATTTAGATAGTATGAATGAAACACAGGACATGTGATCACTTTAAAACGTCAAACTTAAAACTAGCTACGTCTGTTCCAACCACCCTACGACAGCAAAAGTTCAGACAAAAAACGCCCGGCAGGCCTTTTTTGGGCGACATCACTTATCTATATAATTTTATTTTTATTACTAATTGATTGAATTGAAGCAAGTTTACTACAATACCAAGCTTTTTGTGTATTCTCATCACGCATTTCATTCGTTTTATTTTCTTGTGACATGTTTTGTTATCTAACATTACATTATTTTTTTAAATCTTTTTTATTTAATGTTTTGTATAGATTTTTATACTGAACTAGCTGTTCCCCGCGGTTTCACCCGCGTGGACTACAACTTTATGCATGCAAAGTCTCAACCCGATCGGTTTAATATTGACAAAGTTTCATACAAACTTTCATCCCGTATTTTATCCCCTTGGGGGTAGAATTAATCAAAATCCTTTCTAAGCGCATACCTACGTCATAACATCTACCTGCATACCAAATTTCAGCCCGATCCGTCCAGTGGTTCGGGCTGCGCGTTGATAGATCACTATGTCAGTCAGTCAGTCACCTTTGAGTTATATATAATTAGAAGATATGTATTTTGTATAACTTTTTCGACATTCTTACCTTTAAAGCTCTTTGTTTTTAAGCCTGTTCGGATGGTTCATGCACTTTTGAAATGTAAACAATGAGCGATTGGAAACGGGCGAATAAAGAAATTCATGGACATTTCTTTGTCGTCACCCTTTAAGAGCTCGGTCAAGATTCACAGAGCGTATTCCCGTTCCCACACATCGCCGACCTTCGTTTTATCAGCGACAGACGACGCACTAACTCATTGTTAATATACGGCGAGCCGGTTAATTCGCGAAACAAAGGAGAGCGCGGATTCAGGACCGGCGGGATGACAAACGGGAAACTGGGACGGGATTATGGAGTTAACTGCGGGATTGGGACAATGCACCGTTACTCTTACGGCTGTAGTATCGCTGCTCGGTGCCGCTCGCCTTTGTAGCTGTGCGATTACCGGCATAAGGCGCTGGACACGCCCAATTGCCTAATTTTCCTTTGTTTGGTCTTTCGCTCTGGACAGTCATACGAGGTTGTGACGTCACAGTCTATTAGCCTACTGTTTTACAGCGGAATCTAGACTGTGTTATAAATTTAATTGCAGTTTGTCAAATCAACGTAATTTATCATGTAAAGACGCTTTTTAACCATCGAAAAAAGAAGGAGTTCATCAAGTCAATTCGTGTTTTTTGGCGTTTGTAACTTATACAGAAGCAATGATTTTAACAAAAATATTGAAAAAACACCCTGCATTTTGCCTGCGTAAATCATTGAAATAAAGCAAATCGCCACGTAACAATTAGTGCATCAAGTTGCCAACAACCTAATAAATAGCTGGCACGACCGTGTGTCAGCTACACAACTTTTATCAGTAAAACTCTATTATAGAGACGAATCACTTTCCCGCACTACAAAAAGCGGGGCCATTGTCACGGTAGATTGACCGCGGATCACGGCGACCGGCCGTGACGCGCGTGACACGCGTCGGGACGCCCGATCGGCTGACAACGTGACAGCTGACTAATCTGCACAATGTCCAAGCATAGACCGTAATAAAAGTCAGTCACAAAACAAATAGGGCGCTAGGGTCGCAAAAAAGATGGCGGGCGGTAAGAGACGCTATTTCCTCCTTTTTGTACCCATGCGGGGATGACAATGGTTTAGCTACAAGTCCTTTGTTAACATCGTCTTGTTTTAGTAAAGATTATAAAAGTAAAAGATGAATCGTGAAGCGATAATATCTCGGTGGTAGCGATGTCGACTTGCGACCCGTAAAGCGTGGGTTCGTAATCTTGCAAGGTGCTTGAGCTTTCAGCGAAGGAAAACATCGCGATGAAACTAGTGATCGCCTGGCTAGCTACCACCCTCAAGTTAGAAACCGTCGCTAAGCACCTAATATCAGCGTGTTAAGGCAGCTTCACTTAACATCCAGGTGCAGCGTGGCGCCACCTTCGACCACATTGACTTGTGGCCAAACGCTACCTTGTAAGATGTACGAATAAAAAATTAAGCACTGAAGATTTTTGAATCGGATTCAAAAAGCAGTGGTTGAAAAGCGGTCAATACGTAAGTGACTTTCGGTTAGACAACAATCAATAGTACCTTTTGTACCCTTTTATTTATATAAAAACTACACTATCCTTGAGTGTCATAAGCTAGGCTAGCGTTTGACCACGATCTCACCCGATGGAAAGCGACGATGTGGTCGAAGGTGTAGCACGCTTGCCCAGTAAATACCTATTCACTCTTGACTTGAACACCGTTGTATCTTTCGGGAAACACTGACCAAGTCAGGGCATTCCACTCTTATGCAGTTCTAATCAAAAAAGTTGACGCAAACCTGTTCGTGCGTATCGGTGGTATTTCCACGATGAAAGGATGGCGCTTATCGGAACGCCTGGTCGTTCGGTAATGGAAAGGTGCTGGGGGAATAAGGTCGTGCAGTTCTTGTGCACACTCTCCGTAGTGAAGTCTATAAAAAACCGATAAACTTGCCACTTCACGCCGATGAGCCAGACTCTGGAGCCTAGAGTTCACCAAGAAGTCGTCATTAATTAACCTTTTGGCACGTCGCTCTATTGAATCCAAAGCAGCCAGCTGATATTCGGCAGACCCGTCCCAAAGGTGGCAGCAGTACTCCATACACGAACGGGCCTGAGCTTGGTATAGGTTTAAAAGCTGTCCCGGTGTGAAGTACCGCCTAACCCTTGATAGTATGCCAAGCTTTTTCGCTGCTACTTTAGCTTTGGCTAGTCGTTGACATAGCTACAATAGTTACCATGTACGGTAGATTGGCTGCGGCAAACAGCGCGATGATCGCTTACTGTCTGCCCATTAGCACTGTGTCAATATCATTTGGTGCACCAGTGAAATGGAGGCAGAATGGCATACTCATGCACTTGTTTTATTATGGCATGTTTATAACGAAAAAATGCAAAATGTGGAACGAGCCACAATTCTTTCCGCAGTGCTACAGAACGCAGGCCTTCACGATGGGTGTGAGAAGAGTGCTGCAGTCGGCAACGCATTAGCAACGTTCCTAGTGTTGCAAATGTCAATAGTCGACGGTGACCGCTTACTGTCAGGCGGGCCGTCTGCTTGTTTGAAATTGTATCACATAAAAATAGGAAACATCATACATATCTAGATTCTATAGAATTAGATTTTGAGACGGGATGCTTACCATGTATCTATTTGTTTTTGTTTGAGTCTCAAACAAGAAATCAAGTACATGGTAATTAAAAATTCAAAATCTAATTCTAATGTTATTGACCATGGTAGTTTAAAACAGTATATCATGCATCTATTAAATACAAGACATGTAAAAATGCGTTGCATTGGGGCCCGCCCAAATAAGCGCAAGTCTTTATGGTTTTATTTGTTGCCGTATGATGATACATTATTGGCGCATTGGAAACTTGTAAAAAAGTCGACTGTCAAAATGTCAAAATTCTGCCATGTTGATAACGGTAGTCACATGATTAAAGGGAGCTAATCAAATTGAATTTTTATAAGACCACCTAACATGTACCTACTACAGTTCACAGAATAATTGAAGTAACAGGTAACACTACACCGAGCCCATCATGCGTTTCCATTATGTACGCCAATTCCCTGCACAGCGGGGGAATTGGCCCACTACACTACTTATACTGCACACACGCCGTTGTTTGGCTTTGATCTGTTTGTATGGTCGGCGTGGTTTAGGGTTAGCTGCCGTGAAATTACATCTCTTTGACGGACATGATCTCCCGGTACTTGCGAAAACTCTTTGATGTGAAATATGTTTTGAAAAATGTTTTGATGCGCCTATTTTATTATGGCGGCACTTATGTTTATTGCAAAGTCCTGTGATGGCACTGCAATTGTGAGGCGTGGCGCTTACCATCTTGATGGTCGCAAGCGATTGCTTTGCTCGTCGTGTATACCTGCAGTGATAGGGACGATTTATATTTTACATTCCAATAAGAGTCCAATTTGCAAAATTGATACGTCGCTTCCCCCAAAACATATATTTAGAGCTAAGCATTTTCAGTGTCCTCCTTACATCCATCATACATTAAATTACAGTAAATCACATCTCTCAGTCGGCGATATCCTCATAACCCGGCGGCGCGGGGTGGTAAATCAATTTATCCGGATCAAGGTCCCAAATTCGATTCCCGCCCGAGGCGGCGGATGTGTTACCTTCAGGAAACGGGGGTAACCGTCGGCGACGGTGACGCGAATTCAATAAACGGAAAGCACTTTTTCAAATTTTCCCTCGCGTAGGGCGGGCGGCGCCTTAAACGGCAAGAACTGTTGCGAAATGGAGACGTTACGTGTGAAATGAGACAATTTCAATTTCAAAATATCCTTAGTAGGATACAACATGTGATCACTTTAAAACGTTAAACTTTAAACGCCTGTTCCAATCTCCTTGCACTTGCAAGAACCGTCCGCCAGGCAAGTTTAGGGCGCGATCATTTAAATTCATTACAATCTCAAGCTCTTATGTCATCTGAATAGTCTGATATTTTATAATAATTTGGTGTTCGCGTTTCAGTCTCTCTTTCTTTATTTCGTTTGCAATTTTCAAGCTATTTATCCCGCAGGAACCTTGTTTTAGGTAAATAGTCCTATGTTTTAATTTAGGGTGTATAAGGTACCTATCTCCATTTCAAATTTCACTCAAATCCGTTGAGGCGTTTCAGCGTGAAGAAGTAACAAACATACACATTCTGTTACAAATTTAACTTTCGCATTTATGAAAAGTGTTAATTAATATGACGTGAAGTAGATTTTCAAGAGCCTTCAGCGGTCAATGTTAAATTGTTTAACATTTTTTTGTCAGTTAATCTGTGCCTGTTGTTGTCAGTTCACAAAAACAATTCTGTTACACCCCAAAATCCTAAGTAATCTGTTAGACAAACAAAACCGCACGTATGTAGAGCATCCATTGTACCAGGGCGGAAGCAAGTTAAGGAATGTAACAATAGGGCAGTAAGTCGACGGGCCGGTGGGAAAAGGGTGTAACTCGCTATTCAAATTAAATGAGTCGTGCGGTTACAAGAAATTAAGACTAATGGTGTTCAAGATTTATAAGCTGTTTATTATTGTTAATTTGTTTCTAGAATCAAGTCACCAGATTGTTTTAACTTGCCGTGGCAGCTTGACAAATAATAATAATAATAATAATAATAATATCGGGGACAATTTCACACAAATTGACCTAGCCCCAAATTAAGCTCGAAACTTGTGTTATGGGTACTAGACAACGATATACATACTTATATAGAGAAATGTCACCGCTAGATGTATCTTCGTTTGTAGTATGTAGTTTGTAGTGGTCAAATGAATATATAAAACGCTCTCACTCAGTACCCTTCGTTGTTGAAACGAACTTCGTCCGCTGTCAGCTTTTTAAATGCGGCTTTTACAGGTTTTTTTTTACTTTTTACGTGGTAGCGTTTGACCACAAGTCATCTAAAATTTAAAAATTTCAAAATGAATTTGTAATCCAGAAGAATTAATGAAGTGTCCAGTAGGCGACTGGCTAGTGGATCATTTCTGACTCAGGATTGTAGTATTCTCAGTCCTTCATCAACCTTGAAGAAAGTGTACAGTTTATTAATTAAGTAATTGTGAAAATAAAAAATTATCCCCAGACTAAGGTTGAGTAAACCAATACGAACTCGAGTGCCTCGCTCAAGTCCTTACGAAGTTTTGAAACTTGTTTTGAAACTTGTCTTGTTTTTCTACTATATTTATTTAATAAATACTACGGCCTACTTCAAAAACAAACTACTTACTAAAATTAACAATCGATTCAAAGGCCCTTCTAATACAGAACTTGTCCAACTATGTATAAAGTTGAACCCGCAACAATTCCGTTTATTATTGTTGCGTCTCGAGGGCCAGCTGTGTCGGATCCCAGCGTGCCGGTCGATCGACGGTAACGCCGCAGAATCCTACTAATATTATAAACGTGAAAGATTGTAAACATGGATATATGGATGTATGCATGTTAGTTACTCTTTCCTGCAAAAACTACTTAATGGATCTGGATAAAATTTCAAATTTTAATAGCTTACACCCTGGATTAATACATAGGCTACTTTTTATCCCGGAAAAAGGTTCCTACGGGCGCAGCTAGTTATATATGTAGAGTACTCGGACCTAATAGCGCCAGTTCTAGGGTTAGTTGTGCAAGTCAGCAATAGTTATAAAAATGCTGCGGTTTTTTGCAAATGAGAAAATTTTGTTGATAACTTTGTTGACTTGACGCGCAGTTTGGTTGTTGTGAAAAACCCTAAAATTTTGTTTTAAGAAGATTCTTGTTTGCCTAGTTTATAATTACTTTATGAGCTTAATTTAAAAGTTTTGCATTTTAATGTTTAAGTTTGAAACTTGTTTACGTGTCCTATCTCATAGTTGGAAAAGCGACACCCGCAAAGCGTAAATGTTGCGAAATCCTAATGGCAAGTCGTTACCAAAAAGTTTTAACTTCAGCCGTTTGTCTGTTTCACGCGAAAACAGATAAAAAAGACTTCGTTTAATTTTCCAGCGCACCGCCGAAATGCCGTTTCAGTTAGTAAACTAGACTTGAACAAGTTTGCAAACATTGTAGTACCAGGGATTCATAGTTCGGCGAGAGCTCGTTCGACACGCAAAGTTGGACGTGACGAGGCCGAAGTTGTGATCGAATCGGCGCCGGCAACTTATGCGCTCCGTGTTACTTTTTTCATGTCACATTTTGACCTATTAACTTGGAGCGAACTATTCGCAACTTTTGACGAGAAATATCTGAAATCTAAGGCCCTTATTTCTCTTACATTCTCACAGGCGACGATACTTTTGATCAGATACCAGTGAGAGACGTGTTCTTTTCTATAGGTTTATATATATCATCATAATAACACGTTAACCCAAAATGAACAAAATTACATAGTTTCATAAGATATGCGTTACCAAGTCACTGTATATGTCTAAACTAGCTGTTCTTCTCGGTCTCACCCGCGTGGACTACAGTTTATCGCAATAAGAGTATCTTATGTCCTTCCTGAAAGTCCAGTCTCAATACTAAATTATATCAAGATAGCTGTTCCTCGCGGTTTCACCCGCGTGGGCTACAGTTTATCGCGATAAAAAGTATCCTATGTCCCTTCCCCGGGGCTCAAATTATCTCTATACCAAATTTCATTTAAATCGGTTCAGTAGTTTAGGCGCGATAGCGTATATATTCCGTATACTCCAAAATTATTCCCGCACTTCGGCGCCCCCTCAACGCGTTACCTGCTGTAGGTACCCATTATCCTATTTTAATTCTAAGTTAATTTTTCTTGGACCGCACGTTTGAATCGCGCAGTTAAAGGTCTTCCTGGTCCGCGACCGCACTTTACCTATGTCATAGATTCTCCCGGTGCCCCGCTCACCTCACCGCGTTTCCCGCTGCGCTGCGGTGCGGCGGTTTTATTTTTCTACTACTACTTACATTTTTAAACTCGTGATATCTTTCGAACGGAATGTCCGAATTGAATGATTCAAAAAGTTATATGAAGGCATTGAAGCAGTTTTGAATAAGAAGTAATTTATTTTGATAAGGATTAATATCAAGATACAAATAAAGAGCCTTTTCTAGCGGCGGCATCAAAAATTAATTTTTTAAAATATAAGATCACTTATTGTGGCATAACTATAATAGTTAGACATATGCTCTCGCGGACTTTTTTGTAGATCTTAATGAGACCTACAAACCCGCAATACATTATTTTGTTCTAGTGTCAATAGTTTTTGCAGCGCACGCAAAAATAGTTTTTCGTTTTCACACCTTGGGTTGCAAAATAGCAATTTTCTTACGGATCCCTAATTTTTTTGGAAATAAAATATAGCCTATAGCCTTCCTCGATAAATGAACTATCCAACACTGAAAGAATTTTTCAAATCGGACCAGTAGTTCCTGAGATTAGCGCGTTCAAACAAACAAACAAACAAACAAACAAACAAACAAACAAACAAACTCTGCAGCTTTATAATATTAAGTATAGATGTATTTGTGTCGTGTAGTGTTCTTTCTCTTTTATACATTATGTATATAGAAATAAAAGACGTCAAAGGAACAGAGACAAGATTATACATTAAAAAAGGAACGAAAAACCCAACTTAGCCATAATAAAGTACCCTATGTCACACCCACAATAATGACGAATCTACACACCTCATATGTTAAAATCCGTCAAGCCATTTATGCTACAGGCCGCGCTAAAGAAATATACTTACATACATAAACTCGAAAAACATAACCCTCCTTCTTTCGCGATCGGGTAAATATGCTGGATTTATTGATAGCAATATCAAATGCTTGTCAACATAAAATGCTTTAGAACTTCTTGCACAATATAGAAAAACTAGCAAACACGCCTGAGGGTAGGCAGACTAGGCAGTCACCATCGCCTATGGACATTTGCAAACCTTGGGGCGTCGCCGACCATGCAGTACTCTTAATTTCATAAAGAACACAACGCTTCCTCCACTGTATAGGTATATGCAAACGACATGCGTCGTGTGAGGGCGTGCGCACACTGACAATACACATAACAGAACTACCATCTCTCATTAGTATTCCTTACCGAGTTGGCACGAATTGGCCCGAATGCTAATCAAATTCTTGTTTTTGTTCTCTCGACCATTTGCCTAATTTAACGAGGCCCGCCGTCCTATGTAAACTCGGCTTCAGGATGTTTGCCTCGGTCTCCTGAGAGCCTGGTAGCTGTAAGAACCGGGAGGTGTGGCTGGTCGCGTGTTTGCTTAGAGCCATGTTTTTTGCCGACTTCAAAAAAGTAGGAGGTTCTCAATTTAAATGTTTTTTTTTTTTAATCTTTGTTATATCAGAACTTTACACTGGGTGAACCAATTTGGTCCAGTTCTGACAATGGCATCCATGAGAAAAACTTACGCGACTTAAGTTTTACGTACAAGGTAGCATTTGACCACAAGTCGTCGAGCGTGGTGTCACGCAACGCCTGGACCGGGAACTGGCTGTGGAACTGGCTGACCGATAGGTTCTAGGGAACAGATTCTAGCAGGTGATCACTAGAAAATGCCCTACCACCAAACCATTAATGATTTTCACCGAAAATTCAAGGTCATTGTAGCACTGAGCCATCTTTGCTTTGAACGGTAGTGACTTCTTAAAGTACTTATGGTACCTTAAAGCCTTGACATTTGAGACTGCACAACCTTGCAGTCTCTCAATGTTTTTGAGAACTTTGAACTGCGTCACCTACAGCTCAATTCCCACGCGTGGGCCAGGCCTGGCCCACGTGTCTTACATTGCTTGCTTTTTATTTTATTGGGGATGACAAACGTAGATGGGTAACTTAAAATGCAATCAATCGCATTATCCAAGTTATTTCTTGGTAGTTATTATTTTCTTCTGGGGTAACGTAGGTAGGTACACGTTTATATTATATCTCACCAAAAATACCCTCTCATTATACAAATGCCTCTAAAGCTACTCCTTAAAACAAAATCAAAAATTCCGGAAACCGAACACCAATTACGGTATACGCTGATTGGCAAATGGCTCGAGTCATTGTCGTAACGACTACAGAAAAAATAATAATAAAAGTTTCCTGAAAACGTCTGTTTTTACATGTAAAAGAAAGGACCGAATAGCCGGAAAATTACATTTGTTTTTATATTTAAAAGAACCAAGGAACGAGTAACCGAAATATTCCGTTTGAACTATTTCTTGTGGTGTGCAGCGAAAGGGATAATATTCCAACAATTAAGTAATGAGATGATGAAGTCTATCGTAGAACAGGCGTGATGGTAGCAGGGACCATAGAAATTGCAGCGTCTTGAATTATACTCACTACTAAGATGTCTTTTTAATTTTTATTTTGTTTATTTTATTTTATATATTTTTATTCGTTGTTATTTTTCATATTCCGATAAATAACTGTTCAAGCGGACTCCCGTTCCTACTTAATTTCGGTTAATATTTGGACTTGGAATGAGGATTGTGGCGATTCGACGTTGAATGAATGTAACGTGAACATAACGTAAATGTAAGGTGTGAACGTGAATAAAAAATCATAATCTGTTGTAAAAAAAGATACAATACTTGCTTTAATGGCTTTTTATTGTAATTCTCTTGAAATGTGCTATTTTTAGATTGCAATGCAAATCAAATGCTTTTCCAATAAAATATCGCTTTGTTTTCATTTAAATCCATTCCTAGCTGTTGCTGCTACGTGGCGCGTAGCTCAGCTATTTCTGTGCTACAGCGTAGGCGGCGTAGTTCAAGGAATAATAAAATTACAAGATGGAAATAGACAGTCACTTATTGAAGACAGTTAAAAGGAAAAGGATTTTTGCAGCGACCATGGCTCAGTGGCAGTTACGGCGGCTTGCAATCTGATTTCGCTGAAGAAAACATCGAGATGAAACCCTTGCTTGGTGGTAGGGTGGTAGGAACCGGTGTGTTCGGGCAGCCCCGCTTGAGAGCCAGTTCCCGTTCCAGGTGTAGCGTGGCGCCCCTTTGACCACATCGTCACTTAGCATCAGGTGACTTGTGGTCAAAGGTGTAAGAAGTTAAAGAAAATATGTAACTGGACCTTCTCTCAAAAAGGACATTTATTAGAATAACAAACTCACCTTAATAATGTTAAATTAACAGACGCAAAATTAGGTGATAATCATGTTTGCGAGCAACCCTCTGCGGTGTTGGGGGCACATTTGTCATTTCCCTTTCGTAAATAACGTCTAACCGAAGATTTATTCCGAGTTTCGGCCATTTGGGAGATAAAAGACATAATTTTGGTTTGAGATGAAATTTAATTAATTATGTACGCTAAGAATTTATTTTCTATCATAAATCAATGTTTTGAATCAAAAGCTTTATTTATTATTTCCTTACAATCACACTTATATTATAAATACGCAACTTTGTGAGTGTATACATATATTATGTTTGTTACTTCTTCACACCGAAACGGCTTAACGGATTTGAGTGAAATTTAGAATGGAGATAGCTTATATCTTGAATTAACAAACATGGGCTACGTTCCATCCCGGTTCCTGCAGGATAGCGGGAAACGCGAGTGTAACTGCGGAGCGCAGCTAGTAAATAATATAAGTACGTTTTCCTATGATATTTTACATATCTAACGCCGCAGACGTTTCACCATCTTTTCAGCAGATAAAAAAGAAAGCAATGTCGAATCGTTTTTGAAACGCAAAAGATATCTTTGATAAAAGCAAGAAACCGTCAATAACTCTGCAATATCAGACTCAGCAAGTTCGATCGGAAAAATTCGTTCCCTAAATCATCGTTGGCAGCAAAATGAAGGAATTTTTGCGACTGAAGCACTTTTTACTCCTTTGTGTAGTGGCCAACTCGTTCCAGTACGCTGATTTGACCAGTAAGGAGGCCGACGCATTTTAGAAACTTAATGCGCATTTGGGACTCTATAAAAACGTTAGATATTGAGGTAATTGCTTCATGTTCATCATTGAGGTCCTTAATTCAACTATTTATAAAACGAAACCTTATGTATTGGATAAGCTTACCCATTATAAAATATCAGACTATTTATTTGAAAAATAAGCTTGGGATTGTAGGGAACATGCTCCAATTTGATCAGTTTACGTAACCAGGAAATGCTCAATGTGAATATTTTTTGTTGTTTCTTTTATTTTGTTTTTTGTACTCCTAACTTTTTCACAGAGTATTCTGATTCTGAAGATTCCTTTTTTTGCTTGATTACATCGTCAGTTTTAGCCTTATGTGTAAATAATCCTTACTGATATAACTGTGCTCTTTCTCTGATACTCTCCGAGTTTCAATTAAGACGCGTGAATCGGCATTTAGTTTTTATACGTTCAGTTCTTTCCAAAGCAGTCATTAGTTTCATTCGTTTGCTCCGTAAAAACCGGAAGTGGATGCGCAGAAAACGTAATTAGGAAAGTTATACCGGAAACTGAGATTGCATCTCCCTCTAAACTGTTTGGAAGAAATCTTCTTGGTGAAGTACTTTTTGAAAGGCGTTCTTTATTAGTTGAGTCCACTCATCTCGGAGTGTATATTTTTTTTTATTACCTTCACGTTTTTGTTTGTGCTAGTACAAGAACTCGCTCAAGTTATATATGTAACTTTATATCCATTTAGTATATAGCACTTACTTAATTCCTACTGCCTCCTAATATTATAATTGTACAGATGTAAGGATGTATGGACCTTTGGATTTGAGTGAAATTTGGAATGGAGATATGCAGGGCAGCATAGGGCTCGTCCATTAGGTCCCATTCGATTTCAGCTAAGGATCTGGTAGGTACTGCTAGTAACGGATAGGAATTATCTACAACCTTTTACACCGATGTGTTAAAAAATAAACCATCCCGATAGCAACCATGATTTATTCCCGCCACCCTACAAATTCAAATCGCTTCAATAGGACCCTCCCAATAAAATCACCATTTTATGCCGTGCTCAGGGCGCGTATATTTCGATACATTTTTCAGATCTCTTTGTTTAATGGCAACACATCGGATTGGGGCCGTGCTTTGTTTTAACGCGCTGCTGGGATATTGTAAAAAAAAATAATTGTGGAATAAATTACTAATATCTATACTTAATATTATAAAGCTGCAGAGTTTGTTTGTTTGTTTGTTTGAACGCGCTAATCTCAGGAACTACTGGTCCGATTTGAAAAATTCTTTCAGTGTTAGATAACCCATTTATCGAGGAAGGCTATAGGCTATATTTTATTTCCAAAAAATTAGGGATCCGTAAGAAAATTGCTATTTTGCAACCCAAGGTGTGAAATCGAAAACCTATTTTTGCGTGCGCTGCAAAAACTATTGACACTAGAACAAAATAATGTATTGCGGGTTTGTAGGTCTCATTTAGATCTACAAAAAAGTCCGCGAGAGCATATGTCTAACTATTATAGTTATGCCGCAATAAGTGATATTTTATTTTAAAAATTTAATTTTTGATGCCGCCGCTAGAAAAGGTCTTTATTTGTATCTAGGTATTAATCTTTATCTAAATAAATTACTTCTTATTCAAAACTGCTTCAACACCTTTATAAAACTTTTTGAATCATTCAATTCGGACATTCCATTCAAAACTCAAAACTCAAACTCAAAACTCAAAAATATGTTTATTCAATAGGATACATTGTGATCACTTTAAAACGTCAACTTAAAACTAGCTACGCCTGTTCCAACCTCCTTACGCCGGCAAAAGAACAGGCAAGAAACGCCCGGCAGGTAATTTTTTTGGCGCGATCACATTGACAATTTTATTCTTATTACTAATTGATTGAATTGGAGCAAGTTCACTAAAATCCCAAGCTTTTTTTTGTCATCTAATAGTCCGATATTTTTTATTTAGCTTTACTAATAAGAAGATTTCTCTTGTTTGGTTGTACACATTGGGATATGGGAACATGAATATTAACGAGTTGCGGGATCACAACCAAAGCAGACCAGACCCCACAAGCAGCACCCGTTCACGAGTTGACGCATGTGCCAGCCATCGCTCTCCTCGACCATATGAGAGGGAAGAGGGCGACCCGACACATGACGCCGCTGCAAGCAAAGTCACTATCGTGAGCATGACTGTTTTGGCTGTTTACCGAAAATGGTTAGAATAGGGGAAATAGGGAGAATAGATAGATAGAAAGAAAGATAGATAGATTAACTACAATCCCAAGCTTGTTTGTCATCTAGATAGTCCGATATTTTATAATAAGCTTTACTAATGAGATTTCTCTTTATACGAATTTGAAATTTTGTTATAGACAAGTCTTGAATTTCACTTGGGATTTTGTTGAAAAAGCGTACACATTGACCTTTGAACGAGTTGCTAACTTTATGGAGCCTAGTGGTGGGTACAGCAATTTTATCTTTGTTTCTAGTATTAAAATTGTGATAATCACTTCTCTTTTTGAAGCTATTTAAATTTTTCCGTATGTACATTACATTTTCATAAATATATTGACAAATAACTGTCATTATTTTGGTTTCTTTAAACTTAATTCTTAAAGATTCTCTGGGGCCCATGTTATAAATCGCACGAACAGCTCTCTTCTGCAATACAAATATGGTGTTAATATCAGCAGCGTTTCCCCACAGCAATATTCCATAGGACATAATGCTGTGAAAATAGCTGAAATAGACTAGTCTGGCTGTATCAACGTCAGTAAGGTGACGGATCTTCTTTACAGCATATGCTGCAGAGCTAAGTCTGCTCGATAGACTGACAATATGTGGACCCCATTGCAATTTGTGATCTAAAGTTATGCCTAAGAATACTGTAGTCTTGACAAGGTCCAATTCTTCGTCCTTAATTTTTACATTTGTTGGTACTTCTTTGACATTGGGCAGCACAAATCTCAAGCATTTTGTCTTTTTTCCATTTAACATCAAATTGTTCGCATCAAACCAGTCTGTAACTTTGGAGAGAGCATTGTTCACGTCGTCAGAAATGTTATGTTGACGCTTTAACTTAAATAAAAGCGACGTATCATCAGCAAACAATACTATTTCGTGATTGTCACTAACAAGGCTGGGCAAATCATTGATGTAAACTAAAAACAGAAAAGGTCCGAGTATTGAACCCTGCGGAACTCCCATTGTGACTACTGACCCCGAGGATCGCTTCCCGTTCACGTCAACTCTCTGAATCCTATCACTAAGGTATGAGGTTACAAGGTCCAGAGGAACACCTCGAATACCATAGTGCCGGAGCTTCCTGATCAGTGTCTCGTGGTGAACACAATCAAATGCCTTGGACAAGTCACAGAACACGCCTAGAGCGTCCCGTGACTCCTCCCAGGCATCATAGATGTGAGTTAATAACTCGACGCCAGCATCAGTAGTAGAGCGACCACGCGTAAAGCCAAAGTGTTTTTGATTAAGTAATTTGTTTGCTGAGAAATGTCTTTGCAATTGATTTAGAATAAGTTTTTCGAATTCGAAAGATATCACGAGTTTAAAAATGTAAGTAGTAGTAGAAAAATAAACCCGCCGCACCCCAGCGCAGCGGGAAACGCGGCGAGGTGAGGGAGAATCTATGAAATAGGTAAAGCGCGGTCGCGGACCAGGAAGACCTTTAACAGCACGATTCAAACGCGTGGTCAGAAAAAAAATTAACCTAGAATTAAAATAGGATAATGGATACCTACAGCAGGTAACGCGGTGAGGGGGCACCGAAGTGCGGGAATAATTTTGGAGTATATACGGAATATATATATACGCTTTCGCGCCTAAACTACTGAACCGATTTAAATGAAATTTGGTATAGAGATAATTTGAGCTCCGGGGATGGACATAGGATACTTTTTATCGCGATAAACTGTAGCCCACGCGGGTGAAACCGCAGGGAACAGCTAGTCCTACATATAAAACGTAGTGTAGGACGTCCTCCGGCTAGGTGGAGCGATGATATAGGTACGCAAAATGGCTAGCAGCGGTTTTCTCTACTTTTGGGTGTTCGGTGTTTCCTCTACTTTTGGGTTGTCTGAAGGCGATCGCTTTGAGCGATGAGATCGCCATTCGTGCCACTGGCACTAACGTTTTATTGTGGTTCTTGTTTGAAATTTCTCCGTATTATGGTGTACCAATAAGGAGTTCATCTATCTATCTATAGATTGACTTCTACCCGTGATCAATTATGCAAGGTATTGTTGAAAATGTAGGTACCAATGAAAATGAAAAAAAAAGTGCAGAATCTGTGCAACTGGTTGGGACCGACATGGGTAAAATATTATATTTATAATTAACTGCCAGCGCCTCCCAATTTTCCTCCCACGTTACTTTTCCGGGATAAAAAGAACATGTGTGCTAATCCAGGGTATAAGCTATCTCCATACAGAAAATTAATCAAAACTCTTGAAGCAATAGCAAACACACACACTCACTCACTCGAAAATTTTCATATTACAGTGATTGCTGTGATTCGATATCTCTGATTAAGATAGTTTTCTAGGAAAATACCCTGTTGGCATTATATCTTTTATGGCTCCAGCAATAAACATACATATCTGCATTTGGATGTCACAATAACTGGCCTCGATTTATCTTCTCGAATCCCGAATGCATTGGTCGATTTAAATTCCGACTACAATCGGAATCGGCGTCCATATTTTCGAGCTCGCACGGAGTTGAAGCATGGCCATCAATCGGGCGCCGGTATCAGCTGGGTCATTGCGGACGAAGCCAGATGTTATCGAAGTACATACGTATGGTATTGGTAGGTACGGGAAGACGCGGGTGAAACCGCGGAGCCAACCCAGTATAACATACAGATCTATAGCTAGATAAACCAGCTCCTCAAGTGCTCTACAATCCTGGTATAGCAAAAGGAAATTGATACGTGATTACCCGTCATCCGAGGGCTTATTTACAAGAGAACGGACCTATATAATAGCGAGCACATTCACAATACGCTATATCTTTGTGAATATCTCCCGAAATTAATCCTGCCCTTTGTAGTGATCCGGAGAAATCTGATACGTCGAGATGGAGGACGGATCGCTTTAACGCGTCGTGGAGGAACATTAATCGCTAAAAAGAGTTCTCTCTTTGTTTCATAGACGTATTGACAGAATGGATATCTTTTTTTAGATACCACTAGCTGTTCCCCGCAGTATCAGCCGCGTGGACTACAGTTTATCGCGATTAAAAGTATCCTATGTCCTTCCTCAGGGTTCAAACTATCTCCGTACCAAATATCATTAGTTCAGGCGTGAAAGCGAGACAGACTTACAGACGGAGTTACTTTCCAATTTATAATATTAAAGTAGGGACTGACGATCTGCGTAGGAAGTTTTCACAAACCCGTTGAATGTAAAACTAGATATTTAATGTCGAGAACTTTTTTGTAGAACTGGAAGCTAATATTTCATCATCATCATCATAATCAGCCTGTTTCAGTCCACTGCTGGACATAGGCCTCTCCCAAAGTACGCCATCGAGCCCGATCTTCGGCTTCTCTCATCCAACCGCTGCCAGCCATTTTGCGTATGTCGTCGCTCCACCTAGCCGGAGGGCGTCCTACACTACGTTTGCCGAGCCGCGGTCTCCACTCAAGAACACGTTTGCCCCAACGATTATCGGTTCTTCGGCTAATATGTCCAGCCCATTGCCACTTCAGCTTGCTGATCCTATAGGCTATGTCGGTTACCTTCGTTCTCTGTCGGATCACTTCATTCCTGATTCGATCCTTAAGAGAAACTCCGAGCATAGCCCTTTCCATAGCCCGCTGAGCGACTTTAAATTTATGGACTAGACGTACCGTGAGTGTCCACGTCTCGGCTCCGTATGTCATGACAGGTAGGACGCACTGATTGAAAACTTTCGTTTTCAGGCATTGCGGTATAAGCGACGAAAAGACTCGACGAAGCTTCCCAAATGCTGCCCAGCCCAGCCGTATTCTCCTATTGGCTTCTCTCTCAAAGTTGTTTTTCCCTAGTTGGAGCGTCTGCCCTAGGTACACGTATTGGCGAACAACTTCGAGAGCGACCCCATCAACAGCAATCGGTTCCGGTATGATAAGTTCGTTGAACATAACCTTGGTTTTGTCCAAGTTCATCCGGAGACCGATGCGCTGTGAAGAATCAGCTAGGCCATCCAGCATCTGTTGTAGGTCCTGCAACGATTCGGCCAGGATGACAATGTCGTCGGCAAATCTCAAGTGTGAGATGTACTCGCCGTTTATGTTGATGCCACGTCCTTTCCAGTCCAGAGTCTTAAAAACATCCTCCAATGCGTTTGAGAATAGTTTCGGGGAAATAACATCCCCCTGTCTCACACCTCGACGCAGGAGGATATTTTCTGTCTGCTAATATTTATTACATACATATACATTTATTAACTCTAATAAAACTGTAAGTCGACAGAGCAGCCAGTTATCTCACTTTTTTAGACTTGATTTAAAAATATCATGATTTCTTATCGAAAACTCTACTTTGGCAGATTAAAACATAGCCTCTGACAACCAGTGATAGTGTTTTTTCCTATTAGTGAAAGCACTATCGAAATCAGATCAGTAGTTTAGAAGATAATCCCCTACATCCAAACAAACACATTTTACGTCCCTATACGAGTAAGATTGGTATAGTTATAGAATGGTGACGATAATGATCGGCAAACTTTTGTTAGCTCAAGAAACGAGAGCAATATAAAATATAATTAAACAGAAACAGATTAGCGGCCTGACCTATTCTGATGTGGGCCGATTATTAGTTTATTAGTGGCTAACAGTTTGGAATACCAGAAACTGTTTTAAAGCTACTAAAATTTGCTTCGTGCGTTACCCCTGAGCCGCGCGCGGGAGCGATCGAGGCCGCTCTCTCGTAAAGGGACGTAAATGGACTTAATAGTTAACAGGATAGCTGAAGCGATTATAGGTCAGTGGTGTGACGTCGCCTTCAGACGGATTGGGTGGTCAAATCAAATCAAAATATATTTATTTAGTAGGACAACATGATCACTTTCAAGCGTCAAACTTAAAACTAGATAAGCAGGTTCTATCCTACTTACTTTGCCGGCAAAAGAACAGGCAATAAATGCCCGGCAGGTCAGTTTTTGGGCGCAATCACATTCACAATTATATTAATATTATACTAATCATGTTTAAAACCTATATAACTTACCATGTTTTAAATAAAAACAACTTGTAACTTAAACGAGTAACATTAGTGGTATACGGTCTCAAATGAACAGACGTTAGTGGCTGGAATTCTGAATTAACTCTGTTACGAATATCCTCGTGAATTAACAAGCCTCCTTGTGAATTAGCGTTCCCAACAAAGGAAAAATTAAATTCTCATTTACATTCCCAAATGTACCAAAGCTTTGACATCGTAAAACTAGACCGTTTGAAGCACTTCAACATTTAATCAGTCATTGAAATAACTTTCTATATCAAGCACTCTCTTCATACCGTCGTAAATGCGATACTTGTACAGATCTTCATTTCCTTTATGGTCCCCTAGTCCTAAACGGGCCTTAAAATGGAAACTTTGCTTACTTAAAGTGTTTGAGACAGTAGGTGAACTCGGTACAAATGTAGAATTTTTTCTCGTAATCTACTATGTACTGTATGTACTACATAACTGTGTGTGCATGTGTGCGTCCGCGTTGTGCGTAGGTTTCTAAGGCTGGTATTTTAGAATGACGCTCAAGTGTTGATCTATGCTTGAGTAGCGATTGAGTGACATATTTGTGTGAAATGACAGCGTCAAATGTGTGCTCAAGTACTGATCATAGCTTGAGCGTCATTCTGGAATACCAACCAGCCTGAGATTACACCACCACATTCGGCTCCACTTGACACCAAGTCTTCAGTGCATATAGGTATACTGAACACTTTTTTATTATACTAGCGGCCCGCCCCGTCTTCGCACGGGAAGGATTTAATAAAAAATTCATTCAAAATTATACACACATAATACACACATTATTGGAGTTTTAGTAAAGGATCCCCAATTTTATTGAAAATAGACATCAATATTCATACGATACTAACATCACTCAATTGTTTTGGCTTCCCGGAACCTCTCCGCTAACACTTGAACTTTATGGTATTAAAGTTCAAATTGATTCTACATTTTAGTTAGAAAACGTTTGTATGGGAAAAAGAAAAGGGCTGTTTTTAGGGTTTTCCTGGCAATTATTCGTATTTTTCTCGCCGCAAAAACCGTTCTTGAACTTCAACGAACATTTAAGAAAAAGAATTGGCGAAATTGGTCTAGGCGTTGTTGAGTTATGCGCTTACCAACACATTTTGCGATTCATTTTTATATTATAGATAGGCTTCCTGCTATGTAGAAGTATCATGTAGATACTTTTTTTTTACTATCATATTTTCAAAGAAAACTAGTTGTACTCGTATATAGCCTCTATTTATCAGCGTAATCTCGGAGTCGTCCTCTTACGCTCGAAATTAATAATCAATCCTGATCCGTTATCCGCGGTTTTGGATCGATATTTATTTTCATGTCATAATATGTCATTTTAGTAGTAATCTGTCAAGTCCTAGTACTAAAATGACATAACATATCGATCCGAAACCGCGGATAACGGATCGGATCGATTATTAATTACGGACGTTAAGGTGCATGTTGATCAAATCGACCCATCCAGAGACTGCTCTTACTGCTCATTATGTATAGGTGCTCAAAAACCTTCAGGGGGTCCTTGTCAATAAAATTCTCGAGTCGACCGAAAACTTCAGCCATTTACGTCAGTTCGACGTAATTGAGAAGCTTCTGGAATCGTTTCGGTAAATTTAATTACAAAATTTCTAGTTTATAAGTTAGTTGTCGTGCGGTAAGCGATATTGATTGAAACTTGCTCAAAGGTTTGTGTCAATAGGTGAAACGTGAAAGTGATATTGTTAATTAAACGGGTTATTATCTTGGAATGTTTCAGTTTCAGCTAATTGGATTTGATCAACTTTTTTTATCCCCCAAAATGTGTTGGATGTGATGTTTAAAAGTTGGTACTGAAGTTTAGGTGGTGATATTTTTATAACTTCTTTAGAACCCCCATCCTATTTTTGATAGATGTATCAGTATCACAAATAGTTTATGTTGTATGTGGTATGTAAGACACCGGGGTTCATGGTGACACTGAATTTTAATGGACAAGCATGAAACTTGCGTTCTTCTTCAAAACCACTCAAACATTGTGCCGTTTTCAATTTAAGACTGTCGCACGTTTCTACTTTTAAATTACCAGGCTCTCATATCTCCACAAGAGTTTCAAATAAAACATTTAATTTCGCTAGACGGGAGCGGAACTATCGGTCTCCAAGAACAATAGACGTAAATCATTTCTGAACGAGCCTCCGCTCATCCGACCGTGTTCCTGAACGTACGTACGCTCTCACCAGATGCGATAATTAAAAAACTTTAAGATTGCACCCGTCTCACTCACACCACGCATTATGAACTAAAAGGGGAGAATGGGACAGACATCCTTTTTGTGGAAGCTATTTTGTGAGAATTGGCGACTGAAAGAATACAAAGTTAAGCTTTTATTGTTCCTTCGGGATTTTTATGCGTTTGGTTTTATTGAATTGAGTCTTTTGTCGGGACTCTGTTGGGATCCGTTTCGGGAGCGATTGTGAGGTTTTTATTATTGATGTAGCCGTGGATGGAATAAGAATTTGGATGTTTCTTTAGATATGTAAAAGACAGAAGTACCTACTAGACTGCCAGGGAATAATGCATGTTTGTACTCAGGTAACATACTGTTATACTTCAGTAGAATTTATTTGAGGAGTCTTTACCTGTCATAGTTTAAGTTCTTTCCCAGGGTTCAAACTAAATCTCATCAAGATGTACCTATTCAAGTATTTAGGCGTGAAAAAGGTAACAAACAAACAGAGTTACATTTGCATTTATATTATTAATGTATGATCTTTAGTGACGAGTAACAACAAAGTGTATAATAATACGAGTAGCATGAAAACAGTCTCCATGAATACATCCCAACTTTCGAAGTGAACTGTCAAACGGTGTCTAAATTTATCAATCTTAGGTATTATACAAACTTCCATTATTATATTTAGATGATTGATACAGATCGTTTCGCGAACCGTTTTACCTGCCAAGTGCCAAGCTGGCCCATTGCGGCCGGGGACGCCTCGATCGATGGTAATGCGGTACCAACGTGCACCGAATACCTGATGCCTTGAGATACTGTCACCGCTTCAAATATTACTGGATCTTAATACCGATCAAGTTTTACAAGGTGTTTTATACAAGCCAAGCTAAGCTGAATCAGGTTTTGTAGATTTGCCAGGAATTTGCTTTTTTGTTTATACGTTTTGATGTACAATACATCTTAGGAGGACTATAGCAATGTTTCAATCATCCCGTATCATCTGTGAAAGGTTTCTCTACTTTTATCATCATCAGCCTCCCATCAGTTCCCACTGTTGAGAAACAGGCCTTTTCTCAGAGTATGGGCCATAATCTACCACTCGGGCCCAGTTTGGTTTGGCGGATTGGCCATCTTACTGTCGGAGTTTTCAGACCACCTGAAAGTCTCCGACATCACCTAACGAGTGCTATTTTAAGACAACACGGAAGCGCTCAGTGGTAAATACCACTAGTGGTCACCCATCCAAATAGCAACCGCAGAGAACGTTGCTTAACCTAGTTGATCGGTTAAGGCGAGCTCCGCTTCAAGCGCTCACCTGTAGGCTATTATGCTATACTGCCGCGAACGTATACTAAGTACCAGCCTAATATCGGCTCATCTCCATACAACCTGCTTTAATACCAGCTCGTCTGGATCGATGGGTATGCGGCGCGGACGTGCAGCGAATGCCGAACTCGCTATTTGTCGCGGTGTTTTATATCGAGGTAGCTATTGATTGGTGATGTGTTTAGCAATTGATTGGGAGGAGCTTTTAGGATCATGCTGTAGGGTATATAGGTGTGTAGGGTGATTTGGGCGAATTGGATCGGTACTGTACTTGATTAATATGAATTTTACTGGCGGAAGAGAAAGTCGGAGTCAAAAATATGTTTTGTTACACCGGCAAAAAATGCCTGGCAAGTTATTTCTTGGGCGCGATCACATCTGTAATTTTTTTCTTCATAAATACTGATTGCATTGGAGTAAATTCACTACCATTGCAATCTTTCTTGTCAGCTTAATAATCTGTCATTTTTTAATAAGATTTAGTTTTTTATTGACTTGAAATGCGTTAAAGACTCAGATTATTTAATTTTGGTGAAGTGAGGTTTAGGCTGAGCTAGTTACAGGGGCATATAGCGCTTTTTTGGAATAACTAATTTTTTTTTACGTACTATATGGCTATTGAATATTTATTATTTCGACTAAATTTTAATTATTTAAAGAACACGTCTCATTTCCCGTGAATACCGCAATCCCGGAGATGGGATTATTAACGAATGACACGCTTCAACGCACACGCTACCAGGACGATATAAGACGCGAGGAGGTATTACGTTAAGCCTTGCAAGAACGGTAGGCGGGAGATTAGAAACGTCTGTCATCCGTGTATTCAGTTCAAAGCAGATTTAACACTGCCAAGTATCCGTCCAAATGTTCAAAACAAACTGCTTCAAGTGACCTGAATTCGGTTTAATTTAATCTGTAAACTTTTACCTGTCCCTGTAATCCAGTTTCCAAATCTCACTTCCGAAACAAACAAGTTCATTTATTATCTTCACACCCTCTCCCCCTTCCTCCCCCACTACGTTCACCGCGCCCCGTCTTGTTACTTGACTAAATTTGGAAGTATGCGTTTTATTCTTTGTCTCTGTCATTTAATTTTTTTATATAGAAATCAACATCATTTTTTTGGTATAGAAATCAACTTATGTTACCTACATCGAGACTAAAGTTACATTCTTCAGGCCCATTCGTGATGTCGATAAAAATATATAATAAGCTGCCGGAATTTTTAAAAAAACAGAACAATAACAAAAAATTCATAAGATGTTTAAATGACTTATTAAAGGAAAAATCATATTACTCTATACAGGATTTCCTTAACGACAAAATCTAAATGCAAGAAATGTTTACTAGATATATAGATTTACATAGGTTGCAGTAGGCATATAGGTTTTTTGTTGATTGATGGCAGTCCTCCTCTCCTCTAGTTTTTAAGTAATGTTGTTGTTGTGCCCAACAGGGTCCATAATTGATCTTAATTATATTATGACTAACTATTGTACATTATGGAATGCAATAAATTCTTTGAATCTTTGAATCTTTGAATCTATATTCATGTGTTGGCAGGAAGGTAGCGCTTTCCTTTGTTGTAAAATTTAGTATTAAAATGTTTTTTTTTTTTTTGTGAAGTCGTATGATATGAAGTAGTTTAGCCAAATTGTTATTTGTCTGTCAGTTTTACTCATTTACGTTCCCAACTTTCTACTGCTTGGACTTTTGCCTTCTGTCATGTTGTATAAGACGAAAATTTCCCAGTAATACCTACTGTTTGGTAGATGTTACCACTTTTAGATTTTTGTGGTTCTACGACATGCGTGCTTTCTGACAATGCTTTTTTCGCCTTTTTGAGTTGGTTTGCAAGCGTTTTCGCTGAAATATAGCCATATGTAGAAATTATTTTCTTAAAAAAACGTGTCTGATTAAAATTTTATGAATTAACCGCTTCTATCCGGTGCAGGGTGCAGTGAGTCAATCAGTCATCCTAGCCTACTAATCCTACTTCCTACTTACGTTATAAATGCGAAAGTTTGTGTGTTTGTGTGAATGTTTGTTACCACGTATCACCGTAACTTCTATATTGATTTTGATGAAATTTGGATTAGACATAGTTTAAACCCTGGATTACGACAGGCTACTTTTGTCCCGGAATAAGTTCCTGCGGGATAACGGGAAGAAGCGGGTGAAACCGCGGGCCGCAACTAGTACCAAATATCTGCTTACCATTGAACAATTTTATACCAAACATAATATTAAAAATCAAAGCTTCTAAACGGAGGACCCCCATGGAGAACCATGCCCTGCTATTAGCCAAGGGGTAGAATTTCACCGGCGCCGCGACGTCGGGCGTCTCGACGGCGTCGCGTGACGTCACGGCGTCTTCGTATCCTTGGACGCTTTTGGAGCCCCTTGTACTTCACAATTATCTTAGGAATGATATTATTGTGTGTTTCCTATCTCTCGGCCCTTTCAAGGACATTAGTGTATCTCAAGATAATTAGAGGCCCTTTTGGTTTGAGCGAAATAGAGTTGGGTTGGGAAGGCCAGAGACCTATCGCTATGTTTCAGCAGCCCCACTTGAGAGCCAGTTCGTTATCCAGGTGTAGCGTGACGCCACCTATGATTATATCGTCACACACAACGATTCAATTCGATGCGTCAATTAGAAGTAGGTTAAAATTGGCTTCTCTAATTTTAGTACATTGTTTGTTAGTTACAAGTAAAGTTAGTAACAAGTATAATTTTTAACAAAAAAATAACCAACTTCTCTTTCCCCTCGATTTCTCTGGGATACCATCATCAGACCCTGGTTTCCTTATCATGGTACCACCCTTGGGATATATCCTTTCCAACAAAAAAAAAAAAGAATCATCAAAATCGGTTCATAAACGACGAAGTTATCCTTGAACAAACATAAAAAAAGCTTAAAACGTTCGAATTTAGAAGCCTCCTCCTTTTTTGAAGTCGGTTAAAAATGTAAAAAAAGCGGTATGGATGTAAATCATCGTCATCATCATCATCCTGTATCAGTCCACTGCTGGACATAGGCCTCTCTTAAGATACGCCACTGAGCCCGGTCTTCGGCTGCTTATAACAATTTTAATAGGTGTAAATTTTTTCAACTAACCGGAATCAAACCAGCGACCTCACTCGTCTCAGTTGGCGGTCCGCCATTTGCGCCGTTTTTGATTTAGTAGAAAAAGTCACGACGACGACGCCGACGGCTCTGCAAAATAAACGTAAAGCATAAAATCATTCTGTTGCTACCATCACACATGCACACATACACACACACAGGTATAACTCTGTCACCCCCTTAGAGCCCCTTTTCACTTGTTGGGTCAGATTCGTTTTTTTACCGACTTCAAAAAGGAGGGAGTTCTCAATTCGAACATATATATTTTTTTATGTGTGTTCGCGGATAACTTCGTCGTTTATGAACCGATTTTGATGATTCCTTTTTGGTTGCAAAGTAGTTATCCCAAGGGTGGCCCCATGATAAGGAAACCATGATCTGATGATGGCATCCGAAAGAAATCGAGGGGAACCTCAAGTCGGTTCTTTTTGTTAAACATTATACTAATTGTTAATGTGATGTCGTTGCTTCTTTTCTCTCTAGTCAGATGTTGGATTATATATATTTATTAGCAAGCGATTGCGTCGTGTGTCGGGTCGCCCTCTTCCCTCTCATATGGTCGAGGAGAGCGATGGCTGGCACATGCGTCAACTCGTGAACGGGTGCTGCTTGTGGGGTCTGGTCTGCTTTGGTTGTGATCCCGCAACTCATTAATATTCATGTTCCCATATCCCAATGTGTACAACCAAACAAGAGAAATCTTATTAGTAAAGCTAATTAAAAAATATCGGACCATTAGATGACAAAAAAAGCTTGGGATTTTAGTGAACTTGCTCCAATTCAATCAATTAGTAATAAGAATAAAATTGTCAATGTGATCGCGCCAAAAAAATTACCTGCCGGGCGTTTCTTGCCTGTTCTTTTGCCGGCGTAAGGAGGTTGGAACAGGCGTAGCTAGTTTTAAGTTTGACGTTTTAAAGTGATCACAATGTATCCTATTGAATAAATAAATAAATTGAAATTGAATTGAAATTGAAATTATTTCTGACATACAAACAAACACAAAAATAATAAACACTAAGGTACGACATTGCGCAACGTCATAATTAGGTCCCGGCTTACACCCAACAACCATGCAAACTCTGAGCGAGATCCGACAAATAAATAGTCGGTGACGGGTAATTAATGTAAAGAGATCCAACAAAATGTTCTTCCTTAGCACCAAACATGTTATTTATTTAAATAGGAGACCAACCCCTGATATATGTAATATAAAGATACTAAAAAACAGAAAGCCAATTTTGTAGGTCCTCCCGGATAACTATGGGATACATAAAAAATTGGACGCGAACAAAATAGTGGTAAACCTTGTACATAAGTGAATTTGGAATAAATAAACTAGGTATTTATTAAAAGAGTAAAATAATTCAATTAGTCAAAAAATTATCTGCTCAGCAGCCGATGCCACACTTGTATCGGGCCCGACAAGTGTAAACGTGCTTTTACTCACGCACATCACATAACTCAGCGAGGCGCGCGGCGTCGCGACGCAAATCCGACGCTGAGAAATTGGTTGGCAGGTTTGTAGAGATTTTAGGCATGTTATGAGCGCGGAATACGTGAATGGTAATGCCTCAATCGCTTGCTAATATTTTTTTGAATGTATACGAGTACATCGGTTCGTGCGCGGCTCCCGTCGCGCACTCGCGGGAAATCAGAAGTCGACGGAGTAAGCTCTTCGGCTTTTGAGCGAGAGCTTCCGTAATGTAATTGCTGCAGCGGTGTACACAAGCAAATAACTTAAATCTAGACTAGGGACGTTTTTGTCATCTGGAAGTTTTCACGAAACTGTTAAAAATTCGTTAAATATAAAATCTAGATCGATAGATAGATAACGCTTTATTGTTTCACCACAACAACAGATTATATATAATAACACGATTGGCAGTCTTTTTGTTTTAAATTTAGCGGTTTTATGTCGAAGACTATTTTGTAGACCTACTGGAAGCCTACATTTCTTTCTTACATTACATAAACTCTAATCAAACCGCTTAGCCAGCGTGAGCTGATAAAGCAGCCAGTTGGCTCAGTTTCCTATCGACTTATTTTACAAATATTGCGATTTCTTACTAAATACTCTACTTTAACAGAATTAAGCATACCTTATGACACTCAGGGATAATGTAAATTTCTATTATATAGTGAAATAATTTTTAAAATCGGATCAGTAGTTAAGTAGATTACCCAAAATCCAAAAAAAAAATTGGCATGATAAGATTAGTATAGATAATAATAATAATAATATTTATTTATTACTCCTCATAGTTAGAAAAATACACAAGATGACAAGTGGTTTAAGTTTTTAATACAAGCATTTGTTAGACGTCTTACTACATGCCATAAACTAATAACATTGTTAACAATATGTATTATTTTAATCATAATATAACATATGTGTATCTACTTTCATCGCGCTAGTTCACGCACTAAAAGTTTCCCCGAGAGATGCTCTAATATTATAGCAGTACAATAATAAATTCCGCTAAACTCTGCGGGAATCCTGGAAGACGCGATGTTGTGGAAAATGCTTGCCGCCTCATAACCCGGTTAAAAGTTTTAATCCGTTAGAGAGGCGGTTGAAACACTCGCGCCGCCCTCTGGGACTTCTTACCGATACTGACAAAATAGAGTTGTAGTTTTTAATACGTATAGCTGATCCCCGCTTGAGAGCAAGTTCCCAATACAGGTGCAGCGTGGCGTAACCTTCGGCCCCATCGTGACTTTAAATTAGGACGACTTGGGTTGAAACGTTACCCTGTACAGATTATTATTAGCGTCATATTCGACCATATTGTCACCCAGGCCCGTCAGTTAAACGAAACTGCAAAACTTTGCCTGACATAAAATTAGTAGCTATTGTCATGTCGCGAAAGTCCCCTAAAAGTTTACTACAGCTCCTAGATTCCAACTTCCCTACTCCGTGTTTGCAGTAAAAGCGCTATCGTTCCAGCCAGGTTTGACAAGTCGCTAACTGAATTGCGCCATACTGCGTTGTTTTTATAGCCGCAAGCTTTTTTTTACGTCCCGGGCGGTGGTGCGCTTGACAGCTATCTAGCATCTAGGCTATCTGGGTCTTGCGGAAAAGCTGTTTTGAATAATGCAGCTGGCAGTTGAATGGCTAAGCATCTATTTTGAAATAGTTCTGTATAAAACAACTATTTATTATATAAATACTTATTTAGTCTCAGATAAAGAAACGCTACGTTTGCGGAGATACATATTTTGCATGGTAATTATGTAAGTACTTAGTAAATTTTAATTTGTTAGAAGAATTTTAACTGATTCTGTTGTTGCAATTTTATTGTGTCAAAAAAATCATCATCAGCGACATCACCACATCATGTACCCACCGCTGGGAATCTGGCCTTCTCTCATAGACTCTCTATACTAGAATCTATCTTCATTTAAATTTTAACTAAAATCCGATTAGCCGTTTCAGCAGAAGAAGACAAACTTCCGCATTTATACTTAGTGTAATGTGATATTAGTGTATACACTAAACTTTATCTTTACTACAGCTTTTCGAGCTATTGAATTCACGCCTTATCTATAGCTACCGGAAACGAATCCATTTTGTACCAATCACAACGCTAAATATTGGCAAAACATAATATTTCAAATCCCGGACAAACACAAACAAGAACATCGATAAGAAGATCGCAAGCCAATATTTTATCAGAGCATTATAAAGTTTGTGTGAGCTCAGAGAGTTACCCGCTCCGGAGGCAATTAAAGGAGTTCCAAGCCGCTTACAGTTGGTTGCAGTATGGTGACTATACAAGCACGGTACAACGGGAAAAAATGACTCGCTTATATGTAATTTTTAAGTCCTCGTGGCAATAAATAATTTTTCAGGAGAATTTTGTGACAAAATAAATACTACTCTTTCCAAATTCCAATATAAAATATGTGAGGATAAAATGTGATCACAATCACTGGTCGCTTAAAACTACCCGGTTTGACCTCCTTACACCGGCAAAAGTACAGGCAAGAAACGCCGGGCTGGCAAGTTTTGGGCGCGAACACTTTTGTATTTTTTCTTATCACTTACTGAATTGGAGGAAGTTCACTACAATCCCAAGCTATAAAGTCGTGTAAATAGTCCGATATTTTTTTAATACACTTATCAGAATTATTTTTCGTTTTATATTGTCTTGAAATTTAGCTATCGACAAATGTTGGATTTCGCTTAACTAATTGTTAAGAGTTACTGACTTTATCGATCCTCGTAGTGGTGGATATACAGCGATTTGTCTTGTTTCTTAGTATTCAAATTTGTCATAATAACTTTTCTTTTAACGCAACCTGGAATGGTTCCATGTTGCAAGGTCCAAGTTTAGTTATGTAGAATCGCAGTGTCGAGTCCGGAGTAAGGACTATGCGCAAGATATATCTTAGTGCGTCGCTTATCCGCCTCGCAGCACAACTGCCATTGACCTATGAAATTGGCAATTTGTCCCAAAATCTTCGACTCCCCCGAGGCGTGCTAGATGTTTGCTATATACGCTTGATAGTTGTTTCACGTCACGTAGCGAGCAGAACAAGCGGCGAGATGTGATGTTTGTCGCCGGAATTGGTGTCGGCCCACGACTAGTGCGTGACCGGGGTGACATCGTGACAGCACATGCCTTGTTTTAACAATGTTTAGCGCTAGAAGTGTCTTTTTTTCGCAATTTTTGTCGGTTTACTCAATAGTTAGATTGAGTCTCGTATGATGAAAAGCACATTTTTCTTATATTACGCTAGCTGTTCCCCGCGGTTTCACCCGCGTGGGCTACAGTTTATCGCGATATAAAGTATCCTATGTCCTTCCTCAGGATTCAAACTATCTCCGTACCAATTTTATTAAAATCGGTTCAGTAGTTTAGGCGTGAAAGCAAGATAGACAGAATTACTTTCGCGTTTATAATATTAAGTAGGGATTAAGCTTTTTTTTAGCTTGGATTTACTTGGATATTGTTTGATTTACACAGAGACATGTCTTATTAGATGTTCGAAAACGAAACATTAAATTAAATTAATTCTAAAACAAGTAGCTAAACAACTGACGCCACTCAAGAAGTTGTCCGTCAGCCAAACTTCCAAACTTCGAACATCAGTCTTAAATTAAAAGCCGGTCAGAAACGTCCGAACTGTCGAGACTCCGAACGAAACGTTACTAATCTTTAACACGTTGAATTAATTAAAAGTTGTGACTCATTAAGTTCACCTTAAGCGATGATGGCGGAAAAAAAACTTGGCGCAGCTTCCGCTGAAACTTCGTCTAATCGGCTTAAAACAATTTGGAGAGGTTGTATTGTTCGAACACAATTAAAGCAAGTTTAAAGGTTATTTTCTAAAGTATTATCAGGATGGGTCTTGGAATGCTTATTTTGGTATTTTTTAATTTCAAGATCGATGTGAAAAGAGTTCTTAAGGGTTGGCGACGCTTCTAATGTTGCAAATGTGCATAGGCGACGGTGACTGCAAATCATCTGACGGGTCTTCAATGTCTTTGAATTACTTGCTAAGCACCTTCTAAAGTATAATGCCCACACAATCACATACATCTATCTCTTAGCTAGGATTCCTTTGTACGGGAATATTGTAGACAAATTGATAATAGTACAGTTACCTTCTTCAAACAGAACTTAACAAAGCCTCTATGGCAACGTTTGTGTTGAATAAATAAAATCGTCGTAAAACCCAGAGCGTGTGAATCGTAAAATGGCGGAATCTAGAGAAATCTGAAACGTAGACTGAATCGAAGAGACGCCTTCGCTCGTTCCTAGGTAAAGGGTATTAATATCCCTTTGAAGAAGTCCTTTGATATCTTCATATCAGAGCTATTCGAACTATAGTATATCTACTATGCATACACACGTCTTTGTGAATAACTATTACTTATATCACTAGAGACGGAAATATATATAGATTTGTTACGCTGTTTAAATTAAAATTTGAGTAGCCTGTCGCAGGGAAAAAAGAAAATGTTTACCGGAAGTGCTACAGGGAAAATGTTAGTGACGTAATCATTTAGAGAACTCGTGTGATGTTTTATTCTATTAAATCTTCTATTTAAATAGTAAAAATGAAATGGCGTTCGTTGGTAAGCGCAAAGACGAACATAACATGCTTGAAGAAAGCTGGACAGATTTCGCAATTTTTTGTTCCTGTAAGGTAAGTTTCCAATTCTGGGACACAGGCGGGCACGGATTTTTCCATCGCTAATTGACAATAATAATTCCCTTTCGCATCAGCAATATTTTGAGATATTTTCCGCTGCGTCGCGTCAGTCTATTTATGATTTTCGAGCAGATTATTAATCGACTCGCGTCACTGAGCCCTTGCGACAGATTACCAAGTTACCTGGATGATTACTGCACAATATTAATTCCGGAATTAATCTCCACAAACATGCCGGAGTCGAGATGTAATTGGCATATCAATTACGTGGGATCAAGGTAACTAATAATTGAGATGGTGGCAGCGTGGTGTGTACATATCCTGTGTTCATATACATAAGGTTGAACCACGCATGTTCAATTAATTCTAAGCTTATTTGTCTCTCCGAAACATCCTTCTACAGCGCATATAACGGCCAGTTTCAATAAGCGATATATATATGTATATATATATATTTATATCCTCGGTATCTCCAGTGGGGCAAACCGTGGATAGATGATAGGTTATTGGAACCGGCCGTAAGTCGTAAGTCGTACTTGAAAGGTGACGACAGATGTCAGGTTTTGACGACAACGTGGCGCAGTTAGCACTGAGAAATCGAAAACAATCGAATTAATCCTCCTCCTTTTTTTAAAAATCGATAATTAAAATCGACCTCTGGAAATCCCACACCACTAGATTTATGCGCTTCTTTGTCCAACCTCCCTCCACTAGTCAAGACTTTATGTCATGTCAAAATTAATACTGTTTGTTCCTTCCTTTGAAATATCAATTAAGAGATTATTCTCGCAAACTCGCGTGTCACGAGATAATTTGAATAATTTGTACCAGGCTCACATACGCGGGCAGGAGGCGATTGGGCCAATATCCGGCTCGTAGGAGTCATGGTTGACAACGAGGCGACATTAATATTATTTTAACGTAAGAGAACGCTGACGTCTCACTTGGATCTTGTGCAAATTGGAGGCACCTCTACAAGCTTGCTGGTCGCCTGGTACTTTCCGTGTATGATGAACGGAGTTAGTCAACGGTGATTGGCAAATTATTCATATTTCTTTTTTTTTTTTTTTTTTTAGTTTTGTTATGGCGTCACACGATTAGTGTATTTGCCAGTGTCAAGTATAAAAGATTTCAAACTCAGAGAGTTGAATCAAGTTTAAATGATGATGATGATGATGATGATGGGATGAGGATAGTGTTTAAGTAAAGTAGTGGCGCTTTACTTAAACTTTACACGGACTTTTTTGGAGCAACTTGAAAAGTCACTTTCACAACTTTATTTCAATTTCCCACACTCGTACACATTAACGAACACATAATAGTTAATAATCCACCAATATTACACATTATCACTCGAAGAAACACAAGTTTTGGAAATAAAAATAAAATTTTCACGTTGACAACTCAATTGCCGCCAAAAAAGTCGCATACACCCTATTTCTTTTTATTTACTACCTTTTTTAATAATAAAAAAATAAAAATAATTTGCCTTTGTATATAATTTTTTCTATAAAAAAAAAATGCTACTTACTATACAGAGAGTCCTATTACGCTAGGTACCTAGAGGTTTTACGGAGGACTTAACGTTTTTATACTTTCATTTATTTAAATTTTTTGTATTGACATTTCTAATTATCCCTCGCTTTAGCGAAGGCTTCCTCCAACTGGAACCATATTTCACTGTCACCATTTCTTATTGTGGAATAAATCTATCTGGTAGAAGGCAAAATAATTTAAAAACGAAC
Organism: Opisthograptis luteolata; assembly: GCA_931315375.2. NCBI lineage: Eukaryota > Metazoa > Arthropoda > Insecta > Lepidoptera > Geometridae > Opisthograptis > Opisthograptis luteolata. Next base: position 10,547,735 of record OV928053.1, on the reverse strand, counting down.
GTACCGCAAAACTACATTAAATGCTGCGTACCTACGTACCGTTACGACATCGTTTAAAATGCTAATGTCGCTCGCGATGCATGTGGCAACACTGGACGGTAATGAGATCGGGAGGTTGTTACCTTGTTGCTGTTGATAAAGATATCGCTTGCACCTTGCTGCACCAAACAATTGTAGAATTGTTGTTGAAAAAAAAATGGCCAAAAAATCACGTTTGTTGTATGCGAGCTCCTTACATATTTTATTTTATTCTGTTTTTAGTATTTATTGTTATAGCGGCAACATAAATACATCATCTGTGAAAATTTCAACTGTCGATGAACAACACTAAATTTGACTTTTGGCGACAATTGAAATGAAAATTTTGTTTTTATTTCTAAAACTTGTGTTTCTTTGAGTGATAATGTGTGATGTTGGTGGATTATTGACCATTATGTGTTCGTTAATGTGTACGAGTGTGGGTTAAAAAGTTCTGCTATCTTTATTTCTGAAAATATACAGGATATTATTATAAGTACCGGGAGCGGATATCTTTCGCAAAACATTTATCTTTCTGCTTGTGAAAGCAGAACGTTATGGAAATTGCTTCGGCATCTAAGTTGCTACACACATATGTATATTATTTACTACTGCATACTTTGACTTAATATATACATGTACATAATAATGTACTGAGCATATTTTAAGAGTTTTTCTTTTCATTAAATAGTGTGCAGTGCCATGCCTATGCCCAATTTTTATATATGCCCAATTCAATCAACTAGTAATAAGAGTAAAATTGCAAATGTAATCGCGCCCAAAAAATTAGCTGCCGGGCGTTTCTTGCCTGTTCTTTTGCCGGCGCAAGGAGATTGGAACAGGCGTAGCTAGTCTTAAGTGTGACGTTTGAGGGTCACATGACTATCGTAATAAATAATGAATGTTTCTAACATTTATGTATTTAATTGTATGTGTATGTGTTGTTTTTTTTTCTACAAATAAAAATATTGTCTGTAATAAGATTTAATCCTGCATAAAAAATCCAAAAAGCGTATTAAAAGAAATAAAAAACACTTCTGTTTTGCGTCGCTGGTTTCAATAAGATTTATCTTACATGTATAGATTGCGTTCTTTACTATCTCGCCGTAGACACAATGAACGAGTCGCAGAGCCGCAATATTTGGTTAGTTAATTAGCCAATTAATAAATTAAGCCGACAGACATACCGTTATCCGGAATTGAGGCGGAGTTTTCCGAAAATACGACATTGAACCGAATAACTACGTGTGGTCGATGACGAATAGGATTAAAACGACGAGCTAGTTTTTCGTACAAATTTTATAACAACTTATATTATACGAGACACGGTTGTAGCACTTGCCCGGTCGATACCACGGTTTGTTGTCACTAGCAACTTTATTTGAGTGGTTTTTAATAGAAATAAGAAAGATAGATTTTTGAATTCTACGCGACACTGGCGAAATTGTGGCAACCCTGCAGAATTTATTTACTAAAAGTTGAAGTAGACTTTTCAATCGATAAAAAAATATCAAAACATAGTAGATCGATTTCTCTAAAACAGTTTTTTTTCGAATCGATCAAAAGATCATATTCACTTTGCATGAGCATTATTAAACCCAGTGATAAAACCAGTATTGCCATCTATTGAGATTATCGAATAACAAAACCCCTTCTTTAACAAGTTTAAGTGCATTCGACTAATTTTAAATATTACTTATAATATGGTTGCATTCTTACCGAAAGAGAAAAAAATCGAACCTCGATTTCCATGTATCGACATCGATTGTTTCGACATCGATTGTTAAAGATTGTTCCGACATCGATTGTTAAAGATCGATTTGCAAAATTCGATTTTAATCGATATGGGATCGCTATCCCTCTTTTGTAAGAAACAGTGTAATGTTGCGCGGTGTCCTGTTTCTTTCTCTTTTCTTCTCTCATTCTTTCTTAATAAGTGTAAGGATATTTCACTAATTACCACTACTTAGCTTTAACTGCATGGATTTAGCCGCCAGTGTAAATGCTACGAGCTCGTGGTGAGGGCAGATGCGAAACGTAATTGCTCCAGGCAGTTAAACATTTATTTACGCTAGATATGATCATTGCAGTGGTGCTGGCGCGGGGCCAGGCAGCGCGGGGCCCCGGACCACGGCATTTGGTGCCGTGGAAGGCAGTGATGGAAGTCTTGCCGCAGTGCTACAAATTGCAATCCTTCAAGATAGGTGTGAAACAAATTTACAGGATAGCGTTTGGCTACTAGTGATCTGATTTTAAAATAATTCTGTCAGCCTAATGTTTCATTGATTATTTAGCAGAGCCCTTTGGGCTAGACCCCGTCCGGGGATGTAATACCACTGTATCTTGTTAAGCCTCTAAAGAGCAGAGCTGTGCAGTCCCACGGCCCGTTTTCTTGCGGCCTGCCAAATTGCGGGTCGTGGGACTGCAGCTTTTCCGAAGAATGTGGGTGCCATTGAAATTACAGGCTTTTGAGGTATCACAAGGTGAAGTGTCTCAAATCGTCTTCAGCTAAATGCAGGCGCGAAGTAGCATAAATCTCTCGTAAGACCATGTAAGTTTCGATTTCCATTAATCTCTGATACTCCCCTGCACGGTGATGCTGGCCTGGTACCCGATAGGCCTGCCTGCGGGCTTGTTGTCCCGCCACCCCGCACTATATCTGGATTTACCCGGATTTTTGCAGAAATATACACCCACCCCGCTTTTGAAGAATAAACGGCCGACAAATTGGGTTCCCGCCTACCGAATTTGAGTGATAAGACTAATGGTTTGTTTTTGTTTGTTCACAGGTATGTTTTCGGTGCCCACTGTTCGGAATAGTCGTAAGTTGGGGGGAGATTAATTATCTCGACATGGTCACACTGTTTGAGAGAGTCTAACGAAGAAGATACCTTTTGAAGAAATCTAATGTATTAAATACGCTCAAGATTTGACGTTAAAGATAAAAAAAAGTGTTTTTGGTACGCTGAGAAGTAGTTTTCATTGATTTCGAATATTTGATACCTGACTTTTAAAAACACTTTTTAAGTTGATTTTACAAGACGTCGCTCTATCTAGTTTGCCTAGTCGCGGTCTCCACTCAAGAACTCGTCTAGTCCAATGGTTGTCGGCTGTGGCTTATATGACCAGCCCACTGCCACTTCAGCTTGCTAGTTCTGCGGGCTATGTGGGTGACCGTAGTTGTCTGTCGGATCACCTCGATATATCCTACTGCTATTTTCTACATAGTTGTCAATTTGGCAAGCGATTTATGTCCGGCATGAATAAAATATGAGCATGACTATGCGTCTTACTGCGGCGACGTCATACTCCGGACAGCTGCCAAATACTATTCCATTAAGAATGTGGTGGCTACGAAACAAGCGAGCGGACGAGGAGCTGGAGTGAGACATAGCGGAAAAGGAGCAAAGCGAGAATGTGAGCGACCGAGCGAAGCGAAACGGGAGTCAATAGTAGTAAAAGATGAACGAAGCTAAAATGGGAAGCGTGTGTTTTTATAACCAGCATCTGCTAGCTGTGTTATTTTTACTTTTTGTTACTGGCGACTCCCTGACTTGCCATGGGTAGGCAAATACAATCTTACGGAAATCCCATAGAAAAAACATTTTTATATGTCTTGAGTTTTCATTTTCCTCTAAAAATCTTCTTTGGGTTATTACGAATGATTAAAAACAAAGTGCCATATAATATGTCCGGCCGTGCTCAAGACATGATGCGCTTACCAAGCAAACCGCATTTATTTTCTATATCTATAGATTATATTAAAAGGACCACTAACGGAAATCGTGAAATGCGTGCTTAATGAAAGAGTATTCTTTATATATTATATTCTCGATGTTTATGCTACAGTGCCGCTTATTTCATAGCCCGAGCGTTGAGACCACAGTCACGTCACTTTCAAGGCTTTAATCAAATTGGGCTCTGCATGCGTCTCCCGGAACACCGGACGGTGGCCGGCGGCATTCAACATCGATTTCCGATCAGGGCGCGGTTCAACCATGTCATCAGACTAAGCACTTTCTAATAGAGTTAGCAAGTCTTGCAATTTGATAGTCTTGAAGTGCGAAGCGGAGCTTAGTACCTCGTTAGTTCGACGGCTAAAGTTCAACAAAGGATTTAAATCTCCGCTCTTGTCGGCGCAGACACGTCTCGCATGTTTCAACAGCGGAGGAGTATGGATTGGCTTATTGCCTGATTTTGGGCTCACGATTAGTTTTCGAGCAAGCGCTTAAAGCGGAACTTTTGTTTCCCAAACTTAGTTTTCTATTCATTTTGAATTTCACACTTGTAAGATGTAAGAAAATATCTGAATGAGTACCTAATTAGATGACAAAAACGTTTGGGACTGTAGTGAACTTGCTCCAATTCATTCACAAGAAAAGTGTGGGCGTTTCTTGCCTATTGTCTTGCCTATTGTTTATTGTTGGGAACAGGCGTAGCTAGTTTTAAGTTTGACGTTTTAGTGTGACAACTAAATGAATTTCCCTGATATTTCACACATTTCTAGGCACTGGCCAATGGACTGCCATTGCAAATAGATATATAGTATGTATCCCTTTTGTCCATCCGTAATGGTCTAAAACACAAAGGTGTAGCTACACAAAGGTACCAGGATCGCATAACCGCAACAAGGGCATCCAACGTGAATCCACCCCCAAGCTAGTTTGACATATAGCATCACCAGCCTTTACCAGCTGAATGGCGGAAAGGCTCACGCCAAAAGGCATTCAATCCGGAACACGTGTCATGCAAGCGCTTTTTTTTATTCAGTAGCCTTTGATTTTTTTTAGGCTTTGTCCTGTTTGAAAGTTTGACGAATAGCTAACGCTTCTATTTGCCTGTAGGTATTTTCAGCCCTCATGAATTACAGATGAATTTTGATGCAATAGGTGATCCCTGAAAAATAATCTTGTTTTAATTAGTTTTGGTGTACACTACCTTCAGAAGGTAACTTCAATTCTGTGTTTTATTTGCAAGTATTAGAATTTAATTTTGTACATAACGGTTTTGGTATATTTTTTCATATATAAAATAATAACAATAATAATGCCAACACAATCACATACTTGACTCTGACCCCCTAAAGGATTCCTTGTAACAACTACCTAAACCCTCAGAAACTATGGGGATAACTATTTTTGCGTATGGATTTTTTTCTGTATAATTGATCGGTTAAGCACGACGCTACGAGCGTTTCGCATAAAATTACTGATACAATTTCGTTTATTGAATAAATCCCTTAGAATTTCTATCAGGCAGTTCAGCAGAAACGGTGAAAAAATATATTGACTCGTGTATCTTGTAATTTCACGCTAAATAATTCCACAGAAATAAAACCTCTTTACACAGTAACTTTCCTGGAAAATATTGAAAGAATCTTATGTTTACGCCGTTTTATAAAATAGGCTTGAATAAGATTTGGAAATTTTGTAGACCTTTTTATTCCTTAGTTCACGGAATTATCGGAATACATATAAGATGGCTACCAAATTTGCAAATTTCGTAAGATTATTGTGATGTTACGGAATCGAGTGGTAATAAACATACACACAAACTTTCACATGTAATCAATTATTTATTTATATCATAGTAGCAACCCGCCTCGGCCTCGCTTGTGTTCCAGCAGGTCTTGAGTTCATGAAAAATACCATTTAAAAAGCACTCTCAGTTTTCTTCCGAATCTGGCAATTATACAGGTAACGCGCTACTGTATAAAAAGAGAAAGATTTGATTGTTTGTTTGTTCAGGCTAAACTTTATCTTTGATAGTGACTTATTCTGGAGCGGTAGCCAAACCGGCCGGGTCCCGGTTCACGATATTGACGGCCGGATGCCGCCCGTATGCACCGTACCGGAACCGGAAACGGAAGCGGTACCGGTGTGTGCTGCTGCCTCTACACGAGCGAGGCAACTCATTTATATACACTACTATTTATTTATATTTATATACTACGCGATTTTTCTCGTGTGGACTACATGGCAGTTTATCACTATAAAAAGTATCCCATCTCCAGGGTTCGAACTTGCTCCGCACCAAGTTTCATCAAGATCGGTGTAGCGGTTCGTGGAGAGAACAAACAAACAGACAGACAGACACACGGAGTTACTTTCACATTTATAATGTTACTCGCGGTCCTCCCCCCTCACGGATAATGTAGCATTCTTATGGTGAAATACTTATTCAGATCAGTCCATTAGTTTGGGAGCCTATTCAATACATACAAACAAAAATCAAAGTTTTCGTCCTTATTAAAACATTTTTATTAGTGCAGATGTAGACTTTAAAAAGGGTACACAGTACACATTGAACTTTAAATCAGTTCCTGACATTTAATTCATAGCCCGTACCGTTTTATTATTAGGTCTGCTTACAAAAACCACTTGCGCTAGATATAAAGCACATTCTGCAAGCAGTACTTATCATTTCGCCGATCTAGCTCAGTGTATTCCCTCATTAAGCTTGACATAATCCGGTGCTTTCATGACAGAGGGGCTTCTATTTTCCGCAAGATTACCGACCGGTTCCGCAGACCGGCTGCCGGCCCGGAGCGGATGTGGGGCGGGGAGCGGCGGCTCGGTGCGGTTACTGCAGCATACGAGATGTTTTATTGAATAGAATACGTTTACTTGTAACAATAGCACTTAGGGTACAAAGGGTTATAACCTAACCTGGATTAAAAATTTAAGAACACTAATATTAAAGAGAAGAAAAGAAAGAGCGTTAGTATTTAATTTTGTTCTGTGTCCGGGTGTTGTGGATCCCCGATCCGATGGTGATTGATTGATTGGTTGTGTTATTATCCTTTTTATTTTACCTTTAAAATATTTTTTTATATCAAAATCAATTCAGTCCTTTAGGAGCTACGATGCTATAAACAGACAGATACACACCGTAGAAACTTATAACACCCCACACCTTTTCGAAGGCCTAGTAGTTCAAATCGCAGAAGCTTTTAATACAGCTTTGCTCGTGCAAACTTATATTTTTCGACACTTGTAACTTGCCGCCCCCGTCGCTCCCGGCGCAGCCGCCGTCCCGGAGCGGATGTTGCCCGGTTGCCGGCTGCGTTTGACAGTAAGTGCAGCTGGTGATTTAACGTCGCTTCTGTACGCTTTACGTGTTACCCTCTTTGTTATGTTGCTTCTTTATGTTTGGCGGAAATAATGAACTTGGAGCTTCGATCGTCTTGTTGTTTTGTGGATTCTAGTTTGGTAGCCGATGTTGGCTTTGTGTTTTTGATCATAGTTTGAGAATGTAATGCTTGGTCAAAGCAAATAGCGTGTCAAGGTGATAGTTACGTAGTTTCAAAGCGCAGCGTTTTTTGGATGTCAAATGAGTTTGACGGCCACTGAACTTTTGCTTCATGATAATCACGGTAATTCACGCAAAATGTCAGATGCTTTTTTAATTGCAAAAGAGCTTAGTCACTCATGTTAAGTGGTGATGTGATCAAAAGTGAGACTGCCGGAACACACCGATGAGTGCTTGGCGACAGATTCTTAGCTAGCCAGGCGAGCACTAGTAAATGCTCTACCAAGCTATGGTTTCATCGCGATGCTTTCCTTCACCGAAAACTCAAGCTCATTATGCCAGTGAGCCATCATCGATTGTCCTGTTCCTACAAGGACGATAGGACAGACCGAACTTTTGGGACAACCGGGGCAACAAAGTGGAATAATCCCATTTATTCCATGACATGGACATTTTTTTTGACAACTATTTGTTCAGAATAAAACTGTCCTATGTCCACTTATACGAGGCTATCATATTCTGCTAGCAAGTCACAAAGAGGCGGAGTACAGTCAGCAAAGTAAATACATCCTATAACATGTACGTACAGCAAGACTTTCCATTGTGCTTCCGTCAATATTGCATTTGGCAGTGGACAATAGCGGCATTGTTCCGTAACGTTTCCATTATTTGAACAATATATTATTATGTACGGAGGCCGGCAGCGAACTACAACGTGCCTTTTTCGATGTATTCCCCGCGCCGTGGAAATTTCTTGGAATAAAATATTGAAAATTCCGCAATATGAATTGAATATTGAAAATGATAATAGTTTCAGATATTTTCTGTTGTTCCTTACGTTTTTTAATTATTATTTATGCTTTTGATGGTCTTCAATTTTGACAGTTTTAATATTTGAAATAAGGCAGAGTCGTACTAGCCTCACCGGCAGGCAACTGAAGGGCCACCTCATGACGAACTAAGTTAAATAACCGTATGAATAAATCCTAAATATAAACAAGACAATGTTAAAAAAAAAGTTGCTTGGCATGCACGCTCTAAGTTGCATTTTTTTTATTAATTTGGTATCTATAAATGGTGTTAACTGACCCCAATTTGCGCTTTATAAATAGAGTTGAAAAGCAGGTGTGTGAAGTTTGTGACGTGCAGTACACCCGCGCCGGAGTTGCGGGGAGTGGGAGAGTTGTATTGTCGTCAATATTGCGTTTATTCGCACAACACCACCCCCGCCCTTTGTCCGCACCCACTCGCCTGCTTATTTAATATGGCTGAATGCACCGACGCGCCCGGTACCTACATTCCATTGAAATTTTATATTACAATAGGAAATCTAGGAAATGTACGCTATTTCTGCCCTTTATTCGCTTGTGAATTACTGGATGTTCATTTCGAAAAATAGGAGTATAAAAACGGGCTGTGCATAATAATTGGTTTCAGCTGTTGTTTTCCTAGTATTTTGCATAGCTGTCAAGCGAGTCATATTTGGCTGTTAGTTGTTAAGCAGTAGGTTATATTTGGTTATTTATTGGCTCGCTATATAAATTACTTAACATGTTTTCGTGCAAACATTCCGGAAAGATTTAACATCATCAGGGTGACGAGCGCAGTGCATTGCCGCGCAGGATTTTGAATTGTTGAATTCCAAAATTCTGGGTGGCACTGCACTGAGAAAAAAATTCTGACTTTCCTTCGGAGTTTTTATCTTCCAAGACCGATTCCTTCCTTATTTAACCTTAGTTTTCCTTCTAAATCACAATTCCTTCCCTTTGACTCAGGAAAACGGTATTTCGGAAGGTCTTTTTTCTCCGTGTGAACTTCAACTAACCATCAAGCGAGCGATTTGTTCGTCTCTTCATTTACTCAGATAAAAAAAATCTGATAAAGAAGAAGGCAAAAGCCGAAGCAAAAGGCAAAAATATGTCTCGAAAATCAACCCGCAGACCAGGCTAGTATAAATTATAGATAGTGGGCGATATGGTTGATGCATCTCCGTTGAGGCACACCGGTCGCCGTATAACAGTATACTGTACCGACAGTAGCAAATGTTACTGGAATCTCACAGGCGATGGAAAAAAAAATCTGATCTATAGAGTTCCTTGCGGTTATTATTCAACATGAACTCCAAGTTGACCAACTTGATAATTCTATAATTTAGCTGACAATTTCAGTATGATCTGTTTGACGGATATTTGTCATCACATTTGTGAGATTGTTTGGTTAAATATTTATAAGTCCAACTCAAAGTTCACTTAACCCTTGGCGTCGCAAGACGATTTATCTATTAAACCTGTCGGGCAAATAACTCGTGAGTTATAAAGATAACTCGATCTTCTGCAAGTAGACCTTAGAAAGATGGTGATAGTTTTGTTGCGATCGAACCTGTAGCCGTTTTGGCTTACACTGACGGTTTACGATCTGACCTTGACCCAGATGAGATGAGAGGATGTCGAGTCTATGCCCTTATTCGCTATGACCATTTAAGCACGTAACGCGCACGTTACGTTATCTGCCTGGAATGACCGCTAAAGCCCGTAATGATATCACACGTTATTGGTAAGGAATCTCGATGGTCATAGCGAACAAGGGCCCTGTTTGTCTGTAGATCGTGTACTGGTTGCCAACGTTGATAGGTAGGATGTTGTCGCACCGCCGCCGCCGGCATCAATATTGCACGACGTCGTCCGCTCTCCGCAGGCCGCCAGCGCCTCTTATTGCTGCGGTCCTGGTAGCCATTCTCGTGTCTCTTTATTTTGTTTATTTCTATATTTATTTCTTTAAAAGTTGCTCAGCGAGCTAGAAAGAGCTGCTTCACTTGCTTGGAGGTCTTTCTCTGAGGGATCGAATCAGAAATAAGGTAATCCGTCAAAGAACTAAGGTCACAGAATTAGCAAGCTGAAGTAGGCTGGTCATATATAAGCCGCAGAATCGGCAACCGCTGGGGTAGACGTGTTCTTGAGTGGAGACCGCAACTTGGCAAACATAGTGTGGGACGCCCTGCGACTAGGTGGAGCGACAACTAGCGCCGAGTGGCTGCCAGGAGTTAGATGAGAAGAGCCGAAGACCGGGCTCAGTGGCATACCTTTTATTTTATTTATTTATTCAAAAAAACACTTAAAGTCTAATTTACACCTTTTACAAGGGGATGCCGCGCATGAGTCCCTAAGACTTGTAAATACCAGTTAAAAAAACATTATGGTGTTATGACTAATAGCCACCCAAATAGGTCGAAACCTGTGCTTGGGTGAGCTACTGATTGAAGCGAACCACAGAACAGTTTGCGATAAGCGGTGAAATACTGTATGGACATTGCAAAAACCTTAAAACTAACAATTACAAGCATGCGATTGAAATTCTACACTAAATACATACGACTACATGTATACAAAATAATATGAATAAGTCTCATTGATATCCTAGCAATAATAAATAACATATAAATATACATATACATACATATATATACAAAAATATAGTAATGAATAATTATAATATATAAATACATAAATCATAGATATTTTAAACACATTAAATGATAATAATATTATTTAGATATATACTAGCTTAGGTTACTGTCGCCGATCCATTTTTGCCATAATTTAATGAACTCTGATTGATCTATTTCGCCTAGTAATTTGTTGATTTTATATTTTAAATGCATTTTAACAAGAGAATCTCGGATTTTAATGGAAAGTATAAATTCAATAAACTCTTCTGGCAAGGAGTTAAAAATTCTAGGAGCAAGTGCCGTAAAATGTTTCCGCGTGAAAACTGTGGTCTTGTTTGGTACCTTGGGAGAAGCCTTTGTCCAGCAGTGGACTGATACAGGCTGATGATTATGATGATATTATTTCTTGCCAAGCTAGCTACTACGCTCAAGTTAACAAGCTGTAGCCTAGCACTTAGGTGTGTTCTGGCAGCCTCACTTGAGAGTCGGTTCCCAACCTTTGTTACTTCAAATCTGACAACAAAATTGAAGTAAAATCCAACAATGATTCTCAACGGACATTTGATAGGAAGTCAATTCGGGAAATTTTCTAACTTCCGTTATTTATTATGCTAAACAATAATTGCCCTGTTCATTGACAGGAAAAAAAATCTTTTGCCAACTTTTGATCGTAAAACTCCAGGGAGTAATCTGTCCATTACTAATCTATAATTATTACTTCGGATCTCCTGTTTTCAAGTTAATTACGGTAGGTATATTGTAGGAGTTATGTCGGACACAATGGTGATTTGGGCTGATTTAATTTGTGAGGGCGAAGGACGGTAGAGATGGGTGTACGATGAGAAATAAGACCGGGTTTGATATTATATCCATACTAATATCAGAACTAACGCTTCGCAGGGGTAGGACAATATAAATAGTTGAGACAAAAACCCCATAGAAAAGTACACTATCAGTTTTTTCTTCAATTTTTCGCAGAGAGTTTGTAGAATGGGATACTAGCTGTTCTTCGCGGTTTCACCCGCCTAAGCTACAGTTTATCGCGATAAAAAGTAACATGTCCTTTCTCAGGCTCTCTACAATCTCTGTACCAAAATTCATTTAAATATGTTTAGTAGTTTAAGCGTGAAAGACAGACAGACTTTCGCATTTATAATATTAGTAGGGAAGTAGGGATTTTGCAACTAAACCGAAAATGTCTTGTCTGATATATTTTTTTTTTACATTTTGCTGGTTTGCGTTTGACCACAAGTCACCTGACGTTAAGTGACACACCGATGGGTGCTTGGCGACAGATTCTTAACTTGAGGGTGCTACCCAGACGAGCACTAGATAACCTGTTCTCAAAAATACGATTACTAATTTTGCTACAAAAGTATTCAAAATCAGGTTAAGCTTCGCAAGTCCGTTTTCTCCTCACTAAAGCTACCCAGTTAACAAAGGTGTTTAATTAGAGGGCCTACCGAGACCCGGCAGCTTGGGGGTTTAATTGGCAAGTTATGTGACCCTGGTACATAATGCGGTCGCTACTAATATGAACTGTCATACTAAATAGAGCTTTGGCAACACCAACTCATAATTAAATCACTCTATGACGGCTTAAAGAAGAAACGGTCAAGTGCAAGTCGGACTCGCGCTATAAAAACGGCAAAAAAATCTCATTTGTTGTATGGCCCTTAAATATTTATATTATTCTGTTTTTTTTTTGTATAAAATTTGTAGTTATAGCGGCAACAGAAATACATCATCTGTGAAAAAACTATCACGGTTCATGAGATACTGCCTGGTGACAGACGAAGAGACCGACGCCGACAGCCGGACAGCGAAGTCTTAGAAATAGGGTCCTGTTTTACTCTCTGGGTTACGAAACCCTAAAAACACAACGATTTGGAAGGAAAGAACGAGAGAGAGAGAGAGCTTGAAATTTTAAATTACTGCCTTGATTTATTTTTAGCGATTGTTTTTAACTTTTTCGTAACTCTCATCGGCATGAGGCATCCCCTCTGTCGCCTGCTTGGTGAGGCTGTCACAAGGCCCTTGTCACAGGTGGTCGGCGTCAAATATGTGAACCGCACCGTGAATGACGGCCTCGTTGTTTATAGGAACAAGAGTTACTAGAAAATGCCATCGGTATAACCAGGCATGCATAAAATGTGTGCAGTAAGTTCAACGAAGTATTTCAAGAAGTTAGTTTTTTTTGCCTTTCGTAACCAAGAAAGCTTTCTAAACAATAGATTTATGGTGACATTTCTTCGCTTGTACCAGGGCAGCATAAACGTAACAGAGTTCTATGCAAAAGGCAAACTGCATAGTGTGGGGAGCCTCCCTACCTTAGGGCGGAGCTACCGAAAAGGACAGCGAATTTTTTTATTCTTTTCTAAACATAAAGAAAGGTCGGCGATTGCATTATTCATGGGGTTGCCCGGTTATTTTCATTTAAACGTCTGTTCTTACTTAACAAAAGATTTAACTGTCAATGGAACGACCGGCCATTGGTTCCTATTCAAACGTCCATTAGCAGAATAGTTAATTTTATTGGTGTAAAATGCGAAAGTGTACTTGTTCATTGGCCCTTTTTTTATTTCTTACATTTTTGAATGTGACCACAAGTCACCTGATGTTAAGTAACGGTGCGGTCGAAGATGGCGCCGCGCTACACCTGAACAGGGAACTGGCTCTCAAGTGAGGCTGCCGGAACACACCGATATTATAGGTGTTTGGCGACTAATTCTTAATTTGAGGGTGGGCACTAGCACTAGGCACCATGATGTTTTCCTTCACCAAAAGCTCAAGCAAGCTGACGTCACTACCACTGAGCCATCATCGCTTCTTCCTTCTTTACGTAGGTATATGTATATAGCAATCGACGTGGTTTTTATATATAGAAAGTTTACGTCGCATATCGTGAGCCACTACAAAAGCTAGAGGTCTCTCGAATAGCACTGCTACTGCCATCCATTCTCATAAAAACTTAACTACTAGCTTCCCCCGGCGGCGCACCGTCGTAATTACCATCCTCGGAACGTTCCGCCTAAGCTTCACTAATACTCTTCTGGCGCATCTCTCGGCCGCTTGTATTCATGGAGAAGAGTGTTTAAATGGTCGTCGAGACCTCTTTTGGTTTTCTTCATTCCTTTTAGTTTTAGTAATTTATTTGTTTAGTTGTATTTAAAAGGAGGCTAGATCGCGTTTACTGTGCAGCAAAAATTTTGTATGAAGAAAATTGTAAAGAGTTGGTTCTTCTCTTCGCTTTATTTTCTCAATGCCAATTGCTATATCGGAGGTGTAGTAACTTACATGGTCTTATTTTCACACGGTCATATCGATTGCGGCTCAATAGCCATCGTGTTAGACAATTAGGGAGCATGTGCCGTCGCTCTCGTCCAAAAAGGTCTATCAAATTAACCTAATCATATGAGTAACCCCTTCCTACCCCACTTAACCCACCCTCTCACATCCCCTTACTTAAGGCATCTTTGACGAACGTCGAAGCCAAATGTGTGTCAAATTGAGATGGACGCCTTAAAGGCCTTCGCTCTACAGTCCACATATCCCAGGAGAGCATAACTGGGAAGGACTTGCGCCTAACGCCGCAAATTGCAACAAAGTGGCCGGGCCAGCCCCCCGATTCTAACCCCAAGATTTAACGCCATTGTCCCCCGCTCGTACAATTGAATACAGTAATGCTCTTGTACCGTTATAGCCCCCTGGTACTTGCTACAATGAAACGCGAGGCTTCGCTCGAATTCCGTAGAGTAGCTGCGAAAAGCCTGTTGTTACAAAATTTCGTAGGATTATTGTGTGCGAAATTGGAGCGCGCTGCATAATTCGCCGGTTTGTTCGACGTCGCAGTCGACTCTACAAGCTTCTATTACAGTAATTGGTACGAATACAAATGGAACATCATTACAAAATGAATTGAGAGACTTTTTTTTCTCCTTCAAAAGCTAAATTTTAGTCTAAAATAGCTAAACATTTTTCCGACACAGACAGCGTTTTACCAAGTGTGATGACGGTCAAAGTATAACCACTAACCAAGATATATGCCCCTATAATTTCGCACCTGACCTCAACCTAACCCACAATCACAATAAAAATGAATTACCACCCTATAAAACTACCCCTAAATCTGCCCTAAAACAGCAGTCTCGTCCCATTACTCAGCAAATGTTCCGGACAAATGTCCTGGAGTGGTCCTAGGTGTATTGCGAAGGCACTATTTACCACGATTTCTCACAATCTTGTTTATTCTCGCCGGGCCACGATGACCTTTATGGCCCTTTTTATAACAGACCCAATTTTCTGCGTTCTATGTCGTTCCCCGCCCTCGCACCGACTCCTCGACTAGATTTTGTTTGTGATTCCGTGCGTTCGCCATTCAATGTGAAACGTAGTACGTACCTAATGTTTTCGCGTTTTATTTTCCTTGTATTGTGTTGCGAATGTGATTTCCAGATTAGAGGGTATTGAACTCTTTTCAACAAAGCATAATACCGGGAATACGTCGATGTAATGCGTTCTCTGTTCACAAACAATTCGTTTTCCTAGTTTTTTCGCGGGAATTTACATTTGGCTGCGATATTTTACATTCAATTTCAGAGACAGGCTCTTTTTCCTTGTTCTGGGTTCACAAGTAACTATTCTTCTGTACGAAATGTATTCTTAAATGGCAGTAAATGACTTTGAAACAGGTCTAATATGTAGCGATAGATTGAAGCTTTATTTCCTGTTAGAATTTGTAAGCATGAAAGTGTATTCCAGCTCAGCATTCACCGTCACATCAATATTAAAACTAAAAGGTCACATAGGCGATAAAGCAGTGTTGTCTTATTTTCTCCGACTTGTTTTACAAAGATCGTGATTTCTTACTAAAAACTCTAACCTATCAGAATAAAACATAGCTTATTACACTCAAGGATAATGTAGCTTCCTATTAGTGAAAGAATTTTCGGAATCGGTTCAGTATTTTTGGAGATTACCCTCTACATACAAACATTTGTACAGATTTGTATCTAAGTCAAGTTGACCTTTTAGGTAGGTATCTTAAGGTTCTGTTGTAGATACGCCTCCAGCACTTCCAGAACTATTCACTCAGTCACAAACAATAGGCAAATAATCCGAATCACTTAAACAAGAAGGCTATTCAGATTTGGGAGTACCTTCCCCGATCCGCGCCGTTAATAATGGAGGGTCGCAATATCTGTCACGTGGGTAGCACGACTGAGCCCTTGTCGGGTCACCATGAAGGGTGACAAACCGGGACGTTTTCTGGCGCAGTTCTGATACTTTGAGGTCTGATGATGGCCTGGGTCTGTAGCCCTGAGCTCAGCTATTACATGCGCCGTACAATAAACAAAAATTAAAATTTTCTGGTGCAGTTCCCTCAACCGAATCTTAAACGGGTGAAACCGCGGGGCGCCACTAGTAATAAAGTAAATTGCTACTAGCTTCGGAATGTTTAGATTAGTGACCAACCAACACCAGATTATCATATTTAGCCGACTCGAAAACCGAATTTCAGCTTATACTTTCGAACGAAACTGAAAACGGAATTTGATAAGACAGTGAGGTTTTCAGAGATATGTATTGTATTAATTTATTCAACACATACTAAGTAAGTTATATATATGCAACTTACACGAACGAATGTTCCGCAAGCCCGAAATTTCGCCTGTTTTTTGGCCGAAATTGAAACTGCCGCCGAACCTAGAATTTTTGACCGAATCTGGCCGAAACAGAAACCGAAACTTCGGTCGGTCACTAGTTAAGACTTACCTACTTTAATTATGAATTCTAAAAGCACACTGAAAGTTGCCGGAACTTCCGGTTATTTAATCTTTGGACTTTCAAGCTGGGACAGATCCATTTAATGAAGACGAGGGGTTGCCCTGGTACTAGCTACTATTGTCCCAATCCCAGCCACTTAAGTCCTTCATGTCTGTCTGTTTATGATTTGGGTCGGAATCGGGACAGCTTTGTTGAATATCTTAGTTGATGTAATTCGAATTAATTTCGTTTATTTTAAAGTTAGGTTTGTCGCCACTGATTCAGCTATGGATGAGTCAGTATTTATATAGTTCTGGCTTACTATTTCTAGGCCTTTTGAATATCTAGTGTGCTAAAGTATCTAGTGTCTTATTTCGTCCAGTTCCACAATGTCCAGTTATCTTATAATGACTACTGTCAAAACATATCCATTGTAACATAACGTCAAATGAGCTATAAGGTCAATTTCTATTTCCTCTGGTCATCGCATCACGCGTGAACAGATAGAAAAATTTCGCTTTTTCTTTTCTTGTTGTGTTTATTGAAATTCAAGGAAGGTTCGTAAGAAAGAAAAAAATAAAAGTTGCCACGATTTTTTTTAAATTTGGATATAACGGAAAGTCCTTTTTCCATAGGCTTTTTGTAGGTTACGTTTTATTGCGATAAACTGCAGATCACGCGGGCGAAACCGCGGGGCGCAGCTAGTTAAATATATTTATTAAAATACGATACGACAAGATGAACCGCTCCTCTCTCCAAGGTTATTTAAAGTAGTGGTGAAGTACGGGTAAAACGAGCGAGCTTCTCAAACAGAAAGAAATATTAGCTGATTATTATGTATCCAATAAACTACCCCCAAAGTTCCCATTCTAAACATGGCTAGGTAGGTATATCGCGACGTACATGCCACCTACCAGGCCTGGTGACCTGGTTCCCACCTGAAGTCAGTAACTCGTTAGCGGCGCCGCACCGGAAAACTTGTGATTAAACTCTTTGTCGGCAGCTTCTCCATTAAGCGTTGAACGGTCTGGCGTTAATTTTGAGCTGGATTGTGTTAGCGCTTGTTTTTAGCAAGATTTCCTTTGTTGGCGCGTTTCAGATGGATTTCTGCTTTTACGCTTTAGCTTGAAGCGCTTAATAATCTCTTGCTCTGATAAAAAGAGGAGATACATTTTGAAGCGAATATAGCTCAGCGGTAGTGACGTCAATCATTCAATGAGCTTGAGCTTGAGGTGAAAAAAATCATTGCTGTTTTTAATATTCTAATTCCTACTAATACTATAAATGCGAAAGTAACTCTGTCTGTCTTTTACGCCTAAACTACTAAACCGAGTTAAATTAAATTTGGTACAGAGATAGTCTAGATCCTGAGAAAGGACATAGTCTGGTTTTAATCGCGATAACTGTAGCTCACGTGGGTGGGTCTCCTGTTTTCTCCAGACGTTTATTCTCTCTCCTTCGATTCTTTACGTACTTCCTTTTTACTTTTAATGTAACGTTTAATTTAAAACGAAGCCTGCATAATCACCGAGCTGCAGTGCGGTTGAGACGAGCCAGTGGGCCCAGTGGGCGCATTAGTAGTTCCGACTGACTAATTACCTGCACGTGACTTGCTCGCGCATGCTGTTAGCCTGGTGCTGCTGTTTCATTAGTGTTACTTATAATTAGTGGATTTTTTACTATTAAAATATAGTTTCTGGTTTGTATTTCCATGGAAAATCCGCAAAAATACTTTCGGAATGTTCGACTGTAAAAATGTTTTAAAGTTTGTCTAGACTACTAGAAAATGCATAACGACCAAGCTATGATTTCATCTCGAATGTTTCCTTCATGGAAAGCTCAAGCTTATTGTAGGATTAGAGCCCCCTACCCAAGAGTCGGGAGCTGACATCACTACCATTGAGCTAGCATTCCTGCAAAAGTCATAAACTCTACTTATAAGACCTCAATTCTAAATTATACACAGTTATTGCTATGACCATAATAAATTCACAGTGGATTAAGGCTCTTTTCAAATCCCTCGTCTTGCTAAAACATTTGAGTAAGGACGAACCACAAGCACGCTCGGAGCACATTTTATCTTATTAAATACATTTACCTCGAACCTGTGTACGTCGCTGCGTCTCGCTTGTATATCAAACCTCAGTTTACAGAAATCCATTTAATTCTGAAACATCTAGGCTAACATTTTCTTGAGGGATTTTCTTCTATTTATTTCGTAGATTTTGGTGATATTTTTTATTTTACACAGACGTTTTTCGTGTAACGTCGACGGATTATGAGAGATAGTGTTTTAAATGGTAACAAGTTCCCTTTAATTTAATCTGAAGTAATGATAGCTCAGACGTTGGATTTCGGCCGTCAGGGTGATCGAATCCTGCAATGAGCTTGAGCTTTCGGTGAAGGAAAACATCGTGATGAAACCATAGCTCGGTGGTAGTGTATTTTCTAGTGCTCGTTTGGCTAGCTACCAACCGAATGTCGCCAGTCACCTAACATTGTGTGCGGGCAGCCTCTTTTGAGGATCAGTTTCCAATTCAGGTGTAGCGTTATGCCAGCTTCAATTACATCGTCACTTCGCTTACTTCGAAATACTAAGATGCTGGTGTCGATTTTGTATGAAATATTAGAGTATAAACAAACATACATTAGTTTTAAGTACAGCAAACGTTACATTAAACAGCTTGTAATAACAGAATTTTCTCGAAATTCCATTCTGTTAACTTAATAATATTCTTTTGTGCAAAGAAGCTCGGAGGAATTTTAAAAACCAATTCCGCAGCTTATGGCCCGTAACGCTAACTGTTATTCAGTAACAGGACTCGTTTTATTACGCTGAATCGCTTTTGGTATGGCTTGTTTTAATACTATTGAATTTATAATGGGTTCTGTGCTACCTAAACATGCGCAACTACGAATGTGCTGGCCATTCGGACAATCTGTAACTACATTTGTTGTGTGAACATTAGTAACCTCTAATGTTCATATTAGAACGATGAAGACTAAAATTAGTAATTACTTATTACTAATTATTCGACTTGACGGTCGTCGCTCGCGCGGCTACAAATGTATTTGAGTCTTATCGGGTCGGAGCGACTCCTGGCTCCTCGGGCCCACAGGGTGGTCGGTTTGTTTGACGGCAGAAAGGTTAGTTGATGCTATTAGTTACTAATTGAGTTAGCTAGGTGTTGAATCGAATGATTTGTGAAGTCGAGTAGTTCGATTGGAATCATTCATAGGGCATTTAACACTAGTGTTGCCAAGTTGCGGACTTTTCAACCCCTTTGTGGTTCTATGGCCAACCAACCCACTGTCTTTTCTGCTGATAATAGTTTAATCCTTTGGTTCTCTATAAGATTATTCCGTTCTGAAGAAAACTGTCATACCTTTCCACAAGAATAGCAATAAGTAAGCTTTTGACCTCACCTGATGGTAAGCGACGACGTGGTTGATGATGGAGCTGCTTATATTAATCAAAAAAATCAAAATCAAAAATATGTTTATTCAATAGGATACATTGTGATCACTTTAAAACGTCAACTTAAAACTAGCTACGCCTGTTCCAACCTCCTTACGCCGGCAAAAGAACAGGCAAGAAACGCCCGGCAGGTAATTTTTTTGGCGCGATCACATTGACAATTTTATTCTTATTACTAATTGATTGAATTGGAGCAAGTTCACTAAAATCCCAAGCTTTTTTTTTTTTGTCATCTAATAGTCCGATATTTTTTATTTAGCTTTACTAATAATAAGATTTCTCTTGTTTGGTTGTACACATTGGGATATGGGAACATGAATATTAACGAGTTGCGGGATCACAACCAAAGCAGACCAGACCCCACAAGCAGCACCCGTTCACGAGTTGACGCATGTGCCAGCCATAATTCAAGTAGGGTTCGAGATATCAATGTTACAAGTGTGCCCTGTATTAGTAAGTATTAAACATACTAACTGGTTAACAAGGTAGTATGATCCCTTGCAAGGTGTACCCCTTAGGGTCACATAATGCCGATCTTCAAAGACGTTTGATGGATTTAGTTGGGGCCCTAATTCGAGGCACCTATCGTGATCGAATTAGGTGTGGGGTTGTAATGAGTCTTTGAAGTTATGATTGGATGTTACGGATATGGTTGGGCCAAGAAACTTGGCGGTAAATGCGAGGATATCGTTGTCTTATCTCAAAATGTTTGCACCATCAAACCTTTTTATATAATTTTTATTTCTCATTGGGTAATGTTTGCCAACAAGTCACCTGATGTCAAGTGACGATGAGTGACGAAAGTGATGTACGACATGCCTGGATTGGTGACTGGCTCTCATGTGAAACTGCCGGAACGTTAGGTGCTTGAGGACAGATTAAAAAACTAAATACATAATAATATAATAATTTATTATTTCTAAAACTTCTAAAATATTACAACATCTGTGGATATTTGGAGAACATCTCCTCAAAGACATCGGTTACCAGGAGCACATGACGGTAGCGAAAGTGCTCTTCGCGCGTTTCTTTCACTCGGTTATTGTGGAACGTCGAGAGTATCGGGGGAGCTCACTAAAAGCTCCTTATGACTCGGGAAATCGGTTATTTTCTCTTCTTTGGAGATACGATTTTCGCTTCTTGAGGTGAATAGAACCAGTTTTCGGTACTTTAACACTTTAATCCGGCAATAGTGTTTTTAATCTTTAGGAGTTATTACAAAGTTTCCCAGAACCAACTAAATTGTATCTACAGTGTTGTTAACAAAAACAAAACTAATTTTCGATAATAATTATCAACACAATGTTTTTATTCTATTACCAATTTATCTGTAGTGTTTATGGTATAACTCAGTCGTAACAGCACTGTCATCGCTCGGATGGGTGACCGTTTAGTTTCATTTTCAACTGAGCGCTACCGTGCTTCGGAGGGCACGAAAAGCTGTCGATCCCGGCCATATCAGTCGTGAAGACATATCGGGAGGCCTGGATACTCCAATAATAGAATTGGCGAATTAAGAAGACCTATATTTTGTTAATAACCTTCTGCGCAATCCATACTAAAAATGCGAGTAAACGTATGATTCCATCTTGATGAAAATTGGTACGGACATAACCCTGGTGAAGAACATGGGATACATTTTATCACTATAAATAAGTAGTCCTCGCAGGTGAAACCGCTAGGCGCAGCTAAAGTAATAAAATAAAATAATGTAGAGCAAATATTGTGCCTGTACCAACATCAATTTGATGGTAATATCAATAATTTATATTTATAGGTAAATATTTTATCAGATTCCACAATTTACGTATGGACGATTATATCAATTTATTATTGTGTACGCGATTTCACAGCAAAATTGTATGTTATTATGGTAATTTTGACTTCATATGTATTTCCTTTTTTCCTTAAACGTTATCCTGTTGCTGGGACAAAGGCTTTTTATCACGTTGGTATTCGTTTTCAAGGCTCTATCGAACGAATTCTGTGGAAATAACTAGAGCTTTTTAGCCGCCTCTCGAAGCTGCAACTTACTAGGTTACTTGCTAGGTATAGCGATGATGGCTCAGTGGTAGGACGTCGGCTTGCGATCTGTAGGACGTGGGTCCGAATCCTACAATGAGCTTGAGCTTTCGGTGAAGGGTTTTCCTTCATCGTGATAAAACAATAGCTTGGTGGTAGGGTATTTTCTAGTACTCGCCTGGCTAGCTACCACCCGCACGCCACGTTACACCTGGACTGGGAAGTAGCTCTCAAATGACGCTGTCGGAACACACTGATAGATGCTTAGCGACAGATTCTTAACTTGACGGTGGCGAGCACCAGAGAGCCTACCACCAAACTACGGTTCCATCACGATGTTTTCCTTCACCGAAAGCTCAAGCTCATTGCAGCAATCAAGCCTACAATTCAATCCATTAGTAGTAAGATTAAAATTGTGAATGTTATCACACCCCAAAAATTACCTGCCGGTGTTTCTTGCCGGTTCTTTTGCCGGCGTAAGGAGGTTGGAACAGGCGTAGCTAGTCTTAAATTTGACGTTTTAAAGTGTATCCTATTTAATAAAGAAATCTTGAATTTTGACCTACGAGCCGCAAGTTGACGTCGATACGCTATCGCTTTTTCTGTGAACTTAGAATTGAATAAACAGTCAACATTATCCCTTACAGATTAACATGAATAAAACATTATTGA
The DNA here is from genome assembly GCA_931315375.2 of Opisthograptis luteolata. NCBI lineage: Eukaryota > Metazoa > Arthropoda > Insecta > Lepidoptera > Geometridae > Opisthograptis > Opisthograptis luteolata. Next base: position 10,525,083 of record OV928053.1, on the reverse strand, counting down.
AGTCCCCGAGCTACCGTGTCCTAGAAAACTAGATCGAACTTATTAGCACCGCGAAAGGTAATCGAAAGTCGTTGAAATTCTCTATCATAAAATGCCTTTCTCTAAGCAATTTTAACCTTACTCCCTTGGGATAAGATGTAAGTTGACACGCTTAAGGGCGGGGACACTAGAACACATTTAAAAGTAAATTACTTGTGTGACGGGACAAGCGGAATACGTAATGTGATATTGGTTATTCATGGGATATTTATCGGATACGAGCTTGTTTTCCTGTCTTGTCGACGATACCCGGTACATATTCTTGCGGGGCGTGGACTGCAGATGTTGTTTTTCATGATCTTTGTTGACTGCGTAGATTTATTTGTTAAAAAAAATGTAGTCCATGTTCATCTGTATTCTGAAACATTTGTCTCAAAGAAATAATCTTGAAAGAGGCATTTGGTAAAATAAAGAAGGACGTGTTTCAACTTTTTTTTTCACAGGGGATAAGTAAGAGGTTAAATGATGTGGTATTATGTATCTAGATTTACCTTAGTCTATGGACCTTTTACAAAAATACATTATATTGTGTAGAATATAAATCTGAAAGTCTATCAGTTTGTTACATTTAGATTTTGATAAAATTTAGAACTAATGTAGATACATAGTTTGAACCTTGGGGAAAGACATAAGAAAAATTTTATTGCGACAAACTGTAGACCACGCAGGTGAAACCGCGAAACGCAGGTAGACAGACATACAAACAGACGGACGGACAGCGGCGTCTTAGTAATAAGGTCCCGTTTCATCCTTTGGGTACAGAACCCTAACAAAGGACACACAACTTACATTTTATCGGAGCAAGGCTTTGTCACAAGCGAAACTTTCCGCGTGAACACTTGCGCTAACGAAAACAAAGGCGTTTTATTTTAGCCAGCCCTGCTCGAGTGACGGTTAAGTAGGAATGCATGTACGCCATTTTGTAAATGTATTGTCGGCTGTTATTTTACCCGCGGCCTTCCAACTGTCACTGGCAGGGTAATGCGTGCTGATGTGTGCGCTATTTGTTTCGGAAATCTACCTTTGTTGTTTTACTTCTTCTATTTCATTTTTAGTTAAATGTATTCTAACTGGCTGTTTGTTCCCCGCGTGGGCTACAGTTTATCGAGATAAAAAGTAGCCTATGTCCTTTCTCCATTAAAATTGGTTCAGTAGTTTAGGCGTGAAAGACAGACAGAGTTACTTTCGCATATTTATAATATTAGTAGGGATGAATATGCGCTCAAATATGCATTATACATACTATTTTCGATATTTAATCATAACTAGCTGCGCCCCGCGGTTTTACCCGCGTCTTCTCGTTATCCCGCTTGAACCTATTTTCCGGGATAAAAAGTTGCCTATGTTTTCATCCAGGGTATAAGCTATCTCTATTCCAAATCTCACTCAAATCCGTTAAGTACTTTTGCGTGAAAGAGTAACAAACATCCATACTTACAAACTTTCACGTTTATAATTAGTAGGGTAAACTTATTTTATGAAAGACGATGATAAAAGTTCGTTAACCGACGTCATAACAATAAAAAATCAAAAGCATAAAGTTCTTCGATTCAATGACGTCATCTTCCCACACGAAAGTACCAGGCGAGCATACACTACAAGGAGATATCGCATAGGGTGGGGCTTACACCGGCCCTCCCATGAATGAGCCCTTCAACCGGTATTTGTTGAACAAATACTTTTTGTTTCGCCACATTGAGACAACCGCTTACGGAATGCTTTTCGTTTTTTTTTCGAAAAGCGAACCTCACGTGATTGGTCGGATTTATTATTTATAACTTTTATGAGCTACTTCGCTTGCTCAGGCGCGTGGGTGTTTTTGTTTTTTTTTTATTAAGGGCATGATTCTCTTTTGGCATGGAAGAAACTTTTTGCACTCATTAGCCATTGACAGTTGATACGTTTTATAAACAAACTGGTGACAGTTACTAGGGCATCATGAGTATGAGATGGTGTAATTTTCTAGGAAGGTTTCGTCTTGAAAACGAATTATACATATTTAAAATGGAATTTATGTTCGATTGGGACTTTGAATTGGTGACTCGTCAGGGGCGGTATTGTAGCATATTTCGGCCAAAAACAAATAAAAATGTTATGAAACCACGTTCTGACCTCGTTATTTTAGTGAAAGCGGCAAATATTTTCATTCGTGAAATGAGCCCTTACCTCCGGCGACATCAAAGTAATTTTATTAACGAGTCGGCCCGTTGACCCGCAGTTAACCTCGGAGGGTTGTCCTTAACCTAGGGTTGGCGAGTTTTTGGAGGTTATGGCCCACTCGCGGACATACGGGCAAATGACCGTTAAAGGTATAGTATAGAGGCACAGAATAGCTCACAGTATACGTATTATAGAGGAAAAGTTATTTTGCGGTTTATTATGATTATGTTATGCAGTAATTTCACAACCGTCCAGTGTTTTTGTTTGAATTTTCGTATGCAACTGGCAAGCCGTGCTAGTTGCGTCGACGTGACCTCGTCAACACTTACCTACCTTCAGGTGATACTGAGGTCAAACGCTGGCATATCCTACTAATATTGTAAACGTGAAATTTTGTGAGTATGGATGGATGGATGTTTGTTACTCTTTCACGCAACAACTACTGAACGGATCTGAATGAAATTTGGAATGTAGAAAAATATAATATAATTTTACTGGATTAACACATAGGCTACTTTTTTTCATCCCGGAAAAGGGTTCCTGCGTGTAACGGAAAAACGCGAGTGAAACCGCTGGGGCGCAGCTAGTCTAATAAAAAAAGACGTGCGCCTCGATTTTTTAGCATTTTTTCAAAATTCATTCAGTATTTTTTTTATTTAGTTACAGTTGAATGTGCAAGTACTCTGTCCTTTTCACGCCTAAACTGATGAACAGATTTTTATGAAATTTGGTATAGAGATAGTGTTAAACCTAGGAAAGCCTATGGGATATTTTTTATTGCGTTAAAATGCAGTCAACGTGATAGAAACCGCGGGGAACAACTAGTTGTAATATGTAAGTAGATCATTGTGTCAGTTGGTCTCTCGTATCCCCTAATTGTTAGTAACCCTTACGTTACCTGCAGATGGTACACGTTAATAATGGCCACTTATCTCCACTCGTGTTTCCACTTGACCGTTGTAATCGACGCCGCGTTTACCTACCTTGTTACCGTCCGGCATTAGTGGAGATTGGCTTTTGATGACAACTTGTAATTTTTGCTTTTTTTGTTTCTTAAAAAAAAAAGTCAAAGTTTAAATTTGTTTCGTTCATTGTGATAACTTTACAACGTCAACTTAAAACTAGCTACGCCTGTTTCAACCTCCCTACGCCGGCAAAAGCGCTATTTTCTTACTATTAACAGCTGTCAGTTTTGACAGTTTTTCTATCTGATTCGTTATTTTGTTGTTTATAAACGAGAACTAACTGTGAAATTTTCTTTACATACCTATTGTTTTACCTTTTTTTGTCAATGAATGAAAACCACTTTAAAGGACACCCGTCTATAGAAAAATATGGAAATACGGTCCATAATAACTTTAAAGGATAATTAACTTTTTTTACTCAAACAAGGTAGTTAGTTTCACTGGGTTGCCTATGAGAGACTCTACAAGAAAACTACTCTAGTTAGTAATATTCTTTTAAACTATTTTTAAATTTGTAAAGTTTCTTTTTTATTATCATCATCATCATCATCATCACTAGTCTATTCCACGTCTAAAAAATTTCACTCACCCTTAAAAATGATCAATAGTGTGTCTCACAATATCGCCACTGAGTAAACATTTGCCAGCCCCTATCCGAGGGATGAATCCGCCCTGCGCTATTCAAAGGGCGCCCCTGACCGCTCAGCATCCTTTGCGAAACATCCCCTACAGTATGTGTTCTCCTGGTACTTTTATTGCATATTCATGGCGGTTTCCCAGTTTCGCAAACGTTGTGGCGAAAAGGGGTGACTTTTAAAAGGTAATTAGGGGTTGGTGGTCGCTGAGAGAAATGTCAAAGTTGAACTAGATACGAATTTGAGGGGTGAAAATTGATTACATATTATATGAGGTAACAAGCTTCGCGTCGCGTTACACCCGCGGTTTTCCTGTTGTCAGGGACCCTTGTCCGGAATTAAAAGTAAAAACATACCACTCAACTCACTCACTCACAAAAAACCCGTTAAACATAAAAATCTGAATATGAATTAAAGTATGGACTATAAATAAGTGTGATTAGAATGAGTCTGAGAGATCTGAGAGATTGCTTGTGTTCGAGAAGTTGGAACGGGCTCATGATTTTCTCTTGAATTTCAATAACCAGCATACCTACTAACCACGATATCTTATTAAATTTCCTTACCTCTTTAGTATGTTGGGAAAGATATTATTGTTGCATTGACTGTTATTTTCTTACGTTTATTTCGTTTTGAACGACCATTCATACCAGAATGTTTTTTATATTCCAGTTTAAGTCACAGTTCCGAGAAGTCTCGGACAATGTACAACTCTCCCTGTTTCCTCAAAAGTGGCATCGAGTTTCCATTACCCACATTAAAGCATTAATAATTCGAAACCGGAAGCAGAAGATATTACGAAGAATTTGCATATTTTATACAAGAATACATTGGGGATAACGTGACCTCCTGCGTCTTTCTGTTCGCCTAATGACGTCATGAATCTATAATACCTCCTTGACATCCCTAGGGAACCGCTCCGGGACTTAGTCGCCGTACATCCTATCGATTTCTGCTCGCCTGGTACTGGCGTTCACACGGTGAACCCTTTCACAAAAGTTTACCACTGAATAAAATGAAACAACAGTGTGTGTGCACATAATTATGAAATAATTAAGTTAAAGTACATATCTATCTCTATATATTATAATTATTAAGCTACAAAAAATAACTAATGATCAACAAAATATTTTGATAACTAGCGAATTGAAATAAATGTTTCCCGAATTTTCCGGGCAAGTTTTTAAGTCTTTTTTCGATATATGTATATAACCTTTTTGGGACGGGATTATTACATTTTTTAAAACAAACAATGAAGTCGTTCTCAAGACATGGTGCGCTTACCAATTACGATAAGCATTTCATTTTTATTTATATTATAGATAACTTTTTTTTGTGATTTGCCAACGCCATGTCTTTATTTTCTGCGACTCCCACAGTAAAGATGAATTTAACGACACCTCCCAATAATAATATTATGTTACTTCAAGCTATGTTTAGACGACAAAATGTAACAACAATGAAACCTCTAAAATACAACCTCCTTCGGGTAGCCGGGTACAAAAAAGTTAGACAATGGAATAGATACATTAACATCTAATCGTGCTACCAGGCTGACATGACTTGGCAGGATGTCGGACAGGCGACCGGCGCGAGTCACGTATGAAAAAAGGGGCTTCTAACAAAACACCCCGGTTTTTTCCGGGCTTACAAAATTTTGTCCCTTTCATCACCCTGGTTTTACAGTCTGATCATTTTGTCTTGGAAACTAACAGCTTAGAGATTTACAAAATGATAATTATTTAGCAGAAGCTGCCCTGAACCCGAGTGGAGGAAGTGTTTAAATTTCTTAGTAAAATAGATACTCATAGATAAACGCTCAGTGTTGCCATTTGGCTGTCAGGTTTTAGGGTTAGATTGCATTTAAAAATTTGCTAGATTTGCCCAAAAATTAAAAAAGAGACTAAATTGCCATAATATAATAAACAAAAGGACTAGATAGTTTTTGTGCCTAATGTGTAGATTTGAAAATATAGTTCTATTAAGAATCAGTACATAATATGTTTGAATATTTATATAAATTGTCAAGGACCGCAATAAAAAAACAGCATAAAATGTTTTTTTTTTGTGTATCGCAGTTCTGTGTCTTTTTGTTACCTTTTCACGCCTAAACCACTGAGCAGATCTTGATGGACTTTGGTATGGAGATAGTTTGGACACTAGGGAAGGACTTAGTATAATTTTTATTTCGATAAACGCGGATATAACTGTGGGGCACAAATTTTGCAAATTAATATCGAAGAGGTAAAACAGATGGTCGCAGAAAAGAAGGCACACCACCTATTCTGGCAGTCGTTTAGATAAGTTTTATTCTGGTTCGATTCCGAATTAACTTTAAGACTAGCAGTTTCGCTTAGATATAGTCCGGTCAGAAAGTAATTCCCGTATTTATCAAATTCGGTACTTCGGAAATCCCGGGAGCCTACCGGTTCCGACCGGTTCGGGCTAAATGCGAAACTTCCGGTAATTGAGATCCATTTACCGAAAACGTTTCAAGATATTTCTTTTGCATTGTTTCGGCTTCTCTTGTAAACTGCGCGGGTCCCGGGGGATTATTAAATTTCATCGGAGGCAGGAACAATTTGATGTTGTTTTTTTAAACCTATTATTGTCCATTAGGCTTGATTGCTCTTTTCCGGTTGTGTGTTTATCGATTTTATTATTTACCGGTTTCGTTTTCTCCACAATAGGTGAGAAAAGAGCTTCTGCTGATTAATTGTTAGCACAAATTAGGGATAGAAAAAAATATTTGAGATACTTCAATCAGATGAGACTGTGGTCAAATGCTTACCTACCGCTTGTTGATGTAAAAAAATGCTCCGACCAGGATTAGAACCTATGCAACAGGCATTCACTACCTACCAACTGTGCAATGGCATCCATACTTAACATTATAAATGCGAAACTATGTTTGTTTGTGAACTTTTCCCGACTAAACCGCTGAACCGATCTTGTTGAAATTTGGTATAAAAATAGTTTAAACGCTTGAGAAGGACATGGATAGTTTTTATCCCGATAAACTGTAGCCCACGCAGGTGAATTTACGTAGAACGGCTGGTTCTATATAATTTTATTTTCTATCTCTATTCTATATCCTATCCCCGGTTAGGTCAGCGGTGGGCCCGCGGTCGCACCAATAACTCGATTGCACTCGCCACCCCGCCCGGCCTGGTTATTACGAGTACAACCGGCGCTACATCCGGGCAGATCCGGTTACGGCCGGTTCGTAACTAGTTTAACATCGGATATTTCCTTTTGCTAGCAGATTCTTATGACCTTTAGGGCCTATGATGTCCCTCAAATGATCTGATGGAAAGTAATACGGTGGCTGAAATTGAGAATGAAATAATATCAAAAACGTGTTAAAAAATGGAAACGCGATTAATTTTTTTCTCTGCGTTTTGCACCTATGAAAATGTTTCGGGATCCTTAATTAAAAGCACATACTTACATTATTTTATCTACCTATTCATTAAGGTGAAATACTACTTACTAACTGACAGACTGATTAATTACGACTTACTACGAGTACATACTAGGAGCGTAGTACTTGTCACTTGTTAGACTCATCTAAAATTTCCAGCATCTGAGTTGTTAAGTTGCACTTTTGACTTTTTGACATTAGTCGAGTGAACCAAAATAACGTAGGCTGTACTTGTGCAACCAAATATCCTAGTACTCACTACTCCGCTTTTCTCCAGAAAGCCAATAAAATAAATACGGCGGCTAAAAGGCGTGTTCACACGGACATTAGTCACGGCGGGAGTTTGGAGTGGTCGTAATGTCGCATGCAGACGGACGGGATGAGAAATCGCGCGCCTCCGGGAAATATCCCGGACTATATAATATTCACGCAGTGGGAACCAAGGCCGTCCCGCCATTTTCATATCTATTTTCTAGCTAGCTAAATAAGTATAAAGCGTAATAATTTATTAGCTGCGCCTAGTTTTTCGGCTATCCCGCAGCAATCTTTTCGCGGGATAAAAAGTATTCAGGGGATAAGCTACCCCCACTCCAAATTTTTCTGAAATCCGTTGAGTAGTTTCAGCGTGAAGATAGGATACTCACTTACAGACTTCCACATTAATTATAATATTATATAGTTTGAAGTGAGACAATTGTTTTTTATTTAATTTTATTAATGTGTACGGGAATACGTGTATTTTCAAAGATGCACCATCAAATTTGGCCTCGCACCTATCTCGACTTAATAAGTTACAAGTACGAATTTTTATTGTATGTAAGAATTTGCAATGGTTTGAGGAAAACATCGCAAGGAAAAGGACATAAGCAAACCACAAAAATTCAAAGACATGCGACATCTACCAACCTGTAGTGGCCCAGCGTGGTGGATTATGGTTCGTACACTTAGAGAGAATGCCTGATTCCCAGCAGTGGGAACGTTTAGCCTGACGACGATGATATATCCTACTAATAATATAAATTTTAAAATAACCGAGCATTTAGTCATCGTTCATCCGTAAGAAAAATATATTGGATAGCGTGACGCGTACCATTAGGCCAGCGACTCCTTGTCTCGTCCACTCAGTTGCATAAAAAAATACGGCATCAGCTTACATTCCTCTCCATTTCTAAACATTTCCGTAAACATCGTGCTCAGATCTTAAATGTTTTTCCCTTAATTCTCTCCTTTTCCCATAAGTGCGTCCTGGCAAGCGTAATGATGAAGAGCCTCTCAAATCTTACCTTCTCGGGGGTTAAAAGGGGAAAACGCACTCGCGTTGCGTGAAATTGAATAAAATTACATCAAAATAAACCTTATGTACTTACTTAATGCGCTGGTACAGTTGCGCGCGGAAAGCCTTTTTTAAAAATGAAGCCCCTTTAGACGAAGATAGTTTCTCGCACGTCTTGATGCGATAATGTGCATGCGATTATCTCCAGACGAGACTTGCAATCGTGTTTACATTGAAGCAATAAACAAAAACTCGTATAAAATGAGGTTTCGGAAGGTCTTTTTTCTCATACTTGTCGCAAGTGTGACCGTTCCTACGACAAGACATAGGCGATGCTTGTTTACGATATCTTGTCTAAACACGATCTCGTATGCCATTTTCTCAAGTTTATGCTATTATCGCACGAAACCTTTTTGGATCCGTTTTAAGAACGCAAACTCACCTTTTCAAAGGCAAGGATATAATCGCCTTTCCACTTACGAATATCGTACATCAAGTCTACAGTTTAGTGTTATTTTTTATATTCTCGCTATTAAGTTTACACGAGGTGAGTTTTTTATATGCTCGCATATTTGAAACGAGAACCTCTCTTCATCTCGACGGGCCTCGTTTATATAACGCAAGTTTTTTATATCCTTACGATAACTGCACGTTTGAACACTATCACTTGGACACTATCCTGGTCTAAATGGGCCTTATGCAGGAGGAATAATAAATGTGCAAATACGCGCGTCTCGCGGAAAAGTGCGATTTTAATGTTACCTCGGGAAATGAATTATGATTTCCATTCCAGCATACGGCCGCCATGCGGTCGGTAATTTTCTGCGTGGCTCCCGCTCGGTATGCTACTCGTGTATTTCTTTATTTACTCCCCGGATAGGGGTTTTAAATTATCAGGGATTGCATGTTTTCGGTTCGTTTGCTTTCGCTCGCGTAATAAGCTGATTTTGTTGCGGTGGTTTTTAAATACGTTTCTGCCTCAATTTTGAAATGAAATTTGGCTCATGTCACTTATCATGATACAGGGGCGGATTTTTTATGTAAAACAAAGTCAAACATTGGAACGATGTGCTATTTTCCGATTTCTGTTTTTTTTTTTTTTTGTTTTTCTTTAATAACTTTAATACCTAAGTTTTTCGTTTAGGTTTTCCTGTAGAGTACGACAGAAGCCCAACCATTTTATTTTCAAAACTATAGGCTCAGTACAAAATTTTCGTGTTTTTCGTTGTTTTTTGTTGTTGTTTGTGTTTGTTAACCTATTTTAAACTATGCAATTTAAAATTATAAAGGAAATGTAAAAGGGAAAACACCCCGAAGAAAGTTCCTCCTGAACTTCAAGTTTTTTTTTCTTGTCTCAAGACCACCCAGATACGCCACAGTTTTAAAAAAGAGGTATTTACAAGTATGAATAATGAATGAGCTTGTGAAATGAGGCTAGTTAATGGAGAATACAATGAAGGTATTCATAACTTTTTTTGTCATTCTCCGATGGAGGTTGGATGTGCATTCAGTTGTCACCTCTTAACAATTTATGATCTCCTAGTAGTTTTGCTAAAGGACAATAGAACTCAAACAATGGTTCTATTCTCCCCTCACGTCATGGCTTCGTATGAAATGCGCCCCATAAAGAAGAGGGTGGTAGAGCTGGCTTCTCGCGGATATGGTCGCCTGGTAGCTCTCATGGTGTAAATACACCATAGATTCTATTTTTAGAAAACGTGTGTCATCATATTTTCTAAAATTAGAATCTATGGTGTATAATAGAGCCATAAAAATAACTGTGGCATATTATTATGATTTAATTTCACTGAAATAATTATCTCGGCTAGATCTAGTTTTGTCGTTAAAACTTTTAACAAGTGCCTGCAGTGCTTGTTTACTTAAACAACCTCTAGAATAAACTTAACTTGGAAGTTTGTCTTGAGTTTTCATCGACAAAGACTTCTGAAGCTACTACGGAAAAGTAACTTTATCATTAAAATCAATGTCACATTCCATAAAGATTTTGTAATCACACCAATATATTTTCAAATCATTTTGTAGTTAGTTATGTTTTTATTTACTTAATTGATTTCTGTCTTAATTTTCATTGCGAAGTTTTCGGCTAATAAATAAACAAAAAGCGTATAAAAGTTTCAAGTAAGAGCTCTTCATTCAGTTTTTTGTTATCTTGAAGATGCTAAACGTTATTCATTGTATTAGCAAAGTTGACAGCCGCCCGTCAAAGCGCCGCACTCTTGCAAGGGACCCTTCAACTGGCACACAAAAAAAACAAAGGCCGTCTATTGAAATGGCAGCCGATAGTTTACTACCCCATGCACTAATAGAACTCTTCTATTTTCCTTCATGCCTAGTACAGCGACACACTAGGGGTGTAAAATCTATGGGGTTTGGTCCCTTGGGTAAAACTGAGCGGGACGGAAAATTAAAGAGCAAGATAGCTGCACACCATGGGTTTATAAACCATAAAAACTGCACCTCGCTCCGCCATACTTTTGTAGCAAGGGGACAGACAACCTTACGTTTTATGAGCCCCTGGTATAAGAAACTATGGATCGTAAAGGGTTAAACGGTTTTTATATTTGTCGGAAAGGCGTAATTTGAAAGTTTTTTTTTGTATAGGCAAAATAAATACGGATCGTTAAAAACATGAAAATAAAATGAGAAACTATTTTTCACGTCTTCACTGGCGCCATTGTAGTCTGACAAATGTTCCACGCACCAGGCGCCCATAGGTCGTGCGGAGATTGACTGATCGTACAAATTGAATGTCCAGCCAGAGACGGGCCAACACGCTATTGTGTTTCATTGTCACGCATTGTGTCCCGTATTGTCCCGTCAGCTTTCGACATAATATGGACAATATTTCACTTGCTCAATATCCTTTAAGGGTAAGGGAGGTGGCCAGAGATCGAGAAAAGACGAACGTGGTTGAATAAATTATCCGAACAATGTTGCCAGTATAGTGTTGAAAAAACCTGTTTCGGGAACCATCAAGGGGGAAGCATCAACTGGGAAGGATCAAGGAACACGTGCTATCGATACACACTGCACCAGGATAGCATGAACGTGTAGCTCTCTTCCTTAGAAGAAAGGTCACCTCTATAACCAGTTTACAGGATGAAAAGTATCCTGGAACGGGACGGTATTACCGATATCCTTTACACCAGGGTAACATGATATGAGACGGCTATTCATGCGAGAAATTGAATGCAGAATCTTGATCTGAATTTTGATGAATTTGATGTTATGATGTCAGATGAAAATTAAATTAAATAGATATTTATTAGTAAGCGCATCACTTGACAACGGATTTTGTGTAGTTAGCCATAGTGTTATTAAATTGCTATGTAAATGAAGATGACGAGATGATGTGTGTGACCCAGCTGCAAGCCGCACGATAGTCCCCTTTGTGTACAAGTAAAGTAGTGGCACTTTACATGAAATTTACACTTCATTACCATTTGTTACAGTTAGTAACATTTTTGTTGTCGCTTGTTCCAGCTGGTGGGCGGCGAGTTCGACATGGAGCTGAACTTCGTGATCCAGGACGCGCAGAATATACAGCACATGCTGGAGCTGCTCGACCACTGCCCGCCCAGCTTGCAGGTGAGGTCACAGCTGGTGTATGGCGGATTCAATATGAACCAATGATAGTTTAGTTTGATTTTAGTACTTGCACCCCGGTCCCACGGTAGGTCGTCTGGTCCGGAGCGGCTTGATCTGTTGGAAAATGAACCTTAGAAACGATCACAAGTCACCTGATGTTAAGTGACGATATGGTCGAAGGTGGCGCCACGCTACTAACTAGCCAGTCGAGCACTAGAACAAGTAACAAGTTTAAAAAAAAAATGTCTATAGTTGGCGGGCGCCATCCCTGAAAGAACAAACAAATTTAAATACTTATTCAACTATTTATTTTAATATTAGGGAAGACTATGCACAGCACGACGGATTAGCTAGAGACCAGTAAATAACCGGTGACCATAAAATTACCGCTCGCTCCATAGGGTGGGTAGTTTTATTTGCTCGTCGAACCAGCTATTCACCATCTGTCCCTTTCTTGTACTCGGTACCAGATAGAGACGAAAGAGGGATGCAGTTTTTACATTATATATTGTTGTAGCTTACTACATCTTGAGAGATTTTATACTTCCTCTGAAATTATGCTACCTTGGTACTAAACGAGATCAAGTTTAACTCTTTGTTTTGCAAGCTTGACAAGTTTTTCAATGTTGGGCCATAAATTACCATGCTGGCTCATTCCGGGTGAAGTTCCGAGATAGAAATCGATCGGTGCCAGCGTCATATAATAACAACAACGGGATTCGTTACAGTGTAGTAGTTTTGTACCTTATGTAATACATAAATTCCCGGAAAACGATTTATCATTTAAAATTGCTGGCGCAATCCTAATTAAACAATGCATAGAGTTATTTTATTTATAAAGCAAATACACGCAACATTTTGGCGTCAAATAAATTTGCAAACTAACTAACGAGTTGTGGTCACAGATTACAACAATGTGTGCGAAACATGGAAAACACAATTAATTAAATAAATGATTCATTATTTGGGCAGGATGTGGTTGTTTGAGGTACTTATAGTCTATGGTAAATATTTCAATGTTTGATTGGATTATTAGAAGTGGCAATCGCTTTATTAATTAGTAGATGTAGTAAGTTACATGAAAACAAGAAGGATTTAAGAAAAGAGCAGCTGATATTATCAATTTCTCATAGGAATAAAAAAACAGTATCAGAATTTATTCAAAAGGTGACTGACCCAAGGCCATTCAAACAAACAACAAAACAAAACTCGTACAATCTTCCATTCATCGTTCCCTGCGGCTCGTTTAACGTTTCATCTCCTGCACAGTTATGCGTGCCTGGTACTTAACAGATTTAATTTGAAAGGGTTAACTCCGTTTCGCGATATTTTTTGGCGAGCCCTTCTTTCTAATTTTTTTGCTAAAAGTGTCCATATCCCTCCTAAGTTGGTCCAGAAACTGCGAAAACGTGAAAGAGTTAAACTTGATCTTGTTCTGTACCAGGATAGCAAAACCCTTGAAGAGGTAGAGTTTATCCTTAAGGACGGCGGAGGCTGGAAGACGCACAAAAACGTAAACATGACTCAAACACAAAAAGTTTTACAAAAAGTGTATGAATGAGGCCCGCCCCTCGCACGTCTCGGACAAAGACAGAGATGAAATCTGTATAAAGAAGGATTGGGTTGGGTGGGTTAAGAGATAAATTAATATTATGAGCGATGAATGAAAATGATGATGACAAAAACTACATACCAAATATCTAGAGCGTTTATCTCATTACATATTTATTGGTTTTATGATAGGTTTCAAATTATTCTGTTACGTAACCGACTGGCTTCCATTTATAAATAATTGGTAACTCGATTAGATCCTATTTATATTTCTGCGCAAGTATGCAAAAGAGATTGACAATTTGAACATAAGGAGGTAAGTTTCCGTAGTGTAGTGGTTATCACGTGTGCTTCACACGCACAAGGCCCCCGGTTCGATCCCGGGCGGAAACAGTTGGCTTTTTGTTGACATTTTTTTTAACAATTATTTTGTTGTGTTCAAAAACGTTTCTATATTTTTATTCGTCATTAGTTTTAAAATGTTGCTTTTATTTTGGTGACTTTCCTGTAACGTCATTTCTGAGAACCGTATTCTGTACGTTTTCAAATTTCGAATATCATAAATATCACAACGTTCCAATTTGGGTTCAATACGGATAATAGGAAAGTGTATTTATTATACAACTAACACATTGATTTATTATAAGCTCTATGCATAGCCACAATAAGGTATAACAGGGTATAACCGATATGTACATTAGAATCTTCAAATAAGATTCTAATTACACTGGTTTCTGTAACTTATCATCTGTTTGACGGTTTGCCCTACACTGCAAGCACAATCATTCACTGACACCGGATATTTTTGAGTGCATGATTTTACCAGGATGACATAACATCCTTGTTAAGCGTATGCAAATATTAATTAACACCAGGATATCATAAAGTGTAAAGAGATGTAATATCCAAACTGGTAGAAACAAGTGCAACCTGGTTATCACTTCAATCTCTTTCAACACCAGGGTAACATAATTTGAAAACAAAATATATCCAAAGATTTGATGAAGCCGGCTGTTGAAGAGAAAAAAATTGCAATGACACAACATCCTTGCAAAATGAATGAAGGGTTAAACTTGATCTCCTTTACTACTAAGGCACCATAACTTTGAGAGATGCTAAAGGATCCTACATACAATTCGTAAGAAAAAGTACATCCAAAAAAAGGTATCCTATTTTACGTTTCGTGTTGTCTTGAAGATTTATTGGTTAGTTAAAAGGGGACAGAATACAAATGGCGTCGTGGCCCAACCTTTTTAACAAATAAATGGGCGGGTCAGCTCAAGAATAGAGATCGTTTTATTTTAACATACCATCTGTTTGCCAGACACCTACCTACCTGCGGCACACACATCTATCTTTGTGACGAACAGAAGGATTTTATAATATCGTGATATTGTAATCAAATTGACAACATATTTATAACTTTTTTTATTAACCTATGCTGTCCCACTGCTGGGCAAAGGTCTCCCCCATTTCCTTCCAGATATCTCTATCCCCCGCAATCTCAGGCCACCGCTCCTCAAATGAGTCAAGGTCATCACGCCATCTTTTTCGGGGCCTGCCTCGGCGTCGTCGCCCGTCCTCAGGCACCCACTGCGTGATGATCCTTGCCCAGCGATCCGGGTGCATCCGGATTACGTGTCCCGCGCACTGGACCAGCGTGATGGGTTATGGTCTAACCCCCCCTTTATTATGGATTATTTATAACTTTACATTCTAAAATTAAAATAAGGTTTCGTCATTCTAGAATAGCTCAGGCTAACGTCAACAACAAATCTGTATTTTTTTAAAGAAAAAATTGCAGATAACCTGTTTGTTTTAGCCGGCGATAATTAAGATGGAATTTTTAAAGTCGACGCGTCTCTATGGATCTTTCAGGTAGCGTTTGACCATAAGTCACATATTAAAGATGTGGTCGAAGGCGCCACGCTACGCCTGGACTGGGAACTGGCTCTCAAGTGAGGCCGGCTACAGTTCAGCAGAGTGCACCAATTTCTGCTCCAACAATATCTTGAGTTTGTGCACCAACTATAACTAAGCTATTTAACTTGCGTCTAATGATCTTGCTATTTAGCTTACTTAACCAAGCGCTAGCTTATTCAAAGTTCCGAGTCTCGGAGCCGGACGACCGACTTGTGTGCTTAGCTTACTGGCCACTACTAAGTAGGATGCGGCTTATAGTGCTCTGAACTCGGGATGATTAAGTTGGCTAGCTTTGTTGCATAAACCGCTTCAATATTGGCGAGGTTTTTTTAATGCTTGGAAGATACTACGAGGGAACAGAATACAAACAAACTAGCAGTTCCCTGCAGTTTCATTTCATCCGACTACAGTTTATAGCGACAAAAAATATCCCATGTCCTTCCCTAGGGTTAAAACTATATCTTTCTTCATATATGAGTAAAGATTAGTATTATATAGATTTAGGTCAGACTATTACACATTTTAGCGGCCTTTAGGCCTGGGGTAAATTAATAAACACAGAGTTTAATAACTTAGGGTTAAGATGTTATTTTTCTAACCCAAAGAATGTCTTGCGGCCTTTAAAATTATTTACTCAGAGTAATCTAACCCGACAAAGCTTGCGTATGGTAGCAATTTTAGTGTTTGTGGTCTGTTTGATTAATATTTGACATCACATTACTGAAGCGGAGCTAGCGTGTAACTCGCGAATATTTTTAAGTCTAACTCACGGAGCAAAGTCCGAGTTAAAAATATAACGCGGTCTTCTGCAAGTGCCTAAAAGTTAACTCTAGCATAACTGTAGGCACTACCCGTACTAACAAAAACACATAACATTAAAACAACAAACAACGTCAACTTCATAAAGGAGGCTCACTAACAACATTGTGCTAGTTAGTTACAAGCGCAAGGTTCATTATCACATGAAAGTAGGCCTCATCAACTCCTCGCGTCTCATGTTCGCCTGGTAACGAGGAAACTGTTTGCAATGGAGTTAGCGAAACTTAGTATTTTCTTTTTCCTAGCCCCACTGCTGGGCAAGGATCCTGGGCGTTCCCAATGCTGGAGCACTACTTGAGGATTAAATTTTTTCTATAATTCGTTGACCGACCGTCATCACCTTTGAAAATAAAAGTACATCAGTATTGCAAGAAAAACGGCATAAAATGCCAAACCTAATTTTATATTACTAACAACACTTTCCTTAATTATATTTCTTAACCGCAAGGACGATCTCACAACACGATAAAACGTACAAGTCAGTTGGCAAAAACCTCATCAAAATCTGTCCGTGAATTACCCGGGCCTAAAACAATTTGTCAATTTTAATTCCGAAAACTTGAGCCGCCCATTAGGGCCCCACAATGGTTGCTATTTACCGACGTGACCTCTGAAGGCCCCAATAGGCCGTCTAATAAAATCATTCTTCACCCAAAGGGCCTGTCTGGAAACTCCTGACAGTATATAAGCTTGAGTCACTACATAAGCTCAAACTTTTCGGATCAACGTTCGCAGAAAAATAGGGGAAAAACATTGTTGAATCAAATGTTTATTTCTAGAAATAATTGGTCAGAAATTGTGATTATTTCACGCATTTTAGTGCAGGATCATTATTATTTCTGCTGCATGCTAAAATATTGCTGTTTCTAAAATGAATTATTTAGGATACAACATACAACATGCGATCACTTTCAAACGATAAACTTTAAACGTTACAAGAACCTCCTTACGCCGGCAAAAGAGTACACAAGAAACGCCCGGCAGGTTATTTTTGGATGCGATCACATATTATAAAATTTTAATTTTACAATTATACTATATATCTACCTTTTGCTAATTTGGTAATACTATTACAATTAATTATCCTGTAGAAATATTTTAATTATGGTAATTTTGTCAGAATAGCATCGAAAATTTACCGATTGATTTTAAGCGATCATGATTTTCATGTTAATTCCGGTGTAGCTTTGTTACTGCGCGACACTTACCTACATCGCACTCTCAATGGTGGTATAAAACATCTCATAAGGTGAGTCGACACTAGGGATCGCAATATCGATACCATTTTTCAATACCGGTATTTTCGATATTGCTATTATTTCAATTCCGGAATCCCGGGATTTTCGATATTTTCGATATTTTTACAAAAAAATTGTTTTGCTTCACATAAATCAGTTTAAACGATAGTTTTCGACATAAATGTCATAAGAATATTAACCCTTAGTGTTAAGAAGTTTAAAAGTAATTCAAAATAGTTATTAAAAAGACAGGAAAGTGTGAAAAAGTTAAAATAACCTAAATCTGTATTCTTCACGTTGTTTATTAATTTAAATTAACATCAACCCCTGATATTGTAGAACAATCCAAAATAGGTTTATAAATTTAAATAGTGACTCATAATAGGACTCCATAACACACCAATGGATTTTTAGGTCAAAAAATATATATCATAGTCCATAAATGTACCCATACCCAGGTGCTGGTTACTCTTTTCTCAAACATGCTCGGAAATAAGAGTATTATTTAGACAACCTTCTTCGAGATAAATCGAACTTGCTGCACTGCCCAATTATGTGCGAGCAGCAACCGGCAAAATTTGTATGAAAATCCATATCTGTCTTGTTTAGCAGCCAAATAAATTACACAGAAAACTCATATCTGTCGTGTTTAGCGGCCAAATGAATTACATAGTAAACTCATATCTGTCGTGTTATTTAAAAATAGAACGACTTTTACTCTGAAACATGGCAACCAAGGAGGCAATTTATCAAAGGTTTTATTTAAATTCCGAACCGGCTTGCACATAGAAACCTGTTTGTTGAAAAAAAAGCAAATGATCACTATAACGCGAGAATTTTTTGTTGTTGTTCGTTGTTCGTCATTGGTTTTGAAAAGTAATTATATTTGACAAAATGAGTTCAAGTGAAGACAATGAGTGAAGTGTGATGCTTTGCTTTGATGCTTAAACCTTACCGCCACCTGAAATTCAAGAGGCAGCAAGAGCCGTAATAGAAAACTTGTTACTGCCAAAGTCGAAAGAAAAACGTTCTGCCCAGGTGCTATTTAGTTTTAATTTCCGCGCATTATTTGAGAAAAGTACTATACAAGCCTTGGCCATAACTAGGCATTGATGAACTCAGGTATGTGTGCCTCGGCCACCCTCAATGCCTACGTTGATGGCCACTGCAGTAATGTACTATATGCTCTGTATAATCTTAACGTAACATGTGAATTGGGTGTATGATACCATATCTTCCTCGATTCGAGGTGTGCTTCGATGGTTAGTATTCGTCAAACCTACGGACAAGAAGAGTTTACAGCAGGAGAATAGGATAGGTCAATAGTTTGCAAAAGATTAATCTTCTCTATTGAAAAACAAAATGACCCATGCTTTTCAAGATCTCACAGAAAAGAGAACATTAAAGAATTTATT
The DNA here is from genome assembly GCA_931315375.2 of Opisthograptis luteolata. NCBI lineage: Eukaryota > Metazoa > Arthropoda > Insecta > Lepidoptera > Geometridae > Opisthograptis > Opisthograptis luteolata. Next base: position 10,506,032 of record OV928053.1, on the reverse strand, counting down.
AAGGTAAATTCAGTTGCCACTTTAAAATAGATACCTAGATAGATAACGCTTACTTTTAATACTCATTTTATAAAAAAGAACAAATTTGCCCTAGACAAAAAATATAATACTTATGTCAAATTTAGTCAATGCTTTACTGCTGTGTTGTTAATACAGCAGTTGCTGACGTTGCTGTTCTTCCTTGCACCTTATTTTTATACAACAATGAACTCCTTACCAAAAGGTACTGGATTACTGAATAAAATTACGACGACCCGGCTAGTCCAGCGTCTCGTATCGAAGTTGGAAGCTAGAACGCTGTCCACATACCTGTATTTTATGCAGGTGTGGACTGACTGGCCTTCTTTTAATGTTTGTTTATCGTTAAATTAGGAAATGATTAGATCAAGTTTTTAAATTATGCAATATCGAAAATATCGAAAATCTCGATATCGCTAAATTCAATCCCGGTATTTCAGATCGACAAAAATCGTCCGATATTCCGGTAATTTCGATATTCGATATTCCGGTTTGCGAACCCTAGTCGACACAATCCCGGCGGCTTCGGCCGTCCATCACCCGCGACTACTGCGAGCCTGGTAGCCCGCCTGATGTATCACTTAATTAACCTGAAACGCGCGCGTCATTCTGAGGCCCTGGTGAGGTGATAGTGAACTTTTTGGCGACCACTTACTTGCAGTTTAAAAAATCTAGTAATTTTTACAACTGACAATTTGAACTAAACTGCTGCTGATAAGTAAATAACCATCTCTTTCTTCTTTGAAAGAATGAAGGGAAACACTTGCACTGGTCTATTTATATTTGTGCACCGAATTATATCCCAAGCGTCGAGTATCTTTGTGGGAAAAGGACAGCAATGTTACCAGCAGTGCGTCGTCCGGCACTGGCGTGTTTGCATGTGCGTGCACGCACTGATGTAGCACGCACGTCACGAGCTCACGTGTGCAACACGTACTTTGTACCAGGGGGACATCACGTAGCAAGAGCTTTCAATGTGTTCTCGTCCCTGTAGTTCGTTAAGTTCGTTAATAAGGCAAGTTTGTATTCCCTTGGAAGCAAAACGTTGAAATACAAACACTTTTCACTCTAAATCATTTGTCCTCATACTTTACAAAAACCAATTACATTAAACGAAGTCAGCTTAACAGGTAAAACTGATAGAAATTCCGAGGTGAAATAACTCTGCAGTTCCGCAACTGGCGGCATTCGGAGTATTCGTAGAATTCGCGGGAATTCGCTCTAAAACTTGTAATTCCGAGATTGCTCCGCTAACTGCAAGAATGTAATATAATTACAGAGGGTTCTCGTTAGCGCGGGCGAGTGCTTTTGTGCAACGCCACACTGCGCTCTGCCACCCTGGTACTTTATTCGCGTGTTTGCTTTTCTTTCCTTTTTTTTGAAAGAAAATGATGCAGTGCATTTGTTTCGATGCAAAAGAGCCTGGCGTTGTTTGTTGTAACTGAAAAATCACGTTTCATGCACAGCTCTACAAAGCACTCGAATAGTGTTTGTTTCTATTTATTCTAAACTACACAATGCTCTCGGTATTTCGCAGGGTATTTGCTGCCAGCATACATGTAACTACCTCTGCCAAGATTCAAAAACGTTTTAGAATATTGTTGAAACGAACCCTTCTAGTTCGGAGAAGTGTTGAAGTAGCTTGTTGAATTTTTTCTGAACTCAATTTTTTTACCCTAGTTATAAACGCATATCCGCCCATTTGCTGTTACTTTTTAAAGCTCCACAGCGCGGATGTTGCCCTAGTATTGATGTGAACCAAAATCCTTTAGGCCTAAAAATTCACACTATCACGTTTCATTCTTAGCAGAATAGAAGACCAAAACTTTTATGACATCCTGGTAAAGGTGTGAACTAGATAACCATCGTGGGCCAAAAAAGGTTATTTTGTATTTTTTTTTTTGCTGTGCTACTGTATTTTTTGTACAATCCCTTTTTTTGTTCGTCTTTAGAGTGAATGGTAATTCTACGAGTACCTGCTACAAAGCAGTTCAATGCTCTGTCTCTTTCTATTGCCACATCGGGTCGCTCACGTGGGACCGTCTTGCGTCATTTGCAAACCACCCCACGGCGTTTACACCTTGGTAATCATATAACCCTGGTAACTGTGGGAACTTCTAACCCTTTCGAGGAATTTTTATTCATTTCAGAAACTGTTAGGCCCGGTCAATATATTGAAAGTTAACTTTACAAATTTACGATAATAATTACTAATGGTGAAATTTTTCATATATTTTTATCTAGGGTATAGTTAATCTTGACTACGGATTAAAAAACCGGTCCTTTTTAGTAGTCCTCTCATCGGGGGAAGTGCCAAGTCTATTTTTGTTGTAAAGCAGCATTGCCTCATGCCGCCATCACGTTTACATAATATTATCCTATAATGTAGATTGAAATTTCCCACGAGGTAATGAGTTGGTGAAATTATAATATACAATAGTCACATTGCGCCCACAGGGCGTTAGTTCATGCTTCCATTAAACAGGGTTATGGTTTCAAAGGCTAGAAATCCAGAATAGGACTCGTATTATATTCTACAACATAGAAGTACATACAGGGTTATTGCAAATTGATGTAATCGTGCCCACGCGTAAATCCAACCCATTTTGTAGAACAGCTTTTATACCTTATAGTATAGACTCTAGGTTACGGTTATGCCAACGGGTCTATGAAGGCTTGATATTTTATGGTTTAAATCCTAATACATATTTTCTCTGACAACCTCTAAAGTTCTTATGCCATCCTAGTGAAGGTGTGAACAAAATTATGCCTATGGCGTCGGGAAACGTGTTCTTGTTACTTTTTGTCCTCTTTTTTTTATTGCCCGTTTGAAGCGCTACAAAAATAATGGTGGTCTATTTGGACCGTTGGTAGTTCCACCCTAGAGCCATCTCTTCGTGACCCATGTTACCCTGGTAGCCGTGAGATCTTTTAACCCTTTCTCGGAGTTTAGTTAGTATTGCTGTTCATCAACAATTCAGCCGTTTAACGAACGGCTGTCATCTATCTACAAAAATTAAAATGAATCGCTGAAATGTATGTGTCCGATAGAATTTTTTTTTTGTTGTTCGTAATTATCAGTACAAGGTATGAAAGAGAGTTTTTTTTTGGAAAATAATTTTGTAAATGAACTCAAGACTTGTCCCATCCGCGCGAAGCCGGGGCGGATAGAGTAAGTCTGTTTGTTTGTTACCTTTTCACTACTTAACCGACCTTGATGAAATTCGGTCTGGAGATACCTCAAGCTCTGTGAAAGATCTGTAAGGATAAAATGTTCAGCTAGTTTAAAATTTGTTTATAACAATTTCAAAATAACTGTACCCACGAAATGAATCTAAGTGAACTGCGGCCTAAACAACTTTTATGCACTGAATACCAAAAACACGCTAAGTACATACATTAGGTTGTTTCGCGGCAGCTTGCAGCTAAATTGCTAGTGCAGCTTCGCGAGCATACAGGAAAGAATTTCATTATAAAAATGTTATGCGCCAAGATAGAGTGCAAGCTCCATTTAACATGCTTAGCTTAACGTCATGTGCTTGCTATTCTAATAAAAATACCTTTGTACGGACAGAAACGAAAAATGCGAGCAGACAAGTTCTTTAGAGCTGCATTTTTTTACTTTGGATTAATAACGCTTTTTAGGTTTTGAATTAATTTTGAATCTCTTTACGCCCTGCATACTTTGCCCTTCAATCAGTAATGTCTGCACTGCTTGCCGATGGAATAACTGGCAAGGTGAATGTAGTCACCCGTAAAGGGACGGTTAAACCTGTTGATATTGTATACTCTGCTAAAATAATCGCGCAAACATGTCTGCGCTGAGTATAACCAAATAAATTCGCGTGGATTATCTAAAACGCTCGCTCGCGCCCCCTCGTTTCAATAACTTTTTAAGTTGTCTCGGATCGCTTGAAGCGTTTCACAATTTTTATATCGGTTTATCGTAATACCGTTATTGCATCCGGTGACGATAATCGCGGCTTCGGGGTATTTGGAAATTGGAATCATACGTTCGACGAACTTTGAAGATTTACTCTTATATCGATTATGAAGTTTAGATTTTTTTTCTCACTAGTATTATTGCTTTTCGCTTAGGCTGTAGATGTTATATGTTGGTATTTCCAACCAGAAATAAATCAAAATCTGAAATTGTAAAACGAGAAAGCGCCACTCCTCTCTATCATGAGCGACTTCAGCCCAGCTCGGAGTCTGGGACTCGCGTCCCGAGCTGGGCGGATCCGAACCCACGTCCTACGGATCGCAAGCCGACGTCACTACCACAAAGCCATCATCGCTATAAATCGTCCTCATCCTTATCCACAAGTAGCATGTCGCCACCTCCGACCACTTCTTCACCTAACAGCAGGTGATGAGTGGTCAAACGATACACTGGAATGATATGTACTTTTTTTAATTCCCTTTATTTGTTGTCGTTGTTCCAGGCGGAGATATGGTCCGTGTTCATCGCGATCCTGCGCAAGAGTGTGCGCAACCTGCAGGCCTGCACGGACGTCGGCCTCATACACCACGTGCTGCAGCGGCTGCCGCGCGCCGAGACCGTGGTCGCAGGTCGGTGGACTACACACACATTTGTTGAACATTGTACTACTGGTACAGTCAGCGACAAAAGTAGCTGATCACTCTCGGTTTTCCAAATGCGTATTAGATCAGTAATGTCTGTTTTTTTCTTACAACTAACAAGGTAGCGTTTGACCAGAACATAACACACCGGATGTTAAGTGATGATTCGGTCGAAGTTTAGTGTTTAAGACGATCAAGAGAATTCGAAAATTTGTTATTGTTCAGTGACTTTTGTCGCTGACTGTACCTAGTTGTATTGACCGTTACTGCACTTTTGATCACCGCGTCACTAGGATGCATTCATAACATTCAACGTGGTGAAAATAACAAACAATCTTTCAATAAACAATTACCGCAATTCTCGACCCGTGACCCCTCTCCCCCTAGTTTTCTATCGATAGTTTTCATCTAAAAAATGCCATACTATAGTATCTATACTATCGATAACTTATAACGAGGCGATATTATCGATAGAATCGTTGCTCGCGAAGAATAAACTATCGATAAATAATATGTAGGTAACTATCGACAGTATTGGTGCTCGTAAATTTAAAAAAAAATTAAAAAATCGATTGCATCTATGATTATTAATATTCAAGAAAAACTATTTGAAAAAAAATTAGATCAATATTCCATTATCCCTATTTTTGTGACTATTGACTATATTACCTGATTATTGTAAACAATATTAGGTATTGTGAATTGGCTATCGATAGTATCAACCTACAGTAGACTATATAAATAAATCTAAATTTCTCCGTCTCTCTTTACAACAATAAACACGTTGAAAAAAAAGCCAAGCAACTTGTTTAACCTACCTGCCCTGCATGCACAAGCAAGGGCGGGGTTTAATATTGTACATCCCCTTGTCTCGCATTTTTTACAACATCCTATGAGGTTTCTTACGACCTCCTCGTGACTCGTGCTAGCCTGGTATACCTGGGAATTGTAAGAAATGCTTGTGAAATGTAGCGTCTTGGATACATCTTCAATTTTATGATGCTGTGTTAGAAAATATTAACCCAGCTGCTTTCATTTGAAATTCATAGTTATTTGTCCTGTTTCGTGGAGTATACGAAATATCTCTTATGCACACTATTTGCAAGATTCGTTTCTTTAGCTCTGAAAAAGGTGTCACCTCTTCATTGCTTCTGGTACCTTGGTGAGCTTGGGAATGTTAAGATGTTAAGATTCGTAATTGGGGCGGCAAATGGTTCCTTGGCCCGAGAAGGGAAAAGTCTTGTAAATATTATTTCATAGTAAATTATGCAGCTTCCTTTTTAAAACGTTGGTACAGAAATAAAACTGAAGTCAAGATGTATCGATTACATCCACAGCCGATCTTCATTCATAAGGATGTTAAGCAAATTTTGCCCTTAAATTTTAGTGGTGTAATTTAATTCTTTTCTTTATAAAGTGTGTTTACTGGACAACCTTCAGAATTAAATGTATTTATTCTTTCGTAAATTATTCTTAGGAACGTCTTACGCTTTCTCACCTCTGTGTGCCTGGAAGATAAAAACGAATCTTATTGAGAATTTTAATTCTATTTAATTTACCATCGCTCCTTTTTAATTTATTCCCATAAACACTAAGCTATCAGAAAGCTTAAAGAGGTTGCATGAAAGAGCTTCAAGTATCACGATCGTGAGAAAATGATATTGATTCCCTACCTGCAATGTGCCTTCATTAATGCAAGGGTGGGGCTTCCCTTTAATGTTTTTTTCACTATGCGCCGTTCTATTTTATGTTTCTTACAACCTCCTTGAGCATTCTGCTAACTTGGTGTTCCTGAGAAAACTTAAGAAATACAATTTGATAATTTATTTTCAAGATTCTTATTAATATTGCGAAATAAAAAATACTGACTAGAACCAAGACGCTCTGTTTTCTTCCGATTCCTACAAACACCATGTTACCAGAAAGTCCAAGGAGGTCGCGAGACAGGTCTGGCTACCTGCGCAGAAGTGAGACTATATTATAGCCCTTCGTGTATTTTTTTTTATGTTTTCTTCAATGTTTTCTGCAACCTCCTTGCACCTTCTGATAACTTAGTGTTGATGGGAAATTGAGATTTGAAGTATATATGGGATCTTCTTAGTGTTGACATCTATTTCTCATGCTATTCTCGCGGTTCCCAGAACCACCAAGCTACCATAAAGTCGAAGAACATGTGTGACGTGCTGTTTGTTATTGCACAAGGGCGGGGCTTACTTTTTACCCGCGCGTACTACTCATATTCAGAACCATGCATCCCTTAAACACTTTGCTCCATCAGGTATTTCGATGTTTCTAGCGACCTCCTTGAAATTTCTGGTAGCTTGGTGTATGTGAGAAACATTCGATAAATGACTGTCTCTAATGCAGTTCTAAGGGATGAACCGACCCATTTTTGTAAATAACTATTGATCGATCTTATTTTAAATTTTTACCAGACCATTTCGAAATTCCCAGAAACCAGGCAACACAAAAATTACAATGAGGTCCCAAAGAATATAAGAGATCAGCAAAAAAATGTAAAGATACATGACAAAAACCTAATTTAGACGCAGGTAATTTAGATTCTTATCTATGAAAAGAACAGAGGGCGCATCTTGTAATGTATGAAGTCCTGGTGTAAGTTGGCAAAAACTGTAACTCTTTGGAAGAACAAAACGGGATCACAACATAAAAGTTGGGAATTTTACAAGTTCCCAGACCAATCATAAACAATACGCCCAAAGAAATATTTTTTTCAGAACTTTACGAAAATTCCATTTGACGTAAAGGAGCGTTCGTTTCGTATTCCCATGAACGTGGGAACTAAATAAACGGTTTGATATGTTAGTTCCCAGATTTACCAGGATACCAGAACGTATGAAGAGATGAAATATGTTTTTACAAAACTCCACTAGGTACCTGTCCCAGAGATGAAATCTGTCAAGTAAGGGCGGAAATAGCTAACGAGGATGTTCATCACGTCACGCCCAACTTTTTTTTGGAGTCTCTTTTTCTCCGTTATTGACTACCTTCTTACACTTTCTGATAGCTTGGTGTGTCTGGGAATTTAAAGAAATCAGTTTAAACTATTTATCCTTTTGAAAATATATGAAGAAGGTGCATGGATGAAGTGCATATTATTTTAGTATGTCCTTTAGCTGTCATTTTGTCTTTGGTTATGTGCCAAATATAAATATTTCTTAATACTGAGGCATAACGGTGGACGAATGCGCAAGAGTGGTACAAAATATTTACATCCCCTCATTCGAAGGCATTATTCAAATTGTCTTCGCTACCGCTTTGCTGTTGCTGCTAGCCTGGTCCACCTGGGAATTACAAGAATAATCTAAGAAAACGAGCGTCTCAGATGCAGTTCTCGACTTTTTTAACATACCACTTTTTTACTTCCTTTCATATTTTACCTGGACGTGATCATGCACGTTATTTTCGAACACCTCTTCCCTATTTCTGATATCCTAGTCCTGCTGGGAATATTAATAATCATAAATCACACTCTGGTATGTACGTATTATTAGTAAAAGTTTTTATTAGTAGTTACTTAACTTAGTCAAACATATAAAATAGTGAATGAATAAAATTCTCAACCGACAAACAACAGATGTGTTTTATAAACCTCTTACTAACGTATGCTGCCCTGGTTTTCATGAGATAATATAGACACACGTGTAAACCTTTAATGCCATGGGCACCAGGAATGATCCTTTGGCTTCTATGTTACCCTAGTAAGCGTGAGAAGTAATTGACTCTTTTGGGAACGTTCGGTTCCAGACAGAAAGTTAAAAAGTGTCTTTCTAGTTTAAAATTCTAGAAATAATTTTATCATTATTAGCTTATAATAAATTGAGTATAAGATGGGAAAATAAGCTCCATTTTTATAGGTATTTTATATGTTTTCTATATTATATAACGCCCGTGGGCGAAACTGGCGATGCTATCTCATTTAATTTACGAAACGATTGGATTGGGTGTGTTTGTATTATTAATTAAAATTCAACAAGAAATGTTCTCACGAAATCGCTTACAGTTGTAATATTATATTGTATACGATCAAACTTCCCGTCAGTATGTTCGCTTGATTGCCCACGTGTAATCATTTCCATCTGTTACAAAGGGGATGCATTTTGCATTCTATGCTATCCTAGTGTTTGGAATAAGAGTGTTAACACAAACTGGTTTGCGGTGATTTTTATAGATCCAATCGAATGAGTACTTGGTAAAAAACACGTGGGCTAGCGCGATCGGTTAACTAATTATAAAAAAAACATATTTGTCGTGTGCACGCCCGCAATTTCCGTTAAATAAATGTCGTGTTTGGATTTTTCGCAAAGAGGATTTATTATGTTCACCAACAATATTTCAATGTGCAAAAAGGTTGTGCTGAAGTATAGTATATAGACAAAAACGTAAAACCTCATTTTAACAGGATTCAACCGATTCGCCTCTAAAGAAAACAGAGCGCGGTACCCTGAAAATTTAGTGTTATTGTTTTGAACTTGATTTATTGGTTCATGTTACTAATAAGCGCATTGTTTGAGCAGTACTATGAAAGTCTGAGCGGCATAAATGCCTGTAAAGAATTTTATTTTGCTTTTAAATTAGTTTTGTTGTCGCAGCGTTCGTCGGCGGAGAGTGAAACGGCTAAGACGATCAAAGCTTAATAAACTGCTTTTATACATCACTTTGTCATCGTGGAATATAAAATGATATATCACATCACAGCGCAGAATATTATTATGTAAAGCAGGGTAATACGAACACCGAACCTTTTAATAAACTTTCCCGTTATTTTTTAAAGCACATTTTCCCCTCCGGCAATATCTGTTGAACGCTCGCAGAGAGCCGATGTTGGTGACATATTTAAGGTTATTTTTAGCGACTGTATCGTCCATTTTTATCCATTATTAAGATTAAAACCATTATTGAAACAAACTGGGATATTTATTTATTCTGTTTCGAAGCGATGATGGCTCTGTGGTAGTGACGTCGGCTTGGTTTCTAATCCTGCAATGAGCTTGAGCTTTCGGTGAAAGAAAACATCGTGATGAAACCATAGCTTGGTGGTAGGGTATTTTCTAGTACTCGCCTGGCTAGCTAGCACCCTCTTGTTAACAATCTGTCGCCAAGCACCTATCGGTGTGTTCCGGCATCCTCACTTGACACCCAGGTCCCAAACGAAGTGTAGCGTGGCGCCACGAATTGTGGTCAAGTTCTAACCTGTGAGATGTAAAAATGTATAAAAAAGTATATCTCGCACAAAATATTTTTTTTACTCACATCATCCAACCTTGACATCGTAACTCGTCAAATTTCTGACGCGATTATGACGTGTCACATTAAGCTGCTGTTTTTTTATTTGTCGCGTCATCTGAGGAATCTGGGTCACTGAGACTAGGGGGTAATGAACAAGCGAAAGGGGTGCACGAACAATGCATTGAAAAGTGTTTTGATGCTTTGATATTGTTCTGTCGAGAAAAATTATAAAAAAAGCTAAAAAAAAAAAACACTCCTTAACAAAGAACCGAGTTTTTAATGTTAACCTACTCTTTAGTTGCTAATAACTTCCGACAGGAGGTTGGCAACACTGGGCTCTTGTTAACTTTAAGTATGTGACTTCTGGGTTCTGGGTTAAGTCGTAGTAGTGGCCCATCCCTTTCTAGAGAATAGAGATATTCACGTTTTTTTTTAATTTGCACACCACAGAAGGCGCAAAAGCGCTACCATGCTCAACTTATGGTACCCTGGTTGTTAAATGCGACCATGAGAATAAGTATCCTTTAGAAATACTTTGTTTGTACTTTTGACAAAGAGAGAATAGGTACATCTATCTTGTTGTCCCCAAGATTTATCGCCCTTAAAAAAGGGGTTGGATTCGACAGGATGTTGTAAGCAACGATAGTATCTCAACTTCCTTTCTGGTTATGCATCCCTAGTGTGCTTGGGAATATTCTCAATATTGAGAAGCTCCTTGATTATTTGTATATACTTCTCCTACAAAAAATTACTGTGAATGTGTCTCCACCTCCATTATTTAATCACGTATTCCTGATAGCTTATGCCATCCTGGTATTGGTGGGAACCTTTTACAACGAATGGCCTTCAATGTTTGGATTGGTTTTGTAGAGTAAAAAAAAATGTCGAAGAGAGGTTTTTTCTTATGTTTTTACTCAAAAAGATTCTTATTGGAGGCGCCGGGTATCGATCCCGGTACCTCTCGCATGCTAAGCGAGCGCTCTACCATCTGAGCTACGCCCCCTGTTGCTGGTAATAACAAATGAAACTATAGCAATAAGATATATCTCGAAGTAAAAGTAAAAGTACGTGATATTTATGTGATTGCGCGACATTGATATATAAACCTAACATACTCGTATCTTAGTCAAAACACCTATTGCTTGCTGTCTTTTTAAGCGAGTATATGCGTTAAAATTAAATCTTAGATTTACAGAAAGACTGGAAGGAAGTTGAGCCTCTCGCATGCTAAGCTACAATAGTACATTACTGCCGTGGCCAACAGTACAGTTTCTAAGTATAAAATATGGAATAAGTTATCTAATGACGTTAAAAAAGTAATGTAAAGTCATAATCAAAGTGTTTAAAAGGCATTACCAATATTTTACATCTTAGTTTAAAAAATTATAAAAGGGGTAGTTGGAGGCGCCGGGTATCGATCCCGGTACCTCTCGCATGCTAAGCGAGCGCTCTACCATCTGAGCTACGCCCCCCGATGTCAATACTAGCGAATATACTACAGTGTAAGAATAAACACGTTCACCCAATATGCCTTGCGGCAAGGACATTTCGAAATACCCTCCACAAGTGACTTTCACTCGTAAACAAAGGTGTTTACTTATGCGCCACACGCACACAAGAATGAATTCTTGTTTTTCAATGCTGTTACAAATTGTTATAAACAATACAATATAGCTGTGCCCAGTGACTACACTTGTAGTTTTCCTGCTATCCCGCAGCTACCTTTTTCGGGGATAAAAAGCAGCCTGTTAATCCAGCCTATAAGGTATCTCTATTCCAATTTTCACTGAAATATATTGAGACGTTTCAGCGTCAAGAAGTAACAAACACACTACAAAGAGCAGACACCTTCGCCCGAGGAAATGTTGTCACTTTGCCATACAAAATTAAACATCCAGCTTGTCCCCTTTAGGGGATAAACTTCCTAAAATCATGGTTTATTAGATTAAGTAGTTGTATTGTTTAGTTTGATATGTAGTTTTATTTTATATTTTAAGGTTTATTTAGTTAAGTGTTTTTATTTTGTTATTCATATCCCTCTAAATAAATAAATGTTCTTAGCGAACACACAGTAGGTGCCTAGTAAATATGCGGATGGCAAATTTCAGTTCCGTAATTCTAGTACAAAATTTCGAGATTTCGTCGTTTAATCGAGGTTCGAGGGGGTCCCCCTCGAGACTGCCGAGAGTATTGGAATTCTAGGCGTCGACATTTCGAAGGAAGTCCAGTTCCGTTGTCACATTGCGAGTAAGGCTGGAGTTGCATCCAAAAAGTTGGGTGTACTTAACAAAGCGAAGCGGTATTTCACGCCGAGGCAACGACTGTTGCTTTACAAAGCACAAGTCCGTCCTCACGTGGAATACTGCTCTCATCTTTGGAACGGTGCACCCAAATATCAACTCCAGTCCCTCGACGCAATCCAACGTAGAGCGATCCGAATTGTCGATGACCCCCAGCTCTCGGACCGTCTTGAGCCGCTGAGCCTTCGCAGGGACATTGGCTCGCTGTGTATATTCTACCGAATATACAACGGGGAATGCTCGGAAGAGCTATTCAATCTCATCCCTCCTTCACGGTTCTACCACCGATCATCTCGTCATCGGAACAAAGCTCATCCACACATTATCGAGTCTTGGAAATCCCACACCTCGCGATTTATGCGCTCCTTTCTCCCGCATACTTGCAAGATGTGGAATGAGCTCCCCCCACAAGTGTTTCCGCTGTGCTACAGATTGCAATTCTTCAAGATGGGTGTAAAAAGAGTTCTTAAAGGTCGGCAACGCATCGGCAACTCCCCTGGTGTTGCAGATGTCCATAGGCGACGGTGACCGCTTTCCATCAGGCGGGCCGTCAGCTTGTTTGCTAATCTATTACATAAAAAAAAAATAAAAAAAAAAAAAAAATCACTCAGTCAATATTTATGTAATCTAATGCAATAAATTTTAATTTATCACGGCGGAGTTGTGTTATCTGATTAAAAACAACATTGAGTTTCTAGTGAATTTGAGTTTGAATTGTGTTAATTTCTACGTATCAGGAAATTTGAAACTAGCTTGGGGTGCTACCGAATTATTCGACAGTGTAAATGTAAACATCAGTGGGCGTAGCTCAGATGGCAGAACACTCGCTTAGCATGCGAGAGGTACCGGGACCGATACCCGGCGGCTCCAACTACCCTCTTTTTATAAACTTTTGGATAATCTCATGTCACAATATTGTGAAACCGTCTGGTTTAAAGAAACATTGGTACTCGTTATAACTTTAGGAAGATATACCTAGATTGGGAACTGGATCGCAAGCTGGGCTGCCGGAACAGCGACAGATTTTTAACATTAGGGTAGTAGGTAGTCAGGTAAGCACCCGAAAATTCCCTGCCACCAAACTCAAGTTCTAGTACTCGAACCCACGTCCTGATGTAAAACATCAGGGTCCCGTACTGAGAGAAAGAATAAATGGCCACAATGATCATATACGAAATGTTGTGAAGTGAAAGCTATTGCAGGCGCAAGGCGTGCTGGCCGACTCAATGTCACTTTACTGTACTTGTTTTGCCTGCGGCGGTGGTGGCTTCTTGTAATCTATAATGCCTTGATATATTTTAACTGACAGCTAACAGGGGGCGTAGCTCAGATGGTAGAGCGCTCGCTTAGCATGCGAGAGGTACCGGGATCGATACCCGGCGCCTCCAACTACCCTTTTTTTACAATTTTTTATAAGTTTGTGGTAGCGTTTGATCACAAGTCACCTGATGTCAGGTGATAAAGTGGTCGAGGATAGCGCCACGCTACGCCTGTATTAGCTGAGAAGTGGGGATGCCGGATTTTTTAAATTGATGATGCAATAATTATATTTGACGTCATTTTTTTGATACTATTCTCTTATTTCGAATAATTGACATCTGCTTTCTGCTCAAGTATTGCATAAAAGATGTAAGGTAGCCTTAATCTTGCTAAATGCATTGTAGTCTTTATCAATGTCACGTACTTTTACTTTAGTGCGTGTTAACTAGATTATTAACGTTATATTTGTCACATATTGACATCGGGGGGCGTAGCTCAGATGGTAGAGCGCTCGCTTAGCATGCGAGAGGTACCGGGATCGATACCCGGCGCCTCCAACTACCCTCTTTTGTAAAATTCCGAAGCCAATGCCTTTGAAACTTATTTGAAAATATGATAAAAGTATCAGGCCTATCCCATGCTTTATTAATTTAAAATGTTTATTTTTGCTGGGCACTTCCAATTGGAATCTCTTTGGGGTTGCAATCGACGCAGCATATTCTTACAACCAGTCGCATAAAAGGGTTGCCATAAATGTTATCTACCAATACTAGAGTAGCATGAGTTGTCAGCAAGAGTTTGTTAGGTCGGGATGCGATTACTTGCAAATAATACCGAGCTCGTTCATGTTCCCATAAACATCAGGGATGCATAACCTGATAGGCACTTTCAGTTACTATTTTTACTTGACACAAAAAAAATATGTCTATAAATAATTACCAAAAAGAGCTATCATAGTTTCCCATGAGTACCAGGACACGATAACACATCAGGAGTTAAAGGCGAGGGCGAAGAACGAAAGAGACCCAATTCTTTTTGTATTCACGGTATTGTTCGCTGACTGTCCGTTAATCATCTTCTTAATATTCTCAGGGATACCAGGGACACAGGATAGTGAAGGCAGTTGTAAAGGGCACATTGTAGGTACCTATGTCATCCTTCGTCTCGTAAAAAAGGGCGATAAATCTTGACGACAAAAAAGAACCCTTGTGTGTTGTCAAAAATGCAGCGTTTCTCAGACACGGCAGTTCTCATAGATACTAAGGCACCATACGCTGAAAGGAGACCTTTTTAGTAGGACCCTACTAATTTCCGTATTGTAACTATGTACTACAAAAAAAAATCAAAGGTACCAGGTTAATCAATTTTGCTGGCGAGCACTAAGTAAACGCTCTTTTATGTCCTAAATAGGGTAGCGTTTGACCACAAGTCTTCTGATGTTAAGTGACGATGTGGTCGAAGGTGGTGCCACGCTACATATGGATCAGGAACTGGCTCTGAAGTGGCGCTACCTGAACACACCGATAGTGGTGTTTGGCGACGGATTCGTAACATGAGGGTGGTAGCTACCCAGACCAGCAAGCGGGCACCAATAAATGCTCTACTACCAATTGATATCCCTACTTATTAATATTATTTAAATGCGAAAGTAACTCTGTCTGTCTATTACGCTTTCACGCCTAAACTACTGAACAGATTTAAATGAAATTTGGTACGAAGAAAGTTTGAACCCTGAGGAAGGACATAGGATACTTTTTATCGCGATAAACTGTAGCCCACGTGGGTGAAACCGCGGAGCGCAGTTAGTTTCTAATAAAACCGAGTCGATTTTTCTTGACCGCTACGCTACAATAACTAACTCTGATGGCTCAGCGACCCAAAGTGTGTCTTGGCCTCCGAAACGAGAGAGCGTAACCCTTCTCTATCTTGAGCGATTTCAGCCCACACGCTACATTATTTATAACGTGTATAACAAAGCGAATCGCTCTCCCAGCTTCATAATTACATTCCCCGAGCGTGAAATTTCGCTGAAAACGTTCCTGAAAATATACATTACCATATTGATATGGCAATTGGTACAAAACCGACAAAATTAACTTGTTACATATTCATCGAGAACTGTACTATCAAAGCCGACATTATTGTTTAATAAAGGGGGTTGTACACGATTCGACAAGCTAGGTTTGAATGAACCGATGTATAATATGTATTGTAAAATTTATATTTTAGTACTAGAATAATCTGTGAGAAGCCTTATCGCATGTATGGGTTGGATTTGAATAACCCCTTTTGTTGAATAAAGATTACAGTTAAAATTAACCAAAATGGCTATAGCTATGCCTATATGAATTAACCTACTTATTCATATTTTTAGTGGTTTCGGTGATACGTGGTAACAAACATTCACACACACACAAACTTTCGCATTTATAATGTTAGTAAGAAGTAAAATCCCGTACCCCTTCCCTACACTTTAGTTCTCACATTATGTTCTTATATTCAAATCTCTATTTGAAACATTTCCTGTTTACTCTCGGCATCTCTCCGACGTTATTAAGTTTCCCGGTACAGTATAAAAAGCTAGCGGATTTTCTGCTTCGCATTAAAACAATCTAATAATGCTCCTTCCACTTCTGCGCTCTGCGTTTAATATATCGTTGCGGAGTCGAGCTAAACGTTTTAATTCGATGCTAGCCTGGTACATTAACCAGGTAGGGCGTGAGGTGTGGAGAGCTAGCTGGCCACCCATTTGAGTTTGGTAGTTTTTTTAATTTTTTTTTATGTGAGATAGGTAGGCATTATTTACGAATAATGCTAGAGTAGGTACATATACTTCATGCGGCTCTGAGAGTAACTAAACGTCAAATAACTTGTAAATTAATTAATAAAGGCAATACATATTTACAAGCTATAAGGCCCTCTGAACATTGTTTTTTTTTAATTAACAGGTCGTATTAACAGCCTTTTTTCGTAGAATATGGAAAAAACGTTAAAAAAGGTCGCTTTAAAAAAAATTTATGTAGTTTCTTTTTTAAATAAATAAACATCGGGGACCCATTGCACACAAATTGACCTAAGGACCGTAGGACATATTGACATTTTTTTAATGAAGATCTCATTTAAAAAAGTGCCTTATATGATCAACTTTTTTTTTTCTATTAAGTAACAGTTACAGAGCAAAACTATCAGATGAAGGTTTGCCACGGTTTGCCCTAGCAGAGAGATACATTTGACATTACTTCTATGGAGCTTATGTCTAATTTATATTTTATTGGGAATGACCGTTACTCGTTCGTATAGATTTACCGTAAAATTAAATTAGTTCATTCAATAAGAAGTACAAGAATATGTCATTCAAATCTTTTCTGGTTGTAAGTATAATCGTTTGCATAGTTAGTAGCTAGCCCACGTTTTGCTGCATTCTATGTTTTACTTTGGCTTCCAAACTGTAGTTGAAACGACCGTTGCCTCCGCTACTACAGTAATACAGTGGTGGCCAAGTTTTGCAGTCCGTGTCGGATTACCAGGCGCTTAGCGACGGCGCGGCGTAAACTCTTTGCAGATTATACTTGCCTGGTACGGTACGATCACGTGACAGATCGACTGCTTTGGAAAGGAATAACTTTATAGGGGGGGGGGGGGGGGGCGTACAGTTCACTAAAAAACTAAAATGAGTTGCACCACGAATCACTTGATAGTTTTTTGACTGAAGATTTAGCTTTGTCTGGCCAGATTTGGGCAGTTAGAGTTACCGCTAAACGTCATTTTCACCTAAGTTGGTGCACCAATTTTTTTCGTAACTGGTGATTTGACGATTGTTAAAGTTAACTATGAATAGTGTAACCTAGCCTTAATCTATCTTCGGGTCTAATTTTCATCCCCTACATTATACACGGTATGCGAGCCCCCGCGACCTCGACCCCATCGCGAAAAGCGACCGCTTCCATATTTATGTACTCCTTGTACTTGGAGCGGAATAATTTGCATGATTGCCGTCACACGCTTTGAACGACGTTTTTTTAAATAATGACGTTGAAAAAATAATGCAGTGGAAGTTATGTGGATTGGAGGCAACCGACTGATAAATTGGAGGAAACGTGAAATGGCATGCTTTAAAATGATTGCAGTGCATTAAAATTGATGTTGCGGTTGTGCCCCTTTTTTGCGCTCTACCATTTTGATGTAATCTTCTCCTCTGATTGACGTGATAATATATGGAAGTTGGATGTAAAAAAGTCACAAAAATGTTCGTATTTAATTAAAAATATGTATCAGAACTAAAACTAAATTATTTTTTTTTTTAGTAAATGGGTAAGTATTTTGGCTAAAGTCTTAAAGTGATGACGCGGTCAATGATTGAGCATGCTTGCCTAGAATATACCTAGTCTAGACTTTAAGACTCCCCATTTAGACTTGTTGAGAAAGAAAGACCCTGGCATGGTGTTCCACTCCTTAGATTTTTTTGGCACTGGTATACATAGGGCTTAGAAAGCACTGTAAAAGTAATTAAAAAGTAATATCAATCTCGTGGCATATTATATTTACTGGCACAGAACCAACCAGTATAAAATTATTGAAATTAAAATAAGAGTTCTGAAACTATCCAGTTTCCAGACAGATAGGTATAAAATTATTTATAGAGAGGTATTAAGTATCACTATTACTAATACCTAGTATATTTGTAATAGATATATGGTGAGATCGAAGAGTTAATCTAAATTGGTTGAACGGTCGACCGCCCCTTAAGTCTTAGTAAGCCCACCCCTTAATTGAGTTCGAAGAAAAACTTGCCAGTAATAAATAAGGCAGAACTTTGCTAATGGAATGTAGTTAATGTCCAGTTCGTTATTTATATTGTGCTTAGTTTTTATTATTTTTAGTTAGATTTTCTTAGCCATTTGAGTAATATGGATAAGATAAAGATTATTGCCGAAAAAACAAGTAAATATTAGGTACAGACAAAGAAAATTACAAACAAAATATCTATATGATTCAACTTGAGTAAAATGACTTAAAAACGTATATTAATATTAAGTACTTATTAACCAGCAGTACTCGCGATTACTTACGTGAGTTAAATTTATTGTAGACTTCAAGCAAACACCTAAAAAGATCAGAAATCCTGTTTCCCAGCAGTGGGCACGTATTTATAGGTTAGCTCCACAAGTTTAACGAGTCTATTCTTGCAAATGATAATGCTCATTATGCCAGCGACTAATTAATCAGAATCACTAATGAAGCACGTCGCTAATTTGTTAACCTAAGTGCCGCATATTTAATTAATGTTTGGTCAGTTGATTGCACCGTATATCGATACACGTCAGTTCTTGAACTTAATTAGTACACTGAAATGTACAATTCGTCGTGTACAAAGCTGCAAATCTTTATTGCTTAGGTTATAGCTGCTTAGCTTTCGTTTGTGCCAAAGCTGGTCCGGCCGGTCGTAAAGGAATGGTCATCAGGCGGATGGGTGACCGTTTAGTGGCATGTACTTAAACTTGTTAATACCATACTAATAAACATAGATATGTTAACTTTATTTCAAGTGAAAAGAGGTCCGAAACTAAGTTGAGAATTGTGGCAAATTTTTTCTCTCTAACTATGATTGTATAAATTTTACATTTTTTTTAAATTTATAGTTTATGGATAAGTGTGGCAACTCTAATACAAACTGACTGATTTATTTTAACTCTTACTGTATTTACCATATTGTATTTTGTTTTTGTTTGAGTTCTCGATACGTGCGAGCGCCATGATCACTTAGAATCTTCGTGATCACGGTTTTAGCGTTATATCAAATCCAAATTCTTATGTGAATGACCATGATAGTTAAAAATAATAATGTCCAATTCTATGATCCTTGTTCTTGCAAGCTTCATGAGCCGACGGCGCTTTAGATTTCTTCCGATATAAATACACTCTTTCTCTCTCTGAGAGAAGGCTGAGTTCCAGCTGTGGGAATGTGATGATGATGATGATATCCTTGTTCCAGATCTGCTGATAGAGATGCTGGGGGTCCTGGCCAGCTACAGCGTCACAGTGAAGGAGCTCAAGCAGCTATTCAACGCCATGAAGTCCGTCAACGGGAAATGGGTAAATATCTGAGCAGTTGTTGTATCTGAACTCTCTCTCTCTTTCTGGCTAGAGAAGAAACAGAAAGATGTAATGTTCTTTCTTTCTATTTTAATTACGAAAGTTTGTGTGTATGTGTGTGTGTTTGTTAGCTTCAAAGCGGATGATAATAGGTGTTTGTACGAAATGTAATAACAGCTAAAAACAGCCACACTTTTCCATGGAACCTTTTTACAAAAAGTTATTCCTTTTTTGCTGTCAGTTAAAGTAAAATTTTGTATTTATTGTCTATGCTTAATGTGAGGGCTGTGGAAGAATGAAGCATGAAGCTATGATGGTTCAGTGGTAGCGAAGTCCGTTGGCAATTCGTAGGTCTAGTGTTCAAATGCTACAATGTCCTTGAGCTTAAGGTGATGGCCTGTGGATTTCTTCCGGCTGATCAAGTAGATTAATTTCTCTAGGTTTAGAAGTACTGTGTGCAGTGTCCCAGCTGTGGGAACGTCATAGGTTGATGATGATGAACGTGAATCCACGGTCCACCTAAGTACCTGGAATGCTACAATCGTATCTGTCCACTATCAATATCAAATACAAACCGGCTTTAAAACCTCCTTCCGCTGAATACATCCGGGACGGCACCGGGCCGGGGCCGGCTCGAGTAAATTACATTTGAGAATCGACTTCTCGCCTCCCTCCACTGGGCAGACGGTTTTCTGATTGCATTCGCTTTGTTTACTTGCGAACTCCTTGCCACTCTCCTACTCTTGATACCGAGCTGTCGTTGTGTTATTTGTCAACCGACTTTAAAATAGGAGCCTCTATGTTTGTTTTTATTACCTTTTTTTTCTTACTTACTGGCTAGCATTTGACCATGTGAACGAAAGTGGCCGCGCTTTCTTCAAGCATTGTCTATTTGTTCAATAAAACAATTGAGGTACCAAGAAAAAGACGTGAGGTCCGTCGCTGAAAGCGTTCAAACTATAAGGGCCGGTTTTATAAACGCTGTAAGATAAATGTCATACCAAATTTCGGTAAATTTGACCTTATTGTCGAATGTTCCGTACTAAAATTTGTCAATTAGATCAAATTTACCGAAATTTGGTATGACATGTAACTTACGGACGTTTATAAAACCGGCCTATGAGGTGTAAACGCGAAAAGAGGGCTAAACACACGCCAGTCTCTTCCTCTCTTGGACACGGTCACTGGTCAGTTCCAGCTGATAACTTGTTGCAAGCAAAATTATGCTGTAAATTATTGTCAGGTGACTTAAGTCAAAATGTTTTATTTTCTTAATAACAACACACTGAACCACTTTTCTCGTCACGTTTAAGTTAGACCCCGACGTCCATTTTATGTACGTTAATGGATAAAACCTTCAAAAATATAACTTCCTTCAAAAAACTCCTGGGTGAGAAAGTAAGAAAATAAATTTAGAAACTATGAAACGGTCCAAAGTGTCGAAGTCGGTGCCAGGCGGCAGTTTATCAGCAGATGTAGTTACCAGCAAGTACCCATGTAATACCAAGTCTTTAAACTGGAGGTCGCTTCGAGAGTAGAATAATTTATTTTATCCTCTTCAGCCAGAGTTTTTTGAAGGCATTTATTTTTCCTGTTAGAATAGCGTTTGGCCATATTTTTAGGATTTTTAGACTTGTGTCTCTAACATCCTTGGTCATATTGTAAAGTTTAGTTGTTTACGTTCGATACCTACTGATAAAAAATTCCTGACTTTTCTTCTGAGTCTTACTTTCCAAGACCCAATCCATATTTTACTTTAGTTTTCCTTCTGAATCGAAAGTCCTTCCCTTTTGACTCGAAAAGAAAATGTATTTCGGAAAGTCTTTTTTTCTCCATGTAAATACGTCTTTCATGATGTGTCATTGGTCACAATGATGATAATCATATTTGTCAATACTCCTGATTGGTGTAAAATTTTATCAATTGCTCCAGAACCTAACTTTTGATAAACTAAATTTCACTACAAAACTTGTTTGGAAAATGCAAAACGGTTCTCTCAAACAGCCCAATGCGAACGCCTCCGCAAAACCGTCTTGTTCCACCAGGGCAACATAAACTACAAGGAGATAGCTTGCAATGCAACGCGAACAAATGTAAAACGACGGGGAAGCTTGCAATTACGAGCGACGCAATGCTTTTCAAATTTGCATCGTTCCTGTTTACAGAACAAAATGTAGACAGTACATAAAGTTTAGTTTGTTTGCTCTTTTTTTTTTTGATAAGTTGAATTGTTCAACACGATTTCCAATTGGCACCATGGTAGTTTGGCCCACAATTGTTATGACGTGATTTGTAGGTTTGAATCCCATTCGGATAGAAATAATTTAAACTAGATATGTCCCGAGGTTTCACATGTGTAAATATTTTTGCAAGGATTGTGCATTTTTCGAAATGAAAACCATCCTATGTCACTCTTAAGCCCTTAAATTATCTTTATTGCATAAAATGCAGTCAATCTATTGCTTTATTGTTGCGTGAACGAAGGAGAAACCAACAACCACGGTTGCGCATAAGTTTTAGAATTATTTAATTAATAGGATAAACACATACTGCAGGTAGATATTTGTCCCTTGTCTCTTTTCAGTACAGTTGCAATAAAAACACTTGTCACACCCAGCGTGCCTTCGCGATCTGTGTACGGTTGGAGCTTGTACACTGTTTGCTCTTTTTTAAACTTTGTAATTGGAATGTACTGGCGGCAGCGGCAGAACGGTAATTAGCCAGCGGTAGAATGGTTACTTTGTGTTTATGCGCGCCTGGTAATTGAGATTGCCCTTTTGAATGGAATTGAGTCTTTGAAACTACTAACTACTACTTGAATTTTAAATTTTGAATGATTCTCTTTCAGCCGCGTCACTCGGCCAAGCTGCTGAACGTGCTGCGACAGATGCCGCACAGGAACGGACCAGACGTGTTCTTCAGCTTCCCGGGGAGGAAGGGATCGGTGAGTCTCATTATAGCCTTTTACATCGTGCAGAGAGCGTAAGTTACATGCATTATATGCTTGCCTAGTACAATCCAGTGCCGCACTTCAACTGTGCAAATCCTTCGCGGCATTGCACTGCGCTCGCCGCTCTGACATGTCTGATGATAAATCAATACATGACATATTTCAACGTTAAGTCACGTGGTTTAGAACCAATGTCTAAAATTCTACAATGTCGATCTGTACATCCCTTACAAAACGGTAGCCAAGCTGCATTATGACTGGCCCAAACGCAACGTTACAAAGCGTTAACGATTGTAGAAAAAGAAACGTTTGCATCTTGGCTTGGCCGCTGTAAGTTATCTGGATTGTAAAATTGATGATTCTAAATTGCAAACTATTTTCACATACAACTGTTCTGATCGCTATTAATTAAATTGAAAATTCAAACAAATCTCGTTATGAAACTTTCTCGGATGTCGAAATTCACTTCCAGCGATTTTTCCATTGGCAAAATTTTAAATATTCGTAAAACTGAAGTTAGCGCCGCTCCGCTGCACCCCAAATTGTCGGTTCTCTCTCCCATCTGGACGCTGCGGAGTTTTGTTTCGGAACGTTTTGTTATTCTTTATTAATAATGCTCCGCGTTGGATTGGATCGTTGCCAATTAAATGTATAGGTTAATTGGACACTGCAGTACTGTACAGGGTGAACACCCACCGCGCTTGACCGGACCTGATACAGTTTTGTTTTCTATTTATTAGCAACCGGCTGCGCTTCGCAGTTTTTGCAGGAAACTTTATTTAGGATAAAAAGTAGCTGAAGTGTTGATGTAGGCTAGGGTGTAAGTTATCTCCATTCTGAATTTCACTCAAATCTTTTGAGCCGTCTTAGCGTGAGGAGTAACATACGCACCTACTCACAATGATAGTGTGATAATGATGATGAGGACGCAAGTAAAATTAGCAAATTAATACAGACATATTTAGAAAGTCAAGGAGAACCTAACTACCGGAAGTTTATTAAAATAAAACATTTCATTTTCAAAAATTTACAGCTGTATCTGGTTTTTCTATTATTTTTCCTGTGTTCTGCATATACCTGCATCGGACGTCAATAGTGCTGAATTCAAGTAAAAATCTTCTTTGCTTGAAGAAATGACTTGATGTTACAAATCATAAATAAAAAAATATCATTATTAAAATATCGTTTGTGACCTTGAATCAGGGAATCTCTTAGATCAAGGGCCTCATATGACCACATTGGTTGCATTGGGATATCTCTACCACTGTAGCCGAGCAGGTTTAGGGCCTGAAAATCCCATGTTACGTTTGAGTAGAATGTATTTACCTACTCGTATCTGTTGAGTGCACCCACTCGTGTTTCATGCTGAAGAGTTTTCAGAGTAGTTTTGCGGTAGCGGGAGTGAAACATCGTTTGATTGGATGCTGTTATTCATCAAATAGAGTACAGTCAAATCATATGCGATTGCTGGGCCAGCGTGGTAGATTACATTACGGCTCTCTCTCTCCCTCTTAGAGAGGACCAACAATATGTGTTATGATGGGACTGATGTTCCTAAATAAGAATTTAATTAAAAAAAACCTTTAAATTATGTAAAAATACGACTGAGTACCAAACTAAAAAGAGGGTATAGTTGGAG
This sequence comes from Opisthograptis luteolata, assembly GCA_931315375.2. Lineage (NCBI taxonomy): Eukaryota > Metazoa > Arthropoda > Insecta > Lepidoptera > Geometridae > Opisthograptis > Opisthograptis luteolata. The sequence continues at coordinate 10,481,938 of OV928053.1, read as the reverse complement.
GCGCCGGGTATCGATCCCGGTACCTCTCGCATGCTAAGCGAGCGCTCTACCATCTGAGCTACGCCCCCTGTTGCTGGTACAAATGAAACTATAGCAATAAGATATAAACGAAGTAAAAGTAAAAGTACGTGATATTTATGTGATTGCGAGACATTGATATAATCAATGTCAAAACACCTATCGCTGGTATAAACGAATTTGTTGAAAAATGCTCGATTTACAAAAAAAAGAAGGTATAATAATTTAGCCTCTAACATGCTAAGCTACAAAAGAGCATATTATCTACGATTAAAACATGAAGTAAGTGATCTAATGACATTTATATAAATAAGTATTAATATAGTCATAATCAAACTTTTTTAAGGGTTTCAAATTCGACCCTTTAACATCTTTTGTTTAAAAAATTGTAAAAAGAGGGTAGTTGGAGGCGCCGGGTATCGATCCCGGTACCTCTCGCATGCTAAGCGAGCGCTCTACCATCTGAGCTACGCCCCCTGTTACGTTGGTAGCTAGAAACAAAGACCAAGACCCACGTATAGGACGACATTCAAGGTGGTAGGTTGCGAAACAACCAGTTGACCACGTACGCCTTTCACTGGCAGTATTGCTGAGTGGTCGGCTAGTTGCTCTACATTGTTACGTTAGGACAGTAGTTACCACTAAGTTATTCGGTTCAAACTAAATAACATAAATAATAAATAAATAAATATCGGGGGACCATTGCACACAAATTGACCTAGCCCCAAATGAACCTCGAAACTTGTGTTATGGCTACTAGACAACGATATACATACATACTTATATAGAGAAATAAATACATAAATAGAAATATCCAAGACTCGGGTACAAATATTTGTGCTCATCACACATATATTTGCCCTTACCGGGATTCGAACCCAGGATCGCTAGCTTCGCAGGCAGGGATACTACCAACTCGGCTACCGCGTCGTCAACAACAAATTACTAATCGAACCTGCGATCTCATGCTTCGACTGTTCGCCCTTTGCGCCACATCGGTTGTCATCACCTTAAATAAAAGCAAAATTGCCCATCCTCCCTTTAAATGCTTTTTAAAAAAGGTTATACGGTCTAATAGATATTGGAGGAAAGATATAAAATTCAACAACACAACCTCAATTTCTCTCCCCCCTCCCAATCGATGCCCTCCAGTCCATTTCACCACCTGTAGATGTACCTTTCCCGAACCTACCATATTTCACTTTAAATGAAGAGAAACGACGACCCATTACCAACTGTTTTATTTATAAACAGTCGCCATATTTCAAAGGAGCCCAGCTGTGGACGCGATTTGTTCGCATTGTGTTTTTTTTTCTCGCAAATTGTTTCCGAACGAACGCAATCCGTTTTGAAATCGTATAATGTATTATTTTATACTAGCTGCGCCCACGGTTTCACGTGCGTCTTCTCGTTATCCCGCGGGAACCTTTTTCCGGGATAAAGAGTAGCTTTTGTTTTTATCCAGGGTATAAGCTATCTCCATTCCAAATTTCACTTAAATCCGTTCAGTAGTTTTTGCGTGCAAGAGTAACAAATATCCATACATCCATACTCACAAACTTTCACGTTCATTATATTAGTAGGATATTCACACACGAAATTCATATATAGGTATGTGGAGCAACTAGTCGCCCCCCGCGGTTTTCCTGGTATGTCATTGTTTTCCGGGATAAAAGTGACCTATGTGTTCCAGGAGCGAATATGTGGAACCGTTTGAGCGTGAAGAAGTTACAAACACACACGCTCACTCGTCGTAAACTTTTGATATGTAATATTAGTGTAATGTGATATACCAACAAGATAAATAATAAATTACGTAATAAATAAATTTTATCATCATCATCATCAGCCGGAAGAAGTCCACTGCTGAACATAGGCCTCCCCTTTTGAACGCCACCATGAACGGCTATTAGCCATTTGCATCCATCGGCTCCCTGTGACTCTTACAATGTCGTCGTTCCACCTAGTGAGGGGCCTACCAACAGAACGTCTTCCGGTTCGTGGTCGCCACTCGAGAACCTTTCTTCCCCATCGGTTATCGGTTCGTCGAGCGATGTGGCCTGCCCATTGCTACTTCAACTTGCAAATTCTGAAAGCTAAAATAAATTTACTAATAAATTTACGGCTCATCATTATCAGTCTATATGTATTAATTATTTTTATTCCGCTTTGAAGATGCATAATGTAAAAGTCTGTGGAGGTAAAAAGGAAATTACGAAACCTTTCGCTAATCACCCAATCATAATTTTTCTCAGAATACAAATCTGACCACCCACAGCGTATTTATTTATACAGAAACCTCAGCGGCCATATTTAAGGAGTATTAATGAAATCATCTCAGTAACGACACAGTACAAAACTCGAACAGTAAGGAAACTTTATGAAACAACGGTGGTTCATAGAAACACTCTAGGTAAATAACTCGAGTGAAAAAACTATGTAAAATGAGTGGAGTAATTCAAATAGTGATTACTGGTATGTTCTAAGCAAGCTTAGACCGAATTTTTGCTAACAAAGTTTAGATTCCAATCGCCATATGACTGTGATTAAAAAAATATTTAACGCCACTGAACGCTAATGCCAAGGGAAGTCTTCTATAAATAAATAAATAAATCTCCGTTCCAAATTTCACTCAAATCCATTGAGCCATTTCAACGCGCCGTATGTTTGTTACTTCTTCACGTTGAAATGGCTCGACGGATGTGAGTGAAATTTGGGATGAAGATAGCAGTAATTATGCTAAGTTTCCTGTGTGATAACGAGAATACCGCGGGGCGCAATGCGATTTCACTTCGTTGGTGAAGCGCTGGTCGGATTGTTCTAGAGTTTAGTTACTGCATTTTTTTATATTGTGCTAATGGCACGCCCGAGATTTTCAGCTCGGAATGTATTTTGTTCGAATTTTTTCGCCCGCATTTAATTATTGAGTCGTTTCGGTTATTTATGGATGTTTCTGCGATTAATTAATGGAATGAGGTTCTTGTTGGAGATGGAAATTATTTACGTAAAAGGGAGCGCGCAATGGAGCCCATTATAAAATCATCTCTACTTCTGTATTGTAGGTAAAGCTAAACCTTTCAAGAATGAGAAATGAAGCAGGATAAAAGCCTGGAAAACAGACTAAACTGTGCGATTACGGGACGAGCATGTCGTTCGCCTGATGGTAAGCGTCACTCTTGCCCATTACAATTTAAAACTTTAACAGTCCAAAATCCCGTGTAGATGCACGCTTCTCACCCTGAGATATTATAAGATGTTAATGATGCCCTGTACTTTCACTAGAAACCCTTCAATTTGATTGAGAGATTTTAGGTTTTTGTAATAGATTGACCACAAGTCGCCAGATGTTAAGTGACGATGTAGTCGAAGGTGGCGCAAAACTACACTTAACTGGATTTTTGATACAGGATGACTGTGTAGGCAGAACGGCTTAGTTGCTAAATGAAAGCTGACTCTATTCTTTTGTGTACAAGTTGTAAAATTGATTTTTACAGAGCTAAGAGAAAAGCGTTCTCCTCACATGTGTGGAAAGATACACAATATTTCTGAAACCAACAAATTTAATTTTAATTCTTGCTCATTTCTAGAGCAGCAACTCATTTAATATTTCATCCGCGTACCGTTTTCCGAAGCAGCGGAGTTAATTAAAGACGCGGACTATCATCTTAAGGGCTGTGGCGAGGAAAAAACCGAATAGTTTCCAGTTACTCGCTCCAGTAGCTCGCGCAGGCAGAGGCAGAATAAGTCCTGTCACTATCTGTACAAGTAACACAAATACATGTAGTTGTTAATTATGGATGTTGAAGAGATGATGGCTCAGTGGTAGTCAGTGACGTCGGCTTACGATCCGTAGGTCGTGGGTTCGAATTCTACAATGAGCTTGAGCTTTTGGTGAAGAAAAACGTCATATACCTACCGTACCTATAACAAAAATACGTTTGTTTTAATTTTGACTGTCTGTCTGTATAAGAAGTAACTTAGGCCACTTCTATTCTAAAATAAGAAAAATGTAGGGTTCCGTGCAAAAAAACCCATTAATGAAATTTAATATGGAGTTTAAACTCTGTGGAATTACAGAGATTACTCTTTATCGCAACTATCTGTAGTCCACACGGGTGAAAACGCGGGGAACAGCTACTTAAAATTAAGAAATAAATCCCCACCTTACCTCTTTTCTGCGTCAACATCGTATTTCATCCACACGATACCTATGAAGCAGCAGAAACTTAATTAAAGACGCGCCGCATTGTCGGCCAGAACTGTCGCCGATGGAGCCGACTGGTGCCAGTTACTCGGACCAGTTACTGTGCCTGTGTGTACAGGCTGTTAGTTAGAGTGGGGATGGAACAGTAAATGACACTATACAAGATTTTAAAAGAAAATACTAAAGAAGAAGCAGAACTAACTAGATAGATACCATATTTTCAAAAGTAGTGTTTTGTTGGAACCATTCCTAAATATTTTAGCATTACTTGCGTGTGGTTTTTTTTTTTTTTTTTTTTAAAGAGAAGTTTCTACTTATAAGCGGACACTTCTATACTATTACAATCTAGCCAATAATGGCTAATAAGTAATTTAAATATAACGTAAGTTGCTAGGTAGAGTATAACTAAGAATGTGTCCATTAGCACTTTTCTTATTGTCTCTATTAAGGGGAAGGCACTTTGTTTTTGTGTTCTTTATAGGTAGCACTCACTGAACTACGTATTGTTTGCACTCATTAACACTAACTCAAAAGGTTTTGTCCTTTTCAGTCTTCTCACAATGTCCGTGTTGTCGAGGAGCTGGATAGTTTCGACGTTCACATGATGGTGAAGCCTTTGTTCGTGAGCTTCAGCATACTTTTTAACAATATCTGTGACCAAGTCCACCTTGAGGTCACGATGGAGGTCGTCATTTCTAACGTACCAGGGTGCGTTCACGATACCTCTGAGTACTTTATTTTGGAATCTTTGTATCATCAGTGTATTGCTTTTTTTGGTACAGCCCCATAGCTGAATACCGTACGTCCATACTGGCATGAGGACTTGTTTGTAAAGGAGCAGCTTGTTGTGCACTGATAACGAAGAATATTTTCCAAGTAACCAGTACATCTTCCTGTAGCGAAGCTCTAACTCATCGCGTTTCTTTTTGACATGAGCTTTCCAGCGGAGCTTTGCGTCCAGTGTCATGCCTAGATATTTGGCTGTATTTTCGTACGGTATCACATGGTTATTTATGTACACCGGATGATAATTTGGTCTTTTGTTAGTGAAGTCAATGTGAGCAGATTTGGACTCATTTAATTTGATTCGCCACTTTTTTGTCCAATCAAATATGATGTTGATGGCGATTTGAACCTTCTCTGCTGCTTCCGTTTGTGTGACCCCAGTTGCCATGATGGCAGTGTCATCTGCGAATGTAGCAATAGTGTGGTTTTCTAGCTCTGGGATATCACAGGTGTAAAGTAAATACAGGACCGGACCTAAGACACTGCCCTGTGGTACACCAGCTTTAATTTCCTTCAGTTCTGAATATGCGTCGTCTTGCCTCACCCGGAACATTCTCTGTGATAGATAAGACTCCAGAATGTCTGTAAACTGCTTTGGGAGCATATTTCTTAGCTTGTGTATAAGACCTGTGTGCCAAACCTTATCAAATGCCTGCGCAACGTCTAAGAAAACTATTGACCAGACTTTTTTCTCTTCTAAAGCTTCTTCTATTTTGCTAGCTATTCGGTGTACTTGATCGATAGTAGAGTGTTTTTCCCTAAAGCCAAATTGATAGTCCGGGATTAAGTTTCTCTCTTCTATGATGGGCTTTAACCGCCTCAGAAGAAGCTTTTCAAAAAGTTTTGACACTATGGGCAACAGAGAAATTGGTCTATAAGATGCAGTTTCATTGGGAGGTTTTCCAGGTTTAGGCAGCATTATGACTTCAGCAACTTTCCAGACATCTGGTACGTATTTAAGTCTAAATGTCGCATTGATGAGGGTGGTAAGTTTTACTATGGCTTTACGTGGAAGATTTTGCAGAATCTCCCCAGTAATTAGGTCATATCCAGGAGATTTCTTTCGGTTAAGACGTTTGATCTCGTTGTAGACCTCTTTTGGTGTAACGAGCCTTATTTCTAGGTTATCGTGCGATGTTTCTACCAAGGTAATAATATCCTCTCCGGTTTCTTCATTGGGTTGGAAAATAGTTTCCAGATGTTCTGCAAATCTAGCTGCTTTCTGTTCGCTACTTACAGCCCAGGTCCCGTTTACTTGTCTAATGGGAGGGATCTGCATGATTGGTTTCTTTAAGGTTTTTGTAGATTTCCATAGAGAGTAATCAGTGGAGCGATCACTTGTTAGCTGACTAAGGTAGGAATTCATAGTTTCGTCATGAAAGTTCTGGATTTCCCTTGTTAGCCTTTTTGTAAGGTTGTTTAGCCTTTTTTTGTCTGGTGGAAATCTGGTTTGTTGCCATTTCTGTCTCTGCTTCCTTTTTTCAGCTATAAGTTTTCTTATCTCTGTTGGATAGCAGTTTCCTTTAATTCTTCTTTTAAAGGCTGGTGTATTTTTCCATGCACATTGTTGTACATGTGTGATGAATTTTCTTACATCTAGATCTAGCTGTTGTGGATTCTTTAACGGGACATTAAGCTCGATAACGGAGTCCAAATCTAGCTTAAAGCTCTCCCAATCGGTGTTTTTATTTACCAGGGCGGGATTCTCCTCTTTCTGGTCTATAGTTCCACTTAAGGTTAATATGATTGGCGAGTGGTCTGAACTCATATCATAACCTTCCTCAATGTGAAGAAAGCTGTGTGATATATTTTTGTATATAAAAAAATCAATTAGGTCTGGAATTTTATTGGAATCAGTAGGCCAATAGGTAGGCTTTCCTGTTGATATAACATGACAGTTCATCTCTCTAGTGGCACTAAGGAGTTCCTTTCCTTTAGTCGTTGTTAGCCTAGATCCCCAGTGGGTGTTTTTAGCATTAAAATCACCTCCAAGAATAAAACTGTTGCCTAGATTATTCAGGAAGCCTTTATACTGGTCTGCTTTAATTGAGTACCTTGGTGGACAGTATATAGCTGATAAAGTAACAGGCTGTCTTTTAGTTTTAACACGAACAGCTACCGCTTGTATGTCCTGTTCTTCATGCTTGTATTCTTCATGGTGGTAGATATTTTCTTTGATGATCACGGCACTGCCCCCTCTTGCAGTGTTATCGGGATGTAATGCGTGAAAAGCTTTATAGCCTTTGATTTGTATATAGGATTCTTTAGTGAAATGTGACTCTGATATAAGACACACATCAATGTTTGTTGTATTTAGGACTGCTTGTAATTCATTTTGATGTTTCAGTAGTCCATTAGCATTCCATGCCATAATCCTTAGCGAAGTCATTGTGATTTTTGTTTCTGAGTAGCCGTATTAGTGCTACTTTCTAGTTTTTTTAATCGACTGTCGAATGAGGTTAAAAGGTCAAGAATCCTATTAATCTTTTCGTCGGTATTTGAGATTACCGGCTTGGGTTGTGACTGTGGAGCTGGTTTAATTCCTTTTGCCATTTGTGCAAAGGTAATGTTCTTCTTCACACGATTATCAGAGGAACTACGCGTTTTATCTTTGTTTATACTTGGACCCGGAGTAGAATAAGTTGGCGTGACATGTTTTTTCAGGGTTCTATTTTTTAAACTCTGCAGTTCTTTGGCTACAACACAGCCTCTGTAGCTAGCTGGGCTACCTCTTAATATGTTACCTCTTAATATGTTTATGCTTTCATTCGAAAAAGATCAAGATGTTAGTAAAATATACAACATAAAATCCATTTTAGGCTGTAAAGTGGATATACAACCGTTAAAGGCCTCTAAACTAATTCCACAATGCAAAAGGTGTCAAGCTTACGGTCACACACAGAAGTATTGTTCCAAAGAACCCAGGTGTGTGAAGTGTACAGGTAAACACCTCACCAGAGACTGCAAGAAACCAGCAGAAGCAAAACCAAAATGTGTCCACTGCGGTGAACCTCACTTGCGTGTGGTGCAGCTAAACTATTATACTCGTATCTTTATACTGTTTAATACTATTATGGTCTTTAACATTAGAAACAAAAGCTGAAGCGGATGGATATGTGTGCCTGTTATAATACCAACAATCCTAGCCGCAGAAACTTCTAGTATTCTCGCGATCATGGCGCTTGCAACAGTGCCGAACTATCGAGAACTCAAACAAAAACAAATACGTGGTAATTATCCCGTTTCAAAACCTAATTTTAACCCGTCGTTGTTTTATATATATGGGAAACCGCGGGCGCAGTTAGTATAAAATGAAATCCGTTTTATGTAGGTACATAAACGTTGAAGGTTTCTTAAAAAATACTGAAACGTAAACCCACTGTATAGTCTGTATAGCAGATTCAAGTACAGTGGGGATATTAGACGCGTAGACATAGTATAGAGCAAGCATTGTGCCGGTTCTTATTAACTCCATTTTAGAACTTGGCAACTGTATTTAAACTGCAATTCCGCTCGTATCTTTTGGGCGAGTCTCTTGTGGAATACGAATTGGACGAAAGATCGGACTAAAGTTAGTATTGGATTGCAATTTTCGGATTTTGAGGATCAATTTCGGGATGTGAAAGCCGGGAATGGTTTCGATTGCCGTTTCGGGATTATTTTAGAAGTTATTTAACCAAACCGATCAAATTGGTAAGGTGTCAGTTTTATTGTTTCTGTAATTTTGGAGTGAGCAATAAAGAAATTTCTTTTAATATGCTTTCGTGTTTTGTCTCACCTGATATTAAGTAACGATAATATAGTCGGGCGGTTAACATACTACATTAGAATAAGATGTTTGATCGTAACATTTATACACCAAGGTTATATTGTATTTAAAGGTTACACTGCGCGTGTTGAACGACAGGCTGAGAGACGGCTAATATTTTTTTTTTCATTTTACAGGTTAGGGTCATAAATCACCTGATGTTTGATGACGATGTGGTCGAAGGTGGTGCTACGATTAACCTGGATTAGATGCCGATAAAATTGATAGTTCACAAAGTGAACTTCACATATTGAACTTCACTTGTTCTGTGTATTATTAAGTCTATACTACGTCAAAATACATCTGTTACCCATTTCCCCTATATTTGCTGCCGCTACAAACTATCTTATTCTGAAAATGCGAAATAGCTAACCTAACTCTCCGCGGAACTTCCAACAAAACCTCACTTCACGGTCGAAGTTAAACCTTAAAGGGGATCAATACCAGGCGAGCAGAACGCTTTAGGAGCTCGCTCTAACCCGAGTTTATTGGCAATTCTTATTCAAATACGGGCGGGTAATCCGCGTGACATACTGGGCTATCTGCGTGTCCGTTTTTTCTTTATTTATCGTGCCGCCTCCGGGCGGGTCCATTTCTCTCTGTCGCCTTTATCCGAAGATCTGACGGCGGACGGGCACCTCTGTGCGCCTCTGCTCTCCTGGTACTTGGTAAAGGATAAACACATATATTGTGTGATTTATTGATGACGTACGTTTGCCACTGTCGAAAACGTCAATTAACGCTAATTGGAAATAAATTCTGTGAAAATCCATACCAAAATTAATGCTAGTTAAAAGTTAATTGACTAATTACGGCAGTAAATTTCATCTTGCAAAGTCGTATACCTAATGCTAAAAGAAAGAAAGAAAATTTATCCCACTAATATTATAAACGTGAAAGTTTGTGAGTATGGATGGATGGATGGATGGATGTTTGTTTGTTACACTTTCAGGAAAAAGGTTCCGGCAGGATAACGGGAAGACGCGGGTGAAACCGCGGGGCGCAACTAGAACATTTATAAATACACTACAAACAGAGATTACAAGGAGAATAAGCACAAAATGTAAATGGCGTCGTGTAATGATGCTTCCTATTTTAAGAAAATCGGAACTCTCAGTCATGGTAACAAACGCGTCACGACATGCTGTGCTTGGAATGTTGTTATGCACACTAAATAATACTAACAGTTGCATGGTGTAGTAGTACAAAGAACCCGGCAACGTTTTCACTTACACAACCCCCCGACGAGTTAATATTTAGCAGCAAACAGGAGTCGGCTTTAAATGTAAGACATCTGTAGACGAGTCACGAGACGCGGAGAAATATTTTTCAATGCGGATTTGCGATTTAATCCGTCCTGGTGCGCCGCGCCCTCCTGCAGGTCTGCTGAAACTCTGCGGCGGAGGTTTGTATGTGTGGTTTCTGGTTATGTATCCACTGCACTTGTAGGGTCTAATTCGCGACTCCTACATTAGTTGATTGATATTATTTGATAATTATGAGTACAGTCAACGACAAAAGTCGCTGAACAAAGGCACATTTTCCGATTATCTTTATAATCTTAAGCACCAACCTTCGACCGAATCATCACTTAACATCAAGTCTGTTATGTTATGGTCAAACGCTACCTTGTAAGATGTAAGGCAAAAACAAACGTTACTGATCCAATACACATTTGGATAATCGAGTATGATCAGCTACTTTTGTTGCTGACTGTACCTGTAACCGGAAGCTTATTGCAATGACAACACGTGCTATCCGTCTGATTGCTTTATTGATACTCATAATTATCAAATCATATCAATCAACTAATGTAGGAGTCGCGAATTAGACCCTACATATTGGTCGTTCGAGCCGGATTTGAACCAGCGACCTATGGATTTACAGTCCACCGGTCCGGTTAGACCGTACAGCACTTTCATGGTAAAAAAACCTGAGAGACGTGATTTTTATCAAAATCTGCAATTTTGTATTCGCGTTGACAAGTTTGTTTGTTTCACAGCTGAAAGAGACCGTGGAGCCAAGTATTTGATTTCAACTTGATACCTTAAAGCGTTCTGAAGAAAAAGGGTCTTGCTTGACAAACAGACAGACGCACAGCAAAGTGATCCTAAAAGGGTTCCGCTTTTCCGTATGAGGTACGGAACCCTAAGAAAGTCTGAAAACCTACGTTAAGTTACGCGGAACTTTCGTTAAGCTCTTACTTTTTTTATTGTTTTTTTTTTTTTTGGTTTGTTTAATAAAGATGACGGTGGAACAATATAAAGCCATATAATGTTAAACGCTATTGTGTATTATATGAAAGAGTAGGCAATAAAGTCAGTTCATAATCCGGCCACAATAAGCTAAAATTCATTACATCATACGTCTAAGTAACAATACACCATCCTAAGTAGGTACTTACAATCGCTCATCGCTCCGAGCTCTTCGTATCATTTGCGTCGGAACAGGGATGGGTAAGTGATGTTTTTGAACAACATCGATAATTAAAATGTAAAAATATCGATTTATCGTCATGTTTTGTCAAGCAAAATGTTTCCGCTTTGTTATGATACTTCCATTGCATTACCACTTATTAACATAATTACGAAACCAGAGTTGCACACAAATATATCGAAAATGATACGAATTCGATACTATAAAATAAAAATCGATATATCTCGATTAAATAAAATCAAATGTTTATGCATGAAAAAAGCGCAAGTATTTTGTTCTGTGTCTGGGTACTGAGGATCGCCGTTCCGCGTAGTATCCGATACTCTAGATACAGGAAATTCCAGTTAGGGGTCAGAGCTATGTATTTTGGGTAAAAAAATATTCATGACATTATATCGATCATTTTATGAGGAAATATCGATATGTTTTTTGCCCAAGCCTACGTTGGAGCAGTGAAATGGAGAGCAATCACATTCTGGAGTGACTTTGTTTATTCTACTTTTATGAAACAGTTAAATGGTTTGTATTGTTTTATCTGAAATACGCGGTGACGGATTCGCTTAGTTAGAAGATGTGGCATTGATATAAAACATCTCATGTATCGAAAAAAGTACACATAAAAATATTTTGAAACCTGGGGGCAATTGAAACTGTTTTTTTTTTATAAAATGAGTGTAGGAGCGTTTTTGTCTATTATTCTACCGATGCGATGTAAGGACGTTATATAGAACAGGCGTAACTAATTTTATGTTTGACATTTTTAAGCGATCACGTGTCGTATTCTACTAAATCTCAAAATGCGCTCGGCCAAAGCCAAAACTAATTTCATCAGCTTAGAGAGACGGCCATCCACCACGCACGCCCAGTTCGGTAGTTAATTTAGGTGACATGTTCATTCAATTAACTTTCGATGGTAAAGCCATCCAACGTCTGGGCATGGGCGTATGTATGGGCTTTAGAAAATACAGTATACATAATCGCATTCGCTGTCATAGGGAAGCGATTTTCTTCCGAATTATATTTTAGGGCATTTTTTTAAACCGACAAATAACAAAAGAAGGCGGGCATTTTGGCGGTAATTGAAAAGTCAACATGTTTTTTTAACCATTATGACGTGTTCGTTGAATGTGTACGAGTGTAAGGAGTTGAAACAAAGTTGTTAAAAGTGACTTTTCTAGTTGCTCCAAAAGTCTTTTATAAATATCATGTAAAGTGCCACTACTTTACTTGAACACAAAGGGGGCTATCGTGCTTGGCTCGGCTTGTAGCTGGGTCACACACATCATCTCATCGTCATCATCATTTACATATAAATTTATCACTTGACTCTGGCTACACCAACCATGTGGCGCCACCTTCGACCACATCGTCACATAACATCAGGTGACTTGTGGTCAAACGCTACCCATAACTTATTATAGAGTGGTCCGATTTTGCGCACTAACATATTTCCGTAGCGGGAATTGAACCCGATACGCTTCGCAGTTGGTTTATTGACCCTTGCGCCGCATCAGTCGTCATACTCGGAAGCTTAGGTACAGTATATGTAAATCACAGTGAAGCTGTATCCCAATAGAGCCGCGGATCCAAAGAGCTTTGACACGTAAAATAAGTTTTTACTGCGCCACCACTCGGCGGGCTTTCTCTTCAGATTGAGGCTGTTTTATTGGCAGTTGCTGTATTTTTTATATTCAGATATAGAGAGAAACGAAAATCTGTTTGTTTATTTTGTATTTTGTGTGTTGGGAAAACAGCCCTTCAAAAAGTAGTAAAAATTCTTTCGGATTGCATGTGCTACTTTTTTTGATTATAGATGCCATTGAACAAATTGTATGCTCATCATTTGTGGCAATGCCTTTCTTTACGCATTTTTTTACCCCCATTTTTGTCATATTTTTTGTCAGAAATGTCTGTGGGGCTGCGCACAACTTATCACCAAAGTTTTATGAATGTATGCGGGACCAACAAACAATCATTTTTGTATGTAGCAACTCGCCTCCAGCTTCGCACTGACAGCCACAGGTCCAGCAAGGCAAATAATAATACGTAACTCGACAGCAGTAACTTTTCTCACTTTCTGCGGATTTTTGTATGTTTTCAGGAAAATGTTGCATTAATTTGTTCATCTTGTTAAACTCCATTATCTCAGCAAAGTTTCAACAAAAGCGGTCTAGCCGTTGTAGATCGTAAGAAAGTTTTTTTTATACTACTGACATGGTAGCGTTTGACCTGATGTTAAGTGACGATGTTATCGAAGGAAGTGTCACACTACACCTGGATTGAGGACTGGCTCTCAAGTGAGGTTGACGGAACACACCGACAGGTGTTTGGCGACAGATTCTTAACTTGAGGGTGGTAGCTAGCCAGGCGAGAAAATACCTTACTACCAAGCTATGGTCTCGTCACGATGAAATCAAACAACAAACAGACAAAGTTTCAAGAAGGATGTTTTACGAAATATGTACCAGGGGATCATAAACCTTTAGAAAGTATGTTCTGTTTGGAACTGACGCCGTGTGTTGTTGCAGGCCGTGGTCCTACCTCCGCTGGCGCGGTGGCCGTACGAGAACGGGTTCACGTTCACCACGTGGTTCCGGCTGGACCCCATCAACTCCGTCAACATCGAGCGGGAGAAACCTTATTTATACTGGTAACCTTATTTATTTTTTTTAACTTTTTACAGAGTTGCGGGAAATGGAGTTCTTATATTCGTTCCATCATTCGTTTGTTGCACGAGCTGCGAGAGACAAGATGTATGCTACAATCGTTAACGCTAATAGAAAACTAAAAAAATTTATAGCCATGACTAATAGTTCAACGTTAATACAGTAAATGGTAAACATTTATGTTAAACACTGTTAATTTTTCAATTCTACTCGGAGCGTTTCCGAGCGCACTTCCATTTCCAACTATGTTATGCTATCCTGGTACTTTGAGGCGCAAAATAGCCCCGTGTTTTACACTGATTGGATTGGACCCGTTGTTTTGACAGCTCCGACTGCCGGCCGGTAAAGGTGGAGACTGACATGAGCATTCACTCGATGTGAATATTCGCATGGAGAATTTGTTCTTTGTGAGCAAAAGCTAACGTCACCTGAATCTTCGCGACGAATATATGTTCGACTGTGCTTCATCCCTAGCAGTTTGTAGTCAATGTAGCGGGCGCTCGCTCGTGGTAGCGACTGACTGAAATGTAAACATTCTTAAGGGATTTAAGGGATTCGCCAAAAAACCGACAGCCGGGTGGAGCACGTTTGGGTGCTCGGCGCTCGTCATCGAGCTACTCGGTCCCTTGTAATTGCCGAATGTTCGACTTGTAACGTGCTCACATCGAGTGAATGCTCCTGTCTGTCTCCACCTTAACGCTTTTCGGCGTTGCTCGGTCGGTGTGTATTGTCCTATTTTGTTGAGTACTTACTTTGCAGTGCATCGCAACAAAGTACAGCTTTGTTTGTGGGATTGAAATGGTAGCTCGCGAAATTGGAGAGCTTTGTAAACTGCCAATTTAATTAATGAGTTATTTGAATTGATATTGTGCATTGGATAGCTCTGGATGCAGACTAGATGTTGTGGTCAAACAGTTATCTATACTATTGTAGGTTATCCCAAGTGAAATTTGAGACTTGTCGATGACTAAATTCCTAATAGTAAAGCTGACTACAAAATGTCAGACTATTTAGAGGTCATAAAAGCTTGGGGTTATTAGTGAATTTGCTCCAATTCAATCAAAACGTACAATATAAATAAAATTGTAAATGATCGCGCCCAAACATTGACCGGCCGGATGTTTCTTGGTTGTTCTTTTGCCGGCGTGAGGAGGTTGGAACACGTGCTCGTTTTAAGTTTGATATTTTAAAGTGATGTTGTATCCTACTATCCTAGGAAGACGGGAGGTTTTACTATTAAGATCTTGTATTACTATCACCTTTAATGTAATAAGTAATCAAATTTTAATAATTTATAAACCCCATACCACCAAGGTAGACTTCAAAATTCAATCCTTATCAGGAACAATGACACGGTCGATTGTACCTATTACCTAATATTAAATATTTATTTATTTTATTTTTACTTTTATTTTATTTTTATTTTATATGTTTCCTTCCTCGTCAGCTTCAAGACCAGTAAAGGCGTGGGGTACACGGCGCACTTCGTCGGGAACTGCCTGGTGCTGACCTCCATGAAGGTGCGCGGGAAGGGGTTCCAGCACTGCGTCAAGTACGAGTTCCAGCCCAGGAGGTAAGCTCTTCCTTAAAGAAAAAACTGTGGAGGAACAGTTTTTGTTAAATAAAGGAAGGAATTATAGAGAGTAAATGAAATAATTTATCGTCACTATACAAAGAATCTTATTACATTATAGGTATGTACCAATTTCTTATTTAAATATAGAGCAATAGGGGTAACCTGAGCGACGGTGGCCAAAGGGTAACGCGTGCACCTTAAAAGGAGCCAATACCGAGTTCGAATCCTCTCGGGCCGCGCTTATGACTTAATAAGTTATGTGTGGATTTGCCATCGCTTACAACGGTGAAGGAAAAAATCGTGAGGAAACCGGCATGTCCGAGAAGCACGACACGACATCTATCAACCCGCACAAGGCCAGCGTGGTAGATTACAGCCCATTCTATCTCTGCTTATTTCCCAGCAGTGGGAACGTAATAGGATGATGATGATGATGATAATGCAATATTCTGTTTTTTTTTTTTAATTAAAATACTAACTACTCGATCTCGATCTCGATCGTGCAGCCTGTGGACAGATTTCACGCAAAAATCGTATAGTTAACAACGCGTTTAGGATGATGGTGGGGCTCCCTCGTTATTGCAGCGCTTCGACAATGTACGCGGAAGCGCGCGTCGATTGCTTCTATAGCATCCTGCGCAAGCGAGGCGCGTCGCTGGTGCGGCGAGTGCGGGGGAGCCCCAACATCATGCTGGCTACGCTCGCGGATCGGCTGGATTGCCCTTACATCAATCACTGTTGTCAGCTGCACATTGTACACAGAGAATGAGACAATCTGAGGCCGGTTTGAGCTTATATATAATTTGTGTGTGTTTTTGTAACAATAATTTTATTATTTTTAATGTGACTGAATGTAACTAATTAATTAATGCTGTGATGAGTCTCTGTTACTCGAAATAAATAATAATAATAATTATTATTAATAAATTAGAGTATTTTAGAAACAGTTACATTGAGCAGTATTTAATTGTCAAACTTTATTTCGTGCGATTTAACTCTCAAAAAGTAATGAGCTCGCATTTTCATGTGTAAAAACGAAATAATATGAAAGCCGCATTAAACATTTTCGCCGACCACTCTCGTGTGAAGTTTGTTTAAAATATACAACCAAACGAGGGTAGTCCGAAAGTTGAGTCAACTTTAGCTTTCAGTCCAGCTTAAAAGTAAAGCCGAGTGTCCACTGGAAGCGAAACTAAGTCTCTTCCTAAGCTTATTTTCTCTTGCACTTTCGTTTTACTACTCATACGTGAGTAATGGAACAGAGTAAAACGAAAAATATCAAGCTAAATCCTATGGATCGTGATTATTGTGATTGAGAAAAACTGTATCAGTGTAACCTACAAGGGTCGTTGAATATACCTATGAAGAAGGCAGAATGCGAGATAAAGCTGAAAAGAGTTGTTTACTTTTAACTGTGATTTAATCTTAAAAAGAAACAACAGTAATGCAAATGCATGTTTAAAGCTATATGATGGCTTACTTCTTATATAATCTTTATTTAAAATAATACTTACATTTAATACTATAATACCTACTTATTTTAAAAGTTCTTTATACGAAAAAAGTATGCCGTGCCTTTTTAATTCGATCAGTTAATCAAAAAGTACTTACTATTCAACAGTCTATCTTCAAACTATTTTCACAAATATTGGCCTGATTCTGATCTTATCCCATTGTTTTTGCCTCCTTTGTCGATGGCACAACGAGGCTACTGAGACCAGGGTCTTCAATTTACTTGCTTAGTACTAGGCTA
Source organism: Opisthograptis luteolata (assembly GCA_931315375.2). Lineage (NCBI taxonomy): Eukaryota > Metazoa > Arthropoda > Insecta > Lepidoptera > Geometridae > Opisthograptis > Opisthograptis luteolata. The sequence goes on along the minus strand of OV928053.1, from coordinate 10,464,691 downwards.
GCATCGCTAGCACTGGATACGCGGTTAAAATATTCACTTAAAAATTGTGCCGCAGGATGATATGGCTCATATTTAGTTTATGGAATGGAGAGGAAATTTTAACGAGCTGCGATTTACTTATAATGCAATATCGAGTTTATTTATTTTATTTTCTTTCTTTTTTACATGTCGGGTAACGTTTGACTACAATTCCCTAATGTTAAGTGACGACGTAGTCGAAGGTGGCGCCACGCTACACCTGGATTGGGAACTGGCTCTCTTGTATATAGGGCTATTGAATTACACTCATAGGTGTCTGGCGATAGACTCTTATATGGTGGTAGCTAGCCAGGCGAGACTAGAAAATGCCTTACCACCTATGGTTTCAGTTACCAGCTATGGTTTCATCACTTTTTTTTACCATAATCCGAAGCTCAAGCTTCAAAGCTACGGTTCACAAGTCGACGTCACTACTTCTGAGCCGTCATCGCTTTACAATTTAAAAATAAATCGTGTATTCCACAGATGGTACGCGATAGCCGTGGTGTACATCTACAACAGGTGGACAAAGAGCGAGATAAAGTGTCTGGTGAACGGGCAGCTCGCCTCCAGCACGGAGATGGCGTGGTTCGTCTCCACGAACGACGTGAGTACTACCTTACTAATATTATGAGACAGACAGACTTCGCTGGCTCGGCCACCTTGACGGAATGGGAGAGGATCGTGCGGTCAAACGAGCATACATGGGCCTGCCGAGTGGCCGTCGCCCTGTCGGCCGTCCCAGTTATCGCTGGAGAGACGAAGTCATGAAGGATTTGCGTCAGCTCCAGGTGGAGGACTGGCAGGAGGTGGCGCAGGACAGACCGAAGTGGCGTCTTTTGTTATCGGAGGCCAGGACTCACTTTGGGTCGTTGCGACATCTCAGTTAGTTTGTTAAGAGTTCTAATATGCGAAAAGAAGGCTAGTCATACGTCAGTCTCCGTTTGGTCGCGTGGGCGTGAAACGGTCAGTCGAAGCATCGATATATAATAATAATGACTTAAAATGTTTTAGTTTGTTTTTAGTCCTGGAAAACTTGCAAAACTCGTTCATAAACTCCACCAGCTATGATCCTCAGTACCAGTAGATCATAACTCGACAGGAGCTTAATATAAACGCTGCCGGTTATCTGGCGCTTACATTCGGCATCCGAGTTTGTGTTCCAGTTACCAGTTTCGCGTTCCAGTCGTCACGTGCCAGTCGTTAGGGACAATTTATAACAAGTGGAGTGTATGCAAAGTGCGGTACTAGGGCGGCACGGTAATGCGGGAACTTGGCATGATATGGGGCGGAATGGATTCCGTGGTAATTTTCGCAATGTCTTTATAATGTTCATTGTTGAACGACACCCCATAATGCAGTGTTACGGGTGTACGTAGGTTGGTATACGTTAAAACTCTTTTCTGTAATAGACCGGTATTATACGTAACGTTCCATTACTAAAGTCTCAAATGTTCTCGAGTGGCGAGCACGCACCGGACGACGTTCTGTTGAGCTTCCACTAGGTGGGCCGACGACATTGTAAGAGTCGTAGGGAGCCGATGGATGCTCATAGCCGTTCATAGCGGCGTTCTAAGGGGCCTATGTTTAGCAGTGTGATTCTTTCGGCTGATGAAGATGACTAAAATGTCATAAAATACAATTAGAAGACATAACCGATGAGTTTCTTCAAACTTCAAAGTGATTTTTTTAAATAATAGAACGATGGACCGTCTTGTAGCTAAGGAGCGATCTCTTCCATAACTTTACGGATGCTAATTATTTTTAGCGTTTTTTTTAAATTATATCGTTACTCCCAGATCGGCATGAAGCATCCCCTCTGTCACGTGCGGGGTAAGGCTGTTGAATTGAGAGCATAGCCTTAAGCAACGATTATAAGTAAGGCTGGCTATACATACACAGACCACTTGAAGCAGTCAGGAATCTACTGCTTTAAGCTGCGACTGCATAGTAACTTCTATTTACAAGTATACATACCTACACGAACCGCTCGTGCAGTTGCAATAGTTCACTATGAAGTCGATCCTGACTGCTTCAAGCGGTCCGTGCATGGCCAGCCTAAGAGGCTACGTGCTCAGACGGCCAGACCCATACTTTTAAATACAGATTCTCCATTCACCCCTTCAGATAATACAGCCCACCCTCTCTAATGGGGGTTCATTTGCGTATAAGTATGCGCGTCCACACCCCGCATGAATATTCACTACCCTTGCACGCGGGAACAGTTGAGGGAAACGTCCACTACACTCTATAACTTGATAATGCATGTTTAATTTTGAGATTAAATAAAATGAAGATTTCGGTCCTTCAAATTGTAAAGTAATTTTATAGAATGGAAAATGAAACGAAATGAAAAATATTTATTTCCGACATACAGAATATCACTTGTTGATGGTGGAAACGCTGGAAATTAATAACTTATCCATCCACGGTTTGCCCACTGCAGATAGAAATTTGACACAAGCTCCATAGAAGTAATGAGGCGGAGGCGGCCGTATACAACAACGACACTTCCCAGGTCATAATGGGAACGATGACGGGACAATATATGGCTGCATATAATGCAACAAGTGGCTTTGTGGTTCTGGACGAGGAAGAGACAAAGCGGTCAGGCCAACTACGATTTGACACACATCCAAACGACCCGATAGTGGTTACCGCCCGGTGCACGAAGATAATGCTGGATGACAAGATCTTGAAGATGGCGGAAACCATCGCAGAGACTCTTGGTCCCGGAGCAGCATCGGAAAGCTGGGTGGTACCAAAAATCAACTGGGTGAACGGAGTTCCCGGATGCGGCAAAACAACATGGCTTGTTGGGAATTTCGATGCGGACAATGACGTAATAGTCACCACGACAACCGAGGCAGCCAAAGACCTAAAGGAAAAGCTGGCGCACCGTATAGGAGACGCGGTCAAAACCAAGGTGCGCACTATGGCCTCAATCTTGGTCAACGGTTTCAGGGAGCCAGACAAATGCAACCGTCTCATGGTTGATGAGGCTCTCATGAACCACTTTGGGGCCATAGTCATGGCGGTTCGGTTGTCAGGTGCTAACGAAGTTGTCCTTGTCGGAGATCTCAACCAACTACCTTATATCGACCGGGAAAACCTGTTCGAGCTAAGGTACAATCGCCCAAACCTGGTGGCAACCATCAGCCAGGAGTTGTTATGCACGCACCGGAACCCGATGGATGTAGCATACGCCCTCGGTGAGATATACTCCGGTATATACTCATCAAGACCGTGCGTACGTTCCTTGACGCTAAAAGGGTACAAGGATGCCCTAATACCCAACACTCTCCCCAACACCTTATTCCTGGTTAACACCCAAGAGGAAAAGGAATCCCTGTCCAGCAAGGGATACGGGAGTGGTGAAGGATCGCGCATCCTAACCATTCATGAAGCTCAGGGACTTACGTACGAGTCGGTTATCATCCTCCAGACCAGAGCGAAAAAGCTGGAGCTTCACGACAGCGTACCGCATGCGGTAGTAGCAGTGTCGCGACACACTGTCAGCTGCATTTACTATACAGATGACAGTGACGACGCGATAGGCAGGTTCGTGAAGCGAGCAGCGGCAGCAACAACGCAAAGGATCGTGGACTACAACCTCGAGAATGCTATTAAACACCGAAACGAAAAAGTTGTTCAGGCACTCGCGAGATTGGAGACCGCGAGAACCACGGCTGGCAGTCCCCCTTAAACCTTCCTTTGACTTTCCCTCTTCTGCATGTCTTAATTGTAAAATGAATAATTGTAAAATGTATATAAGTCGTTATAAGTTGTATATTTTAGCTCTCCCTTTCCTTCTCTATTCTAACCATCTTCTGTAAACAACTAAAGCAGTCATGCTCACGAAAGTGACTTTGCTTGCAGCGGCGTCGTGTGTCGGGTCGCCCTCTTCCCTCTAATATGGTCGAGGAGAGCGATGGCTGGCACATGCGTCAACTCGTGAACGGGTGCTGCTTGTGGGGTCTGGTCTGTTTTAGTTGTTATCCCGTAACTAATAATTGTTAAAATGTTTTTTTTTTTTGCATGTTTTAATTGTATAATGTTCATGTTTCCATATCCCAATGTGCACAACCTCTTAGTTTTTTAAATTAGCTTATAGTATAATATAATTATATTTAAACGCGGAAAAACTTAATTATATTATAAGAAAATGTGTTGACAAAAGTACGGGCCTCGAGCTTGTAGTGGAAAACTTTATCAAATAAAAAAAAAAAAAAAAAAAAAAAAAAAAAAATCTATCTCTAGTACGTCAAACTGTTGATTGATGATAGATGATTCTTAATAATGGCCGCATTTTGCAAACTCAAACAATTCAAATTTGTGAACGATTATGAAAAAGAAAAGTGTAGATTGTAATTTCTAGCTAAATCAACCACGCTTAACATTATAATACGCAATCCAGATTCCCATTAAACAATTTAAAAAACATGAATATAAACTAGGAGCAGCACGAACAATAGATATTTTGTTGGGAGTATTTATTTTCCAGCATTGTTTGGAGACTCGTCTCTCGACAAAAATTACCGGCTGCCAAAGAACGGTTGTAGTAATTAATAAATTATTAAAATTCTCGTGGGCGAATAATGAATCCTGTGGGTTGTTTTTTGCCGAAACATTTTTGAAATACCTACCGCCTACTGCGATTTTGACGTCAAACGAGCCCGCGATGGATATAATTTGAGAAGTGGTATCTAATTTATAATTTACTAAAACTTGAGAAGTTTTCAAGATAATTGAACTTAATTATTTAGTTCGAAGAGGACGAAGGATAGTCTGTTTAAATTGCTGTTATTATTTTTTGACTTCGTACTGGACGAAGCTGTTTTGCCGTTTAGCCAACGTTAGAGGTATCCCAAATAAAAACCCGACTGTGCCTAAATAAAGTACCCTATGTCACTCTTACAAATAAGACGAATCTAATGGCTTCTCATATGTTAAAATCGGTCAAGCCATTTAGGCTACAGGCCGTGCCAAAGTAATATACACACATCCATACACTCGAAAAACAACCGTCCTTCTTTCGCGGTCGCGTAAAAAGAGAAGATTTGCTACCCGTAACCCTAAGATAAATACCACTGAAGGTCACCCATCCAAGTAGTGACCGCAGAGAACGTTGCTTAACTTATAGTTAGTTGATCAGTTAAAGCCAGTTCCGCTACGAGCGCTTACAAATACCAAAATAACTTTCACGAAATGCTCTCAATGATACTAAATGCGTACCGAAAATGGTAACCGTTTTGTATTCGAATTGAAGTGGGAATCTACATGCCATTACTAGGCATCCAATTGTGGAATACTGCGGTAAAGTGCGCCGTTACCTACTGAGCTAATGCTTAAATCGATAATGCGGACTGGATGGGAATGAAAGTTATGACTTGAATTTTTATCTTATCTAACGTTAAGAGGTTAAGTTTTTGTAGAGTTAATCTCCGGAAATAATGATCGGATTTTGTCAAAGTCAAATGTTTTTTATTCAATAGGATACATTGTGATCACTTTAAAACGTCAAACTTAAAACTAGCTACGCCTGTTCCAACCTCCTTACGCCGGCAAAAGAACCGGCAAGAAACGCCCGGCAGGTAATTTTTTTGGCGCGATCACATTGACAATTTTATTCTCATTACTAATTGATTGAATTGGAGCAAGTTCACTAAAATCCCAAGGTTTTTTAGTCATCTAAATAGTCCGATATTTTTTAATAAGCTTTACTAATAAGATTTCTCTTGGTTGGCTGGGCACATTGGGATATGGGAACATGAATATTAACGAGTTGCGGGATCACAACCAAAGCAGACCAGACCCCACAAGCAGCACCCGTTGATAATTCTTTTACAGTTGGTAAGCAACTGTCCCTGAATGGCATGGGCTGTGTTTTATTATGATAAAATCTTGTGAGTGAAGACAAGGGACGCAGCTAGTATGTAAATATAAATAAAATAGTGTTCGTTGGTAAGCGCATCATAAATTTATAACGACCGGATATATGTGGCAATTTTTATAAATTTTCGCAATTTTCCAATAAGGTTTTGATACAAATACAATTTTGGATTTCGGTTAAAACTGAATGTGCCTTTTCCATGGGCCTTTGCGCGGGTGAAACAGCAGGGCACAGCTAGCTTACAAAATATATCCCGAGACAACAGAATAAATAACATAAATAGATATCGTAAGAAAACAAAGCATCAATTAAGGCCATTGTTTCCCGTTTCGGTTTGATATTCTCAATATTTCCCCGGCATCCATCAAAAAGGTCGATAGAGCATAAGTAATTGATGAATTCGACAAAAACGAATGTTTCACGATAAAGAGTGCAGTTCCGTTGAATCGTGTTGACTGAAAGACTATGCTTAATTAACGCTCATTGCTATACCGAAACTGGATTGGCATTATTAATCCGACCATTCGTCATATTGGAGCGATACGAACGGAAATAAATTGCAGACATTAAAATTTACAGTTAGTAATGGTCATAGAAGAGAGTTGCTAATAAAAGTCAGTAGTAGGTAGTAATCCAGGGTATAAGCTATCTCCATTCCTCATTTCGTCACACACACAAACACAAACTTTCCCATTTATAATATTTGTATGATGCGAATGTTTGAGAGTGAGTGAGTGAGTGAGTGTGTGATATTTGTTACTTCTTTACACTGAAACGGCTTAACACCTGGGTTAGCTCATAGGCTAGATACTTTTTATTATTGAAAATCGCTGGTGTAACGGGGTGCTCCTTGTTTTATATGCATAGATTGAAGATTGATACTCACCGCTCGGAATTGTCAGTAACGACAGTCTGTAATCGTTGTTTCGTAAACAATTGCATTTTAAAAGTAATGTTACATTAAACCCGTGTCCGTACTAAATGCACTTTTAATTTAATCGCCGTTAAAGCTAGTGAGCCCGGCGCCATAATGGGCACATGCTTCAACGAGCGCGGCCCCAATCGGATAACATTTACGGAATAAACCGACATACTTGCGCACCCGAACATAAACATGTTTTCGCGTGCTCCGCTCCAACCCCTACAGTTTTATTACCCCCAAATTCCTTCAATAAATACCCCCAGGCAGTCTCGTTACGAGATTTATATTAAACAACTTTTTCACAATATTTACGCTCGAACATTTCCAATCAGAATTTCCGAAATTATGTTTTCTTTCTCTATTACTTTAAGATTTAAAAAGTTTCCGGACCCATCGGCTCGGCTTAAATGTTCCGACGCGAAGTTTTATTTTAGAAAATTGAATTTCCCGAGTTAGTATCGACTCTAATTTAGTGCTTAGCTACCTTTAAAGAGTTGTTGTTTACTTGATTGAATTGCCAAGTGGTTGTAGAGCTCTCTAGGAAAAGCGTTTATAAAAATAATAAGAGCTTTCTATTCAAGGACCAATTCAATTTGTGAAGTTGTCTCGTCTACACTTTAATTTCTTTTAGAGCTTTTCATCAACATTTAAAAAAAATCAAGCTTAACTACTCTGTCAATAAATACTTATTATTAGGTACTATTTTTTAATTTACTTCCTAGAATAAAAAAATTGAATTTACGGTAATTAGTAGTATTCCTACTACTCAACGAAGTCCTTTGCTTATAGATACACATTGAGTATATACAGCATACAATCTAATCGTATATATATACATTTTCATATTTTAAGAATATATCGTTTAGTTAAAACTTTATTAAACAGAAAAACGAGTATGAATAATTGACGCCTTAAATATGATAAAAGTCTGCAAATGTTTAACTCTTGATTTCTTCTTATCAACAGCCTTTCGACAAATGCTATATCGGTGCCACGGCCGAGCTGGACGAAGAGAGGGTGTTCTGCGGCCAGATGGCGGCCATCTACCTGTTCGGGGAGGCTCTCACTACGCATCAGATCTGCGCCATGCATAGGCTTGGCCCTGGATATAAGGTAACAGAGAAGAGCCTCCGTATTTTAACATTGATTAATTTATTATCTTAAGAACCTGTAGGCCAACCATGAATTGACTCTGAAGTTTTGTGCGATTCGTATTATTTATTTAAATAAATAAAAAAATAATAATAATAATTAAATTATGAATTACGTAGTTTCCGAAATCGTCTCTGAAGATACCACTCGACGTCTCCTTCGTCCAAAACTCGTAACATCGTAAGAGTCGCAGGGAGCCGATGGATGCAAAATTAAATGGCTAATAGCCGTTCATGGTGGCGTTCAAAAGGGGAGGTCTATGTTCAGCAGTGGACTTTTTCCGGCTGATGATGATGATGATGATGATGATGATGATGAAACCCTAATAAAAAGTGTTCCAAACAAACTTAACAAACGTCTTGGCTTTGGCAGCAGTTCTTTCAGTAGAAAATTTCATGGTGGGCCTACAGGACGTTTATAAATATATGTATATGATTTAAAAATACATAATATTCCTAACTTTGTTTCTTGCTTACCGTGGACACCAACAGAGTCAATTCCGTTTCGACAATGAATGCAACATCAGTTTGCCGGAGAACCACAAAAGGGTGAGCGAGATGGCCGCTCCCAAGCTTGACTCCTCCGAACCCCCACCTCCTCCCGATCCTGAACCTTCTGAAACTCCCAAGGAGGTTGATACTCCCGAGAGCCCCGACGCAGAGGAGAACAGTGGACCAGAATACGACGCATGCGTAGTTGCGAAGGACGATGCTACGCCTAAAGGGCTCCGCTTGGCTGGCGAGGCGCGCGAAGTCGCAGCAGCGCATGCCTCTATGCTCGTAGACATTGAAGCATGCAAGCGTGTAAGCATGTCGCGCCGCTTGCCCTTTATTAATTTTATACGTTTGTCCTGCTTTTGTGTCGTTACGGAGCTTGACGGACTTGCCAATTCAATAGCAACGAACAAATGCCGAAATGTTACAATAAACAAGTTTTAGGTGAAGGAAATATCGTGATGGAACCATAGCTTGCAAGCGCCTATCAGTGTGTTCCGACAGACTCACTAGAGAGCCGGTTCCAGAAGCGCCTTCGAAACAAAATTAATGTGCTTTTTATCGTGTTATTGAATTTGCAAGTGCCGTCGGTTCTCACAGCCATATCACTGTTTGTATACGCATCTACCGTTGTCCGTGTGGCGCCAGGGTCAGTTCCGCTTCGACACGGAGAGTCGGGTGCCGCTGCCCACGGTGGACGTCCACGCCGATCGGTTCGGAGAACTCGTCCACGACCCCACACAGAATATTCACGACGTAAGAACCTTCGAAAGACGCTGGAACAGGGTTTTACTTACACACGGAATTTGGGTGGAATTCCTTCGGTCGGGTTCTGTTAATTGAAGAATTTAGGGCACCGAGGGTCTTACTTAACCCGGGATTCATTTATTTTCTTTATACATTGGAATTAATTTACTGTTCTATTAATAAACATTTCTCAGCACTGGTTTTGCTGAAACGGTTTTTATTTATTTGGTTACTTTACCAGGTATTACTAACTCGATTAATAGACTGTTCTGTTCATACGAATGGTTTTGGATACCTGCACTCACTCTAGTTTAATTATATTAATGGGTTTTTGGTATGAATGAATAACACAGATTGGGTTGGTTTTGCTTTGTAACGAGAATACAAGTTTTTATCTCGAAAACAAATGATCGTTATCTCTGTTAAATGGGAATAATTTAAGCGACAGAAGATAGAAATAGCTACAAAAGAGGCTTCAATTTCAGTCTCGGGCTAAGCCGTAACGATTTTCGGAGATTTTCAGCTCTATTGTCTTCAAATCTCGCAAGATCTGCTCGCTCTGATTCGTTGCTTAAATATTTAATCAAGCTCTTTCAAGTCATTCATTTGGCCATCAAATATTTGCACAGAGTCTTCTTTCAATTAGGTTCGTTAAATGTGAATCAGTCTTGTACATTTTGGATTGGGAAAAGTGTCTTACGAGGAAGTTTGGAACGAGTAAACAAATCTGCGATCGTACGTAATGATGTTGAAGGGTTCAAGATTTGAAAGGTAGTATTTTAGATAGATAAAGTAATGCTTTATTGTTACACCTCAACAACACACGGAACTACACAACCTCATTCCACCATCCCCATTCCACTATCGAACAACAAGACGCACGGAAACACGTCATCCTTATAATGCGAACGGCGAAGGAGTGGAACACCTTGCCAGCGTCTTTGTTTCCCGATAAGTATAACTTGGGAGCCTTCAAGTCAAGAGTGAATAAGTATCTTCTAGGCAAGCATGCTCCATCTTCGGCCTCGTCATCACTCACCATCAGGTGAGACTGGGGTCAAATGCTTGCCTATCTCTTATAAAAAAAAAAAAAATAACATATAAGGAAAGATCTTAGCTAGTGTTAGTGTGTTTTTTATCTCTTAGAGCGATAAAAAAAAGATTAATAATAACGTGATTAAAGTTCATATCTAAAAAATAATTTTAAGATTTTAAACTTCAAACTCAACACACACTGAATTCTCACTTTTCTTCTTCTTTATCATAGCGCAAACTCCGTTAATATATCACGAAAACCTTTTTTTCCATTTAAAATCTTAGCGCGTTTATTTGCTTAGGAACTTTAGGCTGTCCATTAAAACTGACCATTATCCCGCCCATTAAATAGTCAACTGGTTAACGCCTCTTAATGCCCATAATATACCTTGAACAGTACAACGTTACATTTTAAACTCTATGCCCAAACGTTATGGTTGAAAGTGCCGTGTTGTGGTGTACTTAATGGCGATTGTTTGGTCAGACCATTGTCCAGAGCCGTTTGTGGAAGTTCTCCTTTATACCCGAGTCGTAATGTTAGTGTAATATTGGACAGTGACATAGCTTCTAACTGGGCGTTTGATTGCGTTTGCCTAAAACTCATTTTTAGACTTTCTCTTATACCGCGGCAACACATTAGTTACACTCATATTTGCATCAAAATAAAGCTTTGGTTTTCAGTCTTAGGCAGATTTTGGACATTGTTGTTACTTTGAAGCGATGATAGCCCAGTAGTAGTGACGTCGGCTTGCGACCCTTAGCTCGTGGGTTGAGCTTTCGGTGAAAGGAAACATCGTGATGAAACCATAGCTTGGTGGTAGGGCATTCTCTATTGGTCTTCTTGCTAGATACCCCCCTCAAGTTAAGAATTTTTCGCCAAGCATCTATCAGTGTGTTCCAGGCAATCTCACTTCAGAGCCAGTCCAGGTGTAGCGTGGCGCCATCTTCGACCACATAGTCACTTAACATCAGGTGACTTGTGGTCAAATGAAATCTTGTAAGAAGTAAAAAAACTATCCCGTTACGTCAGTGAGAAGAGAAAGATAAAGCGACGGTTCTAGATCCTCTGTTTAGTTACATGGTGCCGTTTAGTTTTATGATATGTCGTATATTTACCAATAAAGTGTGACCTTCCGTACTGGACACATTAGTTATTCTGTACACAGTCGTAATACTAGTTCTGTATGGTCGGATGGTAGGGATAAACGGACCCTGCTGACTACAACGCCCCAGTTTTATGCTGACCTGGTACTGCGTTTGTGTAATCATTAGTTTATTTTTGCTGAATTTTATTTTAAACTTACCGTCCCCCAAGGTGGCACCCGCGGTTTTCCCTATGTCGCGCAGGAACCTTTTTCCGGGATGAGAAAATCACAGAGAAAAACAGCAGGTGTCATTTCTTTCAAAAATCTCATTAATTTCAGCACTTTCTGTCGAAATAACGGCGACTTTTGCTTAAAGAAAACGTTTCTAGCAAACAGCCATTAAAACTTTGCTAATTATTTTTTTTTAATTAAATAAACTTGAAGCACCGGAAACTCGGAGAGGGCCTAATCCTAATTTGACTAATATCCATGTGATCCTGGTACTTTAGACATGAATCTTTTATAAATATTCCTTTCATAATTTTTAAATTAATTATGGAACAGGGAATAAATTAAACGGTATTTTACATGTTATTATTTTTAATTAATAAACTTGAAACAGAATATCAAAATACAATCTAAGATCTCCGAAAATATTTCAAATAGATAATATCTTGTCAAATTGAGATTACTATTTTCTCAACTATTTTACTCCTGAAATAGAAATCTTTAGTAACTGTAATTTTAGACTTCAATCACGTCCTATTTTCTAAAGGAGTTTAAGGGTTATTTTAGTGGTTGTAATTAGCCGCCCTCATTTCAGTTTAATCTCAGAGTCGGCATCTCAAAAGCTCTCTCCGAAATTAAACTACAAATAAATACTTGACTCTGCCACCTTATGATTATGGCAATCCATTATTATATTTTAGTACACGAATAGCGTAAACTTCATGCGTTTACGGTTTGGTAGTTACCGTAAAACCGAGGTCGTAATATATCGTACTCTCAAGCGAAGAGTTTCGCCACTGAACTTTAGCATTTTCGGTATGTGGGTTTAACAGCTCTTGATGAATTATGGAGCCCTAGTACATGGGGTTATGTGCAGTTAAATTATGAAAGCATTGTACCTATACATAGACTTAAACTTCTCGTTAACATCCTCCTGGTACCGCGTTTGCTAAAGTAAGTAGTAATTACTTAGTTAAGAATAGGTAACTAAGAAACAACTTTAACTAGACTAATATGCCTTCAAAAAAATGTGCAAATTTTCACATCAATCGCAAGCATTTTTCCGGGATTAAAAGTATATATATCACACTCTCTGTCAATGCAAAGAGAGAAAAAACCGTCGATCCTTAGCTAAGTTCCCAACACTTACTTTCACATTTATAATATTAAAAATATAGACAAAGTAAGATCGCAGAATATAACAGAAAAATCTGGGCTCGACTCACTGAACCAAAATGTAATGTTTTAGGTTATTTCAAGAGGTTAGATATACCTCCCTGGTAAAAATGGTTTTTTGTCTATGATTTTATTTCTTGGCTTATATTCAATGGTTTTATGCTAAAGTGTAAAATAATTAAACATAAAAATCACTTTTAAAGATATTATTATACAGACGACAGAATCCCATAATAGGGTAAAAAAGATGAATGACAATTGAAAAGTTAAATCAATTTTGACAGGAGCAATCTTCTCTACTACTCTCTCTCTTTAATTGCAATCAAATATTTCTATTCCCCTAATAAGGTTTTCAAAAGAAGGTTCTACTTAGTGGTAACTTAATTAACCAGCTATTAGCTAAGGGTCCAATTCCGAGATGTAACTCGGATTCGTTGTCACTAAGCAGTATTACTTGGACTACTTAGAGCAATAACTTGGGATCATTGGAGGGCTAAGTACCGTGTAACTTAAGTTTCGCTAAGTAACGGTTAAGTAAGTACAGTACAGTAAGTAGGAATTTGTTGCTGAATTGTTATTATTGGAAGAGTGATTAATGTTATGCGTTATTGTTAATCTAGTTCGGTGTAATCAAAGGAGATTTATGATTTTGGTAGTTAGAAACCTGTCGCCAAGCACTGATCGGTGTGTTACGGCAACTTCAGTTGTCTTGAGCCAGTTTCAAGTCTAGGCGTAGTGTGGCGCCACTTTCGACTTAATTGTCACTTATTAACTTTTAGTATCACTCAAACTCTACCCTGCAAGAATATAGAAGTCTGTTTCTTTGTTACGGTTTGCATATGTTTATTACTTTTACCTCGTAAATCCGAAACTACTTGATTTGATGAATGAGGTGTCCTATCCTAAGGTTTGACTCGATTCTTCACCTGCATTATGCTTTTTGATGATTACATTTAATTTCCACGTTTTTTTCAATAAATATGTCTGTATCTAGTGTTGTAAAGAGGTAGTTTGTGAGTTTGCATATTGTACGAAGTAGGTAGTCCGGAACTACTGAACCGATTTCTAAAATTCTTTTGTTAGACAATAGACAATATATTTATTTGTGACAAAAAACAGCATACTTCACACAATTAAATTTCATAATAAACATAAAACAAATAAACTTAAATAATAATACAATGACAATTAATTACAGGTTTTTTTGCCACAAACCGGCACCAACTCAGCATGATGCTGGTTCTTTCGAACCAGCGTTAGGATACTACACTACCCCGAGTTGCATAGGCTATGTTTTGTTGTGATAAGATTCCTGTATAAACAAATGTTGATGGATGTAAAATAAAAAAACTTAAAAAATTCGCGCGTCCGCTTCATTGTTACGTGGAAGTAGAAAAACGTAGTCTCGTTTCAGTATTTTATTTCCATTTTTCTTCATGTTTGTCTTAAAATAATAAAGATATTTCTTTATCCCAGTGCAAAAACGTTTTATCGCAGAACTATAACTTTAAAATTTGACTGCCCCAAGATCTGGGTCAAGGAAGTGACTCAAACTCTTCCTTACAAAGCTTAACTTTTATAAGTTAAAGTAATTTAGAACAAAGATCTTGCAGAACTAAATCATAAAAGGAGTTTTCGGTGCGAGGACTAGGCGCGCAGGAAGCTGGGGAGATGCCTGGAGCAGGAAAAGTTTGGAAGAAGTTTTGAAAAGTGGGGGTAGACAGAGATGGGCGAATTATTAGAACTTTGATTCGGGAACTAAACTGAGGGTTCCCAGTCACGCAAGGCTAGTTCCCAGACATTCCTTACTGCCTTTGTATACGCAGAGACAAAATACGTTTTAAAGTAAATACAATGTTTATAAAGTGATGAGGATGCGACGCGCTTCTCTGAGTTTAATATTAAATTCCGTCTCGCGGCACCTCTGGACGCCTGTTGTTGTTTTAAACGTAGCTGCGAAATATAATAATAAACTTAGTGTTTGGATCAACTCTGACGGAGTGAAGTTTACTTAGTTCAAGTCGTGCCCAGCGGTTGCATCCGTGTGGAGTACAGTTTATCGCAATAAATAGTATCCAACGAAAATCCCATAGAGAAAATCACTTACAGTATCAGATTTTTCTCTTTATAAGAACCTTCCTCGGACTTCAACGAATATATTTGTTAATAAAAAGTGCCTACCGAATTGGTCCAGCCGCGTCGAGTTTTGCGCTAGCAACACTTTAAGCTACTCATTTTTTAATAAGACAGATCGCTAATAAAAACTTCCAATGAATGTTTCATTAATCGTTACATTTTTCAAATCTTACATGGCAGTGTTTAACCACAAGTCACCTGATGTTAAGTGACGATGTAGTCGAAGGTACCGCCACGCTACACCTGTTTTAGTTTGGTTTTACCAATATTATTTATTTCCGTGTCAACCTTTATGCATAAAAGTAGCAATCAAAGCGTAGCTAACTATTACAAAGTTATGACGTTAATTACTCTTCTCTCCGATAACTATGAAACTTCCGCACCAGACATATTTCAAGTTTGCTCGAAGTTGCAAAAAGTTCCGCCACGACTCGGTGGTCTCGCGGCACATGTCGCAAGGAAGAAAGCCGAGATAGGGTTTGCTAAGTACGAGTATATTGTACACACTGAAGTTTAGCTAGATTCCTTGTTTATTTTTGACGCCTTGCAGGGTTTGCCTTACTTCACTAAATGTATTAATATGAAGGAAAAAAACTCACATGCTGATGAAGCATCTCGTCATCGGAATACAGCTCATCCACACACTATCGAGTCCTGGAAATCCCACACCTTCCAATTTAGGCGCTCCTTTCTCCCGAATATAAGTATTCATTTCTCTATATATAACTATGTAGGTAATATATATCGTTGTCTAGTGCCCTTAACACAAGTTTCGAGCTTAATTTGGGGCTAGGTCAATTTGTGTACAATTGTCCCCGATATTTATTTATTTAATATAGTATACTTGTAAAATGTGGAACGAGCTCCCCCCACAAGTATTTCAGTGCTAATACGTATCGGCAACTCCCCTGGTGTTGCAAATGTCCATAAACGACGGTGACTGCATTCCATCAGGCGGGCCGTCTGCTTGTTTGCCACTCTATTACATACAAAAACTGAAAATAAGTAGGTGTGCTTTTGATCATTCTTTTTTATTAACTTCCCTAATAACATGAGGGATTTTTAAGTTATATATCCCTGATTTAACATATGTATTTTCAAACGTTGAAAGTGCAAGCGAGACGGCATACTTGAAGAGCCAAGGCTCTTACATTAAGTTTCCATCTTCCAAAACAAAACCCAGTAGAGGTCAGCCCCTCCCGTAACAGTTTGTCCGTCTCCTCTCGCGTCACACAATCCCTCCGTTCTCGAGTAACGTTATCCGGCCCGCGGGAAGCTTTTAGTGCTCCCACTCACACACACACATTACAACTTTGACACTGCACACATACAACCCAGCCAGGACGTACTAACAGTATGAGCTGGAGAGAGTCTTTTTTTACAACTTGCAGGATAGCGGTTGCGTAACCTTGCGGTTTCCCGTTAGTATAATATTGATGTTAAGTGACGATGTAGTCGAAAGTGGCGCCACACTACGCTTATATTAGGAACTTTCTGAGGGTGAAAAAAATGAAAAATTTCCACTAAAACGTGCGTGACGTTTACCAAAACATAAATGGAAAGATTGAGGCAAAAGTAGTCACCAAAACCCATAAAAAAAAAAACTTAAATTATAATAGTTTTGTTTAGCAAGAGGTAATTCCTACTGCCCAATGCCCATACTGTGATAACATCGGATGCACGCAAACTTACAAATTAGTTCACACATTGACAAAACACAGATACCGTTTGCGTTAGGGTTGCCTCACTTTACAACTGTTTACTGCCGCTCAAGTAGTACGTAGTAGATAACCCGAAACTAGCGGTCTCGTTTCTTTGGATCTTTGGGTAGGGTTGTCAAGTAACTGTAAACTGTAAGTGTAACTGTAAGTACTGGTCTCACTTAATTGGTTTTCTGCGCTTTTCAAAAGAAGGTTGTCTGTAGTCTGTACCGATCGGTCAAATTATATGCCAATAGCGATTACCTTCTCCAAGGGATGGATAGAGTGATTAACACACAGTGACCTATCTTTTACAAAAATAAAATTGAAATGCTGTTTATAAGTAGGTAAGTAAGTAGTTATTTAACAATAAAAAAAATTATACCGTTTTTTGTATTGTCGCAGCCCTAGTTATTAAGTCCCGGTCTAGTACTTGCTGAAATCCTTACTTAACAAGGTTGTTGGCGAGCCTTCGAGCCCTAGTCAGTGGGGATTTGATGTGTACACCTCTCCAGTTGGTGTCTTGTATCGTTATTTGTATTCTGCCGTTATTGTCTAGTGTGTGTGTTTATTATCCGATTTTTCGATAATGCGTTTGTTCTTTATGGTACCTTTCTCTATATATCTGGGTTGTCTGCTAATAAAGAGTTAATCTATCTATCTATATACAGGGTGGAAAAAAATTATCGGCCCTGAGAGAAGAAGAAAAATACTTTAAATCTTTAAGTTAGATCATGTTACTTAAATGAAAAATTATTTCAATATAAAAAAGAAATGAAACTGCATTCAAAGATTTTTCTAAAATTCGCTTGTCTCATCCGGGAATCGAACCAGCTAAAATTCAAAAAATAATTTGTTTTGGCGTTATTTCTTTAATAAATTGAACTCGGAGCCAATTTACGCTTAAATACGACGCTTAATAATAAATTTGTGTTTTTTTATGTTTGTGAGTGTTGAATAATATCTTTTGTGTGTTTTTATTTTTGTAGTTTGATTTCGTTTCAGCAACACTGAAAGCTTTATGAAAACTGATAGTGTTGTTGTAAAATATTGCATGTACCTTCTGTATGTAGTTGTGTTTGAATAAATGCACTTAACACTTGCACGTTGTTTTCTGTTAAATGTTTATTAATAACTATATTAATAAAGCGGGATTCATTCGTAACAACGATTAATTGCTAAACTCGAGGTTTCACTATTTACTACTAGATGTACCCTGCGGTTTATCCTTCGGGATTAAATAAATCGCGATAAAAGTATCCCATGTCCTTCTCTGAGTGTTCGAATTATTTTCTTACCTTTCAACGAAGATCTGATCACAGTCAGAGGGACAGATAGAGTTGCTTTTGTCTGTAGAATATTACTAACTAATAACTTAAAAGAACATTTAATTTTGTCCAATAATTCTATACATTTTTCTATTAATATAGTTGAGACATTCTTTGTTACAAATGAATAACGCACTTAATCTTTTTCATACTTTTCCTTAAAGTATTTAAAACTTGTTTAGTAATCTATGTTCATATATTCTATTACTTTTGTAGTTATTTGATTCCTTAAATTTCCTACTCGAATGTTAGGTACGTGAATGAATTACATTTGAAAGACCAGACCCGATTCCAGACAATGAGATAAAGAGCAAATATATGTGTTCATCAGATTGATTTGAAAGAAAACTATATTGCTAGCCCTATAATATAATTATGTATATGTCAACAAACTTGCACACTTTTGTATGAGCTGAAAACTTAATCCATGATACCTAATTTTGTATCAAGCTTTTATTAATTACATATCTTAGTTGTTTTTTTACTATTAACATTAAAACAAATAAATTAATATGTAATCAATTTCCAATATCCTAATACTAAGGATTGGATTTGCTCAATAGTATTTTACTTACTGGGTAGCGTTTGATCACAAGTCACCTGATGTTAAGTGACGATATGACAGAAGGTGGCGTCTTGCTGCAACTGAATATTGTGTTCATCTCATGCAAAGTGCGCAACTTTGCACCGTGCATGTTTGCTATGACCTTTTAAAGAGCCAGCTCTCCAGTAACTCGCCTGTTTACACACACGATCGTGTCCAGGTGCTGTACGACGGGAAGCTGTCCTCCGCCATAGTGTTCATGTACAACCCGGTCGCGACAGACGGACAGTTGTGCCTGCAGTCCGCGCCCAAAGGGAACGTGTCTTACTTCGTGCACACGCCACACGCTCTGATGCTGCAGGTAATGAAATGGAGTTAGGTATGTTACCTATACAAAAATTTTAAATTTATAAAACCCCCGACATCTACGACCGATTTTCATCAAACATAGCTAAAAACACTCGCCCGTAACTCACCTTTCATACAAAAAAAAACTAAATTGAAATCGCTTCATCCGTTGGCGAGCTACGGTGCCACAGACAGACAGACAGACACGTCAAACTTATAACACACCTTTTTTTGCGTCGGGGGTTAAAAAGAAGGGGAAGAAGGGTTTTAGAGTGGCGACCTGAGCCGGAAGACGCTCTGTAGGTAGGTCCCCCACTAGGTGGACCGACGATATTGTAAGAGCGCTGGGAGCTGATAAATGCAAATGGCTAATAGCCGCTCATGGTGGCGATTAAAGGGGGAGGCCTATGTTCAGCAGTGGGCTTCTTCCGGTTGATGATGATGGTGATGATACCTATATAGCTAATCGGCGGGTAAAACCGCGTTGACTACAGTTTAGGGATAGCAATAAAAAGTATCCTATGTTCTTTCCCAGAGTTCGAACTACCTCCATACCAAATTTCATCAAGATCGGTTCAATAGTTTTTAAGTTTATCAGGAACAAACAAACAATCAACACTTTTCAGTTTAAAAAGAGATCGAGTCTAGAAATTACTGTAATTGCCGGTCTGGAGATCTCTTGCGACCAGTTTCAATAACCGATCCATCCACGGTTTTCCCTACTGGAGATATAAATTTGACACAAGATCCATAGAAGTAATGTCAAATTTCAAACCGGCAAACCGTAGATAGATAGATTATAGAAACTGGCCGTGTATCTACACTGAATAAGTACACAAAGAGAAAAATTAATCTACTTCGTGTCTTCTTAACTCCTAGAAGTTTATCTCTCTTCCCCGCAGGAGGTGAAAGCAGTAGTGACGCACTCCATCCACAGCGCCCTGAACTCGATAGGTGGCGTGCAGGTGCTGTTCCCCCTGTTTGCTCAACTGGACCTTCCGCATGACAATCCTGCGGCGGACCCCAAGCGGGACCCTTTGTTGTGGTAAGATTAATTCGTATCGAGTGATTACTATCGATTTTTCCACTAGGAAAGTTGTCGATAGAGTTGTATGCATATTGACGCACAAGTGTTGATCTATGCCTGAGTAGCGATTTAGTGACATGTTTGTATGAACTGGCAGCGTCACATCTGTGCTCATGTATAGTAAATCAATCTTTGCTTCGATTTTTTTCTGAATTGATTTCGATTCGAATCGATTCAAAACCGATCTTTTTTAGGAATAATCGCCATCCCTACCTGGGCTATAAATTCGCGAAATTACCACAAAGTGGCTGAGGAATGCCTCCGGCCGAACAACTCCCATAGTTGCGAGCATTAATGGATCGTTTAATTCACGATCAAAGTTGGTATTTGGGAACTAAATCATCGGGTGCGGGTTCGAATCCATTCATTAATATTCGTAGCAGCGGAGCGCTAAATGCAGTTTCGGTGTCGATTCAAATTGCTTCTTCTTGAAGTTCTCAATTGTTTAGGGACTAGCTGCGCCCCGCGGTTTCGCCCGCGTTGATATGAACACAGGATTTTTAGCACAATAAAACACAGCTTACATAATAGGTATCTGACAGCGGAAGAAAATCTCAAAACCGATGAGTTTTTCGTGCATGAATGAGAATTTTCTTATTTATTGGCTGTTGGTTTGTTTTTTTTTATGTATTTTAAATACACAAAAACAAATTATAGATGATTTCTGATATAAATATAAATACTAATAAATTCTGAACTGGATTGTAATGCAAAATGTGTTCACAGAGTAACTAACAATAAGAATATCAAGATGAACGTACCACACAACCAGGGTAGGTTGTGTGGTACGTTATAAAGCAGTAAGCTGTAAAGCTTACTTCCGAATATGCAATTGCATCGTACCGCTAGCTGCGCCTCGCGGTTTCACCCGCTTGGATTTTTATCACAGTAAAGTTTAATTTTCTAACTATTAGAAAGGATTTTCAAAATCGAACTTTTGAAGTTCAAAATTCTCAGTTGTATTGAATTGCACCGAATTGCAATTGGCAGTCGTGACGCTTATCTTCAAGGGAGCGGCATGCTCGTCTTGTCTTAGAAAGAAGGATTGAAATTATGGATTGAAGTATTAAATTGGAATTAGGACATAAATTATGCAGTTCCGGCGCGCACTCGCCGAAACGTATCCAATAAAGGACTAATTTTGCGACGAAGGTGACCGACCCAATAGCACTCTAGGTTGCTAATCCACTGGGATATTATGAAGCGGTTGTAGGAAGTAGGAACTACACTCGCAAAGTGAATGTACTACAACTCAATCAAAATCTAGTCTCAAGCTTGGAGATTAATACCTAGCTAAGAACTTCTACTAACTGCTAATTGCCTAGTACTCGGCGCAATTTAGACTGGAATTTACGAGGGTAGGTGGTGGTGTGGTGACAGTTTATATTATTACACAGGGGTTGGATAATTTAATTCACGGTGCATGAGCATCACACATTAATATTAATGAGGGTTGTAAGTTTTAAAGCGGCGGTTTCAGATTTGGGATAGAATATTAATTGTGTAATTAGCGATAGCAGATTTTCTGTTTTGGATTGTTAAGCTAAATTCAAACTATAAGCAGATTTTTTCATCAAAACTTTTCGTTATAATTTTTTTAGATATAACTTTTGATATTGAAATTCACCTTTCTTGTCTAATATACCTAAATATTGTTAAACGAGATAAAATAACAAGTTTAACCCTAGATAAGTTCTAAAACATGTTTGCTACACCCACCTGTGCCCTGATTACCTTTTCTACCGATAGATAGTACGTGAATACATGGGTATTAATGTTTAATAGATACCTTACCTACGATTTTGCGGCTAAAGGGTCTGTGGGCTGAGCGCCCCGACCGCGGATGACATGGGTCTACGAAATGTCTTGTCATATGGAACCGAGGCCTATGGGGTCGCAAATAGACCTAACGCTCATAGACGGCTGAAATATGCCTTTTTAATACCTAACTAACCAACAATTTAATACAATCTTAGAAGTCAATTGTACCTTGGTGTTAGCGACGCAACGTAGACTTAAGTTAATTATTAGAAAATTGTAAATATGATTAAAGATAGCATGTAGGTAGTTAGTCCCGCAACTAGCAGAATAGAAAGAGACAACCGATAGGGATAGCAATACACTAGATTGTTAGAAAAAGATAGCCATACGCGCCGACAGAGACAGCAATATCACCCGTCACGGTGACGCCATTGGTCCAACGGCCGAGAGAGGCGGGCTCCTGTCGCCGCTAGTTGCGAGACCTCTAAATCATATATAAGCGAGACATTTTTGCGAGAAATTGGTAGTAGTTCGCCAGCAGTTCACCAGTAAGCAAGAAATATACGGAGCCTTGAAGTCAGAACCTGTGTTTTCCTTCTGCCCGCCGGCAAGAATCCTTCAAATATACAGTCCACTACAGCCCGGTCTCCCTAGACCCCAGGGATTACCCACAATTCCTGGTCCTTCGAGCCGGATAAAGGGATCATCAAGAAGGAAAATGCCAATCGTACGTTCCAGATCGCCAGTCAAGACGCGATCGGGACGCACCGACGACGAGGAGAATTCCGCCGAAACGGCGACTACCACCGACTGGTCGATCAACACGCCGGCTGAAACAAGCACTTCTGCCTCGACGTCCACCGCAGCAACAGCAGCCAACAAAGGAACAGCTCCGCTCGTGCATTCCGCCGCCGCGTCGGTAGCGCCCCGTGGCGCTGCCCCGCCCTCGGTTTCCACCGCTGGAATGCCGGCGCCCGTGCGCCCCGCCGCGACCATTCCCGCCGCGACGGACGCTTACCGTATGAGCGCTCCTGCGTCAGTTACGATGCCGATTCGTACTCGCGCCGCCGCCACTGCCGCCGCTGCATCGACACGGACGTCTCAGCAGGCGCATGCCGCAGCCGAAATGCAGGCACCCGCGAATTCGCCACGTCATACCACCCCAGTAGACGCCGCGTATACCGCTAGACCCGGAGCCAGCGATGCCACATTGACCGCTGATGCTTCCGCCGCCGCATCTTCGACTGCAACGCGCCAGAGAAAAAAGCCGAGCATGAAAAAGAAGGACATTGGAGGAAATCAAGTTCCACCGTTAGCGCCTTCAGAAGCGAGCATGAAAAAGAAGGACATTGGAGGAAATCAAGTTCCACCGTTAGCGCCTTCAGAAGCCAACATGCAACCGAAGAACATTGGAGGAAACCAAGTTCCACCGTACGCGTCTTCGGGAACATGTGGTCCTCGCAGAACAGTAGTTCCGGGATCAGTCAAGTCATCAAGATTAACTTCGTTGGAAGCAAACAGAAGACTGATTCAATGCCAGATAAAAGAAGCCCGTCTCAACACCATCCTCGCTCAGAATGACGTAGAAATCGCCAATTGTTATCAGTCCGAAGATCAATTGAGTGCAGAATTAGAAATCGAACGATCTTCGCAAGTAGAGCAATGGGTGGAGCATACAGCTACCTATATGGAAGAACCACTGCAAGATAACGTGTTGGAACCAATGCAAGACAACGCATTGAGAAGCGATCTAAGAGAGCTGACTGAAGCTATCAAGATCAACAACACTATACAACGAGAGCCTGCCGTACCGCACACGTCGTTCGGTTACACAGACTTGCCCATCTTTGATGGGGCTCATGAAGATTGGCTGCCTTTCAAGAGAGCATACAAAGACAGCTCAAGATACTTCAACGACGTGCAGAACATGGCTCGCCTGAGAAAAGTGGTACAGGGACCGGCTTATCAATCAGTGAGATGTCTAATGTCTATCACCTGCGACCCCGAAGAAGTGATGGATTCTCTAGAAGAAAATTTTGGAAGGCCGGAGCAGCTCGTCCAAACAGAACTCGAGAAAATCAAGCAACTCCCGAAACTCGGAGACTCGCCCAAAGATTTGTGCTACCTCGCTAGCTGCGTCAAAAACGCAGTGACAACGATACGTGCCCTAGATGAACCTGAGTACTTGTACTCAGCGGAATTCTGCAGAAGCATCGTGGCGAAGCTATCACCGATTCAGTGTCCCAGATGGCTCGACTTCGAATCAAAGTGCGCCAAAGGCCCTGAATTAGTCAAGCTGAGGGACTTCCTGAGCGCCGAAGCTAAGCTGTATAGAAAAATCGTGCCCGTAGACGTGAGCAAGAATAAAGGAAACGCAAAATATCCCGTTCACTCGACCCACGAAGGCGACGAAGCCACAAATGAGCCACCCACGTCATCGAAGAAGCTTTGCGTGAATTGCGAAGAAGCACATTGGGTAACGGAATGCACGAAATTCCGTGAAGCCACCGTCGACGCTAGATGGGAAATAGCGAAACAGAAGCACCTCTGCTTCAGATGTCTACGTCGACGACATGCAAGAAACAACTGCAGAGGTCAAGGCTGCAAGAGATGCAAGCGCCCGCATCACACAATGTTGCACTCGGAACGAACGACAGCACCAGTGCAACGAGAAAAGCAGGACCTCTCACCGTGTCATCAAACCACGGAAGAAAACTTAACGCACGTGGTGAAGTCCGTGTACGCTGCTACCGATGGGAAGAAAGTTTATTTGAAAATGATCCCAGTCGACGTCTACGGTCCCAAAGGCTCGGCGCGCATTCTCGCCTTGCTAGACGAAGGATCGACCGTCTCACTGATCGATGCCGACATCGCGGCAAAGATCGGAGCCACTGGGAAGGAAGAATCCCTCACGCTAGAAACCGTCGGTGGCAAACTTATTGAGAAAATGGACTCACAGCGGATGGACCTCAAGATCAAAGGAGCGCATCGCAGAGACAAGAGAGTTCTCAAAGGCGCCCGCACCGTAGAAAACTTGAAGTTATCACCGCAGTATGTCGGCAAAGAAGCCGTCGAGAAATGCAAGCACTTGCAAAACATGAAAAACGAGCTACTCTACGATCGAGAGAGACCAGCATTACTTATCGGGCAAGACAACTGGGAACTGATCGTTTCCAGGAAGATTCTGAAGGGTGAACCAGACGAACCAGTCGCTTCACTCACCGGCCTGGGCTGGGTGCTACATGGCTACCGCTCCAGATACGCTTCACCGGTAAACTTCGTTAACCACTGCCGACAAGCAAGTGACGAAGACCAGATGGACGAGATGATCAAACGACACTTTGATCTAGAAGCGATCGGCATACAACCACGACGCCCAAGCAACGACGCCGACGGAAGAGCCCTGGCGGTCCTCGAAGAAACTTCGAGGCGTCGACCCGATGGAAGATTTGAATCTGGACTTCTGTGGAAAACGGACAACGAAACACTACCGAACAACTATGTCCAGGCCCACAGTCGATTGACGGGCATCGAGAGAAAGCTCGACAAGAACGCAACATTGAAGGAGGAATACGGAAGGCAATTGAAACACCTGCTTGCCAGTGGGTACGCCGAAGAAGCGCCAGCCGACTCCACACCGGGCAGGACTTTCTACCTGCCACACTTCGCAGTGGTGCATCCCATAAAGAAAAAGACCCGCATTGCGTTCGACGCCGCAGCAAGATTTGAAGGAAAGAGCTTGAACGACGCCCTGCTCCCAGGACCTGACCTACTCCAATCACTATTTGGAGTACTTCTCAGATTCAGAGAAGGGCCCGTAGCAGTGGTAGCTGACATAAAGGAGATGTTCCTGCAGATCCGCATTCGCGACGAAGACCGCGACAGTCTGAGGTACCTGTGGAGAGGTGAAGATCGGCACGAGAAGCCGAAAGAATACAGAATGACGTCTGTCATATTTGGAGCAGCGTCATCACCCGCCACAGCTATTTTCGTCAAGAACCTGAACGCCAAGGAACATGAGAAGGAACATCCTGAAGCAGCCAGAGCGATCGTTCACAACCATTATATGGACGATTACCTTCAGAGCTTTACAAACACCGAAGAAGCGGCACGAACAGCGCAAGCGGTCGACAAAGTCCACAAGGCAGCCGGTTTCGAGCTGAGACAGTGGGCCAGCAACGAGAAAGAGGCACTGCGTCAAGTAGCGAAGAACGAAGAATCACTGAACGAAGTACGGCTTGGCAATGAAGAAGAGAAAACGCTCGGTTTACGATGGCTCGTAAACGAAGACGCACTGGCCTTTAACATAGGCCTGAGAAACACGCCGAGCGACATCGCTGACGGAAACCGAGCACCAACGAAAAGAGAAGTCACGAGCGCAGTCATGTCTACGTTCGATCCCATGGGACTCGTCGCACCAGTCTTGATAAAAGGAAAAAGACTGATCCAAGATATTTGGAGAGCCGGAACGCAGTGGGACGAGACCATCAACGAAGAATCTCAACAACTATGGCTGGAATACATCGAAGACGTACAGACGCTGAATCAACTGAAGGTCCCCAGATGTCTATCGACATCAGAAAAAAAAGGACAGCTTCACACCTTCGTCGACGCTAGCGAGACCGCATATGCAGCAGCTACGTACTGGAGGACAACGACCGCCTCCGGTGAAGTCAACGTCGCGCTCGTAGCAGGAAAAGCCAGAGTGACACCACTCAAATCGGTGTCTATCCCACGCCTAGAACTGCAAGCCGCACTTCTGGGAGCGAGACTGGCTGCTACGATCGCAGAAGAAACCGACTTAGACATCACCGAGAGAGTCTACTGGTCCGACTCCAGTACCGTACTTCAGTGGATGAAGTCCGATCCGCGACGGTTCAAACCGTTCGTCGCTCATCGTCTCGCAGAGCTCGAGGACCTCACAAAGCCACATGAATGGAGATGGGTCCCAAACAAGCAAAATCCTGCAGATGATGCGACCAGAAAAGTGCCCAGGGACTTCAGTCACGCGTCGAGATGGTTCTGCGGCCCCGAGTTCCTGTACCGGCCCGAGTCAGAATGGCCTACGAAAAAGTTTTGGAAGACCGAACTCACTGGGGAAGAAAAGAAGCCAGCTACAGTTGCCACCGTTACGACTAGCCGAGAACATGACCTACCAGACCCGGAAAGATTCTCAAGCTGGACGCGCCTGCTTCGTGCGACAGCCAGAGTCTTTATGTTCATAGACTTGTGCAAGAAAAAGAGATTCGCCACGGCCGCTGCGCGAGATGACACCAAGTGGAAGCCATACCACAAGAAAAATAAGGAAGAAATCTTTCGTCCTCACAAAACGAAGGAAACGAAAAGATGGCTACGAGAGTACCTACCCACTCTCATGCCACGAAAACTCAACGGAAGAAGTTCTACGGATCCAGAGAAAGGTGACGTCGCAATTATCGCCGATGCGTCCCTACCCCGGAACACATGGCCACGAGGGGAAGTCGTCAAGACCTACGTCGGCCCCGACGGCAGAACGAGAGTCGTGGACGTCCGGACGGCGGGAGGAGTGCTGAGGCGGCCTACTACGCGCCTCATCATCGTCGTGCCAGCAGCGTCGCGACCCGAATTAGGAGTGCACGATAAATCGTGCACTGGGGGGGAAATTGTTAGCGACGCAACGTAGACTTAAGTTAATTATTAGAAAATTGTAAATATGATTAAAGATAGCATGTAGGTAGTTAGTCCCGCAACTAGCAGAATAGAAAGAGACAACCGATAGGGATAGCAATACACTAGATTGTTAGAAAAAGATAGCCATACGCGCCGACAGAGACAGCAATATCACCCGTCACGGTGACGCCATTGGTCCAACGGCCGAGAGAGGCGGGCTCCTGTCGCCGCTAGTTGCGAGACCTCTAAATCATATATAAGCGAGACATTTTTGCGAGAAATTGGTAGTAGTTCGCCAGCAGTTCACCAGTAAGCAAGAAATATACGGAGCCTTGAAGTCAGAACCTGTGTTTTCCTTCTGCCCGCCGGCAAGAATCCTTCAAATATACAGTCCACTACAGCCCGGTCTCCCTAGACCCCAGGGATTACCTACACTTGGAATTAGGTTTCAATTTACTTCTAAGGATTGTCGTTTCAAAATGACACTTTGCTTAAACATGTAATCCTGATGACAATACAATAAATTGATACTATTGACCTGATCTGATTATGAAGCGCTTTTCTTGCTTCGTTGTGTGTACTTTTATTTAGTTTAAACTAGGCAAACAAGCAGACGCCCCACCTGATGGTAAGCGGTCACCGTGGTCTATGGACAGTTGCAACACTAGGTGCGTTGCCGACCCTCATGAACTCTTTTCACACCCATCTTGTATGACAGCAATGTGCGGAAAGACTTGTGGAGGAAGCTCGTCCAACATTCTGCAATCAAGAAGAATCAAACCATTAAACTAACTCGCTGAATGTCCTCTTCTAGTTCCAAACTCCTAGGCTTCGTGTGCTCCCTGGTGGAGTCCTGCAGCACGGTTCAGCAGCACATGCTGCAGTGCAGGGGGTTCCTGGTCATCAGCCACATGCTCCAGCGGTGCAGCCGCGACCACCTCACCGCGGATACGTTGGCCTCCTTCCTACATCTGACCAAGCACTTGGTGACATGCTGCTCGCCCAACTCGGATTTGCTGTTGAAACAGGTAGGCGGGGTTTGACGGTGTTCTTTTTGCTATGAGATTAGGTTTGTTGATGGTTAGGAAGCGGTGCAGCGAGCTGGGTAATTAATAGCGGTAGGTAATTATGAGATAGATTTAATGGATTTATTTATTCGATTATGAAGATGACTCGAGATATCTCGATTATAGCTATAAGTAATTTCATAATCCATTTGTTGTGAGAATACTTAAACTAGAAGTTACGTGTAAAATTAATCTTGGATTACGAATTTATAACGATATTCGATTATTACGATTAGTAAGTTACTAAATTCATAATCGATTATAAGCAATAGTAATTTGTAAATATCTCGATTATAATAATTAGTCACGATCGCACAACGCTAGTATTTTTTATAGATCGTCTCTTTGTTTTTTCAACTCTGTAAAATGCCAAAGTGCCAAAAGTACCAAAGGTTGCTTCCCGAGCCCCCACTCGCTATCTCGCTTGACTCAGTCATAAAACAAGCGCTTGATTACACAATGTAAGGAAAACCAAACAAAATTAACGAAAAAGAAATCGTTGCAACCTTTTCTGGTTGACAAAGCCGGGCGAAGGCAGAAATATTCTAATTTTGCAGTGTTACATGAATAATGTTTTTAAAATGTGAATACAATTGGAGATAGGTGACAATCTTTTTCCGGAAACGTGCATTGTAGCTGTAAATTATTCATTCATTAAAAACGTCTAAAGTAAAGAAGAAAAATTGCTTCTAATGAAGCTCACATTGAAATCTCTTATGAATATTAAACGCCGGTATAAAACTGCGTTAAGTAAATTTAATTTTTATCGCAGCAACATGAATTAACTCGTGTTTACTATGCGCCTGAAATATGGCGCCTTCAGGTACCTAGGTAGAAAGTTACATAGTGTAAGGAGAAGAGTAAGTAAACTTCAATGTTTTTGGTAGGTATTATTAGTTTTGAATTGATTTGTTTGCTTCTATTTCTTATTAAATGAACGGTCATGCTTTAGTTAATAGGAATTTCGTCCGGGAACAAGGTTTTAATGCCGATACCGTGACCAAGACAGACCGAATGTATCCCTAAAATTTTGAGACCAATTCATATTCAATATTTTTTTAATGAAATTTAATACTTAGAATTTTAACAACAATTAGAAAGGTTATGTTTTGTTGCTCCATAACAAAGCTACGTAGTGTAAACCTGGCTCGATCGTAATTACTACTGGTGGTGCAGGTAAAAAGGAAAAGGGTGTAGCTTTACTAAAAGTTCACACGTAGTCAACGGGATTACTTTTAAAGACATTTTTCGTAGCACATTTTTATATGCCCTACGTGCGTAATAAAATGATACACCAATGTTAGAACATTTCAGTAAAAGTTTGAAATAAAATAAACTAGCTGCGCCCCGCGGTTACACCCGCAGTATTCTGGCTATCCCGCTAGTAACCCAGGATAAAAAATTAGTTTTTGCAAGGAATATGTCCATTACAAATTTCACTAAAATATTTTAAGTCGTTTTAGCGTGAAGAAGTAACAAACTTACACACGCACTCGCAAACTTTCGCATTTATAATATTAGTATGATTAGAACGATTCCGTCAGCGATGGCTTACTTCTCGGTGTATACTGTACACTACGTAAGCTATAAATAACGCGCAGAATTGCCGCGATAAATAAGTTTATAGCAGCACACAGTTAAGCTAATTTGGTAACAGATTTCCAGTCCGCTCGCGGGTGAATTTCGCTGATTTATTAAGTCTGCAAATAAATTATTTTTATCACCCTGCGGGGAAGTTTGTCCGAAAACACGAGTCGGGACTGTTTAGTTCAAATTCAAATAGGTCGCGGCTGGGGAGGGGGAACCAATATGTATCCCCTCAAAAAAGTTTGCCAAAGTGCGAGTCGGATTACAGACTCGCTCACGATCGATATGTCACAGCCAACTAGCTTAATTAGCCGTTAAAAAATAAAAA
Source organism: Opisthograptis luteolata (assembly GCA_931315375.2). NCBI lineage: Eukaryota > Metazoa > Arthropoda > Insecta > Lepidoptera > Geometridae > Opisthograptis > Opisthograptis luteolata. The sequence goes on along the minus strand of OV928053.1, from coordinate 10,434,406 downwards.
AAATCAAAGTAAACAGTTCTTAACCGACTTCCACAAAAGGAGGAGGTTCTCAATTCGGAGGTTTGTATTTTGTTTTTTTTATGTATGGGCATAACTCCGTCAAATATAGACGGTTTTGCAAAACTATACTACTTGTACGTATGTATATATTTTAGCACGTATCCACAATGTTTATGCGAATTCATGTTTTCAGTCGATGGTTGTAGCGCATGCTTCTCTTGCTTGGCACCCCCACCCCCCACTTTTTTATAAACTATTCTGCACACACACACACACACACACACACACACACACACACACACACACACACATAGACAAGTGACATTGCCAATTGGCCTAGGACTTTAGGTCTTTTGCAAAGGCTAGAAGGTTTAAAATCAAATGTCTCTAAAACTTATGTGTTAATACACTTTCTTAGTTTTATCAGTCATTGCATAAATTCTGTATTAATTCTGTGACACGGTTCGAGTTTTTTTTTTGTTGTATATTAAATGTATTCATATCCTTCATTTATATAAATTACATTACATATATGTGAAATGTACGGCACTAAGGGCACTAGAATTACTACAACAGCAAAAGACGAGTTGTGTTCATTATGTATGTGACTGGTAAAATAGCAAATTATTTAGCACTAACTACAAATAATTAATATGCATATAATTTTACACTTTAGATAATTTCAGCACTTACCTTCGTGTGACCCTTTATTCATTCTTTATATTGCAATAATTATGTTACCTGTTAATTTTCTCGTTATCGCCCATTCCCACTGAATGCCCTCCTTTTCTATAGCATGAAATTTTATAAAGAGAACTTCAACAATATTTATCTTCAGATGCTTATTTGATTTGTCTTCCATGATACAACACTACGAAGCAACGAGCTATTGTTGCTGTACCTATATCTCGATTTCTATACAAAAAAAGTCAATAACTAATAACAAAATAAATATAATCCGTCTTACTAATTAATTAATAACTAACTAATGCTGCTACAGTGGGCTTAAGACGCCCACACATTAGGCCGGGCCGCGCCTCAACACATCTCTACATCTCTTTCTATCATTAAATGAAAGATAGAGATGCATAATGCATTGCAGTGCGGCCCGCGTGCAGTGTGCGCAGTCTTCTTCCTTGAAGCATTGTAATGTAACCCTAACGAAACCTGTTCGAAACTTCCACATACAATACCAAGCAAGAGTCCATACGCTACCAACCATCGGGCAGCCCAAATCTATGCTAACGCAGTCTTTCTGCCAATCCTTCCTGACATGGCAGCTCCTGGACCACATCCTCTTCAACCCTGCGCTCTGGATCCACACCCCGGCCGCGGTACAGGCGAGGTTGTACTGCTACTTGGCGACGGACTTCCTTGCCGATGCTCACATATATGGAAGCGTGAGGAGGGTCAGCACGGTCCTGCAGACAGTTCACACGTTAAAGTTCTACTATTGGGTGGTGAACCCTCGGGCGAAGAGCGGCATCACTCCCAAGGGACTGGGTGAGTACTTGAGTAGATACAACTTGGTGGTATGAAAGCATTCAAAGAGAGGCTTTGATCTTAACTCGAAAGACTAATTTAAAGGGTTGAAGACAGTGGGTAGACAGTAAACACCTGAATATACATTCGTAAGTAATGTAGAACTGTGATAATGCAGTTATGCCGAGCAGTAGTGTGCAAACATTACTGTGTTAAGGATGCAATGTTTCCAGTGGCATAAGATTTAATATCTCTACCACGCAGGATTTAGAACTGTTACATTAAAAAGTTCTGTGTGGCTCTGAACTGTAATGGGTAAGCGTGACGCTTACCATCAGTAGCGTGACTTGCTCGTCTTGTCAATTAGCTGCTTAAAAAAGTATCCCAAAATGACCTTAAATAAGTTGGTATCCGCTTCAGCCTGTCTTTTGCTACCTCCACTCTTTAACCGCTTATGTTGTAACCTTCCAGAAGGCCCTCGCCCAGCACATAAGGACATCCTCACCATCCGAGCGTACATCCTTCTGTTCCTGAAGCAGCTGATCATGATTGGAAACGGCGTGAAGGAAGACGAGCTCCAATCCATACTCAACTACTTGACAACTATGCACGAGGTAAACTGACCTTCAGACCAGCCTTTACAGGCTTTCGGAAATACTTTTAGATCGATTTGAATTTCACCTTTTCCTTATCGTTCAAATAGTAAAGTAGTAGGAATTGGTATCTATTTCGAATGTTTGCGTGTAGTTGTACTAACCATTATAGAAAAAATATCGTTAATGTTCCTGCTTCCCGTTTCGCTCTACATAATGTAGGTAATGGTTGCAAAGTGGTGAGACATCTTTGGTAACAAACATATTAGCCTCCTGCTGTCAGCAGAGCTTCAACTTGGTTTTGTGGAACTTACATAAAACGAAGCCATATAAAAGACGCACGTTGTGAATACAGGTTAATCTAAAGCTTACAAAATAGCTTGTCTGATATAGCAATATTTTATGTTAATTTCCAGGATGAGAACTTGCACGATGTTCTACAAATGTTGATCTCATTGATGTCCGAACATCCCAGCTCAATGGTGCCTGCCTTTGATGCCAAGGTATGCTCATCAATATAACTCCTTAAACATTTTCATTCAGATTTTTTAAATTCTAGTAATTGATATTGTTCTTGGCCTAACATCGATCGAATATGTTACATTGTTTTGTATCAACGTTACATCGTTTTGTATTATTACTACATAACTTCATTCTATGTTTGTGCATAATTCCAGGGTGGAGTGAGGACAATCTTCAAGCTGCTGGCTTCGGAGAGCCAGCTGATCAGACTCCAAGCGCTTAAATTACTAGGATTCTTCTTGAGTCGAAGCACACACAAGTATGTTTTATAAGCTGTAATCAGAGTAAAGTAATTAAAGGATGCTGTTTACTGGGTTTCCAGATTATGTCATCAAATTATTTTGTCATTTCCGCGCAGGATTTTAAACAGCTGAAGTTCAAAATTCTTGATGGCATTAAACTGTAATGGGCAAGTGCGACGCTTACCATCCAGTAAGCGACTTACCCGTCTCGTTACCCAATTGCATACAAAAAAGATACTTTATTGTTTGCATACAAAAAAGATACTTTACAACACTAATTTAATTTCAAGGCACACAGTACAAGACACGCTTCACTTTCAGGCGCAAGTACGACGTGATGTCTCCGCACAACCTGTACACGCTGCTCGCCACGCGGCTGGGCGCGTGCGGCGAGGCGCTGGCGCTGCCCGTCTACAACGCGCTGTACGAGCTGCTCACGGAGCACGTCGGCCAGCAGATACTGTACACGGGGCACCCGGAGCCGCAGCCGCACTTCCGACTAGAGAACCCCAGTACGTATTAGTTAGGAAAAATTAAATCGTTTATAGATGTTGAGAAAAAACAGGGAAATTTACGAAAAAGGGTCAGTTCTGCTATTTACACTTTCATGTCCAGTTTACATGCATGCTGAGTCGATGCTATTGAGACGACGCTAAAGTTAGGTACTCTGCTATGTTAATGTGTATCTGAATCTATGATGAAAATGGTACTTACTAATAATAGTAAGAATATAATTCTTTATCTGTGCCGAAACCGGAGATTGTTTCAATATGGACGATTAAGAATTTAGTAGATTACCAAAAGTGTCAAAATCGGCCATTCCGGGCTGAGCATAGATTCACATTGATTAGGCCCTGGTGGCCGAACGAAATGTCATCGGCGCGATAAAAGCGCGCAAACTTCGCTGACTTGGCAACCTCGAAAGATACATGGGATGGCCGAGTGTCCCAGGTATCGCTGGAAAGACGAAGTCACGAAGGACTTGCGCTCTCTCTAGGTGGATGACTGGCAGGAGGTGATGGTGAGGGACAGACCAAAGCGGCGTCTTTTCATAGAAACAGAAAACCCTTTCGATTTTTACTGGCAACGCAGATACTAATATGCAAATTGGTCTCCGCAGTGATCCTGAAAGTAGTGGCGACCCTCATCCGTCAGTCGAAGCAGACGGAACAGCTCCTCGAGGTGAAGAAGCTGTTCCTCAGTGACATGACGCTGCTGTGCAGCAACAACCGGGAGAACCGCCGCACGGTGCTGCAGATGTCAGTGTGGCAGGTTTGTTACCTTGTACCTATTATATAACCTTAACTATAGTTTCTATTTATTTTATAACTTGACAAGTTGTGTATATAATACCTGCTTAGCAAACTACATCATCATTAGCCTATTACGTTTTCCGTTCTTAATGCTAAGAGAGAATGCCAGACAGCCCATACTTTCTATAATTAATGGTTAAACGAACTTACCTTAAGTGATGTTCGACCATAATTATACTAGACGTTGCATTCGAAGATATTTATTCACTTGGTAGTAATCCTATTTATTGCACAAGGCGTCGCACATAATTTTTAGAGCTGTAAAAATAAAAATCAAATCACAAAAATATAAAATTCACTGTTTCTGAACGATACCTTCCATGTCATAGGCAGTGCTGTCATCTCCGTCATACTTCATTCTTTCAGAGACACTTATCTCGTTTGTTAGTTGTATGGGCTTTAGTAGCTGGGTTCGGGTGGGACTATAAATATCTTCGAATGCAACGTCTAGTATAATTATGGTCGAACATCACTTAAGGTAAGTTCGTTTAACCATTAATTACACTTCGACGTTGCATTCTCGATATTTATTCACTTGGTAGATGTTTAGCGCTTTCACACAAACGAGATAGGCAGGCAGGATTCTAGATAGAAAAATAAAAAGATACATTAACACATATAAACGAAAAAAGTGGAGTGATTATCCACATCATTATGAACCTTACGTTCAACCTAAAACCAATAAATCAATTGATAATGTAAGCCCAATTACCGTTATTAGCATTATTGCTTGAAGATATTATGAATTACCTTTGTGAATGCAATACTAATAAGCTTCCTGACCATCCTGTTGTTCATTTTATAACATGGACAGAACTCCTTATAACTAGCCGAGGTAGGAGTGTAGCGGCTACTATGTGCTGCAAATACCAGTATTTGCACCAAACTATAAATGTAAGTATGTCTAATGTATATGTGACTTGTGGTAGGAGCAATGGATTATCTCTTAGATGTATGAATTAATTTCTTTGATGGAGGTAGCTCTTAGGTGCCATGACATCTATCTAAACTGATAATACTTTCGTTTCGTGAGGTAAAAAAGTATAACTAGATTAGGCACCAAAGTATTTTATTTGTAGGTGAAATCAGTAATTAGTCTTTATTTCTAGTAAGTGCTTCTAGCCAAATATTAATTTCCATTCGTGCGACTTACTTTAATTTCGCACTCATTGTATAGTTGACAACGCGAGGAAAGACACAAATTTTTTGGATATGGAATCAAAAGCTTTACTCTCGTTTGGATAAAATTACTACAAGTGATTGAGTACTAGGATCTCATGTAGATACGTATTTTGAATAGCAAAGTTTAATTCCGTAAACTTCTTTTGTGAATCCTATAATTTGGTCATCTAAATAACACATTTACCTGATATTAAAACAGAAGCCGAACGGCGAGTCTGTACCTGAATGATATTCAGAGACGAGAATTTGAATCCTATTTGAGAAAATAGGAAAAATTATGTAATACTTTGAATTATTATTATTATCCTATATGGGTTTATTCTCGGGTCTTTGCCCGGACCTTTATTAGGCATTGGCGGAGCCGTAGCCAAAGCTAAGACGCCACGCTAAGGGTGAAGTGTACTATTAACACAATGCTAAAAAGTTATCGGAGTTCTTATTGAAATTATTGATATCCAATTATTATTATTTCTGAAATTATTATTATTATTATTTTTTTAGTCTAAGTTTAAATTATAATTAATTTTGATACCCCTTGGAAATATAACTATGTTTGGTTGATAATACCTTCGAAACCAGGATATAATGCTACCAGAGAGGGTGAAATGGATCAATCTTCTTTGGAAAAATAAAAATAATAAGAGTAACTAAAGGCCTTCTTAGGCCTATTAGCTGACCATGACTCCCGTGCAGTGGCTTGATCAAAATAATATTTCTTAAAAATACAGATAAACTAGAATAGAAGGAAGACGTAAAATAAATGAGTTTCCCAATCCAATGAATGCATTGACCATAGGGTCCATAAGGTCAGGCTATGCCAAAGGATCTCTTATCCGTAATAATATGTATATACCACCTAAAACGTAAATGTGAAAAAATGTGAGACAAGTTCAACATTGTGATGGTATGTTTGGTTGTTAACTTCACATACAAAACAATTGTGGTCTAAATGGGTGCCCAGTTCTGTGAATGAATCTGAAATTTAATGAATTATAAGAAAGTACATAACATGCATAAGTAAATATAATCATCTGCTTAGTTTTTTTTTTTTTTTTTTTTTTTTTATATTATATGCTTCGCACAAATATTCTTGTACATAAACATCAATTTAGGGACTCCAAAAAACAGTTCGTGATTATGATCACGATAGATCACAGGCACCTGGAGCCAGGTCCCATTCAATGTTTTGGTCCTTTATTAGTTAATATATATTATTTTGTACGTATATTAAGCTATCTTTGCTTAAGCTAGTGCCAGATATCTCTGAGAGTATATAAGATATCTTCATTAATGCAGACAATAGCGGTCACTCTGCCCATGTTTATTCTGTTAATCCTTAGCAAAGCAATGAAGGCCAATGTAAGCTGATTTCAATTCTAATAATAAAGTATGCTAGTTTTGATTGTGTGATACCAAAAAAAAAAACTCACGTTACAAAAAAACACCCCGCCCAATAAGGGAGGCACCTATGAAGATTTCTAGAAGGTACTTACCACTGAGTTAAAACAATATTTTTCCCAAGACGACTCTGACTTAGAGTTTGATACATTTCTCATATAAATCATTCGTGATGTTATGCAGTTTGTAATTTTTCTTTCTATACAAAGGAAACTGCAGGGTAGGCTGAGAAAAGTAACCTAAGGTATTAACAAAGGTAAAAAAGGTAAAAAGGCCCTGATTGTCAATCTGCTTAATCTGGAAAAATATTTTGTTTCGTCAGGTATTTTTAAGTTTCTTTTTGTAAACTTTAAACACATAATGACTATTCTGTAAATCTACATATTTCAATGCCGAAATGTGTTTGTTTTTTGTTCCAAATCAAAATACATCTTCGCTTGTTTTAACACAAATCTTAACCTTTTGAGAAAGTTTAATGAACCCTCCAAGCAAATTTTAAATTATGGTCATTAATGTGTAGTAAGACATCAAAATAACACACAAGTAACAACAGATCTCGGTTTCTAAGATAATTACCAACTGGTAGAGAAGCCAATGACAAACCAAAGGAAGTCATTGAAAATCGTAGGTTATCTTGAAGTTTTAAATTATGGGTAGGAACTTAAAATTACGGTTCCTTGATGTGGACATAATGTATATAAAAAACCTTACTTGGTAAATATTATCTGTGTGAATATCTTCCATTTTAAAGTCTTCAGTTGTTATTGTCCTTCATATTCAAAATGAACCTGATGTCTAGAGATGTAGGTAGAACGCCAGCCTTGCTAAACTTTGAATGAAGGCCAGAGCTTTCTCAAATTTTTTCTTTGTAAGAAGTTTAGTTTTTAGCATTTATTTCAATTTTCTATCCAACTGTATATATTTCGTTGCTTTGTTGTTATATAATAAAAGACAAGTGTTTTGTGTTCTTGTTTTTTGTTTATGATTTATGTCCCACAGATATACGTCTAGAAAATGACTGGCTTGTTTTAGCCTTTATAAGGGGTTTATCCCGACGCTTTAAGATCGTGTATAAGACTGCAGAAAATTCTAAGTTGAACCTTGGTGCCCTCCGTAAGCTAGGTCTTCAGGTATTAGGGTTTCCTTTATCGTGGTTTCTTCTGCCTTTACCATTTACACTAGGATTCTACCCAAACGTTTAGATACCTTATCATAAATCGCCCACCAAATAGTTCATCTTTCCGTACTGGATCTATGAATGCATTTTGGCTATAAAAACTCTGGTGCGGTAGACATGGCTTTTCGCTTGAGCTCGGACATGCTAGCTGCATCTGCAGTATCTGTACCTAGACCTGTCGGAATGAATGTACGGGATCTAACCCGGTTATCATCATCAGAAGACCATTGTCGCGGGTCTGGTGTCGGTGACCTTGGATGATTATGGTCGAGCTTTGCCTGGTCAAGAAGATCCAGCGCCATATCAGGTTTTGTACGTATTCACGCTTCACCTATAGACTATTTGATTCAACCAGCTGCATGTGCAGTATTGAAGGTTTTAAAGTCATTGTCCATACTCACGTTACGCCTCTTGGCTGTATGATTCAACAAGCTGCGTGTGCAGTATTGAAGGTTTTAAAGTCATTGTCCGTACTCACGTTACGCCTCTTGGCTGTATGATTCAACAAGCTGCGTGTGCAGTATTGAAGGTTTTTAAAGTTATTGTACGCACTCGCGTTACTCCTTTAGACTGTATGATTCAATAAACTGCGTGTGCAGTATTGAAGGTTTTTAAAGTCATTGTACGCACTCGCGTTACTCCTCTAGACTGTATGATTCCATAAACTGCATGTGCAGTATTGAAGGTTTTTAAAGTCATGGTACGCACTCACGTTACGCCTCCAGACTGTATGATTTAAAGTCATGGTACGCACTCACGTTGCGTCTCTAGACTATATGATTTAAAGTCATTGTACGCAATCACGTTACGCCTCTAGACTGTATGTCATGGTATGCACTCATGGTACGCACTCACGTTACGTCCTATGACTGTATGATTTAAAGTCATGATACGCACTCATGGTACGCACTCACGTTACATCCTATGACTGTATGATTTAAAGTCATGGTACGCACTCATGGTACGACTCTAGACTATATGATTCAGCAAGCAGCGTGTGCAGTGTTGAAGGTTACAATACGCCATCGGAGTAACTCATTATCAGCCGAGCATCATGCAAGAAAAAAGAATGGAAAAAATCATGAATTATGTGGGTAGTTAGAAAAGAAAAACTACGCAAAAATCATGAGGAAAAAATATCAGTTATTTTCCAAAGTATGCGCCTTTTCCCTAAAAAGGAAGGGACAAAGGCAAATTTACAGATAAAACTAACACACAGTTAATGACCACGAACTAACCTTGATCGTCCGAACTAGTTGGCGAGTTTCGTATCTTGCGTTCCCAACATGTTATTATTCGTCATTATTTGGACTTATGACGATCTTTTCTCCATAACACTGCTTTCAACTAACTTTTTCACAAAATTTCCAATAAAATAACGAATTTAATCGATAAGTCGAAGCTGCGACGCCCGCACATAAAAAAGGAATGAAGTATGACGGAGATGACAGCACTGCCTATGACATGGAAGGTATCGTTCAGAAACAGTGAATTTTATATTTTTGTGATTTGATTTTTATTTTTACAGCTCTAAAAATTATGTGCGACGCCTTGTGCAATAAATAGGATTACTACCAAGTGAATAAATATCGAGAATGCAACGTCGAAGTGTAATCCATAATTTACGACACTGGCCCAGTGTACCTGGAAATATCTATTTGACTACCGATGTGGCGCAATGGACGAACAGACAACTGCGAAGGGTGAGATCCTGGGTTCGAATCAGGAATAATTTATTATGTGTCCCGTAACAGGTTGCAGAACTTTGAACAAAAGATTAGGTACAAGTACATTTGGTGTGTAGATCTCTAATCCGCATAGTTTCCGAACACACAAACACACAGGGAATCCTAGTCAGGTATCAGAGCCTCGTATGTGGTTATATGTGCATTATCATTATAATTTCAGGAGTGGCTAATAGCGATGGCCTACATCCACCCGAAGAACGCAGAAGAACAGAAAATCTCCGATATGGTCTACTCGCTATTCCGGATGCTGCTGCACCACGCCATCAAGCACGAGTACGGGGGCTGGAGGGTTTGGGTGGACACGCTGGCCATTGTACATTCTAAGGTGGGTAATCTTTGTTTAAAAGGAATTGTTTCAGTACCAAACTGTTTAAATGGTCAGGGATGTCTTTAAGGTCCATATGAGGGTGTCCAATGTACAAAACTTGTTTCTTTTTTGCATCTTACGAGCTATGTGGCTTCACTTTACGCCAGGATTAGGAACTGGCTCTCAATGCTGCCGAAACGCACCGATAGGTGCTTGGTGACAAAGTCTTGTTGAAGAGTAACTAGCACTAAAACTTCCACCTAACATAATGTTTATTTCTCATAACCTGAATGTTAATTCCGCAGGTGTCATACGAAGAGTTTAAACTCCAGTTTGCTCAAATGTACGAACATTACGAGCAGCGTCGCGCGGACAACATCACCGACCCGGCCGAGAGGCAACAGCGGCCAATCTCCACCATCTCCGGGTGGGACCGGCACACCGACAACACGCCCCGAGTGGTCCAAGACACAGACGACAGCGTCGACAGCTCGCCCTCCTCCATCCGCCAACAAAACGTGCTCAACCACTCGGCCCAAACAGAAATCGGCAAAGGACATTCCCTCCGCGATGTCGAATCGTGCACTTGTGACGAATCGCGGACTACAGCTACGTACAGTGGAATGTGTAAAGTGCATAACAAAGACGACAGTGATAGTGCTAAAGGTGAAAACGACGTCGAACACGCAGTCGACGAAGAACCTATCGAGATTAAAACGGATGTTGAAGTCGATACCGATCTGGCTCAGATAGAAAATAAATTACTAGAAAGCTCCGAATCGGGTATCGCTACTCTAGAAGAGAAAACGGAAACGTTGACGAGGCAAGGAAGTCTCGATTACATTCCAGTTAGAGACGTAGGAGATACGATCAAGGATGATATCACCGATAACACAGACAAAAGCGAAGGTTTACCTTCAAGTTTGTCCGTTAGTGAAACGGCGAGTCCAGAGAGAAATGCAGAATCAAATGTGGCAACAGAAAGAGAATCTGAATTATCAGATCCGTCCGAATTGTATCTAACACCGAGTGAAGCAACTAGTCCTAAGAAAATAGTAGATAAGACTGACATTGATGAGGACGAAGAAGATCCTAAACATATAGCGATAAATATCGTCAATGACGTATTGTCTATCGCTTTAGAAACTGTGAAGTTAAAAGCCGACGATGATACTGATTCCGGAGCGATATCCGGTGGATTGCATTCCGAAGGTAATACACCCAACGGTCGTGAAGATTTCGAACAAGAAATCGAAGAAATCATCGACGAGCAGCGAACAGCTGAAATGATCGCGAATGAAATAGTCATGGATATAATTAACAATGTCGTACCAAATACAGAGGCTTTCATTGAAAACGTGGAAGAAATTGAGAATATTGTTGAAGAAAATAGTCCCCAGCGAGTGATTCCTTCCGACCATCCGCATGAAGGCAACGTCTTACCACTAGATGGTGAATTCTTAGTCAATTCTAGAACAGAAGAGCCTGAGATCTTGAAGACTGAAACCGAAGAAGTTAAAGAAGCTAATGGAGAAAACGATAATGAGAAAGATGAGACTGAAAAAGAGGAAGAAGAAGAGGAAAAAGTACCAGAAATACCTGCTATTTCCACGATTAGTGAGAACATTGCAAACAAAGAACTAGAGACCGAAGAAAGCCGCGAGAGTGAAAGGGACAAACGACGTGTGAGCTTACCGGGTGACAGTGAGATGAAACAGGACAGCAATAGGACGGAAGGTGTAGCCACGCAAGGCACAAACACGACGTCGTCTCCGAAAAGGCCAAGAAGTGCTTCTACTAGCACACAAATAGATTCTAATCATTTTGGTAAGATAATACTTAGTGAAATCCTTACTATCCTTAATTCATTTTTTATTAAGAATTCTTTAAACTCGAAGACCAAATTATCGATGCAATTTGTCTATTATGGCAAAAGTTCCTTCTTATTCTATTCTAAACGTTAGCTTTGTTTTTATTTTGCAAAATATAAAACTGATTTCAAAAACAAAATTGTGATATCTGGTTCGTAGTAATATTGAAAAATGGAGTGGAAAAGTATTACCAAAGAAAGAATGGTGTGAGATAATTATGTTATTTAATTTTTACTTTGTCAGACTAGCGTTTGTACACAAGTCACCTGAGTTTAAGTGACGATGTGGTCGAAGGGGCCGTCGCGTAAGCTAGGCTGCTGGAAACACCGATAGGTGCTTGTCGGTAGGGTTTTTTTTTTAAATTAATGATTTCCAGTAACAGCTGATGAATGAGAGTGGAGAAAAAGACGTACAGGACTGACTCCAATTGAATTACTTCAAGGGCAAGATGGCTATGATGTAGATCAGCATAGGCAGGTTTTAGTATTAGGGGCCATACATTGATTACGTAAGGATCCCGAGGGGGGGGGGGGGAGAAGGTCAGATATCTCTACATGATCATTGGGGGAAGGGGGCAAAAAAATTTATACATTCTTACGTGGGAGTTGGGGGTCAAAAATCGCTAAAATCATCCTTGCGTAATTAATGAATTACATGTTTACAGAGTCGAAGCGCCCGTCCCGCTGCAGCCGCGCCATGTTCTCCCCGGGCCCCACGCGCCCCCCCTTCCGTATCCCCGAGTTCCGCTGGTCCTACATACACCAGCGACTGCTCTCGGACGTTCTCTTCTCCTTGGAGACTGACATACAGGTAACCAACGGAGCGCCAGTCGCAAAAACTTTCTTTTTCATTTCTCATACTCGAAAAGTACTCGGTGATTTTTGACCTCCTTTCCCCCTTTGGTGAGATTTGGGTTGACTCTCCTTCTCTTCCCTTAATTTAGCGTGAGGTTTTTCTAAACGCGTGTTTTTAGTTTAAATGAGTTAAACTGGGCTTGGATTGTTTTCAAAAACATAAATTGCTTATTATTTTTAGGTCGACATATTTTCACATAGTTTTATCGCATATTTAGTAATATTTACACTGTTTCTTTTAGGGAAAAAATTACGTGATATATGCCGAGACCCCCTCCTCTCTCCCACGTAACAATGGGTGAGATTCGGCTTGACCTCGTTTAAGTTAAGTTAGTACTCACTCGACTTCTTTCTTCGACCTCTTTTTTGGACCTTACGGCCATATCCTTATACGTCAAAGTCTCCCGAGATCACTTCTCGTATTCTCACGTTGTCTATGTGCAGGTGTGGCGCAGTCACTCGACTAAGTCTGTGATCGACTTCGTGAACTGCAGCGAGAACGCGATCTTCGTGGTGAACACGGTGCATCTGATCAGCCAGTTGGCGGACAACCTGATCATCGCGTGCGGCGGCCTGCTGCCGCTGCTGGCCTCCGCCACCTCGCCCAATGTGAGTCATCATCATCGTCATCATATATAGCGATGATGGCTCAGTGATAGGGACGTCGGCTTGCCATCCGTAGGACGTGGGTTCGAATCCTACAATGAGCTTGAGCTTTCGGTGAAGGAAAACATCGTGATGAAACCATAGCTTGGTAGTAGGGTATTTTCTAGTACTCACCTGGCTAGCTACAACCCTCATGTTGAGAATCTGTCGCCGTGCACCTATCGGTGTGTTCCGGCAGTCTCACTTGAGAGCCAGTTCACAGTCCAGGCGTAGCGTGGCGCCATCTTCGAGCACATCGTCACTTAACATCAAGTGACTTGTGGTCAAACACTACCCTGTAAGTAGTAAAAAAAGCAGCAGCTAGGAGAAGCTGAACATAAGCCCCCACCATGCACGGCTGTTAACCATTTGCATCCATTGCCCCCCGCAACTCTTACAATGTCGTCGGTCCACCTAGTTTGGGGCCTACCTGCAGGGCGTGTTCCGGTTCGTGGTCGAGAACCATCTTCCACATCGGTCATCATCATCATCAGCCTATTACGTTCCCACTGCTGGGACTCTAGCCTTCTCTCAAAGGTCAATATGGACGGTTGGAACAGGCGTAAGTTAGACGTTTAAGATACTTGTCCTTACCTACCCGCAGAACGAACTGGACGTCATAGAGCCTACGCAGGGCATGCCCGTGGAGGTGGCCGTCACGTTCCTACAGCGTCTGGTCAGCATGGCCGACGTGCTCATCTTCGCGAGCGCACTGAACTTCGCCGAGCTCGAGGCCGAGAAGAACATGTCTAGCGGTGGGATACTGCGCCAGTGCCTGCGGCTGGTGAGTGGCCGGCGAGTCGGCGGGGCTGGGACTGGTGTGCTGTTTGATTCTGTAGAGTTTTAGTTCATCGGGAGAATTTACGTTTGATCTATCTTCCTTCTTCAATGCAGAGATTATAAATGAACTCAGAGTTAATAGTCGATAAATTAAACTTGAAGTTCATGTAATGGATTAAATATCAGACTAGCTTAGGATTGTAGCGAACTTGCTCCAATTCAATCAGTTATTAATGAGAAATGAGTTGTAAATGTAATTGCGCCCAAATATTGACGTGCCGGACGTTTCTTGTCTTTTATTTTTCGGTGTAAGGAGGTTGGAAAAGGCTTTGCTAGTTGTAACTTTAACGTTTTAAAGTGATATCATGGTATATGTTTTTGACTTGTGAGTTAAAATATGGAAAATGTATTGTTTCTTCTGCATTTTACAGATAAGTTCTGCAAACTCTTAACTATTTTATTTTACACTCTTTTTATTATTGATGAAAATTTATCAATCAGTTATATAAAATCAGTCGCGGTAACTTAAAGCATGGAATGATACTTTTCAGAAGTAAAACAGCACACCAGGCGTTGTAGACATGAATATTTAGTTTTATTTTAATTGTTTAATTGTAAAACGATAGGATTTGATTGAGTAATTATATGAAATATAGTTTCTTCTTCTCTAAATCATTATAAAGATTAGTAAATATTATATAGAAAGAAGATTGACAGTTTACATAGTCAACTGATAGTATATTGGTAGTAACATATATATTTAATGTAATTATATCTTAGAGCGAGTTACTCTATCTAGAGATTGAATGTATTTGAATACTGTTTATCTTTTCTATAGTTTAGTTGTACTCCTTTATGGTGCCAAACTCTTTACAAGTTTTGTTTTGGATACTTTAGTTTGTTATTGCCCTTGAAGCATAAAGCATGATAATAGTTTAATAATGTATCATGGCATGGTTTTTTAAACTATTGCCGTTTCTTTTTCTTCAGATCGGTTAATTTTTTCCACAAAAGAATTGTATTAAAACTTCTTAAAGATATAAAAAGCCGGTATGAATGGGATGGCGTTGCATTTCAATAAAAAAAAATCCCTTTTGTTGGTTTTATTGAAAACACCGTTGTAAAAAAAAATTACCTCTTTCGTTTCTTTGCGAATTAGCTGGAACGTTATTGCTAGTCTGACATTGCAATACCAGGGCATCATACAAATTAAAAGACTCTGTCCCAATATACCCCATTTCAATCAATGCCATGTTCAACGAAGTTTAGACATAATACAGTTTGCTTTCTTAGCTACAGAAACCAATGAGGTGTTGTTGTACATTACTCAATGAGAGAACTAAACACCTTAATTCGTCTTTCGACTTCTGCTAGTTATCCATTACCTGATGCACAGAGATATCATTAATGCTCTTGGAACAGACAAACCCGACAATAAGTCAGACCGAAATACAAAACCAACGTGGCAAGCTACATAAACCATTTAAAAAGTAATACCACTAATACAGATCTTGTAGAGCAATTGGCACCCCTCTCATTAGCTGTAGCCTAGCTAGCCTAGCCTAGTCTCTAGCGGCGCGTGCGTGTGTGTAGGTGTGCACGTGCGCCGTGCGCAACTGCCTCGAGTGCAAGGAGCGGCAGCGGTACGCCGCGCGCCCGCCCAGGCCGGGGGAATCACCCGCGCACAAGGTAAAACGTTTCACTTGCTACCCCCTAAACAACAACCCCCCCCAAGATACCTACCTTGGAATTTGATGTACTGAATTAGTGCAGATGTTGATGCACATATATCCTTTTACAGTTCAAGTCTAATAAACCAGTTTGAATGAAAAAAAGAGACTAATTAAAGCTTCTGTACATACCCTAAAAAACCCGACATCTTGGACTGATTTTCATCAAACATAGCTAAAATGCCTTACTTCATTACCGATATTAACCAAACATTAATAAGAACCACTGCAAGAAAACTGGCTTTCAAATGAAAAAAACCGCATCGAAATCGGTCCATCCGTTTGAGAGCTACGATGCCACAGACAGACAGACATCGTCGTCAAACTTATAACACTCCTCTTTTATGCGTCGGGGGTTAAAAATCACATAAAACGAGTACACTCGAAAGTTGGTATCGTACCCAAAACGTAATTTCCCCAAGTTTTGTCACTTTCTCTACTTTGTTTATGAAAGAAACCCCATAAAAACTTCCTTCCACCTGTTTGGTCTGTTGTCCCTGTGCACCCAAGCGTTAACGTTGTTGCTATGGTCCTATCACCAGTGTACTAGGGCGGCATAAATTCATAGGAGAATCTTGTACCACGACTAAGCCCCAAAAAGCACCACCCTAAAGAAATCTACACTCACACAGATAAAGAAATAGTATGTATTGAAATGTTTTCGTCCCCATCTCAAGAGCATTCTCTCTCTGGCTTTCCAACTGCTCCCTTTATTTATGACACTTGAAATGTCATTGTCAAAACATTAATTTTGAGTCCTCTTTTGTTCATGTGCGAATAAGCGGAAACTTTATTGGTAGTGTGACATTGCAATACCAGGACTTCATAAAAAGTAAGGGTCTCTGTTCCGATACACCCCATGTCAATCAATTAATACATTTACTCGTAGTTTATAGCTATTGGAACTTTATAACGCACCAGGATATCATAAGACTAGAGAAACCCCGCTACCATGAAAGCTTCCCCTCTTTGAATATTTTCCTCGCCCCACGTACTCGGTTTTTGTCCTGGCTGTTAACATTTCACACCCTCTTTTATGTCATTTCACTGAATAGATAATGTGCACCTTACAATAACGATAAGGGTCTCACAACCTGCTTCGAGATCTCTTTTGTTGTTGCCAAGCTGAAACGTTGTTGCTATGGGCACCGTTGTAAAATACCAGGGTAGCATAAGACCACAGGAGAACCTCAAGTCACCCCTAAACATTTCAACTTGCTTTCTTAAAACTGCCTGCCTCGATTTAAGCACCTATTTGTTCCCGGTCATTGACATGCCGCGCCCCATTCGTAACTGCTTCATCCCTTATTCGTTACTTTGAAGGGTCACAAAAAAACTTGTTGTTATTCAAAGCATTAAGTGGGCTTTTTTGTGAAGGCAGCCAATGAGAGCCTAGTTTCTCTCTCCATGACTATCTTCTAACGTTATATGAAAGCCTGGTAGTTTATCTAATGTTAATTATTCACTCTCACTTATAAACTAATTTTTTCGGGTATCCCATTATAGAATGCGTTGAAAAGTTTTACTTGTCCTGAGACTTGAGTGCTTCTTCAAAGCTATGATAGCCTAATACATATATTGACACTGATACCGAAGCTTCCACATTGCACCGCTCGCAAGAAAAACTAATTAAAAAAAACTTTGTTTGCAATTTACCAAAGTATTGTAAACACACAAAGTTACCACCCACACACGCTAAGATAAATCTTCTAGAGTTTCCTGAACCTTAATTGCATGAAGATACTTACCTATACTTCTCTAACACTACACCTTTTTATAACATTGTTATACAACACAATAAATTTGTGCATGCTCCCTTCACTAGCCCTCTTTTGCATCAACAAGATACTTCATAGATTTATGCATGCCTGGTATTCATTGAAATAAGTAAGTAGGTTTATTCAAGAATTTTGTGATAGCAATTTTTAAGATGAAATTTTTAATTGTGTAAATTTTTCACTGAATTGTGAAACATTTCGACTGTATTTCTTGTGATGTACTATTAATTATATTTTTGGTGTGAATCTTTCTTGTGTACAGAGCGTGGTGGCAAGTTTAGCGGACGCGTCTAGTCCCGTGAAGGACCCGGAGAGGCTCCTACAAGACATGGACGTGAACAGATTGAGAGCTGTCATTTATAGAGATGTTGTAAGTATTTATTATGAAAACATGCACCTAAAACCAAGCGATGAAAAGCGCTTCGTAAATTTTCGTGAAACCACTATAAAAAATAAGTTATTTTTAATGTTGTCACAGTTGTAGATTAAATATTATCAATGTCGCTTTAATTGTACCTAGTACTACTTAGTAACACGAAGATGTATGTAAATAATGATGATGATGATGATTGCTTTGGACCTACAGTTACTTACAGAGGCACATCAGGGACTTAGGGTTTGTTTGTAATCATCACCAGCCTGCATCAGTCCACTGCTTCGCATAGGCCTCTTGTTTGCAATGCGGTAATGGAATGAAACAAAATCAGCAAATTGAGGTTGAGAACTATCGGTAGGTTCAATAAAATATCAACAGTCTGTCTCCTTCCAGGAGGAAACGAAGCAGGCCCAGTTCCTCTCGCTTGCCATCGTCTACTTCATATCCGTGTTGATGGTCTCCAAGTACCGAGACATACTGGAGCCGCCTGCACACGCGCCGCCAGAGTGTGGCCGCCGCGCGCACCACTCGCACGAACATCACGGTATGTGGGGAGAGGAAGTCTTCTATCTAATAGATAATGACTTAGGAGAAACAGTAAGGCGTAGAGATAGAAGGGAATAAGTCTTCTATCTAATAGATAACGGCTTAGGAGAGACAGTAAGGCGTAGAGATAGAAGAGAACAAGTCTTCTATATAATAGATAATGACTTAGGAGAAAAAGTAAGGTATAGAGAAGGAGAGAGGAAGATCAGAGGTCATTGTGTAAAAGATGATGAAGTTAGGAATGTCTATGTGCCTACGGTCGGGGTCAGAATTCCAGTAGCAGTCTCAAAAAGAAATAGCATAAAAGAAGATCGCGCTCAACACTTTTTTGCACGTACGTGTGCTCATGAGCCAATCAGCGCGAGCACTGTTACCGGTCGCACACATACATCACACACACAGAGATACGCGGCATGCTACTGCAATTTGAGCCTCGTACTGTACGTTAATTTATCATATTATTACAACGTTAAGGCTAGGCTTGCCAACTGTCCGAGATTTTTCGGGACGTGCCGCTTCTGGGGATAATTTGGGCCGTCTCCTAAAGAGTTCCGGAAGTCTAATTAGAAAATGCCAAAAAAAACAATTTTTAGATTTGGCAATTCTAATACAGTTGGCAAGTCTAATATAATTAAATCGCATAATATTTTCGTCAATTTCGTTAACACTCATAAAATTAAACATGAACTTGTACATAATTATTATTAACCAGTACTATAATCAAGCTTATTCGAAACTAAAATTTCTTGCGAATTAGTATTTCCATTCATTTATCATGTTTCTACTCACGTACACTTATCCAAGTCATATTTCTATTCAAAAGTGTTCTAATTAATCTGATAATAATATATTATAGTTTATTTCAACGGAAATACGACACACTATTTCGAAGTCTGTAGATTTAAAACTGATACATCCCTAATATATAATTGTATATGTAACATATGCATACATAGATATATTAAATATTTCATTTATTGTATTATCGATAAAACACCGTTACAATATATTTGTACATAATTAATTATATTCTACAAAGATATGACTAGTAGTGTCTTGCACAATTTTATGTCAAGCATCCACTGTTTATGTAGTAGTATTTATATTATAAACTATTTATATAATATTGTGTTCCTTAGTTATATTTCTGTCATGATTAAAATAGATATGAATATTTATTAATACATTATCTTTTTTATTATCCATAGAACTATCGGGTTTGTTTAGAACTATATCTGTGATCGCTATTTATTTGCTTCTTATTATATGCTTCATTGCACAGGTTATAAGACATATATTTCTAATGATATTGATATAATTTATTGGTAAAATTGGAAAATAATCACAATCATCATCATAAGGTGCAGGCGCAGTATAAACTAAAACATCTAGATAATTTCTAACTTCAGAGAAATTATTATGAGTAGAAAAAATGTGCCTTTCGAACCCGCGATAAAGAAAAAGATCTATATTGACCATTAGGCTAAGGCGTTATTTTAGTGATGACTAGTTAATTCTCCTTCAAAACAATTTGATAGATGTTTTAGTTTCCTTTCCATTCAACTAAGCCACTGCGTCTGTACTAAAAAAGGATACTAATAGACTTGTATATCTGAAGTGTGTCGTTTCTCCTTTTTTTCACGCCGCTTGAATTACGCGTCACGATTTGGAAACACTGGTAAAATCGTCAACATATTACAACACTTGCGGCACTGCATTACTGTCACATATATCGATCGTTCGATTGTTCTTGTAAAATATCAACGGTTTTTGGATAATGTATCTAACGATCGCACGTCACTGTCAACTCTCACTGCTGTGAAAACACTTTCTATACATTTTTCCTTGCTCCTTTTGTATCTATCTCCTAATGTCTATTTGATTTTCTCGATATTGCTGCGTTGTCTTTGTGTTTAAAACTTTCTTGCATTGCTTGCTTAAACTGCATCTACTAATATCCTTCCGAATATTCTTTTTCTACATCATGGTCCTTTGACATTTATTACATTATCTACAAAATTAATCTTACTATTTTATTTATGTCTTGGCATTTCTGTGTTTTGTCTTTCCTTATTTTATTACTCCGCGTATTCGTGTTCTTTCGTATCTTGTTCGTCGTTGTTATTTTTATTTATATATTTCCTTCGTCGCCGGCTTGTCTCTGCCTGCCGCTTGCCACCGCAGGCTCCCGCCCTCTCTTCCCCCAGTGGTCTCATCACGTGTACCCCCAGTTCCTGCCCGGTGGGCATCCGGCTCACCGCCACCCACACACGCACTGCAAGCTCGAATGCGGGCAACACGTTAACAATAACACGCACGCACACACACGCATCGCTAGTTACCACCGCGCTCACGCAGGTACCGCGGCCGTTGACGACGATAGAAGCGTTCGCATCGCATTTTTCAATATACGTGAAGGATTTTGGGTTAACAAACCAGTCCGAAAATTTCTATCATACAGATGGAATAAAAGTGGTCCCATAATGCTTCCTTGTAAGAGCCAAAACAATTTCAATGTAACAAAGAATAATATTCTTCTAATTTCTTACGAACTGTCAAGTATATTTCAATATCTGAATAATCACATTGGAATATTATAAAATATCATCTAGCTATGTATGGTACATGCACGTTTATTCAGATCATCCATGTCAGACGATTCAGTAAAATTCATTCTGAAATGAAGAGAAATATAAATTTACGAAAGAGCAAAAATACTAACAAAATTTACTTGCTTTGATTGCGCTTCAACGCTTTGTTAGTGATCATTGATTGCTCTTTCGATTTAACAATAAAAATCTAGGTTCTGATGCGAATGTTTCAAATACAACGTGTGGTCGATGTTCGCGAGCACTGTTTTGTCTTGAAGCTGTGTTGTCTACTGTTTGTATTTTTTAAAAATTAATGTTCAATATTACAGATCGATCACATTTACTTTACACATTGAATGAACAAACAACAAGACAAGGTAGTCTCAGATTTGCACCGCTTAGGCACAGCTTATCATTTGATTTCCTTATGGTTCAGTTGCAAAATCATTTAATATAGAACTTTCAAATACATGTATACTATACCAGATAACAATATTTTAACTAGTTATTGATGTAGTTGTATTTTAACATATTATTCATAATGTTGAATTAGAACTTTAATAGTAATAGTCCCCTGATAGTTCCTATAAGTAATGTTATAATCTTCCTGCTTATTGAAGCGAGCTTGGTCGATGTTGTCTCATTTAAGTTGATTTACAAAGGAAATGTGCTGACGAATGTTTTTCTTTATATGTCCTTTAGAACACAATGGGGATGATGTGGAATACGCGATGATAGTCGTTGATGAAAATAACTCTACGATTAATGATATGGACTCTCCGTCTATGAAGGTAAGATCACTTTGATGTTTTTAATCTTTTGATTCGTTAAAAGGATTTTTCTGTATGGAGAGCGCATGCAGTTTTTAGATCGTAATACATATTAATTAATTTCAATATTATATTAATATAATAATAAAAATAATTTGCTTTCCAAACAGATCTGAACATTTAGTTGAACATTGTTATATTCTGTAATTCAATACTTTGGTTTATTATTCAAAATTTTATAGATAGAATATTAGAAGTTCCGAACATTCCCTAGCATGGCTCCAGTTATTTCCAATTGGGTGTGGGATTTCTTTATACCAATTTGATAGTGCGTAGTGTAGATTCTTATTAGATTTAGGTTTTGTGTAGTTTTGAATGCATGCCATTCAAACCCTTAAATTTCTATTTATACCCAACCATTGTATCAGATCCATACATTTTGTGTTTGGCAAATTATTTTGCTGTTTTCCCATTCGTTTCGTTATCGATGTCGCTACATGAGGAATGCGTGTGAAACATTGTGTGGAATTATCATGCGATATGTGAAAGCTTTATTACATACGTTTTTGTTTTGCTGTTGCAATAAAATAAATAAGGAGACGGAAGGGACGGAAGAGATTGTCGCCAAAATAGAGACAACGACAGACGAACTCAAGCCCAATTCCGGGGAGAAACCAAAGACAGGCGACAACCCTGAACCGTCGTCGTCTTCCGAAAAAGAGGAGCCGCTTTTCAAATCGAGTCTCCGAGTGAAAATACAACCGAAACCTAAGGTCAGTTGAAAGGAATCTATCGGGAGAAGAATGGGAGATATTCTACTGTATCTGTCTCTATTAGTTAATGCGTCTCCTTTAACTCTGGTGTTTTAGGTCTTATTATTGTCGTTGTAGCTTTCATTAAAATGGGATAGACTACCCATTACATAACTTTAATTTCTTAAATGTTATTTTTATTTAATTGAATTGTATCCCTTTCCCATTTTAATGGAATTAATACATGTTAATAATTATGTTGTTGCCCTATTGATTTTAATTAATGGGTGTTTTTCTGTATACTAAACGATTCTTACTGTCCTGTTGTAAGCCTCCGACCTCAAGGTCAAAAACATTGTCTGGAATTACGGTGTCAGTGGTCAATTTGGTTTGTAAACAATCATTCATAACAACACGAGTTTTAGCGTCAACACATATGGCTGGTTTTGGAAACTCATCGTGAAATTAGGCCCACGTTAAAATACAAAAGTATACTTACGCAAAGTCAAAAAAATCATTTATTTTCATCAGTGGATCCAATCCCAGTCATTCACGACACGACACAAGCTTGTCACAAAACATACTGTGTGAATTATTCAAACACAGATTAGCTTCAGCTACGCTCACAAACACAACAAAGATGTAAGTATCCAAACACACTGCACTTCGCACAACACATTTTTGTGAAATGTAATTTAATCACACAGTGTGCGGTTTTCGAAAATGAACATAATATCATTGTTAAAGTAGAACTTATCTAAAAAAATAACAATTGGCCTTTGTAATAGCGTCTAACGTTATGCCTGTTTTATGTGTGTAATTTTTGATTTCGTGATCATTATTTTTAACGAACCTTCCTCTGGCATGAGTGTGTGCTTTGCTTGCTTCTTCACTCTAATTTACGCATGCGTGTGTTACCTTCACCTGTACTAATTTTCACGTTGGGATTAAAGTTTTCACTGTTGTAATGAAATTGCACTTAATTTTAGACGTGTCTTTAAGGTAAGATAGATTTGGCCAAAATCAATCATATATGAAATTTAATTTTAATGATAATAAAATCTTTCTAAATTATTCACAATATTATTGTAATTAAGTAATTTATATAAACTGCAAGCCATTTGAAGTTTTATACTCCTGTTGACAGAGTGTGGATTCTATTGAAGACGCCGGGTCTTTCCACTTGAACTCTAATGAGACGACGAACAATGACCCTGAGACGTCCAGCGAGATCGCTCTGGATGATAATAAGCTTCCGGTTAGTAATTAACTATTTGCTAATTAGTTCATCAATTTGAGCAGTAATGAACCAGTAGAATAAGACTCCTCTATTCGCAAACAAAATTTTGACTTTTTCCTTTAAAAATTGATTTCAACTTTGACTTCCAATGTCCGCACTTGTTAAGTTTGTTATATTGATCCAACATTTTGTTTGGAACTTCCACAAGACTACTTTTTTTTTTAAGGAAGAAACTTTGCTGAGCTAAATAGTCTTGGAATTTATCAAAGTTATAACTTCATTTTTGTTTATGTTTCCCTTATTTGTGGTGTCTTGACTGAGTTTTTTCTTCACCTACTCTCGCAGTTTCATGTCTTTGGAGCAGCTCTGTTTCTTTTTTCTCAGAAAACTTTACAAATGCATTTGTTCCCTGTTTTCTTTCAGTACTTATCAACTATTGTTTGGTTAATGACTGCAGGTTAGCAACGACGAATCCTGGACGGATGTTAACTTGAACGAGGAAGGCGAAAGAGGTCCCGCTACCATCACTGGCAGGACGAGAGATCATGAAGGGAATATTCATGAAGGTAATTAGTTAATAGGAAGTTATTTTGTTCCCGAAGATCAATAAGCATCTCTCAAGCTAGATTTCCCAGAATCTAAAGATTCAGGCACCACGTGGTTCTACGATACCCATAAAAATGAAAATATTGCCAAGTTTTTATTTTATTTAGGGCTTAAAATCTCTTTTTTTTTATTCTATAATTTTTTTGGGACTTTGAGTCATCCAACGACTATGTCAGCCCCATAGTGCTCACTCTTTGTTACATCAGCTATTTGTTACTGTATGTGTCAGTCTGTACACAGACCGATACAGTAGGCTAGCCGCGTCGGATGTTTGCGCGGATAGGAGCGGATAGGATACTCTGAAATATACCTATATCTAGCCGGTTAATTTTAAACTGGTCAAATAAGTCTTCTCTCATAGAAGCGCTCCGCACACACTCCATCAAAAAGTGATATAGGTCGTCTTTAACATAAAATCTCTTGAATTCCAACTTTACTGTGTTTTAATTTTTATTTCTATATCCTTCTTTCAGAGATTGACAAACAAATTCACATGAGGAATTCGGAGTCTCATCACCACATTCAGCAAAGGCATCAGAATAGGAGTCTCCAAGCTGCTCAAAGACATTTACATCCTGTAAGTTATGCAATCCGCATTGGATTCTTTACTTAGAGGCAAAGGTGATAATCTGATAAGCCTCATCTCATTGTATCTTAGGTTCATTGCACAGAAGCTCTCTCACTGAAGCTGTTTGGTTATTGCCACGTTAGATCCAAATCACCTCATGTTAAGTGAGGATGTGGTTGAAATGACACCACTCCACGCCTTGATTGGAAACTGGCACTCAAGTGAAATTGCCGGAGCACACCGATAGGTGCTTGGCGACAGATTCTTATCTTGAGAGGATGTACTTTGCCTTTACTTTCTTTTAGTTTTCTTCATCCAAAGGCACCACGTAATCTCTTTGCAACTATGACCTGATATACCTATCTCCCGTTTCAGGACAACGAGACCCTAGCGGGCCTGAACGCCATGAACGCGTCCATGTCAGTAGACGGGGTTTCCCGAGAAGCCTCCCTGACCCACAAGCTGGAGACGGCCCTGGGGCCGGTGTGTCCTCTCCTCCGAGAGATCATGCTAGACTTCGCGCCCTTCCTCTCGAAGACCCTGGTGGGCAGTCACGGCCAGGAGCTGCTGATGGAGGGTAAAGGTATTTGTGTACTTGGCATGCTACTTAGGTTGCTTTATGAAAGAACTGAGACGACTCAGCCTTGTAGAAAGGAATATTATTTTTGTACTGTAGTGTAGATACTATTGAAAGTTTATTTTACTATTTAAAAAGGTAGCCCTTTATTCATAAAAAATAGAATCTGAAACCATTCTTTTTGGATCAGCGCAAATTTATCTAAATTGGTGCCATGAGACGATTTATTTTTATCAAATAGCTGTATGGGCAATAGCTTGCATCTGCATTATACAAATACAAACAGATATTTACCTATGTATTTTTTATCCCCCGATTTGGTACGTAGTTTCAAAACACAAATTTAAGTTTTCAAAAACGGTACTACTATTTTTATTTTCAGTCACAAATGGAACTCTTAATAAATAATGCATGACATTTATCTTGTTCTCGTTGTTGATATGCTTGCTGTTAGTTTTGTGCTGTCACTTTTAAGCTTCGCATGCACAGTACTGGCGGGCCCGACTGCAAATCATCATGCATCTATGTCGTTCATTGTTAGAAAGTAGAATGTACTTGACTTGATATTTATATAAATCTCAAACGTCTAAAAACAATTTCGTTCTAACACGTAAAAAAATAAAACAACACCTGACCAATTCCAGGCCTCCAAACGTTCAAGTCCAGCACGTCTGTAGTGGAGCTGGTGATGCTGCTGTGCTCTCAGGAGTGGCAGAACTCGTTACAGAAGCACGCCGGGCTCGCCTTCATCGAGCTCATCAACGAGGGCAGGCTGCTCTCGCACGCCATGCGGGACCACATCGTGCGCGTCGCCAACGAAGCGGAGTTCATACTGAACAGGATGCGCGCGGACGATGTGCTGAAGCATGCTGATTTTGAGGTGAGGAAGCGCTCGGACCCACCGTTGTGTGGGAACCCTAATGGGAAGTTTTCTGACAGGTGAAGAAGAGAAGTTAATCACGAATGGATTATTTTATGTATTCATCAATGAAAATAGGCGAATGGGTGTGAAAAGAGTCGGGAACGTATCGGCAACTAGGTTTAACAACGTTCTCTACGGTCACTACTTGGATGGGTAACCACTAGTGGTATTACAACTGGGTGCATCCTCCCCCTCTCTCCCCCCCCCCCCCCCTTCCTAGTGTAACATCACATAATTTTTTCGATATTACATCTAGAAATTTTTAAATTAAAGCTGCAGTTCCGAAATATGTTTTATTTTCATTGCAGGTATGTACTTAATATTTAGATGTCACACTTCGCCAACCACCTCCCCCTATATGTAATTTATTGACGGTACTGAGGGTTTATCATGACGATGTCGATGATGATGATGATGCCTTGTGTTGCAGTGCATCTGCGCAACAAACAGCGCTGAGCGAGCAGAAGAAGAACGAACGTGCGAGCGGCTCATAGCGGCCGCGCGGCGCCGCGACCACGCCGCCGCCGCCAGGCTGCTGGACAAGCTGCGCCACGCCGCCGCCAACGTGGGCCCGCACCAAGGGTTAGTGGGGACTAGTCATGGGCTGTATTTGAGATGAATAAATGAGATGTCATCGGCGAGATAAAGGCGCACAAACGCTGGCTCGGCCACCTTGAAAGAATGGGAGGGATCGTGCGGTCAAACCAGCATACAGTCGCGAAGAATTTGCGCGAGCTTCAGGTGGAAGACTGGCAGGAGGTGGCGCAGAACAGACTGAAGTGTTATTATATTAGAGTTGGAGAATTTCCTTAGCCTTCAACGAACACAGCAAAAAAATAATTGGCGAAATTGTTCCATCCGCTCACACGTGATGCGATGACATATCACTTAGACACTGGGACATCATCCATCCCTTAGTACGTTAATGTCCCAAGATATACGCATGGCCCCGAGAGAAAAGCTGAACACCAAGCTCAGTGGCGTACCTTGGGAGAGTCCTGTCTAGTAGTAGACTGCCTCAGGCTGATGGTGATTATGATGATGAGGAGGACGACGCTTGCAGGAGCGGGCTGCAGCTGTGGAAGCTGGACTCGTGGGAGGACGACGCGCGGCGCAGGCGGCGCCTCGTGCCGGACGCGCGCGCCGCCCGCCCCGCGCCCCCCGCGCCGCCCCGCGCGCCCCCGCACCCGCCGCCGCACGATGCTATCCTGCAGGTACTGCTAGTCTAGTCAAAGATATATTTACGCCTGCTCTTTTACGCTTTGATACAAATCAAATCCCCTATTCATATCAAAAAAGACAATGAGTCCTAAAAACCCGTCATAGTTTGCCGAATTTCAGCCATGGTAACTAGCAAGACGAGCACTAGAAGAATATAAGCATAAAATCTTCCGCCACCCCCGCAGGCAACAGAAGAGCTGCACGCGAGGATAGCAGCGGGGGGAGCGGGGCGCGGGGCGCAGCACCCCACCCCCGTTGCGACGGAACTGCTCGACGACGCGGAACTGCTGCTAGACGACCGGGAGATCGACGCTGACCTCACTGGTAAATAAACACTTCCTCAACGGTAACTAAACACTACCTCACTGGTAACTAAACACTTCCTCAACGATCACTAAACACTACCTCACTGGTACCTAAACACTAGTCACTGGTAACTAAACACTACCTCACTGGTACCTAAACACTTCCTCACTGGTACCTAAACACTATCTCACTGGTAACTAAACACATTTGAAGCAAATCTTTGAAAAGTTGAATTTCTTAGCTTCGTGAGTTATCTAAAATAAAATTATACTTATCCTAACAAACATTAGCACTACATTACAATACCATTTAACGGTCCATAATAGTCAATGACACCAACTATATTCATAGAAGCGTGCTGAGAGCTACTTAGCCTATGTTAAATGAAAATGTAATAACTGTTGCTTTACTTAAATAAGTGACTAAATTAGAACCTAAATACTACTCCTGTCGTAACGTATAGTTCAATAGCGCCTGCCAAATTATGAGAGCAAAATTCTTAATAGGGAATATGCATCGATTTTTTTTATTTGTTTAATCCACTTATTACTTCGTTATAACATAGTAAAAAATATAAATCCTGTTAAAATCGTTCAAATGAATTTTTAAAATAATATTTAAAGTACCGATTAAATTTGACCTGTTTGAACGCCCTTATTTTTCGCGCGCTTTTGATGACGTGTCATCACTCGTCCAGTACTGTTTTCTCTATGTAATGACAGCTAATATTTAAGAATTTTCAGTTTATATCGCTTTTTCGACAATGGAAAAGGCTAAAAAAACATTTTATGGACATTGTCTTGTACCAGACTGCCAAAACACTATAATAAGTACACCGGATAAAGTGTTTTTTTTCTATTCCAAGTGATATGAAAATACATAACTGTGTAAGGTTATGAGAAGAGATGAAGTGTCTCCATCATCGTATTTACTTTGTTGTGAAGATCATTTTAATGTTAGTGTATTGTATTTCGATAGTTAACATGGTGTGAATTGGTCAAAGTTAACTTTTGCAGACATAAATATTTGATTATCAAGTGGAAGAAACTAACTCTGTTTACACCAAGTTTATACCAGCCTGACTTTTATCATTCCTGTCTTTTCTCCGGAGATTTATTTTAGATTGAGAAAGATACCTATCTTATATAATATAAAATACAACATCATGAGACAACAAGAGGGAAAAGTTATGCTTCGGTTAAAACAAGGTGTTGTAGCTCATATGTGAAACATATTATGTTTCAGTGCCAAAAACAAAAAATGCCACCACCACAAGAGAGAATGTGTGCGATTGAAAGACAAAAAATATTGTTATTATATAAAGCTCTCACTGAGTTTGCTGTCAGAAGTACAAATACTTTACTCCACAAACAAGTTACTATGAAGCCGGGAACAGTACTTTTCATATTGAAGGCTGTGATGATTATTAAGCAAGGCCCAGTATATCTCACATGGATGTCTCCGAGATGAAGAAGATTGAAGCCTCTAGTAATACAGACCAAGTACACTGTGATGAAGCTGTGCAAGTAAATATTAGATCAAAGTACAAAAGTAAAGATGTTAATGTTAATTTAACTATTGAAAAGAAAAATGTACCTCTATTTCAATAATGTAGGTAATAATGTTAGTCTGTGGTTTGACAAAATAATATGCAGGATGTTTTAATAAAAAAATGAAATAATTATTCCTCAGTTTTATTTTTAGGTAAGCATATTCAGTTAATAATTAAAGAAACTTGAGTAACAAACTACAGATACAAATGAAACCTTAAAAATTAAAATCAAACTATGTTACCTACTGTTACATATAAAATATAACTCAGCGGACGAAAAATCTGGATTTTATGCAAAATATGCGGTCATCATAAAAGCATCTATTTTTGGCAAATTGTCCGATCGTGCTTTGACAAAACCACTTTCAGTCATTGTTCTTGATGTTTAGTACTGTCACTATATACCAAAACTGCACTAGGCAATCGAAAACACTACAGAAATCAATTTTTAAGTAAATTTTCTTCATATCAGTATGAATATCGAAGCCAGACTGCGCCATGTGACGTCATTTTCGAATCGACCAATGATGAAGCGATTCGCAAATTTGAAAGTAGCACGCTTATTTTGCACTTTTTGATTAAATTTTTAAGGTATTAATTATCAATTAAATAAGAAAATAATGGTTTAGGTGTAATGTCAAGACCATAAAGTATCATGGAAAAAAAAATCAAGTAAATCTAAATCACATGCATATTCCCTATTACCCAAAGAGTAACTTGCTTAACGCGTTTCCGTCAGGTAACTAACAAAGATCTAACTATTGGGCCTGCAATAACTTGTCACATTCTTATCACTAACGTGAACTTAAACCTTGATGGTACCACAGATTTTTCTAAGAAATTGAAGCAAACTGGCAAACTCATTTAACTCATTTAATGTATTCCACTCTACCCACTAAATTCTTAGTACTTTGAGATCATAACTCAACAGGAGTTCAAAATAACAACTGTAGCAATGTTTTTTCTCTATCACCATCCATGTCTTACCCACACCCACTTGACCAGTAAACATAAAAACATAAGCACGAAGGAAAACTCATATTACCAGGATATCATAACTCGATAGGAGAGTATCAAACTCCTATCAATGGTAACTCTTCAAAACCATCCATGTCTGACCCTCAGGGCCAGTGAACATAAGTACGAAGGCGAGGCTGGTGGCACCAGGGCTGGTGGCGCCGGGCACCGTGTCTCTCACCTCCACGGAGCTGTACTTTGAAGTGGACGAGGATGACCCGGAGTACAAGAAAGTAGACACTGAGGTTAGTGGCTTAGATATCATATTGCTTTGTAACGGTTTGTGGAAACGAAAGATGTTGTATTCTTTGGCTGACTTAGGTTAGTACTGCGACTATTGCTGACGACGTATAGGTCAAGAAAGGTTCTATTTCATATAATTATAGTCTTACTCGGATTCACAGTACTTATGCTTATCAATACAATAAAATAAGGCCAAATAATGGATAATAGAGTTTTAGGTCATGGACTCTGTCGAGTTTACTGTTAGTATAATAAAGTAAAGGAGAAAGCTATTTTGACCTTTTAAAGTAATCATATTATGTATACTATTAAGAAAGAATTTTGAGTTTTGAGTTTGAGTTTTATCGCTCGATCGTAATCGATATGAAAGAAAATCGAAGTTCAACAGGTCGATATCTTATTGGAATGTCATATTCGAAACCTTCAAACAGGTCGACAATAAAACGCCTTCTATTTGAAATTTAAATTAATTTACGCTTTATTATGTTCCTGTCCAATAAATTCGTTTTATTACCATCGGGATACATCTTTTTTTCTCGACTATTATAATCTCGTTGACTATAAATTTCATAAAGTCCAAAGACAAAAGTATGACAAAACTGAGCTCAAATAAGGTGTGACAAGCACGCTTTGTTTACGTTATTTATTAAGGTTTCTTGTTTGTTCAGGGTGTAGTAAAATGAAAATTATATCGTATTTTAAAGTCACTGCAAAACTGAGTAAGCGACAGGTTTACATTCAAACCAAATTCCACTTTATTTCATACGATATTATCGTTCATAATTGTCCACGCGCAGTATTGGACTAGGGATGTTCAGCAGCGCGGTGGTTTGAGATATTGATATGGCATAATATCCGAGTGAGGTGCTCGAGTAACCGAATATGAGGCATTTAGGCGGACGGACAATGCGTCCCCGCGGCGCTGCGGCCCGCAAGGCGCCACGGTAGAGCTGGGATGAGCGGTATCGAATTATCGATGTTTTATTGTTGTTTTTTTATATTTACCTATATAGCAAACTGTTTTGGTTTACATCGTCCATATCTGTGTTCACGTTAAAGTAACAGTGTTCTACTGCGCCCTAAAGAGGCATTAAACAAATGTATGATAGGCTTGGATTGACTGCCTCGATTTTACATCGACGAATCATACTACTACATATACTACCTACACTTCCCCACCACTTGCACTGGACCAGCGTGGTAGATGATGGCCTATAATATAATCACTCAGATAAAAGGCCTATGTCCTATTTAGTGGGAACGTAATAGGCTGATGATGATGCTGCTGATGAACCACTTTTTTTAGTGTGTTAATGAGCCTAGCGCTTAATATTAAATGATTTGTGAATGTGACATGCGTAGATGTCAGCGGGGCTTCAATGGCTTCACAAATAAAACATCTTCTTTTTTATATTTTTTACTGAGTAGCACCTTACAACCAACTAATAGTAAGGGAAGATGAGGTCGAAAGTGGCGTCACGCTACATCTGGATTGGGATCGTGGTCTTTCTTGCCGTGATATAAAGGTATCGATACCATCGTCCCATCACTAGGTGCACCGGCGTGTGGGGCATCGCCTCAGTCTCAGACAGCGGGACAATGGCGCCCCGCCGCGCGCCGCGTGCCTCCCGCGGCGGGGGGGTACCGAGAGCGGGAGGGGGGTGTTTGCGTTTCAATGATTCGTGAGTTTCGTGACTTATCGATACTCGGCTGGATTTGCGGTGTGCCTCACTATGGGAAAGTTTCGAAGGGTTAGGGGATTTTGGCAATTTTTATACTAAGTAATACGAATATGTTTTCATACTAATTTTGTTACTTCTCAACGCTAAAACGATAGATTTGAGTGAAATTTGGAATAAAGATTGCTAAAATCCTGGATTGACACAGGCTACTTTTTATCCAGGGAAAAAGACGGGATAGCGGTAACACAGTGGGTGTAACCGCCAGATATTTTCATAAGCCTATATAGCAAATATTCAGCTACTGGTTATAATGAACAAGTTAATTTGAATAAAACCTACATGAATATTCAAATATATTCACTATAAATACTTTTTCACCGTCGCGTCGTTATTCCCAAATATAATTATTATTCGCTTCTATATTTATGAATCGAAGGCACTGTTAGAACTAGTTTACGACTCCTTACCTTTTTGGTCCAAATCACAAGTAATAGGCCGTTTAAAACAATACAGTTCATGTTTACGTGAGCAGGTCGTTCATATAATGGCAAGCCGCGAAGCACAATGCCTACATTTAAAAGCTCCAGTGGCACTACATCATTTTGCGCTTTTGCCTGTTTGTGACTTGACAATTTGCGTGATTGACAAAATGCGTCTTTGACGTTTGTCGTGTAATTCACTGTAGAGATAACAACAGCCAGAACATTAATAGGTCATTTTGCGCTTTTGTCATTTTATGACTTGACAATTTGTTTATTTTGATATTTTGTGTGTAATTCACTGTAGAAATAACAACAGCCAGAACATTTTTAGATCATTTTGCGCTTTTGTCATTTTGTGACTTGACAATTTGCGTGTTTTGACATTTTGTGTGTAATTCACTATAGAAATAACAACAGCCAGAACATTTTTAGATCATTTTGCGCTTTTGTCATTTTGTGACTTGACAATTTGCGTGTTTTGACATTTTGTGTGTAATTCACTATAGAAATAACAACAGCCAGAACATTTTTAGATCATTTTGCGCTTTTGTCATTTTGTGACTTGACAATTTGCGTGTTTTGACATTTTGTGTGTAATTCACGGTTAGAGATCACAACGGCTAGAATATGGCTTCGTCATTCTGCACTTTTGTCATTTTGCGATTTGACAATTTGCAAGTTTGACATTTTTGCGTGTTGCGTGTAACCTACAGGCTCAAGTATTGTAACATTTATCTCGGCGCCACATTGTCAGATAGTCCGTTTACATCTTGCGTCCCACCGCGGTTACGGTATTCTCGAATATTATTTACTGCGACTAATTTGAGCCGTACGAAAGATTGTAAATTGAATTCTTAATGGTCAGTTTTATTTGTTTATGCTAATGTGGAGGTTTAATTAATCGTGGTGTGTGAGGGAGAGCGCGCCGTGGGACAGGGATGGGTGTTAGTGGAGTAAAGGGATTGGGTGGTTGGGTTCCGTACAAATTATGCTTTGTAAACTAAAACCAACTTACTCACTGAGATGGTGCAACGACCCAAAGTAAGTCTTGGCCTACGATAATTAAAGACGCCAATTCGCTCTGTCCTACGCCACCGAAAAAAAGAAAGACTTGCTCGTTTCACATCTAAAAAACACGATATATTCTAGAAAGAGCACCAATCAATATTTCTATTTGGTTATCTTTGTCTAATATTAAAAATTAACGGCAACCATGTTCATGCAATGTCCCACGGATCTCTAGAGCCCCCCGCACGCGTGGAATGCCATCTATGCAGCGATGCATCCAACGACAATAATATATCGACGCATATTTCAATTACCAATATTACCATTTTGATTAATTACTGCGTCTGTCTCGTTTACCATTGGTAATATTACCGAGTGAGGGCGGTGGAGGTAAAAAAATAGTTTAATAAATAATAAATTTTACTAAAAATGCTAGCTTGCTTAGCTTTTTTAGGCTTTTTATTAATGAACATAGATTTAGCTAAAACTTCAGGGTTATTTACACGTTTGTTAATGTATTCTTTTACAAAGCGTCCTTGCTTTACGGAAAAACTAATAAAAAATAAAGAAACTGTCACATATACATACTGTGGTAGGCGAAATAATAAGCCTATTTTACATAAAATAATTGTTTTATATTGAGAAGACAAAATTTTTAGTTGCGTACAAGACTGCATAAAAATGGATAATGCAAAAAAGTAGTTAGAGGACAATTAACTGATTACAGATAATAAAGACTTAAAATTAAGAGAACGATTTAGTGAGGTGATGCGAGTAACTCGACTAATTTGTTTACAATAGTGTTGTGAATGTCTTGAACACATACCTAATTATATACCTACCTTGACCAACCCTACATATGCCCTGCAGTTACACCCGTGGTTTTCCGATCCCGGAACTTTACATTTTCCGGATTATAAGTACTCAAATAGTAAGACTATACTGAATTTCTTAAACCTATTCTTTCCCCAACTAACAGGGCATTTGAACTTGTAAGGAGGCACCACGCTGCGCTCCCACGTCATCGCTGACGAGGGCATGACGTAGCCACGGATAAATACGTTACGTCAATCTGACAGCTCCCGGGATTTGACACGTGTCACTGTCTTGATTTATGGAAACGTAGACTTAGATTTTACAGCTTTATGTGGATTGTGCAAGGTATATTTTGCAGTGCAGAGTGTTGGTCATCGTATGGGTTACTACCTGTTTTACAAGGTTTTATTTAACACGCAACGTGTATGTTTTTTTAAACCTTTGTTTTTAGGAGAATTTTGAAAATTGATGGTATTTGATAGAGCTACGTTGATGATGTGGTGGACATACCAGTAGGGAGGAAGCTAAGTTTTTAGTTTACAATACAGTAATTACCTTATTTCTGACAGCTTTCATCAAGCAATCACATTATGTTATAGTCCCATAAAGTCTCTATTTAGACTAGAATGAACTTAACCTACTCCAAATATTAAGTCATGGTGTTATGAGTTATAAATGCAAAATTAGACTGTGTTTTATACTGAGACGAATATGTACTCGTAAATAAGAAAACTGATACTTCAATCAATATTTACCAATGTAATACTGTAGCGTAGAACTTATATTCGCATAACTATTGTCTAATTGTTTGTTATTTTTTTTTGTCACGAGTCTGTGTCTATATAAGTACATGGTATTATAGTATTATTTCCCAGGCATGTCCACACAAATCTATCACTTTTGTTTGAAATATCCTACCGTAGCATCCGACAACCGGTTGTTTCGCAAGTTTCGCACTACTCCAACGCTGGACGATTTCTTCGTCTGGTGTCCAAAATGCGCAGGTATTTAGGCGCCAGATGTGGCCGATAACCAACCGTTTGTGATTCACGGCCGAACATGACCGATGGTCGGTGGTCCCCGCTGCGTGACTCGGATCATAGACGCAGATAGCGCTGATTGGTCTACCATGGGAACAGAGTTTTTCGGCGAAATTATCAGTAGCTGTTTTTTTTTTACTCGCAAAGTGAGTTTGGGTGAGACATACCTATGCGTGTTAGCCAAACTCGAACTCAAAATATGTGTGTTTATTTAGTAGAAAACATTGAACACTTATGATCACTTTAAAACGTAAAAACTAGTTACGGCTCTTGCAACTTCCTTTTGCCAGCAAAAGAACAAGCAAGAAACGCTCGGTTGAAATTTTTTTTGGTATTATTTTTTTTTGATTACTGATTGAATTGGAGCAAATTCGTTAAAATCCCAAGATTTCTTGTCTTCCTTTAAAAAGTTTTATTTATTTTAATAATAAGTTTTTCTAATAAGATTACGTTTTATTTAGTTATCGACAAGTCTTGGATTTCACTTGGGATTTTGTTGAAAAAGCGTACACATATATCTTTGAAGGAGTTGCTGACTTTATGGAGCATAATAGTGGGTACAGGCAATACGTACTATGTTCTTTTTGATTATGCTCTCTCTATACTTTTACATTATCTCCTAAATATGTTTTTAGTTTTAAAAATGAAGCTACACATCATTTATTTCTATACTAAACTGAAACAGACATTCTAAAGCAATTATTGCCCAAAATACTACTTCTTTAGCCTATTAACTAATTGGGAAGTTCAGTAAAGGTTACCTAAATGCTTTTGCTCCGTCATAAATCTTTGCATTCCATCTAATTAGTCACCAGGAGCGGTAGTGCGTGTATACATATTGAAATAACTACTAAATCAAAATCAAAATCAAAATCAAAAATATGTTTATTCAATAGGATACATTGTGATCACTTTAAAACGTCAACTTAAAACTAGCTACGCCTGTTCCAACCTCCTTACGCCGGCAAAAGAACAGGCAAGAAACGCCCGGCAGGTAATTTTTTTGGCGCGATCACATTGACAATTTTATTCTTATTACTAATTGATTGAATTGGAGCAAGTTCACTAAAATCCCAAGCTTTTTTTTGTCATCTAATAGTCCGATATTTTTTTTATTTATTTAGCTTTACTAATAAGAAGATTTCTCTTGTTTGGTTGTACACATTGGGATATGGGAACATGAATATTAACGAGTTGCGGGATCACAACCAAAGCAGACCAGACCCCACAAGCAGCACCCGTTCACGAGTTGACGCATGTGCCAGCCATCGCTCTCCTCGACCATATGAGAGGGAAGAGGGCGACCCGACACATGACGCCGCTGCAAGCAAAGTCACTTTCGTGAGCATGACTGTTTTGGCTGTTTACCGAAAATGGTTAGAATAGGGGAAATAGGGAGAATAGATAGATAGAAAGAAAGATAGATAGATTAACTACAATCCCAAGCTTGTTTGTCATCTAGATAGTCCGATATTTTATAATAAGCTTTACTAATGAGATTTCTCTTTATACGAATTTGAAATTTTGTTATAGACAAGTCTTGAATTTCACTTGGGATTTTGTTGAAAAAGCGTACACATTGACCTTTGAACGAGTTGCTAACTTTATGGAGCCTAGTGGTGGGTACTAGGGACTAGGGAAGCATACCAATACAGGAGATAGATACCAGGGGAATAAGTAGTAGAGATTGCGTCAAAAATGTGAAGAATGCAATAATAGGGGCGCTTGTGGAGTCATAATTATTAATAGAGCGCTAAATATAGGGCGGGAACATTTCCTGAATACATTTTTTTCTTACGAACCATTATATTGATATAAAATGTTTTTTGTATGGTATGTGTATGTCACTGCTCCTATATTTTTCCCATAATTACCATTAGTCTATTAAGATCCACCTGCTAGGCCATACATAGGCTTCCTCTCAGAGAGGGTTTGGCCATAATCTACCGTGCTCGTGTCGCATGATCTTAAATGTATCACGGTACGGTATCGCCAGCGTGGACTACAGTTTACCTTCATAATAGTACTGTATGTCCCTCACCTGGGTTCAAACTGTCTCCACACCAAATTTCAACAAAATCCGCTGAGTAGTTTTTGAGTGAATCGTTCATCCATCCTGACAAACTTTCACGTTTATAATTTTAGTAAGAAGGATACTAATCCTTAGTATGGAATCCATTGGATTTCCGAACTGGCAAGGAAACATTCACATGTTTTTAATGAGGAATGTTACCGACAAGTTTTAAGTAAGAGCGTGTTTCTGGTTAGCTGTAGGAAGTGCGCGTCCCGGCCGGTCTCCCGAGTGCAGTTCGCCTAATTTGTTTGACAGGATCGATCGCCTGGGGATTCGCTTCGGTGGGAATACAGTCGTGTGTATATATTAAGAGCGATGGTGGCCGAACGATAACGCGTACGCCTTGCAAGGCGCCGATATCTAGTTTGAATCCCATCTCGGCTGCACCTATGGCCTTAATAAGTTATCGTTCTTTTGCCGGCGTAAGGAGGTTGGAACAGGCGTAGCTAGTTTTAAGTTGACGTTTTAAAGTGATCACAATGTATCCTATTGAATAAACATATTTTTGATTTTGATTTTGATTTATGTGTGGATTTGCCATCGCTCAAAACGGTCCATGATGATGATGATGAGATTTACGTGTGTGATTTTATTATATTACAATTAGAATGTTTTTATTAAAAAAATAGTATTTAGCTGACCAATCATGTTAAGTCTTTTTAGTTACTTTGAACCTCTTTTCTGTCAACTTAGTTTAGCCTGTGGCGTGCAAACACGTTATAAAGTATCTAATAAAAACCCTATACATATAGGAGTATATGTAATATTCCTGTTATTTTTTATAACATCGAAACGGAAGAAGTTCCTCGCGTGACAAGCCTGCTGCGGTCCGTCTGACTCACTTTTTATCGTTTTAGTTTTTGATTAATCGATAAATCGTATCCTTGGGAACAGGACGCTTCGGGATAAGTTTATAGAATCCATTTCTACCACATCACTAGTTTTTTTAATATTTCTCTGTTTTAGTATTGTTTGGAAGAGTGCCTTCTAGTATGTCTGGCAAGGAAGCCATTGGAAAAGAAGAGCAAATGTTGCATTAGAAGATTTATTTATAAATATATTTTGATTGAAGCGATAATGACTCAGTGGTACCTAATGACGCTGGTTTTCGATGCGTAGGTCAAATCGGTGAATTAGAATC
Source organism: Opisthograptis luteolata (assembly GCA_931315375.2). Lineage (NCBI taxonomy): Eukaryota > Metazoa > Arthropoda > Insecta > Lepidoptera > Geometridae > Opisthograptis > Opisthograptis luteolata. Next base: position 10,395,254 of record OV928053.1, on the reverse strand, counting down.
CTACAATGAGCTTGAGCTTTCGGTGAAGGAAAATATCGTGATGAAACCGCATAGTTTGTTCGTAATATTTTCGAGTGTTCGCCTAGCTACCACCAAATAAAATAAAAATAATTTGTTAAGAATCTGTCGCCAAGCACCGATATGTTCCGGCATGCCCATTTGAGAGCCAGTTCCCAATCCAGGTGTAGCGTGGAAAACTATGTTCGTGACTTGCGTTTTCTCGGCGTTTTCTCTTGAGGTGATAACAAATTATAGGTATTGTAGAATACTTGATTAGTTTACAATAACAGTAATACAATCCTTTCACTGCACACCTCTCACAAATGTCAACAACTTATGAATTTTAACTTTACTTTAGGCGCCAGCGCTTGGGCACGTACGTATTATACGCGCTGACTTATTATTAATCTGTGACAAATTTGATTTGAATAAAAAAAGACAATGGACGATAAATTCACTTCACATACTTAAATGAAAAGGTCAAAGAATATAAAAATGCAGAGAAGGGATTGTTTGATTTTAGATATATTTGCTATGAATATAAGTACCTACAATATCTTTACCTTTTTTTTAAATTGAAGTAGGTACCTACGCTTAATGGGAAATCTTTAATATTGTACATAAAAGCCGATGTGCGTGTGTTCGTAATAATTTTTTCTCTCCTAAATAGTCTCCGATTTTGATGACATTTGGTTTGGGGATAGTTTGGACCCTCGGAAAGGAATTGGAATTAGCACAAATTAGTTTATAAATTAAATGAAGTGTTTATTTTTAAACTGGTTAGCTACTAGCTACCTACTACTAACGAAAAAAAAAGAGGAGGATCTATAGTCAAAGCGTTTTTTTTACTTTCACATATATTTTTATTGGTGACACTTTCGTAGGTAGAAAGCAGAGGTGTCGCTTCTGTAAAGCAAATTATTTCTATTCGTTTCAGAGTGCGATATTAAAATAAAGTCATCTGCGCACGTGATAGGAAAGCCATACCGCGACGTGTACGAAAGTCAAGTTCAGTGGCCATTTCCGAGAAACCAAAGACTTATTTATTGTAAGTGTCGCCACTCACCACTGAGTGACATTCTTGCGCGGTGTTCTCACAATCAAATTGTAAGTAACTCTTGTTATGCCGTTACATAAGGAGCTGGCAATTATTATTGGTAGGTTTTCAACTTTTTTGCTTTCTACAATATAGGGACAAAAATATTTCTGTAGCAAACATTTTCAAATTTCTATTTTATATCTGAAATCGCTCAAGGAGTAAAGAGGAGTGGCGCTCTTATGTTTTGGAGGCAAGATATCGGACATTTTGAGTGGCTGATCCATCGTAATTATTTTTTTATCGTGTAATAATATTTTTTTTCCTTTTGTAATGCACGACGTGAGTAGTGAGTACCAGGCGAACATAACATCATAGGAAATACCGTTATTGTACCAGGGGGCTGGTTTCCGCGAGAGAGAGCAATTTGCGAACGCGTGCGCGCCGCGGGCAACACGCCGCCGCGTGTGGCCCGCACCTACCTGCCTACATAATCATACCTATATTAACTACTGATACTGTAAATATAAAAAAAAATATTTTAAAACTAGTTGCTGTCTGCGGTTACACTCACGGTTTAGGGCTGTTTTTATGACGCTTCGCCGTTTTTATGACGCTTTGCCGTTTGTATGGATGTCCGAAGATGGAATGGGGATGGAGGAGTTTAATTGTGCAATGAAAGGTTTACTGACAGGCAACTAAAAAGATGGTTCCGAAAAATCCGGTAGATATTTATTTATTATTACATTACATTAGACGGCCAAAGCCAATAGATGGCGTTGACGATACATGAATCTGAAGATTATGCAAGAGCACCCTAAGCAAGATTAAAAAAAATAACTTTCATTTCATTATCCAATCAACCTTGTTTGTTTTTGTAAGTCTTCCACTTTGCGTCATAGAATTTATGTAATAAAAGAGTTGGTTGATGACAAATGAAGTGATTGATTGTCAATGTTTTTATTGCCATTGCGCTTTGCTTTTTTGGGCTCTTAATTTTTTCATTAAACAAAGAAACATAGAAAAAGAAGCCTGTCTTGTCAGCGCCATCTATCCAGTATCCATGTGTTAGAACTAATTTTTTTTTAAAAACCTGGGCACATTCTTCCAGATGTATCCGATAAAAGTCCGATAGACTAGCAATCATACAACGAACTGACAGACATACAAGCAACGTCAGTTATCAACATCGCTAGTAATGGAATAATGGGAAATCTTACCTTATATTATATTAAACTCCTTCACGGCCGTACCGTGCGAGTGGTTGATTGAAAGATTTGCATCCTCGGGGGGTGGAACGTGGCTGGTTTGACAGCGCACGTTGATTCCAAGTCGGGTCTGCGTGTTAACAGTTGTTTGGGAGAACTGTACCTATATTAATATCTGAGATATCCTGAAATTACATCTCATCTTAGATAAATCCTACTTAATAATTGCGAACGTTTGTGAGGATGGATGGATGTTTGTTACTCGTTCACACAGAAAATAACTAAACGGATTTGAGTGAAATTTGGAATGGAGATAGCTCATATCATGGATTACTACATAATCTGCTTTTTATCCCTGAAAAAGGTTCCTGCGGTATTACGGGAGGACGCAGGAGAAATCGCGTGGGGCAGCTAGTAGTATAATATATGCAAAAGACTATATAGAACCGGATCTCAGACTGAGACGTCACGTGCTCCAACGCGGCCAGTTCATTTATCTTGTCCGTTTGTCAGACCATTACAAAAGCCAATTTTCCTATTAAGAAAGTTAATTAGATAGTTTAGCTAATGGCCGATTACGTTCCGTTCAGTAGCCACTACTGGAATTGATTCCGCTATTGAATCAATCATCGGTTTATTGACAGCGGCGAGATTCAAAGAAATGTGTTTTAATTATATACTAGCAGTTACTGGTAGTTTCACTCGCGTTGACTGCAGTGATCGTGATTAAAAGTAAATGCCCAGTTAGGAGGCATGACAAGAGTAAACTTTCTGAAAGTTTTTAATGACGACCCTGCAGAAAGTTGTTCCAAAATCGAACTAGATGGCGTTGTGTGTACATTTCGCAAAAGTACAGAAAATCTGTCAGTCCGAGCATAGAACTTCAATTTTTCTTCTTGTTTTTATTTTCTCCAGGGTAGTGTTTCACCAGTTACCTGATGTTAAGTGACGATGTGATTGGAGGTAGAGCCACGCTACGCTTGTACTGGGAACTCTCAAGTGAGGTGAGGTGGCTATCTGGTAAGATATAATATTGGTTAAACGGCAAATTAATATGATAATTAGGAGCTCGCTCATTAATAACTGGCACTTATATTATGATCCTGCATTCTTTAAAACTTATTATTCATTGATTAGAAGTGGCTACCGTTATAACGTAGACCTAGAAAAGGGATAGACAGGATGCTACGGCTCAAAGTATCATTTATCAATTATCAGGCAGCTTAAGTACAATTAGTTAAATAAAAGTGGCATGCTGGCAGGGAATTTTCAAGTGCTCGCCTGGCTAGCTGCCACTTACAAACTAAGAATCCGCCGTCAAGCACCTATCTTGAATTCCAGGACTTCCAACCAAAGCCAAAAGTCAGTTCTCTTTGCTGGCGGAGCGTGACGTCACATTGTTACTTAATGACAGATGGCTTGTAGTCAAACGCTGCACTATAATAGGTAAAAAAAAAAACATTAAATATTAATAAACTCATTTTTGTAATAATCTTTAACTTAAGGGCCGGATATATCTAAATTTTTATTGAGTATTCGTGTCTAAATCTCTTTTAATTGGAGAGCAATTGGAGATCCAATGCATAATAATCTATTACATTTACACACGGTCTTTTGGTACCCTTTCTAATTAACAAGCACTTCAAACACGAAGACTATTCACTAATAGGCACTGTTTTATATCTGTTCCTCGTCAAGTTTAACAAAATATTATATTCTCCTATTAAAAATCCTAAATAAACAGACTATAAATATAACTCTCATTAATCGCGTCATAAAAGTGCCACTTCTACTACTCCTAAAGTCTATGCTCGTCAGGGTTGCCACTCCCGAATCCTAGACATTTAAATAGGTTAGAATTTATTAATTTTTAATTGAATATTTTTGAGATGGCGAGTTTGACCTCAAATCACCTGATGTAAAGTTGCAATGAGGTCGAAGGTAGCGCCACATTACACCCGGATTTAGAACTGGCTCTCAAGTGGGGCTGTCGGAACATACCGATAGGTGCTTGGCGACGGATTAGATCCTTTTGTATTCATGTCTTGTCTTGATCGAACGCTACCCTGTAAGTTAATTAAATAATAATAAAAAAGACTTAACCTGTTTACAATTAGAATTTTGCTTTATCCAGATCCTCAATATCATCCATCATCAGCCTATTAGGTTCCCAATGTTGGGACTCTGTCCTTGTCTCAGTTACGAGCCGTAACCTACCACGTTGGCCCAGTGCGGGCTAGTAGATCCTCAATAATATGCTACGAATCTCCAAGGAACTTTTATACATAACCTGCGCAGTAGACAACCCTACCGTCGGTTATAATTGGTAATTTATATGTAAACGATGCGCGGGCGGCGGCAGGCGTCCATCACGCGCGCGGATGGATGCTGCACAAATATACTTGTAATTGCAGACTCCACTCTTAGGCTTTTTTTTTTGGAATAAAACTGCTACAATACACAAGAGGATGGCTCCGAAATTAAGCTTAAAATTGGGGCTAGAGACAAGCATTTTTCTCTGTAATGTACCTGAGAGAAAAATGTAATAAAAATGTATGTTAATTATACATGATTAATTAAGAAGGCATTTAGAAGAAAATTTTGCTAATAATGTAAAGTATATGTTGAAAAAAATGTGTAACGCGCCCCTTTTTTTAAAGTTAAGTATGTATATCTATTTTTCTCCAGATCTATAAATAACAAGGACTTTTTAGCACCCCTAGTATATTAAGAAATACCAGCCACCCATTAAGTTTCGTTCAGTGCCACACAGATTTAAAGTTCAAAATCCTATGGGAAAACACTGCGCTTGTCACGTTGAGATATGAGATGATAAATCTTTTTATGGCTTGAAATTTCACTGAAAACATTGCCCTTCCATCCGAAACCACAGTAGGTAAAGTTTGCACACTTCTGTATAGAGGTGAATAACGTCCCAGGCGGACTCTGCACGGAGAAAAAAGACCTTCCGAAATACCGTTTTCCTTCTGGGTCAAAAGGGAAGGACTTGTGATTCAGAAGGGAAACTAAGGTAAAGTAAGGAAGGAATCGGTCTTGGAAGGTAAAGACTCAGAAGGAAAGACATCATTTTTTCTCAGTGTGTAAAAGAAAAATATATGTTGTTGTTTAACTAAATGTTGTTTAATAAACGTCAAATATAACGAGCTTCGTTTCAAGTTAAAACAAATCGTGTCATACGTTCAGCTGACCAAACGCATGCCTCTACAAAACGGCCTCCCATCTAATTTATAGCCTTAGATAGGCTAATCAAACAACGCTATCGTGAGGCAATCAATCTACTAATAAAATCAACAGTTTGTTTGTGAGGCGACATGTGTTCGACAAGGTCGGGGGAGTGATAGTTGAGCTATTATATAAACACAGTATGGACTAGATCAAAACTATTCACAAACTCTTATTTATTTAGTAGGATACATAATGTTTTTTTTTACTTCTTAGGTAGTGGGTAGAGTTTGACCGCAAGTCACCTGATGTTAAGTGACGATGTGGCCGAAGGCGGCGTCATACTACACCTAAACAAAAAAAAATTGATCACTTTAAAACGTCAAACTCAAAACTAGCTAAGCCTTTTTAGGGTTCCGTATCCAAATAAAACGGGACATTGTTACCTAAGACTGCTGTATCTCATGTTATAGTTAGACAGAAGACATTTTCACAGATGATGTATTTCAGCTACGCCTGTTCCGATTCCAACCTCCTCACGCCTGCAAAAGAATAGACAAAGGCATACTAACTGCGACAGGGTGTACTCAATATACTCAATTTCAATTGTTTATTACCTTCGTAATATGTTAGTAGATATACAAGAGATCTTGGTGATTAAAATTTATGAGTACGGACCGACCGCGACCCATTCAAGTCATTTTGTGAAGTTGTCATAATGTCCTTACTGTAAGCTTGCTGTCTGTCTGTTTGCCCTCAGTCGGATATCGACGACATTTGGCAACTCACCTGTCCTGTAGTCAGAAATGATACGAAATGCAGGTTTTTTAATGCCAATTAAGGGAAATAAAGATAAGTGTTTTCCATCAATAAAATAAGCAGAGGGCACCAAGTGCAACGGAAATGATAACGTTATGTTTTTTGCAGAATCGCACTAACGAATGGAATATATTTGAACTAGCGTTCTGGTACATTTCAATTTCAATGTAATTCAAAAACATGTATAATTACGTAAACAGTGTCAATTATTCTACAATTTATGGGAACATGTGAGTTAATACATTCCACCACTAGAAGCTGCTGCACCGTACTTTTCATGGAATAACATAAATAATAATTGTAACTGTGCCCCGCGGTTTCACCCGCGTGGATTACAGTTTATCGCGTTAAAAAGTATTCTACTTCCTTGGCCAGGGTTCAAACTATCTTCGTACAAAATTTCATCAAGATCTGTTCAGTAATTTAGAAGTAAAAAGGTAATAAATAATCAGACAGACAAGAGTTCCTTTCGCATCTGATTGAGTATGAATTTTATATTCGACTGCGAGCACCAAACTTAATTGTTAGACATTTCATTCTGTGACAGATTTATGGAGCTAACCAAGAAATGGGAGCTCTGTTTACACTATCATACTATCAAAGCTAATATTGCTCTGCCAGTAACTTAAACCAGATAAATCCGCTTCGCTTACCACAGTTCCCATACCTACCTATAATCCAAACCAATCAAAAAGTCAATTCTAAACAAACCATCCGAAAGCCATCGGAAGCGAAATGTTTAACGACTGACAAAACTCGCGAGGCCATCGTGCGGGGCGCCATAAAGCAGCCAGTGGTCCAAGAGCCGTCGAAGATCGACCTTCACCGATCTGATAACCAGATGAAACATATTTCTTATCAAATATAATTTATAAACAAATATGCCTATGATCAAGTGATCATCAAAAAGCTCATGGCTACTTTTTTTTAGCTTGGTAACAATACTTTATAAACTATTTTTTGCAGGCAAGTCTATATGATTGGTTTTGTGATTAAAATATCTAAACTTTGATATAAATTTATAAATTGGTTAGCAAATTCGGTGTAGTCACCTTTATTGACTTACCTTATCACATCTACTTGCCAGGTAGCCATACACAGAAATGAGTAGGCAAGCCTACCTAGGCATACTCTGTGTGTTAAAAACTATCAGTTGAAATAAAATTTATTCGGTTATCAAAAGAGTGAAAGTGATGAAAGAAAATCGATGAAAGTTAATTAAATTAAAAATAGCCATGAGCACTTTTTGACAGGCAAGTGATCATAGGCATATTTGTTTATAAATTAATATTTAATAAGAAATATGTCTCATCTGGTTATCAGATCGGTGAAGGTCGATCTTTACGGTCTCCTCTACTACAGCGGGCACGCTAGACTAACGAGCGCGCGCCTTTATGGGGGGCGCTGTAAAAGTGGCGCCTACTTTTATTGAACTTGAATGTTATGCCCAATTACTGGACTTCAATTAGCTGTTGATCGATTGGTGTGATGTAAATTATGAGCGGTTCATAAAAATGTAAGAATGCTATTGAAATATGTTGAAGACGAGTTCTCTATAAGGCGGTGTTTGCAAGTTTGGCTTCTGCTGGGAATGTTAACTGCAATACTAAAGACGACGTTTATGGTCATTATCTACTACAGGCACAGGCTAGTTGAAGACAGCATCGACGTAAGCTAATTAGCTAAAAAATTCATAGAAATATTCCAGGTTTCCATAGCCGACGCGAAAATATACCAAAAAAGTACTAGATTAGTGTTTCCCAGAATTTCGCCCATTTTAGCGCGATTAAAAGTATGTCCTTCACCAAGATTCAAAAAATAATGAATAAATAAATAAAGAAATAAATAATTAATTAGATATTTTTTTTGTTAAATTAATATCTAATATTAACAAAGGATGTCATTGCTACTCGAAGATTTAAGGTTTAAATATCAGGGTTATATTAGGTACACATTACGTGATAGAAAATTTGACTTGGTATGCCAGCTATTGCAAATGGTATGAATATGACATACCTAACTATAAATGCGCGTTTCTGAAGTGAACATTAATTTTATGCATATTATTAGATAAGCTTAATTTGAAATATCCGTAAAAGGGTCCTAACGACTCATTATAAAGCGGGGATTATCATAATGAATAAAATTAAGATAATATTATTAAATATAGTTTATAATGAATTACTGCCGATTTATCAATGTGTCCTTATTGCAAACAGCTGGGCATTTGATGCGGTGCTCGTAGTTCAAAAACTATGGCGAACAAGCAGAAGGCCCACCTGATGGTAAGCGGCCACTGTCGCCTATAGACATTTACAACACTATGGGTGATGCCAATGTGTTACCTGAAGAACTCTTTTCATTTTGATAGACTGCATTCTGTAGCACTGCGGAAAGACTTGTGGAGGGAGCTCGTTCCACAGAAAGTAGCGCATAATTCGGATGGGCTCGATTATATGTGGATGATCTGTATTCCTAGTTATTTTATAACTGACTAACTCCGATGGCTCAGCGACCCAAAGTGTGTTTTGATCTCCGAAACGAGAGAGCGCCACTTTTTTTTTTAACTGCAAATAGGCATGCATTTGACCGCCCTCCCGCCTGTTGCCAAGCGTAAAAGCGTCGACGGTGTAACACGCATACCTAGAAGGTACCTTCACTCTTGCCTTGAAGATCCCCAAATTGTAGCGATCGGGAAACAGACTCCGGCAAGGAGTTCCACTCCTTAGCGGTACGCATTACACTCTTTCTCACTCTTCTCTATCAGCCCAGTTCAGAGTCTGGAGTTCGCGCAGGTCCGCATCCACCGCGTCCTTCCGCTCCAGCGGTAGTTTTCTTCTAGGCAATAATATTCCTACTAAGAAAGCCGAAAATCCTGACCCTTGACGTTGTTTAAGACTGTATATTGTACTAGCTAAGCTCCACGGCTTTTCCCGAATGGAGAGTACCACAGGACTTAAATCATAATAATTCATAGTCTATAATAATCAAGGATAGTGTAGCTTTCTAACAGTGAAAGAATTTTCAAAATCGGATCAGAATTTCCGGAGATTTGCCGTAACATACTTACAACAAACTTAATCTCTTTATAATATTAAGTTTATTAAATCTAGTATCTACATAAAAAGTGCCATTAAAAACTAGTATACATAAGCCATTATAAATTACGTTTATCTATTAATTACACAGTATAAAAACCGAATTTAATAGCACTTAAATAGATATCTAACACCTGTCTCTGATCTAGGCTTTATTGTAAGTAGTAGAAGCAAGAATTATTGGCTTTTACATCGGCCTCACTTAAATCATCTGAATGTTATTTATGTCAGAATGTTATTTATTAAATACACATTAAGATATGCGTTATTTTTATCGTTCTTCATGTAGTTTTTAATGCTGTTATGCTCAGCTGAAATTAATTTAGAGAGCCGAAGCTCAAAAGTTCATGAAAAGTTTCCCAGATAGTATCGGAAAATGTCTAAAGCATTTTCACACGCTTGTAAAGCTTTTTTTCAGGCAGGTTTATTTTTGACCACAATTCACGTTATTTGGTCGAATGTAGCGTCACAGGGGAGGTTGGTTGTTGGTTGAAACATACAGACTACATGCTTGGCGACAGTCTAAAATCGGGGGTTTCTTTACGGTTAAATACATGTTACAAAGCTCAAAATAAACGATATATTTATCTAGTAGGATAAGTAGGATACAACATGTGATCTAACTACGAGTACGTCTGTTTCAACCTCTTCACACTTTATCATCTAAATAGTGTGATATTTAATAAGTTTCTCCAATAAGATTTCGTTTTATACGAACCTGAAATTTAGTTATCGACAAATCTTGGATGGCACTTGGAATACTTGGGTCCTGGTACTGTTTCTCGTAACGAAACTCGCATCATTAGCCCTTGATACAGGGCTCGGCTGACTGAATATCATTAACCCTTCCGACTGATATTAATTTACGTTTTGTTTCAACTTTCCAAGGAATGTCCGCACCCCGCCGCGGGGAATTCGTATGTTTACTTTTTGGGGTGGATTTCGTTACTTTAATTTTGTGATATATATCTACATATTTCAAATACCTTGAAAATAACAATTGAAACATATATATAAGCTTTTATCGCTCTAAAATAAAGAGTGATAGTTCGTTTTTAATCTTGACCACGCATGATGCTTTCGAGGAACCTATGTGTTAATCCAGGGTATAAGCTATCTCCATTCCAAATTTCATGCAGATCCGTTCAGTAGTTTTTGCGTAAAAGAGGAACAAACGTCCATCCATATTCACAGACTTTCACGTTTATAATATTAGTAGGATTAAAATTAAAAACATTGAGCTAAAAGTTTCTTATCTATTGTTTGCAGTGTAACTTATAAGAAGGAGTCATATTTAGTCGAAATCTACCTTCCCGACTGGCGCCTGCCATCCGGACCTTTACCAAAAAAAAAAACAGAAGAGTAAATTTATAAAAAAAAAAACAGAAAGTGGATACTCAAGTTATGCTTTTGATGGATGGCGAAGGATCGAGGAGGCGGGTGCGACGATTAAAAAACAATAACGCATAGGCGGCCGGTGTCCGCCGCAATTTGTGCCAGTGAGCACAAGTCTTTATCGCGGTGGAACTGCGACACAGTTACCGAGCTTCGTACTAATTATCTATTCTGTATTTATTTCTATAGTAATATATAAACCAACCCGCACTGGGCCATCGTGGTAGATTACAGCCCATACTCTCTCTCTGAGAGAAGGCCAGAGTCCCAGCAGTGGGAACGTGAAAGGCTGATAATGATGAATATAATTATAAAGATAAAACATTTGTTTGTTTGTTTGTTGCGCATAAATATAAAAACGATTGAACCGATCTTGTTGAAATTTGGTATGGAGATAGCGTGAACCCTACGGAAGGGCATAGAATACTTTTTATTGCGAGACACTATTTCCACGGGGCTGAAACCGCTGGTATCAGCTTAAAAAAACAGCTAAGAGGTAAAATTTGTTTGTTTGGATGTAGGGATATTCTCCTAAACTACGGAACCGATTTTGAAAATTATCTCACTGTTAAAAATCTACAATGAGTGTCTCATAAAATATATGCTATGTTTTATTCTTATAAAGTAAAGTTTTATGATATACGACTAAGATTGTACAGACTATGACGTTTCAGTTCTTGGAATAAGTTTAGTAGACGTTATTTTTCTACTCGTCACTTCAATTCAGACACTGTGTATGTATGTATACGTCCTAGTGCACCATCTCCTAGCGTACAATAGACGTTTGTATAAACTTTCATCTCTGACTCGCCCTTCCACTGCAGCTTTATAAAACTAACAAAGAAATATCAACATACTTCCCTTAAGTGTAAGGTCGCAATTCAAAGCAAAAAAGTTTTATTAAAGATGGATTAGTTAAGTAAGGGTTAACTATTACTAGTTTAAACTACTTCTGACGTTCTCCCTGTTAATACGTTTTTAATTGATGGCCGACACGTGTTTTTTTACCGCTTTTTTGTTTCTAAAAGTAGGTTAGAAGTTGCGTGTTAGAAAGAGGTTTAGCAAGTTGTAACCTACATCCTTTTTCACTAGTTTGTGAAGTTCTAAAGGCCATTGTCACGGAATTGTCGTATTGAGAAAGTTTTGGAACGTTCCGAGGTGGAATTTCAATCGTAAACAATCAAGAATGGCACTTATTGTTTTGGGAAACAGTCGTAGCTCTGCTGATAATTTCTTTTGTTGAACAAAATTGGTCAATTTTGATGAAACTTGCACTGGTTTAGCACCTACCTATCTGTAACTTTTTTAAGTATAGTTTTTGACAGTTTGTTTTTTCTTTCAGGTAAGTTTGCTATCGCCACCAGCAGAGCTCAACTGAAACACACTTTAGTGAGGTAAGTAAAATTATTCTTAAGAATATCCCGTTTCAGTTAATTTGATGCGTAAGCAATTAACTATTCTCCGTCTAATGCATCATCGCTTGGCATCAGGCAAAATGGCGTTCAAAGACAGGTCTACTAGCAATAAAAAGAAAGAAAGAGATGTATTTTAAAGACATGCTACAAGTACTGGAGCGAAAAGCTACCAGATTTGTTCAACGAAAGAGACATTTTGAGAGGAACACTGCGAAAAAGACTTTCTACGACGGCGCCGCTCGTTTCTGTGTTTTGTCACATCGAAGTGTTATTCTGCCCATCATCACAATTTACTACAGATAAATGTGACCACTTAGCCGGTGGTGGCTAATTAAAACGATCATTTTAGCATTCCTTGGCAGGCGACGCGGCATTGTGAGAGATGACGCAATTTTGGCAACGTGCATTGTGACGTGCCGCGTTTGACATGTCCAAATGTGTTCATGAAATTTCAAAGATATGCCTTTATATCGGATTATAGACGACATGCCTCATTATCGGCTTGTATCAGTCCGCTGCTGGACATAGGCCTCTCCTATGGTACCTCACTGAGCCCGGTCTTTGGCTCTTCTCATCCAACTACTGCCACTCGGCGCAAGTGGCAGTAGGCTGATCTTATAAGCCACAGAGCCGACAACGGGGGGTCAAGGTCGACGTGTTCTTGAGTGGAGACCGCGATCTGCGACCATGTGGCGCAACGACTTGCACCGAGTGGCTACCAGTAGTTGGATGAGAAGAGCCGAAGACCGGGCTCAGTGGCGTGCGATGATGATGATGCTGACGATGAATCCACGCGATCCCCGGTTGCTTACACTGATAGCGTAGGTGGCCAACAAATAACTCTTAAACCAAACCATAGCTATAACTCTGAAGCCAAACAAATACCGCAATTAGCTGTCCAAATGAATACCACTCACCAGCCTTACGTTAATAACAACCTTGTCTCCGGCATGGTAATCATCAGCCGAGAACTGTAATCATGGCGATGGTGGTAATCGGTGAGATCGCGTCAGAAAACGGTAAATCTTGGATGAACGATCGGTGTAGGATTGGTCCCGCTTGGGCAAACTTATAGGATCTCTTGAAGGTGTGTTCTATTGCGACTCTTTGATGATTATTCATTTTTGCCAAGTTTTGTGCAATAATATTATGTACAATCAAATAACTAACAGCTTCTGTCAATCAGTTAGGAATCCCTGTTCCGTTCTATATAGGTGTGTGTTCAATAACCACAGTGGGACAAAATAATTATTATTTTTGAGTTTTTCCTAAAATAAATACTAAATAGTATTGAAGAGGACAAAACAAAAGGAACAGTATTCAAATCAGTCCAGTCGTTCTCGAGTTATTGTGAACAAATGGCAATTCATTTACGTATAGATAGATAAAGCCAACGCATACACATACAAAGCTCTGTCCCCTAACTATCTAGAATATCAAAAGCTACGCAGGGGATCCACAACAACCAGACACAAAACAAATACAAGCTCTTTTCTTTTCAATTCACAAATATTGATCTCGTAGCGGAAATGGAACCTGCTAAATAATCGTATAATCATTGAACGATATACATTTTTTTTCATCATTAAAATAACTTCTTAATGACAAGCTATTAAAGCATCAATTTACATACTTGACAACGAGAGCTCTACAAATCATGTGTATGTGATCGTAGCCTCCAATTAAATTCTCACCAAACGAGACTCTACCGGCTATAGGCAGGGCTCCACCCGAGGCGATGGAGCGCTAACTATAGAGTAGAGGCTGCTACCGCCTTCCTCTTGTGTGGTCTTCACGTGGGGTCTCTAGAACTATCAAGGGTTCTTTATACTCTAGAAGCAGGACATTGGACGCTTGGAGGCAGTCTGGTAAAGAAGGCTTAGAAGATACTGATACATATCCAACTTCCTACTAATATTATGTTTGTTACTCTTTCACGCAAAAACTACTGAACGGATCTGGATGAAATTTGGAATGGACATAGCTTACATCCTGGATTAACGCATAGACTGCTTTATTTTTTTATATCCCGGAAAAGGTTCCTGCGGGATAACGGGAAGTCGCGGGGCGTATGTTTATAATGATTTTCCAGAAGAAATCAATTTTATTGCAGTTCTAGTAAGCTTGCTCTACCAAAACGATTGAATTTACATGTAAGTAGATAAACAAAAATATTATGACACCCAATAAATTACTGCTGTTTAAAAATAAATATATCATCATCAATTTATAACAACGCAATTTATTTTATCATCACATTTCATAAGTTTCTCTGCTTTCATCAGCAATTTGTCCAGAAAATCAATTTTCACCCAATATATTTTTTCGCATAATTTATGACACCATAACTCAGCGAGGCTCTTGCGTTGTGCCAATAAACTATAAACAACAATTTTCCCTTGACCTACCCACAAAAGAGGTCTAACATCTCAAACGCGAATATTGATCACTATGTCCTTGAGATAAATTCTAAAGTAAGCGCAAAACTAATTTAGCGAAAACTCATAGTGCTGTCTTAACCCTTCAGCAGTCTGGTGCGGTCTCTGTGACCGTAACGCTGGGTAGTAAAGTTAAAAGTTCCTCGTTTGTGCCGCCGGGTCGCGTGGCGCGTGTGATGCTAGTTGGTAAAGTGCGTATTAGCAGCGAGAGCGGTTGTCTTGTTGGGCCGCGCCTAATTGTAGGTTCTCGACGCCTCGTATTATCGTACGAATGCCTGGTTTGTAGGGCTGCCACGCAGGCAGCTTATGGTTTTGTAATTTTTTTATGTTGTCATTTTTGTTAAATTAGGAAGTAGATTGAAATCAATTGATTTTGGCATTATTTATGTTATTGCATTTGAAAACTTTAATGTGTTAAAGCAAATTTATTGCCGTATTTCTCTAGGATAGGGTAGGTAATGGTAGTTCATAATACTTATAGTGTATTTATTTATTTATCAATTAGTAGGCTTAACTAAATTACGTAGGGTTTAACAGTAGCATAGTTTTTAGAATGTCTTACTGAAAAATTGTGTTAAGTAATGATCAAAATTTTAACTAAGACCTTCTTTAGTCAACGATGATGACGTTGCTAAAATAACAGAGCCACATTTTTCTATCCATATTTACTCATATTTATAGAGAAAAGACATCCCAATTAATTAAAAACCAATCCCAAAATCAACAAATTAATAACTCGCTAGGGTTGCAGCTTGCAGCGTAACCATTCGCCACACACTAGGGTGTTACCCGCTCGCATAATTTGCCGTCGCCGTGTGTGGCGGCCCTAACTCAGCGGGGCCCGCCCGGCCGCTCACCACTGACGGGTTAAATTGAAAAATAAACACGCTGAGTGATGGCTCTACGGGCCGGCTGACGAGCGTGCGGAGGGTTGTTGACTCCTCGCCTTAGCGACCTTAGGCTTGCGAATTTCGGTCACTTTTTTGTGTTTGTTTTATGAAAAACGGTCGTCCTATTTTATCACCAACTTTTTTTTTGTAAATTCATTAAAATACAACTGAATAAAATGAAAACATTAATAGAATAGAAAACAATTGTAGGATGAAAAATTAATTACATATAAAGACACCACTATCACGCATTCACCTCGCAATACTTCAAGCATTCTGACAAAATTACCTTCCATTCATCAGCAAACATAAACATAGGAGCACTTAACAGTATTTTCCAGCAACTTCACTCGACAGCCAGCTCCCAATCCAGCCGTAGCATGGATCCACTTGCGACCACATCGTCAGTTGACATCAGGTGAACTGTACTCAAACGCTAACCTGTAAAACTGTGTAAACTGTAAAAAGTAAAAAAAAACTCTACTGTTTGTGAAATAGTGTTATTTTCATCCAATTTACATATAACTTCACTGTGCTATGTATATCTTTTTAGATATTCAAGAGCTATTGATAAAAACCTATCCTACCAATTCTCTGCACACTATTTCTCCACTACTCTCCACATGTATAACTATAATTAGCTAGGGGTACAATAAATCGTGCGGCGCTCTGAGCATAACGTCCGATATTAATTACAAGTCAGTGTCTCGCGCCGACTTGTGCAGTTGTGGGTATTCTGTGTCGCTCACTCGCTGTGTAAACAAAGTGTTTAGGCTAGCGGTAGGCGGGGAGAATGTCGCATGACTTATTTCAGTCTCGTAAAAAAACATGAAAAAAAAAATCCCGGGTTTCGACGCCATGTTATAAGGCAGACAGGAATAAACTCTCGTGCTACTTTTTCACCCTTTCAAAAAGACTTCGTCTGGGGTGTCGCCACCTTATTATGCTCCTTAAGATTTAAAACTTTTTTTATTTTATAAATACTCAAAGCATACATTATGTTGCATAAAATGAAGATGGATGTCATATCATATCATGTTATAGATAAAATCATTGTTCATTTTTACATTAGGTACTGAATTTTATCGTAAGGGATGAAGTCGTACGATTTTATTTGATACGATTTTATTGATTTGTTTAGCTCCATAATCTACAACTGCTCTAACTCATACTACAAAACCTGCAAATTTTAGTGAAAATGGGAATACGATGTGAAACGTAAATTACTCTACTTACTAATGTACTAACTAAATAATGCGTGAAACCGAAAAAAATAAATTGTAGCTACTACATAGTTAGTAAAAGTCGTCGTTTGACGTAACTACATTGTCTGTCGCACGACTTTTTCTCCTGGTGTGCGTTTACCCTTACAACAATTATAAATACACGAAGGCTCTCGCATGAAGCCTCGGGGGCAAAAGTCCTGGTGGAATATTGATTTTTTTGGGATAATGATGATGTCGGAATGATTTTAATTTAATGGTACTGCCGCGATTTGTAAAGTTATTTATCATGCGGCTGTTAAAGTTCACAATATTTGCTTTTGTGGTTGAAAAATCTGTTCTTTCGTTTACATTTTTAAAGCGTTAGGCACGGGCCTGTTTTTGAATAATTTCTTGTAGAACTTTTTTTTTCTTTGTTTATGGCTAGTAATATGTGCTAAATTATAATATTAATTAATGAAATTATGTAGAGCATAACGGAGTGGTATATGTAGTGCAGGTATAGCCAAAGTCAAAATAAGATTTAATTAGCAGAATACAACATGTGATCACTTTAAAACATCAAAGTTATAAAACTAGTTACACCTGTTCCAACCTCCTTGCAATGGCAAAAGAAGATAAAACGATGTAATGATGACGTTCACGATTGATTGTATGAGTGAAGTATAATACAACAGGTAGTTGTAGGTCTACAATTTGCTGACTCTGAGCTTGTTTTTAATTGGTCGTGATTTAGGACGTTTTTTAATGCTCGCCTGTCTAGCTACATTCGAGATAAGGATTTGTAACCAAGCAGTGTTCTGATAGCCTCACTTGAGAGCCAGTTTCCAGTCGAAGCGTGGTGCCATAGTGTCACTTAATATGAACTTGTGGGCAAACACTGCCCTGTAAGGAAAAAAAAGAAAAAAACACATAAAAAAGTTTTTATTTATTTTAAATATCAGTTTGGCGCGTAAAGTTTCTCTTATTTAAAGCCTTATCGAGTCGCACACGCGAATCCACTCACAATTTGAACCGTTATCGACACCGGTGTAATATTTCAAGTTGCCGTATGTATATTACAGTATAAAGGTGTGCGCAGACGGTCGCGTCGCGCCGTTTGATGTCGCCGACGACGGTGAGAGTGCGTCGCGAATTGCGATTGTAGTATCGGGGCGGGTTACATAGAGGTAGCTGCAAAAAGGGTTTCAATATTACAGAAGCTAACGTGAGTCTTAATAATAACGAAAACTAAAACAGCTTGCACGATTGCAAGTCAAAAAAGTCCACAAGTATTCGGACATTGTAGATATGCCCATCTTCATGTAGTGTTGTGGCAAAAACAGTCACTGTTTAACTAAATTTAAGTATTTATAATAATATATTTAATTGTCTGATTGCGTTCATAAGTGTATGTACCTATTGTATTTGCTACAAATAAAAATATTGTATGTTGTCTATAAAAGGCATGGGCGAGGGCTCGACGCTGAGTCAGCAAACACCGGTCGAGTTACAATCGTGAGTGCAAGGCGTTGTACATTTCATTACATTGTACATTCGTTGTACAATCTTCTTTCGTGTGAAGTCATGGCCAACTCTAGCGTCGTAGTTTACCGAATAATGAAAATTTAGGTATGATGACTGTAAATTGTGTCGTCCCAAAGAATACCGTAGAAGGCAACATAAGTCGCGCCATGTAACCCGCCCGATGCACTAATGCATCGCATAATTTTATGCGCTGCGCCCGCGGCTGTCCCGATAACGTTGCTAATGAGCGGCTCTACCTGCGCTCTACATACTCTACCCGCCACGTATGTGTTTGTAGAGTACTGGATATCTGCATAATATACAGCGCAATTAGCAGATGCAAAAAAATTATGTCTCTACCTATCTCTACCAGTACACAGCATCATAGCATAGCAGCTGTGTGCATACATAGTAAGTACACTTGCATACACAGTTAATGCATTTGTATACATAGTAAATGTATTTGTATACATAGTAAATACACTTGCATACATAGTAAATACCCTTGCATACATAGTAAATACATTTACATACAGCCAAAATATATATCATCTGTTTTGGTGACAATCGGAACTTAAGAAGATATTGCTTCATACGCTTGCTTACATGCTTTTTTGTAGTGGTAAGGACTCTTTAGCAGAATCCGCCTGGAAAGGTACCACGCACACTTTTGCCAGTTACTCAACCACCGAGATTGAATGATTCCAGTGAAATTACGAGACGTAAAGAAAAAGTTTTAACATCTATTATCTCAGGGTGACAAGCGCAGTGTATTGCAGCGCAGGATTTTGAACTGTACAAGTTGAAGTTCAAATAAAATCCTTCCTTCCTTTCTAATTTTATAAATTCGAAAGTTTGTGTGTGTGTGTGTGAATGTTTGTTACCACGTATCACCGTTACTACTAAACCGATTTTGATGAAATCTAGAATGTAGATAGCCTATACCCTGGATTAACACATGGGCTACTTTTTATCCCGGAAAAAGATTCCTGCGGGATAACGGGAAGACGCGAGTGAAACCGCGGGGCACAACTAGTAAACATGTCTGACGCTTACCATCAGATGAGTGACATGCTCATCTCGTCACTCAGTTGCATAAAGAATACTAATTGAGGCTTTACAGTATACTTTTTTTTTAACTTAGTATAATTAAATCCAAGTTCCCCGTCTGTGTAATTATTACCCATCGGTAAATTAATACAAATTCATAAACGATTCTAGCCTATAGACATAAAGGTCACTCACTCTTAACTGGTAAGGGCAGGTACCTACTTATGTATATTTGCAGAACCTGATTTCCATATATTCATATTGCACAACTTGGTATTCTGCATAATTAATCATAACCTCATATCAGTAACTTATACTAATATACATAGGAAATATAAGATCAGTCACTTAATTAAATTCATGTGAATACGTTATTAGGGTAATTTATGTTGGAATATATGTACTTAATTATTTGTTTTTTTTTATACAGATTTATTTACTTATAATTACATTATAAAAGCGAAAGTTTGTGTGTGTCTAAATGAATTATTGTTACCACCTATCACCGTAACTATTAAACCGATTTTGATGAAATTTGGAATGGAGATAGCTTATACACCAGTATTAACACATACGCTACTTTTATCCCGGAAGAAGGTTCCTGCGGGATAACGAGAAGACGCGGGTGAAACCGCGGGTCGCTACTAGTAGATACTTAATTACTAAATTTTAATTTATTCAATAAAATAACCTACTGCTTAACTTAAACCTCCGTTAGAAGTTGTTTATAGTTTAATTTTATAGTTGTTTAAAGTTAATACTCATAAACGTTAAATATATACTTAATTTGCATACTTCTTAATTACTACAGCATGCGTAGGCGTTTTCAAAGACTAGTAGTAAGTAGTAGTTGTTTATGTAAGTTTGTACATACTTTGTTCAAATTACTTTATTATACAGAATCATCGTAAACATTAATAGCTCAATTAGAGACCATAGGCGTTACTATAATTACGATAACCTAATTAAATGTGCTTGGACATAGCTAATTTTGTACCATCACTTAGCTCGTTTGTAATATAATCCAAACACGATTGTAGAAGACTCTGAATATACATATAGGTATGAAAATAAAGATAAAAGCAGGCTGCTGGTATACTAGGGGCCTTTAAAAGTGGCTTGTAGTTAGCAATATTATGATTAACTGTCGTCCGTCGATATTAAAATTTGTATGGAACAATATCGACTCCCACGCGGATAAAACCGCGGCAGGGCGCTAGTTTTCGATGTCATAAGACTCATTGTGAGTTCACTAACTGAGATGGCGCAACGACCCAAAGCGAGTCCTGGCCTCCGATAACAAAAGACGCCACTTCGGTCTATCCTGCGCCACCTCCTGCCAGTCCTCCACCTGGAGTGAGCACAAGTCCTTCGTGACTTCGTCTTTCCAGTGGTATCTGGGATGGCGGCCGGGCGACGGTTACTCGGCCGTTCCATGTATGCTCTTTTGAACGCACCATCCTCTCCTATTCTTTCGAGGTGGCCGAGCCAGCGAAGTTTATGCACTTTTATCTCGCAGGCATTCGGCTCGGCCACCAGTTCCAAAAAAACCGGCTAAGTGCGAGTTAAGTGATATCAATATCGAGCGAAAAAATTACTTTTGTTGTAAGGAAGCCCCCTTAAATATTTATTTTAATCTATTTTTTAGTATTTATTGTTAAAGCGGCAACATAAATACGTTATCTGTGAATATTTCAACTTTCTAACTATCACGGTTCATGAGATACAGCCTGGTGACAGACGGACGAGTCTTAGTAATAGGGTCCCGTTTTACCCTTTGGGTATGGAACCCTAAAAAGAACAGAAACTGATAGTGAGTTAGCCGGATTAAATTGGTTACGTGATAAACTGCAACATAAGTGCATACATCGCATACAGCCTATCTTCAATTTGCATACACACGACACCTCCGTACATCTGAATCAATTAACCCTCCTGCCCTTCGCAATACGCTTGTCAGTTCTGCAACTAAGTCCAATGAGAAGTAGCATATTACCATATATGACCCATTTTGCACCGCCTCGGCTTAATTGGCCATATCTTAATTGCCATTTACGGCACTTGATGTCGTTACTTTGTAGTCAACAGCACAGTGTTAGCAGTTAGTCTTAGTCGAACATAGTTTTCCTGTCTCCATATACGTAAGTATATACAGGGTGGTGATGTGAATTAAACCATCAAATTGGGAGCATTGATCATCGCCGTAAAGTTGCCAGCTTATCGGTGTTTCGTAGGTTTCATTTTGGAGAGTGTGCGTTAGGTCTCCCACACTAAACTGCAAATTCGCATCGCATCGCAAATATCTGCGAGCGCCATTGCACAACAAGAACTTCCGCAGTTTTGCGTTGGAGCCCCTAGAACTACATAACCTTTTTCGTTCCATCATCGGACAACAAGATTTACGACAGCACGACATTTGTAAGGGATCGACATTCCCCCGATCCGCACTCTTCGCTTCCACATTTGTAATGCGAACGGCGAAGGAGTGGAACACCTTGCAAGCGCCTTTGTTTCCCGATAAGTATAATCTGGTTGTCTTCAAGTCAAGAGTGAATAGGTATATTCTAGGCAAGCATGCTCCATCATCGACCACATCGTTGCCATCAGGTGAGACTGTGGTCAAACGCTACACAGTGAAAAGGATAAATAATTGAAAAAAATGACGTTGTTCACGGTGCTATCCTGTATATAGGTACTCGTATGAATACGTACTTCTTACAAAGTCGTATGTATATTCCATCTATGAAGTTAGAATTACTAATACCTTCGCTGCTTCTTAACCTAATCGACGCACTTAAGTCATACTCTATCGTTGTTAGGGTTTTTTTTAGTAGTTACAGGGTAGCCTTTGATTACAAGTCACCAAACGTTAAACGACGATGTGGTCGAAGGTGGTGCCACGCTACACCTGTACTGGGAACTGGTTGTCAAGTGGCCGGAACACACCGATATTCTTCAAAATATCCCATACCAATCGATTAAAGCGTTCTTTTCTC
Organism: Opisthograptis luteolata; assembly: GCA_931315375.2. Classification (NCBI taxonomy): domain Eukaryota; kingdom Metazoa; phylum Arthropoda; class Insecta; order Lepidoptera; family Geometridae; genus Opisthograptis; species Opisthograptis luteolata. The sequence goes on along the minus strand of OV928053.1, from coordinate 10,372,997 downwards.
CCGTATAGTACTTGCAAAATGGAACAATCCCCCTCCACAAGTCTTTCCGCAGTGCTACAGAATGCACTCCTTCAAGAAGGGTGTGAAAAGAGTTGTTGAAGGTCGGCAACGCATCGGCAATGCTCTTTGCGTTGAAAATCGCTATAGGCGGCGGTGACCGCTTAACATATGGCCATGTGCTTGATTTCCACTCTATTACATAAAAAGAAACGCAGATATTAACCAAATAAGCTACTGTTTTTATAAATAAGTCCTACATCAACGTTATCTGAGATCTACGTAATGTATGTGACAGCGAATGAAAGGGTTCACCTCATTATAATAGTTTTGAAAACCCTTCAATTGTTTTTACGAATGCAATGTGTGACAATGGTTTATGCGACTTTACCTACGTTCACTGTGTGATGTGTGGCCATTAACTAAACGGGAAATATAAATTTTACATGCAAGCTGCAATCTATAAATAGTTTTTGAATCGAAATAAATGTTACATTAAAAACTCAGTATTACAAATAATTCTGGGGGAAGGATTGATCCTTGGGGTACACCGGCTAGTATAATTATTTAGTATCTTCGCTAAAACCTTTTTTGTATCCAAGATCTGAAATTCTATTAACATAAAAAGATCTTTAATGTATTTTCTATTAATCATATGGAATTAAAAACTTTTAGAATATCTAAGTGAATACATGAAAGCGCAAACGAAAAGTTTATGACGACGATTTTTATTTTAAACTCTTAATAGATACCTATCTATTTTTTTTTAATTTCTTTTCTATTTATTTACGTAATCTAACAACTAAATAGTGTATGATAGAGGGCTTATAAATACGAGTATATAAATGAAAATGTATGTGTTAAATTGCTTTTTATCGCTTCACTAGCTTCTCGTATATGAAATCATCATTGACGTTCTGAAGGAAATCATAAACAATTTTTTCTCCAATTAGTTTTCTTTTTCTATTCCTCGCCTGCTTAACGGCTCTGTAACCGACATCCATCGCGGCGCATTGTGTGTCTAGTGAATCAAAAGGGGCATGATCGACCGCTTCCTGCTCAAAAACCGTCGCGTTCTGATTTATGCCCCTAAGACCCTTTTGTTTTATGTTCGCCTGGTACCTTCCCTGTTGTTTTTTTAATTTAATTTATGTTAATGTTATTGAAAAATTATTTAAAACGTTACAAAAACTTGTGGATTCTTCTAATGTGATGTTAATAAATGTCGGATGGGTTTGTTTTTTTAATAATTAATAAGAATTTGTGGGTTTGACAATTTAAATGACCAAGACACAGGCTCTTGCTTAATTTAGGACTATAAAACTTTAGATGTTAAGTCCTCTTGGAAATATAACAATGAACTGTAGTATTACGAGTAATAACTCTTTTTGGTAATAAATATATTTTATTTTCGAGTTTTGTTGCTTTTTCTAATTAAATGTGTTCTGATACTTACATTATCTTTTCTTTTTGTCAATATCATGATAATATTTAATCTTCTTCGTGTGCGATCAACAGATCAGGAAACGCAATTAATTGTGTAACATTAACACCCAGCTGTGCAACAAATCCATCATTATCTTAAGGCGCAGGTTTCCAAAAATGGGGTTATTTAAAGCTATCTTTCTGTGTAATTCTGGTCTAAAAAAAATCTAATAAAAATATATGTTAATCTACTTGATATATAGCAGGACACCTTCAGGCCGAAAAATGCAAAAAATGTATTTATATATTGAAAACAAATGTGCAAAGTCCCCATTTCCTAAAAGTGTAATACTACTTTACTCCTAAACTATATATGTAACAAAGACTTGTTAATACCATCAGCTTATAAAAAAATGTAATACCCAGGACACCTTCAGGCCATTTTTTGAAAATACTGCTTTAATTATTTTTTGCGAATTTTTTACGTATTTCATACTCGCAAATCGGCACGTACACCCCTCATTCGCCCATAAAGTCAGTGCGGGACGAGCCGCCGTGCTGAACGGACCTGTGCCACTTTTCTCCGCATATTTTTGTAGCTGAAAGTCGTACGATGAACCACCTATTATAGGCTATGAGTGGTAGGTGCATAGTGCCGCGGCGAGTTAATTGCCTACTCTTGCGGTGATGCATAGGGTTGTCACTTTTATTTTTAGTTAAATACTAGCTGACCCGGCGAACTTCTTTCCGCATAAGAGGCAATAAATGAGCAGATTTAGGATTTTAAAATTAATTAACGTTAGTAATAAATAAACTCGCATAAAACAAAAACATCTTCAATTCACAACTTCAATATCAACCATAGACAACATTACGTTTAGCTGTCAGTTGTGTTTTGTTACACCATGTCAGTTGCATTTTGGTATACCATTTACAACAAATGAATGATTAATTTTATTATTTATGAGTATCATATTTTATCTTATTCCGGACGAAGACAAATGCAAAAAATCAAAGATTATAAAAATCGGTCCAGCCGTTATCGACTTATACCTAAGTGTTGTAACTAACATGCCTTTTTTTATAGATTATATTATCTGTGTATTATGACAGCGCAAGGTGTTTAATCATGTAATTTATTAAAATGTTTTACGAATTCATAAATGGGTTGCATATTAAAGACATTTTAATAATTATAAATTAATAAATACGATTTATTATAAACTATACAAATGAAATAGTCAGTGAGAGCAGCAAATCCGAGCGAGCGAGCAGTGTAGTACATAAATGCGCGCGATCAAACGCGTGGCACAGCCCTACTGAGTCCCAGGCCGGTCCCTGCGTACACGGCGCTCGCTACTCACTCACGCGCACATTCAAATGGCGCGGCAGTGACTACTAGCCGTGCCCCGCGGCTTCGCCCGCGTGGGAATTGATGTGTTGTACAAACTTTAGAACGCCATTGCACAACCTCCAGGGGTTTTCTTAAATATGAAAAATACGTATTTAATTATTTACTTTATAGTTTATTTGTACCTACTTTTAAGAAAATCCACATAAGGAATAAAAAAAAGCCATACAAACTTTAAAACTCTATGGCACACCCCGTAGAAGTAATACATATCAAAAAATAAAGAATGCGTTTTCAATGATTTACTTTAAGGTTTATTTGTACCTATTTTTGAGTCAATCGAACCAAGGAATGACATTTTTCATACAAACTTATCTACCTTATTTAACCCCTTTCAGAGTTGACTTTTCAAAATTAGATTAGCTTAAGTGTTAGTCCAATACCTAAACTGTCTACATTCTAAATTTCATCAGTCAAATTCGGTTCAGTAGTTACGTGGTAACAAACATTCACACACACACAAACTTTCGCATTTATAATATTATAGTAGGATGTTGCTACTGTGTATATATGTAGATACGGTGGGCTCGATTAGTAGAGGTACCGCGCCGCGCCGCATGGCGAGAGCGTCGCTTCGGGCGCATTGGCCGCAGATCGCGTAATTTTGGTGAGGGGATGCGCGGAGTGCGCGGAGCAGTTTCACTTGATCAAGCAAGGTCAACGACGTTATGCAGGCTCTTAAGGATGTGATTATTTGCCTCCTACTGTTCGTAATTTTAAAGATGATTCGCCTTTCACACTGACAGAGAGACGCAGGCAGACCTTCAAACACAAATCCCATACTTTCAAAATATACTTAATAAGTAAGATTTATCATGAGATCACTTTAAAACGGCAAACCTAAAACTAGCCATGAATGTTCCAAGCTCGAAGAGCATGCAAGAAACGCATGAGATACGATATGATTGAATTGGAGCAAGTTTACTACAATGTCAAGTTTTATGGTCATATAAATAGGCTGATATTTTATAATAAAATGTTTTATTAAATAAATATTTTTCTTTTCTTTTACACGGACTTGAAATTTAGCTATCGACAAGTCTTGGAATTCACCTGGGATTTTGTTGAAAAGTAGACTTTCATAAACCAAGTTATCAGACAGCGCTGGAGGCCATCAACCTGGCATGTTCCTTAAAAGGTAATAAATGTGTAGTCGACTATGGTTCCGCGAAAACTCGATGCTATCGCGCTTGTAATCGCCGCTCGGAGTGTAAAGTAAAAAGTCCAAAATACTGCTGACCAGCCCTTTTTTCTCTCTTTAAAAACGCTTGTGCGCTCATCCAGATTTGATTCATATCCGAATCTGTGAAAATGCGATACTATAAGCTGCGTATTGCAGGAAGGGTGTAGTAAATGCAACCCTTTAAGATGGATGTCAAAAGAGTTCTTCAGGGTTGGTAACGCATTGGCAACACCCGTCCTATTGCAAATGTCCATAGGTGAGCTGGAATCATCATCACATAGTTACCTTTCAAGAAACTTTTAGCAGACTTTTGCCATAAATTTCGCGGCGTAGCTTTAAAGCTCTATACCTGATTTTACACAGCGCATAATTCAATCGTAAAATCGCTTTGAAGCGTAAAACATTGATTTATGCACGAGATAAGTTTATCTAATGTTATGACCATCATAAGGTACCTTGATTTTACTTTTTCAAAATGACTTATAATTTTTATGATGCGTTAAGTGATTTCATATTTATGGGGGCGATGGTAAATCTGCAAGTAACTTATTATTATTAAGTCATAGATGCAGGACCGAGAGAATTTGAACTCGGTGTCGGTGCTTTATAAGGCGCATTCGTTACCGTTTGGCTACCATCGCTTACTCAACACATATCTTTGGAAATAAATAAATGATACATATTCCAAACCTTGTTCTCAAGATCCTAATTCTCACGCCAAAATGACAAGCGGCTTACTTACGAAAGTTTAAATTCTCCGTGGCGCTTTATTCCTCAACTCCTGGTATTTCTTCGCTCCTAATTGCTCGTGTGAAACAAGCTGAATATAAAGCGCAGTTTCTTGTTAGAGCTGCGCGTGCGCATGCTTGGAAATTTTATTTCATCTAGGAATGCCTTTTTATGGAATTTGGATTTGCATTTTTACATATTACTCTGTGTTTTGCACTCGGATGACGTGCTTTGCATACAATAAAGATTGAATAGAATGTGCGTTGTTCCAATCATTGCTTTTGAGTTGGTTTTAAATAAGACAATCATATAATTTCTCGTCTTGTTTAGCATTAGCTATGCCCCGCCGATTCATTCGCGTGAACTACAGTAATTTATCACGAGTCCAAAATATATCCATGCCAAATAAATGTCATCAAGATTGGTTCAGCAGCGGCAGCGGAAAATGAAACAAACAAACAGAGAGACCTAATTGCTTTCGTTTTGATACCTGTGCAAATTTTGATGTTTGTAGCATGCTATTAAAAATCATACTAATAAATATCGATAAACAATCGTTCGTAATAAAACCTAAGCTACCAAGTGCTCACCCAAGTGTCTTCTGGCAGCCTCACTTCAAAGCCAGTTCCCAATGCAGGCGTAGCGTGACCTACGACCACATAATCACTTAAAACCATATGACTTGTGGTCAAACGCTACCCTATAGAAAAGAAACGTATCATTGGTATGTCGGCTAAACAAACAAGCCACAAAAGTACATCTCATACTCCGTTTATTCTGGTAGGAAGGGATCAGAGGTGAGCATTAAAATTCAATAGCACAGATCAGAAGTTGAGCGATGGGCAGCTCCCGGTATTGCAGCGATACATCATGCGTCCATGTGTGGGATCGAATGGGAGTGGGCAACATTCCATGCATGGAGCGGTTTTGTATGAGAGAGGAACTAGTATTTCAGACAAAAATCAACTTGTGCAATTCAAAAAAGTTTTTCAGAAAACTCGAATAAATGTATGTACTATATCTATATTATTTAGTAGTGAGGCCAGTTAGTTGTTCAACCGCCAAGCAGTGGTGGTGCTAATATTACCTCGCAAGGTTGGCAATAGAAAAACGAATAATATCAAATTTGACAATTTGTTTGCTGTCATGACATTGACAAACACGATATTTACGACATTTAAGAGGCGCAATGACGTCACGCAGTGAGTCCACGCATATAGTTTAGAATCACACGACAGAGATAAAAAACTGTGTGTTAAAAAAACTCGTTATTTTCTTTCGTCTCTTTCTTCTACGCCTCCTAAATCTTAAATTATCTCTTTTATCTCGCACTGCTATGCTACTTAAAAAACTTTTGATCTTCTGCAGTTTAGATTATTTTAAAACATGTCTTTACGTGTTTCTGAGAGGTATGCGATTGTGTAAGCTATCTACGAAAGGTTTAGCTTCGCTTTTATTTGCCAGTGGATGCTTGTAGGCATTCATGAAAGGATTAAAGGTCTATACATATTTTATGGCATCGAACTAAGCTATTATTGATTGTAATTATCATGGCTCTAAGTTAAACGTCGTGCAGTCACGCGATTCCTTGCAAACAGATTTATAGAGCCTATAATTGTAATGAGCTAGACTTTTAAGTAAATAACTGCCATTGTTTGTCTTAAATTGTATCGTTAATCTGTTGTTTGTATTGGTACTTGATAGAGTTCGTTGTCTTATAAGAAGACGCATATCTTTTTAATCATATACCTACAGTGTACGGTTTTACTACAAGTCACCTGATGTTAAGTGACAACGTGGTAGAAAGTATAACACCACGCTTATATTGTTCTCAAGAGAGGCTGTCGGAGCACACCAATAGGAGCTAGACGAAAGATTCTTAAGGGTAGTACATATGCCAATTCGCTAGTAGTTTAATATTAAAAGAGGTTCATGTAAACACGGTACCCGGGTTGGTACTGTTCCTGCCTGCGAAGCTAGCGGTCCCGTGTTCGATTCCCGGTAAGGGCAAAAACAAAGTGTGTGATGAGCACGAATATTTGTTCCTGAGTCTTGGATATTTCTATCTATATAAGAATTTATTACTCTATATAAGTCGTTGTCTAGTACCCATAACGCAAGTTTCGAGCTTAATTTGGGGCTAGGTCAATTTGTGTGCAATGGTCCCCGATATTTATATAAAAAGGTTGCTCTAACCAAACCTAAAATAGCTTGACAACCTAATAAAATAGTTAATTTTCTGAACACTAATAATAGACGGATACCGCAGACACATATTTGAATTGTAACTGTCCAAACAAAAAATCGTAATTACCGCCACCATTGAAATCAATTAAACCATTAAGCACAGTACAAAATAATTAGAGGCCGACAAATGGGCGCATTACATACAATGGTGGCCAGTGTCAACGGCGCATGAGTTATACGCTATTGTCCATCTGTTCAGTATTTATTTATTTATATATGCTGCGTCCTTCTGCGCGGCGCGATGTCGTGATGGTAGGCGATGGCTGGAATGCTGGCCTACAAAAAGTTAGGCGGCGCAGATTAGGAATTGTTACTGCAGACTTGCTCGGTTATATATAAGGTTTAGAAACTGGTGTGAAAGAGATTCAGGTTCACTGTTTTAGGTTTGACGTTTCATAGCAAGTGCACACACACCAATGCGATTTCTTGTTCATCTAGCGATCATGGCGCATGCACTGAAACTACATGCATGTTATAACAATCAATATTGCTTGACGCTAGACGAATTTAACGTTGTAGACGCAACATGAACATGAAAGCGCTCTGGTATGGACGTACCTTTAGCTCTCAAGTGAATCTACCGGAACGCATCGATAGGTGCATGGCGTGGTATCTAACCAGGCGAGCACTTGAAAATGGCCTAACACCAAGCTACGGTCTCATAAAGATGTGAACATAAAAAACCGGCTATCGGTGTCGTTTAAATCATCAGCACACCATTACAAGGCTCTATGTGTATCGATAATGAACAAAACCAGATGAAGTCACCATACCCACTTAAAAATCAGAGCTCGTCCCGCTAAAAACTCTCCAACACGCATTTGAGAATTTGTTATCAACTAATAACATATAACGTGACAAAAACTTGTTGTCCGTCGGTCGCGAATGCGTGTCCAATCATCCGAACAGATGTAGTCATGTTTTAAACATGGGACGCGAACGGGCCGAAGTGCAAAAACTATATTGTGTGCGAGTGATTTTTAATTTCTGCATCGATTCAATGGTAACTGTTATTTAAACACTGTAGAAGATAACATGTTATAAAAGCTTCAAGTCCAAACTGTCACATACACATAGCCTTGACCCCTGAAAAGTATTGCCAGTATCTAGGCCCTAGATACAGGCAATCAGTAGTTCTTAGTCTTTTAGTGATAGGGGACCATTTGATAAAATTTCTGTCATGCCATGAACCACCAACAGCTTTTTTCTGCTACTTGACTGACTGTCACTTGGAGTGCGACTCGCACCAAGCGACGTTCTTCGCTTGCTGCCCCTTATTCAATATTTTTAGCATAACGTCGCGGACCACTTTGGATGCTACCAGGGACCACCAGTGGTCCACGGACCACCGATTAAGAACCACTGAATCTAGGGAAACTACGCGGATCGGATTCACAATAACCGGACACGGAACAAAATAAATACTTGCGCCGGTTTTTGGCACAATTATTTACCCCGTTACAATTTATATTGTTGTTACATTATGTTATTGGTTGTTACATTGTAACAATGAAATGTGTTGCTGTAAAATCTGTGTTCAAGTAAAGCCGTTATTCCAACTCATGAATTAAGCCCGTACTAATGTTTAATAAGATTTCCTACCTGAAATATATGCTGTTTATAACCAGCCAAGGAAAATGTATGTTACCTAGTATTGTTTCTATTCGAAAGCTGCACTATTCTTGAGTGTGTTTTACTGTGATAAATATCTTGTAGAAATCTTTCCACGCGGGTGAAACCGCGGGGAACAGCTAGTTCTTTTAATACAGCAGATATTTCATGATTCGTCCGAGAATAACACAAATACCATGTAGGTATATGTAAATTGACCACATTTCAAGCTCACATTAATATACAGCTTTCATTAACAAACAGTATAGATTTCAAATTTAGATTCAAGACACATTAAAAATTTATAAATAGGCATTGAATTTCGTTTTCCAGTATGTTTTTGTTGACAACCGCAGCGTCTTTTCAGATCTTTTACACCCTATTATTTTTATAGCACTCTAGCGACTCGCCCCGGTTTCGCATGGGTAGCCAATAATTTAGGCAACCGGAAGTTTACTAAAAAGTCTAAAAACCGATAATAAGCTATTTAATAATTATTATTGAGGACATTTTTGCAGACATACTAAGAATCTACATTTCTTTTGTACATAACGTCAACTCTATTCAAACCGTTTAGCCAGCTGATAAAAGCTGCCAGTTCTCTGACTTGTTTTATAAATATCATGATTTTTTACTGAAACCTCTACTTTATCAGAATAAAACATAGCCTATAACACTGAGGGATCATATAGCTTTTTAATAGAGAAAAGATTTGCCTATTCGTTTCAATAGATTGTAAGATTGTCTTCTGCATCCAAACAAACAAACTTTTCCTCTTTAGCAATCTTATCTCCGTTGGTTCCAAAGCACCCTTAAACTTTAATATCAGCAGTTTAATTATCACCGAACTTTATTATTTTCCAATGCGATCCTCGGCCGAGATAGCAGACCAGTGGCTTCATCTTAACGTTTGAATATCTCGAATAGCCAATGAAATTTTAGTGCCTTCGCGGCGCATATCATGAGAGAAATGCGGTAACAGAAAAAAAACGTAGAAATATTCCCGGGCGCTTTATCAGCGGTTCGCATCGGCTGGTTTCCTCCGACAGTGGGCTGTTGGAATTAAAACATTGCATTTTAGTGGAGAAACGTACGGGGAGATGGTATCGCGGCAGTGAGCTCTCTGGATTTATTTTACAAGACGTGAGCCTATTCGTTGAAAAAAATAAAACAGGAATAAAGGTATGCCCACTTCACCAGTGCGCTGTTTATCTTGCGTCTCGCGTCATCATAATCATCATCAGCTGGGAGAAGTCCACTGCTGAACGTAGACCTCCCCCTTTGAACGCCACCATGAATGGCTATTAGGCCTTTGCATCCATCAGTTCCCTGCGACTCTTACAATGTCGTCGGTCATCACGCATACATCAAACGAAAACGCAAGATAAACATGAAAGCGTACAGGTGTGAACACACCTTTAGCCGTTTGCAGACTGAACTCTTTTTAGGTTTTTGGTAGTTTTAGCTAAAGGCAAAAAGGCGGTAGCAAATTTTTCAAAATTAAAACTTAAAAAAAATCGAGTATGGCCACGAGCTTGGCACCGTATTTTCAAATCAATGGTGTATGACCAAAAAGACAATACTTTGGCCCAATCTGTTTTTTTTGTTTCGGGGTCATTGACCATATAGAGTCGTGCTAACAACCCCTCGCCACCCAGGGTTTCGCAGTACTTTAAATTCAACCGATTTCTTTGCCGGACCTGAACTGTCAGCTTTTTTATCGACGAGCAAAAATATTGTAAAAAAAATCTTCCGCGCAGTAACACTGCCTTCTATATAAGAAACTAATGAGATCATTAACAGCACTAAACTTGGTCTCGAAAAGATTTTTAGCAAGTCGTGTTTTTTTTTAGTTCCGTTATATTTCTACTATAACACGTTCCTTTTAAGAAATTTTGGTACAAAAACGAGGTGATGGTTTTAATCGCTTCATCCTCGCGTTCTCAGACGTGTCTGTATTTGGGCCCGACTGGGGCCTGACGCATGCCAGCGCAGAACCTTTTTGGGATATAGAAATTGGAGCATAGTTTGCAGTTTTTGCGTTCGGACCTGAGGTCCAGAATCTCGACTCGAGAGTCTGATCATTGAGAGAGTGTGATTTAGAAGCTTAAGACGTTTTTTAGTTTTATTTAAGGCCGGTTTCAATAACCGATCTATCCACGGTTTGTTATACTAAGGATAGAAATTTGACATAAGCCTCATAAAAGTAATGTCAAATTTCTATCTCTGGTTATGCAAACCGTGGATAGATCGGTTATTGAAACTGGCCTTCAGACGAACAAAGCCGTCCATATAGCTTTATAGCTTTCCGCTGTTCTTATTTTGGGTTGTCTGGAAGGGATCTCTTTAAGTTCTTTGTGACACTTACCATTAAGTTTTATTGTTGTTCTACTTGGTTTTAATTGTCTTAGTATTGTGGTACAGTCAGCGACAAAAGTAGCTGATCACAGACGATTTTTCAAATGTGTCTTAGTTTGTCACAAACATGACTGAGACAAACTAAGACACATTTGAAAAATCGACTTATTGATTTAGAGGTGAACTCAATAAACAGTAGTTTTGGCAAAACTGATGGCATATCAGATACAAAGTTATGTATTTCAAGAAGATGTAATAAATAACGCGGACCAACCGTTAGTGAGCATAATTTACTCGTTATTGTAGAATTTTGCTTCGGCGACGCCCCTCGTGTTGCAAATGTCCATAGGCGACGGTGACCGCTCACCATCAAGCGGGCAGTCTGCTTGTGCCTACTTAATATTTTAAATGCAAAAGTAACTCTGTCTGTCTCGCTTTCACTCCTAAACGACTTAACCGATTTAAATTAAGTTTGATACGGAGATAGTTCCAACCCTGAGGAAGGACATAGGATACTTTTTATCGTGATAAACTGTAGCCCGCGCGGGTGAAAAAGCGAGGAACAGCTTGTGTTTGAGAAAATTAAAACTCGTAGTAGAGTAGTTAATCCTCCGCCGGTACGTATCAAACGCTACACGTCTACCACATCACAATCGATCAAACAAACAAACATACCGTCCGTTTATTCCCGCGCTCGCGGTGAGCACAAAGGGCTGCGCGGGCGCACACTCGCGATGCTGATTTATCAATCAATTGCGCGGAGTCGTTAGCGCGCCGCGGGCTGCGCCGGCGCCGGTCCCTTTGCAGCCAGCGCCCGATATGCCGTGTGTACAGAACCGGCACAAACATGTGCCGACGTCGAAAGGTGTACTTGTGAACAAGTGACTCCAGAAATTCGTGAAATAACTCTGTAGAATATGCGCTGTTTAAGAACCGCGGATCGCAAATGTTGTGTCTGATTTGGCTTCTACAACACGTGGTATAAAAGATTAAAATAAATAAAAACAGCATTGTAGTAATTGCATGAGTAACTACACAAAAATGTCAATGTCGTAAATTGACTGGGGCCGCAACCCAAACCAACAACCCAACAAACCTACTCAGCATGGTTGGTCTTCCATTGTAAACTCTTGGTGACGCGAGGGTCAAATAGGCTGTTAAGTGTATATGGATTTTTTTACTTACGACGCGAGTGAAGCCGCTGGCAAGACGCTAGTAACATGATAATACAGATCAAATTACCGTTGAGTCCAATCCGCTGAAGCACTCCATCATCAACCTGACCATGTCCATACGGAACACTCGCTATTAATTCGAATCGTCGATATTTTATACGCCGTCTTAGTACCGAGTACGTACCGATATGCGGTGATAATAAATCAGGGATATTGATCATTACCGATAGTAATTTATAGTAGTCGGGCGGCCGGCGCAGGCGCGGAGGAGCCCGCTATGATAAATCAAATTCGGATGCGCGCGAGCAAGCTTCTAATGGAGCTTGTGTTTGTTTTAGATGATGAACCATTAGGTGCGTTTTTTTGGCTTCGAAACTACGACGTTAAGACTACTAGGGTTCCTGATTGGACACCATTGGTTATCTACCGACATGCAGTTACTGAACTGCAAGTGGGGACCAAGGCACTATGATTCACAAAAGGGGTTTGAAAAACAAGATTGTACATTACAAAAGGAACAAAAAATTCCGACTGCGCCAAAATAAAGTACCCGGTTAAAAAAATTATCCACAGACAAGAGACATAAAAGTAAAGATGACTTTCAGACCTTTCTAAAAGGAAAACTAACATCCCAAGTCTCGCTCCAGAGACAATCAACAACAAACAGACAAACAAAACATCCCCAGGGTTGCCAGTAATGAAATCCGAATTAGATTATCCGAGGCTAATGACCCGAGGGGGCTAACCAGATTACTGAATCGACCCCCGACTGCAAGACTGCAGAGTAAAGTGATTAGAGGTAACCCTACGATGATTTGTGATGTACTCGAAGCTAAAGTAATGAATTTGTAATAGGGCTTGCGCTTACCTCGTTGGAAGGGGTTGTTTTTAAATCGATTCAGGAAATAAGAAGTAAATTCATCACAGAAAATGTTAAGGCATACAAATTATAAGAGAATTAATTCTCTTGGATAATGGTCTGGCCATTACCCATTAATTAGCATCAAGAGACTATAGAATATTATTGCATTTACAAGAAATTATTATCTGTCACATTGTGGTAATGAAATGATATATTTAAAATCATGTTGCTTGTAATCATTTATTTATCTACTTTGAAGCTACTTACCTTTCTGTATCATTTTTCATTATTTCTGTGTTGCCGAACAGCTTTTATTAGTTTATTTTTCTTCTTTCAAGTTGACTGTTAAAGTTATACTCATTATTAATTTGTTTTTACTTTCATTTCATACGTCTCTAAATATATTTTACTCTCTAACACCTCCGTTACCGGTTTCAAAAGTTTTCCTTCCTGTAAATCAGTGAATCCCATCTGTCCATCTCATTCTTTATTCATTGATCAAATTATAATTTTCCATTCTCTTCCAATCTCAATATCCAAGTCCCTGGTTTATTTCCAACATTTCTCCAAACTGGGGTGCTACAAATTAGATTGTGTCCTGCCCAGTTTCCGGGCCAGTGGGTACCCTTTTCCCTTCCCTTCCCTTTGGCACAGTGACATTAGTTTTCATTTGCCGACATTATATTACTTATTTATTGAGTTAACTTGACGTAAGTGCATTGTGCTTCTGCAGCGTCAGTTTTGCTTTTGCCGCTATCGATTTTGAATTTAGGTGAACTTTATTCGTTGGTTTGGCTTGGTTTGGTAGATACTTTATCAATATTAGTAGTAGTAAAACCACTTCGCAGTTCTTGCTTTCTTCTTTCGCTTCATCAATTATAGTGAATATTTTGACTAGTATAACAAAAAAACAATCCTGTGGTCTTGTCTCCGATGATAAATCACGGCAAACTCACGAGCCGTCAAATTACACAGTTTCACCCACTAGTGCGATTTGTCGCAGCGTCGCACCGGCACGCGACCGAGTGCGCGCCGCATCCGACACGCCCGCTAAACACTTCTTGCGAACCGCTGCGCTCCTAGTGCGTGAAATGAGATTTGAATTGACTTATCGTGGGATCGTTATAGAAGATGCCAATTTTGGATCTACTATTATAGCAACTTTTTGATATGTTCATTATACTTTCTCGCTTTCTTTATTTAACTCCTCTGTAAATTCAAATCTACTACGCCCTTGATGTCTCTGTTCAAAAGCATCGTGATTTGACAAAACAGCTGCGTCTTTGACAGAATAATCATCTAGATCATGTCATCAAACATTATCATCATCATTTTAATCTCCGCCACTTCCTCCGCCATAACTTACTCCTGGCTATTACTCAACCGTAACCTTCCACACTGTACCCACAAATTGTCATCAAAACGTCATGTAGTCGGGATTTTGTTAAGACTCCACTAATCCCTGGATTACTCCACTCAATGATTTAATACAGCCAGCTGTCATCGCCTTAAACGCTCGAAAAACGTACGAATACAGCTGCATTCCATTTTTAAACGTATACATGTTGCCAGTCCGAAAAAAAATTCATAATTTAATAACGTTGATTTTGTGGACATCAATTAATATTAATTTATAGCACGAGCAAGTGATTAATTTTGTTTAATTGTATTTGTAATGCGCGTGCTAGAACGAGACGCACGTACTTCGCTTGGTTGTGTGCAAGTGGGCGGGGCCTTGACGCCCTGTAGGCCTAGGGTTGTCACATAAAAATTTGTCGATGTTTTTTACCGCACCCATAAGTTTGGCGCTTTATCGACTCGCATCGGATGAATGATAAAGGGCGAGCCGGTTCCAGCGATGGAATCACAACGGGGAGTATTCTCTATAGCAGAAATTACTTTAATAGAACAAGGTTTAATTAGAAGTTGAGGCGAGATTATTTATGTAAGAGTGAGGTGAATTTATTAGCGGATGATGAAACCTGCGCTGGCGAGCTGTGAGGCGCCGCTTGGAGATATGCTAACTTGATTCCTGTTAATTAAACGCTATCTGAATTATCATTTCTTTGTTCTTGTAATTAAGTTCCTCATTATAATTTGTATATTTGAAGATAACTCGAGTTTTTAACTACCGAATTTAAAATGTATATTTATCATACATATTTCTAAGTAATTGAATGGCTTTTGCAGAGGACAGGACTTATACATTAATAAATAATAGTGTAGAGCTTTTAAATGAATATAGGTATCAGAAAACGAACATAGGTTCATTTTTACGCTTGACGTTTCTTTTTATAATTCTTCTTTTAGATGTGCACCGCCACTGCAATAGTTATTTTCTTACCTTCACTCGTTCAAAACATTATCGCTTAATATTACAGCAATTAAAATGTTAAACGTGAGCTTATCTATTGGACATCTGAAACTACACGACGGTAATACTAGAACAGTTTATAGCCACGGCGCGGACGTTAATAACGTTTGGCTGGTTACCATTCCGGCTATGTGCTGTATGTAACTTAATACTTACCGTTGAACTTAGGTAGAAACAAAATAAAAAAAATGAATTAATTGTATAAATCGTCCGAACTGAAGGCGGGTCAAGAAGCTAAATTTATTTATTTTCTGTAAGTATATACCTACAAGTTATATTAAATAAAATTTATAGGCTATATATACATATAGGTATAGCTTTTTTCATATACGATGATATTAGTTAAATTTTTAATAAAAATACATTGGCACAGATATTCACAAGGTGTCAACCCTAGAAATAATTTTGTGCGAAAACGTAATTTGCTAAGTAATTCGTTATTATACTCGTAGGCTACCGTTTAACATCAGATGGGACCATTCTCTTGTTGCTAGTTTAAAGTCTGTTTGTATTCTTACTTCATGATATTTATATTGTAAATGAGAAAATAACTCTCTCTCTGTCCTCTAAACAGTTCTTGATATAGTTTGGTTAAAAGATATTTTGAACCCTAGAAAACGCATAGGATAATTGTATCTCGAAAAATTCCACGCGGGTGAAACCACGAGCATAACTATGAAAAAAAAAACTTTGACTTTTGACTGTGGATTCGAATCCTGCAATGAGCTTTTATCTTTCTTATACTTATGAATATTTTGTTGGTAGAACATTTTCTAGTGCTTCCTGGCTGGCACCCTCGTGTTAAAAACATGTCGCCAAGCACCTGTCGGTGTGTTCCGGCAACTTCATTTGAGAGTCAGTACCCAATCCAGGCCACATCGTCACTTCACATAACTCGACTTGTAAATAGATGTAAAATAAAAACTTTAATGCTACAACCCTAAAACTCCCATGTTATAGATAACCAGCAGTAGGCAATCCTCTTTGTTAAATATATTTATTAGTACAAAACAAAAGGACGTTACAACTTTAATTATTACAGTACGGTCAACGACAAAAATAGCTGATCATATTCTATTCTACCAAGGTATCATCATCATTATATTATCAGCCCATTTCAGTCCACTGCTGGACAAAAACTCTCCCGAAACACGCCACTGAGCCCGATCTTCGGCTCCTCTCATTCAACTGCTGCCAGCCATTTTGCGTATGTCATCGCTCCACCTAGCCGGAGGACGTCCTACTCTACGTTTGCCGAGACGCCGTCTCCACGTCTGCGTCAACGGTTATCGGTTCTTCGGCTAATATCTCAAACTCATCGCCACTTCAGCTTGCTGATCCTAAATGCTATGTGGGTTACCTTGGACAACACAAAGGAGACAAAAGTGTAATAGATCAGTAATTTTTGTTTTTATTTTACAATTTACAAGGTAGCGTTTCATCATAACACAACACACCTGATGTTAAGTGATGGTTCGGTCGAGGGTTGGTGTTTGAGATGATAAAGAAAATTGTTTTTTATTATTGTTTAGCTACTTTTGGCGCTGACTGTACCTGCGTGAACCGAGAGTTGTAAATCGTATTAACTGTGCACTAAATCGGAGTTTAAGTTGAATTTAAATGAGTGAACAACTTTGTGAACAATGTAATCGTAATTATCTGCATTGTGTGACGAACGGTATAATACAGTGGGTAAAAGCCCACAACAGCGTGAGGTCGCGGGTTCGTTTCCTGCTAGTGGAAAATTTTTATGGAAAAAAAACTAAAAATAAAATAAAATAGACATAGTATTGACATTTTGTTTTATGTGCATATTTCATTTATTATTATCATTTAATTAAATAAACACATTAATTACAACAACAACAAAATATATACCTACAGTAGGATAAAAAATTCAACTAAAATGATACTAAATTAAATCTCTAAATTATTCAAACATAATTATATTAAGTCTATTATTATTTAGATTTTTTCACCTACACAAACTTGCATATTATTACATAAATACATATTCAAATCATCCCAACTTGTAGGTAGGTACAGTCAACGACAAAAGTCGCTGAACAATCACACTTTTTTCTATTATCCTCATCATTTTAGACACCAATTTTTGACCTCATCATCACCTAAAATCAGATGTGTTATGTTGTGGTCAAAATAATACCATGTAAAATGTAAAAAAAAAACAATAATAATTACTGATTTGAAACACATTTGGAAAATCGAGAACGATCAGCTACTTTTCTCGCTGACTGTACGTATGGGCGATATTGTATTCAGATAAGTCTACTTCACGGTAGCCTGAAGGCTTGCATCTGATGTTACAAATCAACGGCTGTTGAGATTCAAATCTGAATGTAAGATTAGAAGTTACGAGTTTCCTAGTAAAGCTCGTTAAATCTTCCTTCGTCGTTATTCCGCCCCCGGTTTACCTATGTCCCTGCGGGGTCACTGCACTTTCTTTGCCTGCTGTGTTGTGTATCACTAGATCTATGTGCAAAATTTCATCGAAACCGACCTACCCAGCTTAAACATTTTTTTATGTGACCAAATGACGAGACGAGCTAGTTGCTAGCGTGAAAGTAAGCACTGGAGTACCACCCGAAAACAAAGGCAACGAACGACCCAAAGTGTCTCTTGGCCTCCGAAACGAGAGAGCGCTATTTTTCTGTATCTTGAGCGATTTCAGCCCAGTTCTGAGTCAAAAGGGAAGGATATTCCTTCTGTATTTCGCTTTTCTCCGTTTACCTATGTGGTCTCTTAAATAGTTACCTGAGTGTTAAAATGTGGGTACCGTACCGAGGTTTCTTGTGAGCCAAGGCTGTGCATGTTAATTACGCGCCGCTCGCAGGGACGCCGGCGCCGGCCGCATTACCGACGCGTGCGCTCTGCTGAACTGATCCGGTGCCTCGCGCAACTTGCACCGCACTACCGGGGATAGGCAGCAGCGGGAGCGGGAGCGGGAGCGCCAGCCACATTGTAAACAAATCAATTAGTCGTTCGCAAGAATGCAATATTTACGTACATATTCAGCCTGCATGCTAACGTGCCAATATTAACAAGTTGTGCTGTAACAATACTCTTTAACTCCAAAAACAGCCAGTTACATAGATTATTATTTTTAAATTTATTGCTTTCTTAAAGTTTAATACGATAGGGTTCTTTGCTCGTCTGTCGGTCTGTGAAGAAACTTTTTTTCAGGAATGCGTAGGCGTGGAGGTATCAAGTTGAAATTAATATCAAATATTCGTACTAAGGTCTATGTGTAAAACCAATATGAAAAGAATGGGTACGCCGACCCCTCATTCTACAATGAAAAAAACAACTGTTAGTCTAGTCTATAGTCTATGAGTGGTGAGCGATTATTACAAAAAATTGTAAACGTCAAAGTCAGAAGAGTCATAGTGACTTAACGTTGAAATATATGTCATTACCATAACTTTTTTTGGGGTGTTATTTGCGTTAACTCTTGTAGAATGTATCTTTGCCCTATTGTGTACCTACCTAATTATACCGTCGGGGGTTAAAACAAGTTCGCTGTCACTTTGCTTTCCGCTGCAGCGTGTTCCTTCCACCGACCGCTATCTGATATCTTGATCACTCCCCGCTTTGTTCGCGCCGACCTTTGTCTCCACCATCGACTTCCATCGGTTCGCTTCACGCTACAACGAACGTCACTATTACGGGTTTCATGATTGGATGCACTTTACAGTTTGCCTGATGGATCGGGTTGCTTGGCCGAAGACTTGAGGGACTCGTTTTTGTCGGGCAAAATAAACGAGGCAACTGCAAAAGTTAGTTGGGAAAAGTTTGTTTTAGAAAGTTTTAAATTATTTTTTGTAGTATGCTATTGCCTGCGTGGACTACAGTTTATCGCGATAAAAAGTAACATATGTTCTTCGCCAGGGTTTAAACTATATCTATACTAAATTTCATCAAGATCTATTTCGTGGTTAAGGCATGAAAAGGTAACAGACGGAGAGTTAAATTGCTTTTAAAAATTCATTGATATCAACATCATTTTTAAAAAAAAATCGCGTGCTTCTCAAATGATCTCACAGTATAAATGACTATACTCAGTGAAACTGCTAACTAATCTCCTAGTAATAAATAAAAACTATTATTTACCACATATTGTAATCACGAGTTGGACTGCCGGACTGCTGGACTGCTTCGGCGACACACCATTGTCCCAACAGTGGGCCAAAGTGGAATAATACCATTATTGCACAACACTCCACTGCACTGCACAATCCACGCCACTAATCCCCGAAACTCCTCCACCCACTCTAATAAGCGTCGGGACAAAAAAAAGAACATCATTATTTTCACACAATAAACTATTATTCGCTTTATTCGGTCGGAGCCGTTGCGCCCGCGCCGCCTTTTTATCGCGGCAAAAAGCACATCACTACCCGTTTAGGGATGGGACAAAGCGCGCCGACTGTTGAGGAATTGCATTGAATTTTCGCGGTTGGGGTGCAGTGTGCGCGGAAAACGTTAACGCTTTTCGCTTTTATTTTACGTTCACACTTCACGTAGTCCATCTCTCAGAGACAGAGAGAGAGAGATGGGCCATAATCATCACGTAAGTATACAAATTTAATCTGGGAATCGTGTTATAATACCTTTTGGACTTTATTTTAGAATATTCTCTGCGTTGATGTTATAAAATAAAAAACTTAACTCTACGCAACTAACACTGACAGCCACTTAGAATTCATATTATGCTGTTCAATTATTATGTAATATAAATGTGTGTAAGTAACTTTTTTTACTTTTTTTTTTTTTTTTTTTTGTTTTTTGCCACAAATAAATATAATAATATTGTCTATTGTCTATACCTTAAACAAACGGATATTACTTCATGGTCAATGAAGTGACGTATCCAAGATCCAAAAAAAAATATTGTAATATATATTTCAGGTGATATGTTTTTCATCGTACTTATAGTTAAAATAATTTTCCCACAAGCTGATCCTAACCCCGTTGTCACTGGCACCACACCCTCACGGTCCAGTTACGAAGTGAAATTTAAAAGGCCCGCAGAAACAAAGGGGATCTCAAATCCCTTTGAATCCAAATCCTTCTTAAATCTCTATTGAGAATTGTTTGCCCTTCGCGTTCCGTTTTTGGAACTATTTTTTATACAAATAAGGGCCGCTTCCCCCAAACTTTTAATCTAACGACAACCACAAACAACAAAAAAAAACAGTTGATTTAGCGATAAAACTGTAGCTATAACAGTAGTGTAATACAAACACGTTCTCTCTCTTCAGATGAGGGTCGCAGTTCCTAAATTATGTGCATAGTTACAATTCCAGGTGTAGACTGGCGCCACTTTCGACCACATCATCACTTAACATTCAATGACTTGTGCTAACTACATACATTATCCTGTAATAAATGAGAAAATGAGAGTTTGCATTAAAAACTATGGAATTGCATGCGTTGAGCTTATGATCAGTTGAATTGAACAACCGACACGTTTTATCACAATCCGCTCTTATACTAACTACTGATAGTAACCATTGGTTAATGGCAGGTTAAAGGTTGATGAATGCGGCCCTAAGTATATTTTTTTCCTCTTGAAATAGAAGGTAATGTAATATAGCATTGTTGCGCTCCACGCATCGTATTTCGGCGATGGCAGATAGATAGCCGATGTTATGTCTGTTTGTTTGTTTGCTGCAGCTGTTTGGCAGTTATGATTTTGTTTGTCATGTTATTGATAGCGTTTGTATGATTTCTTTAAAGTTCCTGATAAGTAAGTAAGAATTAACTTTCAGATTCGATTTTATAAAGTTGCAAATTTATTTCTTGTGAAAAAACGGTGATGAGACTGAAGTTTCAATTTATTTTAAAATTAGTAATAGGCAAGCATTTGGCCCCAGTCTCGATTGATGGTAAGTGATGACAAAGTCGATGATGGAGCATGCTTGCTTTAAATATATGACATGTAGGTTAGTAGGCCCCCAAGAAATACTTACCGGCAAACAAAGACGCTGGCATGGCGAAAGTAAACGAAAAGAAAAGGTTTTTTTATAAAATTTTGATCCAGTTTTCCCAAGGAATTAATTGTTTCAGTCCGTAAAAACCAGCTGCATTGTTTTTCTTCTGTTTAGTCAGGCTCGTGGTATTCAAGAGACGAGTTTCAACGATGACAATTCGAACACTTCATTACAAGCACTGACGCCCTTCAAGTGCCCACTCTGTTAACAAACTAACAACATAAAAAAAACATGCAATAAAACTATTCGTGCAAACGCGGATACACTCGCCGCCCCCAGACCACTAATCGCTGTTGTTCTTTTGTCCGTATGTCTGTCCGTACCTCGCTCGTACTGTTCGCTACACTGACATTGTGTTGACAACTATTGTTGTACTGCATCGCGATCGCATCGCACACCTTTTGTTAGCAACGCGTATAAAAAGATCGATCCAAAAAAACTATTAACATAACAAACACGGATATCTCTAAAGCAAAAATAATGTATTTCAATAAAATCGTTATGCAAATAAACGCTAAGTAATCTCAACGGCCGGCAATGAATTAAAAACAAGACACCGCATTCACGAAAGCGTCGTCGATAAAAATGACGATGCACATTTTAAAAATTCATCCGATAATTACGGCTCTTTATACCGATATCACTAATTTAATAACCTATCCCTAACAGTCGACGACATCGGACGTAAAAATGTCGGGCCCTGTCGGGTGTCGTCCGATCAATCTTGCCGGGTACCTGGCCGAGATCGGACGGTGTAGATAACCCTTCACTGCGTAATACCATTAAAACAACGGTGACAATCGGAACAAAAAAAAATAATTTTCAACAGGTCTTGATACCACGGAGGACAAGAGCGATAGACCGGGTATGCTTATTGTTAGAAGTCGTTTTCTAATTAACACCAAACGGAGACTGCCATAACACGATTAACACGGTTATGATTTAGAAATTGACTTATTTTGCATGATTGCTGTGCAAAGCAACATTAATTAGAACTCAAAACCACGAAGTATATGTATATCATATCATTTCATATCTTCATTTGACAACCAATCTTAAATTAAAAGCGCACTAAAAATAATCGTAACACAAAGTTTGTATTGGTAGAAATGTTTTAGATAATTAAATCGTTAAAGCTTACCTTAGCTTAAAAATGCCAATTCTTCATCTGCAATACAATAATACACCCAGTGTTAACAATGCAATAAACATACGGAAAGTATATTTATGTGAAATATTCAAATCGGATGTCTATTATTTCGCTAATCTGTTCTTTACACCGATGAACTCAGTATCAGAAATCTACCAAAACGCATCCTAATCATTTTAATTTTAGGGTCTGTTTTCGATCGACGACGCAGATAGCACCACATCGAATGATTAAAAATGTGAGATGATGATCATGAGCAAGCAACCCACTGCGTAAGTTTGTTTAACCTCTTTGTTTTTCTGGATTCCTGGCCGAGGGTCCGTTTTAATTAATGCCCGTCACGTATTTTTTTCGATGTTGGTTTTTCGTCTTATTTTTTATTTCCGTCTTCTTTTTTGAAATATGTCCGTGGCGTGGGTCCTTGGCGTGTGATGCGATATCTCGATGTCCTATTGTTTTGTCTTTGATATATTTATGCGTTGTATTCTCGGGAGTGGTGTATTTTTTTTTTCATTGTTTTTTTCGTATTGGTGAGTGGCCAGTGACGTTGCGTCATGGATCATCGATTGTATGGAGCGCCGACTGTTGACAATATTTATACCGGTGATTTTGGATGTGGAGAAGTGACAGCTGCCTTGGTAATGTTGAGCTTGAATGGCTGTTTTGAATATCGGGCTGAACTTGAATTCAACGTGAAGTCATCGGGAAAAGAGTTACTTTTTGAGATAGCTCCCTTCAGTAGCTATTATAGAAAATAGTTAACATCCTTTATCATATTTATTGCTCTTGTTTATCAAAAGGTAAGCTCTTCAAGTTAAGAATCTGTCGCCAAGCATCTATCGGTGTGTTCCGGCAGCCTCACTTGAGAGCCTGTTCCCTGTCCGGGCGTATCTTGATGCCATCTTCGACCATTAGGTGACTTGAAGTCAAAAGCTACCCTGCAAGACTTAAAAGAAAAATCTAACAAAGACTTGTAGTTGCCTGCGGTTCCATCCGCGGCGACTAAATTTTATTGCGATAAAAAGTATCATGAGTCCTTCTCCATTGTTCACGCTACCTCCATACCAAATTTCATCTAGATCGGTTCAGCGGTTTAGGCGTGAAAACGTAACAAACAAACCGAGTTACTTTCGGATTTATTAATATGTATTAAGTATTGATGGATTTTAACTGTGAAATAAAATTAAGCAAAACATTTATTATTTAATTTACGCTTTTGTTTACCAAATCAGCGATAACATTACTATAAACGGCATTTAATATTCAACTAGCTGGAATTTAAAATCACCAACGCGACGATAAGGTGATAAAAAGACACGTCATTACAGACGATACAAAACAAACTTACAATCTGTAAATTCTCAACAACTAAGTTTTATATCAATTTTCACATAAAATCGTCGTAAAATTTGATGAGAGGCATTTATAGTAGCGCTCGGAGATAAGCAAGCACCAATTAAATTAACATGTTCATTACGACATTCCCGAGCAATCAGGGTAGGCAAAGAGATAGCAGGTGGTGGGGAATGGTGTAGTAGTTGGCAGTTAAGATAGCGGCTGGTTTATGGAGATCTGACCACTATTTGACCGTTTCCTTTGGTGCTGGCGTCGTGTATACCACGTAGTGTTGCCATGGGTGCTCAACAAATCTGACCGGTGAAAACACTAGAGAACTACTAACTCATTTATCGATTCACTAAAGTCTCTATATTACCCACCGGAATATACCGGAATATACAAAAGAATAGTATTCATCGAAATGTTTATTGTGAATTTATATATTCAACGGAAAATAAACTTGTATTTAATATTGACAACCTATTAAATAAGAACCATTGGAGTAGATACCGCTGGAAGGATACGGTGGATGCGGACCTACGCGAACTCCAGACTGAACTGGGCTGAAATTGCTCGGGATAGAGAGGAGTGGCGCTTTCTCGTTTCGGAGGCCAAGACACACTTTGGGTCGCTGAGCCATCGGAGTTAGTTAGTTATTAAGTAAGAAATTATTCATCTTCTGAATTGTTGAATTTGGTGGCTATATTCCGGATTTGTTGTATGATATTGTGTGATATATTGTAACAATGGCAGACTCTTTGCAATAAAAATTTCATACATAAAATAGAACAATTTGAAAAAAAAGTCATTGTACTTTTTACCAAAAGTTCACTAGAAAAAAGGTCCAAACCACTAGATCTAGTGTAAAATATACGACGATGGCAACACTCGGGTATCTATCATCACCACTACTGCGGTGGTCAAACAAGCATCTGGGTATTATTTAGAT
This sequence comes from Opisthograptis luteolata, assembly GCA_931315375.2. Classification (NCBI taxonomy): domain Eukaryota; kingdom Metazoa; phylum Arthropoda; class Insecta; order Lepidoptera; family Geometridae; genus Opisthograptis; species Opisthograptis luteolata. The sequence continues at coordinate 10,348,174 of OV928053.1, read as the reverse complement.
GTAAATGTTTTGATAAGAACTCGAGATAAAAATTAACAGGCAAATATGTTTTTTTCAACTATTACTTGTGTTTTTAAAATTATGTTTTTGGCAGCCGATTCTATTCCCGCTACAGGAATAATTAATATTTGTACTTATATTGAAAAAAAGCGCAAGTATTGGTTTCGTGTCTAGCTGTTTTGGATCCCCTAGGTACAGGGAATCCTAGTCAGTAGGGAAGCTTTGAGCTTTGCTTTGTGATTGTGTGGGCGTTATTATTGAAATTATTTTCTGGGACAAGTTACAAGACAACGGCAGAGACTCTAGTAACTAATCTTACTTATGTCTCTACTAAAAACTAGTTTAGTAATGCAGGCAAAGCAAACCAAGCACCTATCGGTAAGTGCCAACTGTCCTTCTTTAGAGTCAGTACCCAATCCAGGTGTAGCCTGGCTCCACCTTCGACCACATAGTCATTTATCATCAGGTGACTTGTGGTCAAACATGACTCTCTGAGAACAAAATAAACTAACTACAATTTAAAGAAACACGAGATCGCCACTGTTTATTGCATAAATAATAATTAATTAGCTTGTTGAGACTAGAGGCATTAAAACAACAAATATTTTAATCTTGCAAATCTAAAATATAACATTCCTTCCTAAAACCTAGCGTCATAATTCAGATGAACGGATAGATAACGCCAGCACTTTTGCCATACATATATCAAGTTACACGTGTTTTATTTTAATTTCTAGAAAAATAATGTCATGTTGTACAAAAATTCGCAAACCTGTCCCTCTCTCTCACACAAATCATTGTGTTTTTTGTCTCACTTTTTTGGTTTTATATATCGTAACCTTTGTTTTTTCTTTGCAGGTAAGTGTGGAAACACGAGAGTTTTTCGCTCCTCGAGTAAGGTAAGTGTTCTGAGATAAGGAGATGGCAGATAAGGGACGAGGAAAGTTATGGTTGTATGGAGTTACTTGGAGATTGGACAGATTACGAGTTAAGTGATATTGTCATTAAAAAATAAAGTTATTACAAGTAATGTACCATTTGGGGAAAGGAATTGGTGTTTGAGGTTTTAGCTTGACAAAGCTATTATTTATTTTATTTTATTTTTACTATTTACAGGGTAGCGTTTGACCACAAGTCACCTGATGTTAAGTGACGATGATGATGGTGGTGATGGTGGTGGTGATGGTGTTGGTGACGAGCTTGACTTGAATATGGGACAAAATTCGCTCAGGGTTTGAATAGTTGTGAAACAATAACTTGTGGGGCAGTTTCTAGTCCTCGTCTGTCTGGATACCACTCTTATGAATCTACCACCAAGCATCTATCGTTTTGTTCCAGCAGCTTCTTTTGAGTGGCAGTACAAAAATCATCATCCTCAGCCCACTGTTGGGACACAGAACTTCTTTATGAACCCATAAATAATAGTAACTTTATTATGACGTATCATATCCAAGATAGATCTATACACCAGTTAGACTACTTCAAGTAAGCATATGCATAATTCCCATAACACCGAACATCCCAAGGGTAGGGGGTTGTAATCCTCCCCCGGGGGCTCGTAACCCGAGACGTACAGACAGACAATTTGTACACATTACTCTACGTAGATGTTTGGTGGGTAAGAGGGTCTATGAGATGATATGAATTTTGGATATTATAGTTTGTAGGTTGAGTATATAAACAGAGGAATCTAGAACATCATGATCCAAAAAATTCATTAATAAATAAGTTATGATTGTTACCATGCATCTATTTAAACTCACATATTTTTATAAAATTTTGTAATTTCCTTCTTTTGGGTTGTCTGGAAGAGACATTTTTGCGATACCGATAGCAGATGTTATAAGGAATAACCTACTGTTATTTTTGAAAGAGAATTAGGATTCCGCGCAAAAAAATTCAAACCCATTGATGGATATGGAGATATCAAACAAAATTTTGAGTTGATAGACCTATATTGGTACACCATAATACAGATCGGATCAGGTCGCAGGGAGCGGGTGGATGCAAAAGGCTATTAGCCGTTCATGGTGGCGTTCAAAGGGGGAGGCCTATGTTCACCAGTGGACGTCTTCTTCCGAGTGATGATGATGATGATAATACAGATAAATTTAAAACTAGAATTACAGTAAAACTTGATAGTAGGTAAGTGTTACTAGGGGCAAGGCTAAGTAACGTATAGGTGACATTCATCGTCACTTTCGTGTCTTGTCGTGTGTAGTGATGATTTGTCTACAGGGCGGGATGCTGTAAGGCTCCATCTGGCTCTGTTAATATAAGGAACACATTGCATCCCGTTGGTCAGGATGTTAATGTTTAATTCATTATATGATAAACAATATGAAAAATTAACATTTTGCCGACATCTGCGTTTCTACTTCTAAAATCGCGATCCAACCGACAGGGCCCACTGATCTGGAAAATTGAAACAAGGGCGGAAGAGTGAACACGTTTTGTGCCTTATTGTTTTAGAAATAGAGTGCGTAATTGAATAGAAAGTTGAGATAGGGTTGGCACAGACGAGATGTCCCAAGCGATTTTGAGGATTTGAGAGAATTATTAGGATGATTGTTTTGCTTCCGAATAGAGTTTGGTGTTGTTACAATCTGAGTAAATTAATGTTTAAAATTGAGATTTAATTATATTTCATTGTAATTAATTCTAAGAATAAGGGTACTACTTCTCTTAATGCACTCTTATCCGCACCGAAAGAATTGACCTCACTAAATAAAATAATTTCAATACTAACTACTTCCTAAACTGTGGTATTTGGTCGCCGCTTACTTTTTTGGAGGCTACTCACAGCTGATGCTGCTCTTGAAATTTAATTAAAATATTCAAAAAACATGAGTCGCAATTTAAAACGACAAAATACACTTACCCAGATTGCGTTCAAACAATAAATCAGTACAGAATTATATAAAAAATACTTTTTTTGCCACCCTCATCCCTCGAGGGCAGAGAAAATCGCAACACGATCGTCATTTGAAAAATAATGATGTCATCAAACACTAATCCGAAAGCTTTCATGTGGATTACGGATCGACAACCCTACATTCGTCTTTCATATGGTAAAATTTCTTGCCATTCTAAACCTTATGTTCTTAGCAGTATGTGTCAAAGTATAAAAGTGCAGCCTGCAAAATAAAAGTTGTACGCAATGCGTTGTATTCTCGATCTATGAAGCCGCAATTGTCTTCCAGTAACTCAAACAAAAACCTACTTTAACGTCTTTGCTTAAGCCGCATTCTCATTTATCTTGTACTTTGCTGTGAGTTAAATAATTCATGCGAATTTTAGCTTTATTTATAACGTAATAAATTCCAAATTCACGTTCAGTCTGCCATAAAGAGGACATTGCACGCAATTTTTGGGTGACCGCTATCTTGTCTTGTAAAGAATAGAGTTGAAATTCGTGTGCGGCAAGTGTTAGGGTTGCACCACACTCGGTGTGAGTACTCGGATGTGCTCTGGTGCGTCATTTCGATACATTAGGCGTGTGATTTATGTGAGGGAAGCGGCGGAGTCACAACATGCAGGGTGCGGGTGCTGCCGGTGTACTGGTGCCAGGTACTTCCTAGGGCTACCTCGTTCGGGTTATCCTGGTCATTTTTTCATGGATGACGTTTTAAAGTGATCACAATGTATCCTATTGAATAAAAATGATTTGAATTTTGAATTTTCTACTACATAATCAGTAAAACTAAAATCTTGCCAGTGATTTTGTTGACCGAGAAAAATAATGAAGTTCTGAGCTTTTGAAGCAGCTAATCAATAATAATAATAAATAAAATACCTGCGTTATTACTAATAATAAAAAGTGGCTTTACATTAACTCCATATTTACTATGGCAATAAAAAAATCTTAGAATATTTAAAAGAAAAAAGTTCATATGGAATAGACAACCCTGAATTAATTTTCGAAAATGGCAAGAATCTCCAGGGAGGTGGGGGCCTCCCTTGGGACATGCGAGCGGGATCGTGATCCCATCTACAGACCAAATTACTGCAAGCGGATGTAACCTCTTGTCACGTCTTCTAACTAGACATCAGTGGTCTCGAACCTACCGATTTTTCGGTATTTCTACCGATATGAGCTCTGTTCTACCGAAATACCGAAATGCAACCATTTTTCCACGATTTCCGAGAATACATTGAAATTCTCCCGATTTTTCTACCGATTTTGGCGATTTAACATTTATAAATTGGCAACCCTTTTCATTTATGTTTAATTTAGACTAATCTATACTATTAATATATCTATACTTAATATTATAAAGCTGCAGAGTTTGTTTGTTTGAACGCGCTAATCTCAGGAACTACTGATCCGATTTGAAAAATTATTTCAGTGTTAGATAGCCCATTTATCGAGGAAGGCTATAGGCTAAATTTTATTTCCAAAAAAATTAGGGATCCGTATGAAAATTGCTATTTTGCAACCCAAAGTGTGAAATCGAAAACCTATTTTTGCGTGCGCTGCAAAAACTATTGACACTAGAACAAAATAATGTATTACGGGTTTGTAGGTCTCATTAAGGTCTACAAAAAAGTCCGCGAGAGCATATGTCTAACTAGAAAAGACTCTTTATTTGTATCTTTATATAAAAAAATTACTTAAAAAAAAGTACAAATATTAAGCCTGTAAGTTGATACTAAATAAATAAAATAGTTTGTAGTATGTATGTAATGTACCTAATGTAGAAATAAATAAACGAATTTGATTCTATATTGTTTTTTTATATACTACCGATTTTTGGTACAAATATACCGATTTTGGAGGGCAACTCTACCGATTTCGCACTTTGACGTTCGAGACCACTGCTAGACATGTCGCGAATAATTGTTATACCGAATAAATCGATTGGCGATTATTCGAATAATCGACTGTAGTATTTTTTACTTCTTACGGAGTAATGTTAAGTCTTCTGATGCTAAGTGATGAGGTGGTCGAAGGTGAACTCTTACCACGCCTGGACAGGGAACTGCCTAAAACTAACCGAATTAATAAAAATAGCAATATGGGCAAGTAATAACAATGACAAGCCTCGAGTAAATGGTCTGGAACCTCCTAATTTATTAGTTTTCTTACCGAAATATAACGATTTTTCTACAGCTTTTGAAACAATGAAATTGTGCTTATTTTAATACTGATTTTTACATTCATAAATTCTGGCATGGCTGTTTTTGTATATGTTTCACGATAAATACCTTGAGCTTTTCCCCTCAGTTTTTTCTATATGTAATACAATTTCTAATATATATACAGTTGCAATAATAGACACTTTCATTCGCTATTCGGCGAAAAGCGAAACAATTACGAATTAATATCGATTAAAGTGACTAATCGCGACATCTCTATCTTCTAACATCCTCCCTTAACTGTGGACACAGGTGCAGGGGCACTACTGAATTTATAACTCTCGTCTCTTAAGGCCACAACACAAGTGTTAGAACACAGGTGTCGATAAAATCACTAAGGTGTCAGTTCTCAATCTAAGCGTAGCGTGACGCTACCTTTGACCACATTGATATTGAGGACTGAGTTGCGGCCAAGCGATTAAAAAAATATCTGTAAAGATACGTTTTAAGAAATCGGTTAGTGTATTTATGGATTTTTTAGCTATAAAAATTCATTAACCAGAAACTCTTAAAAGAACCTGGAGGAAAGTAACCGATGTTGATAAAATTTGGCATGGAGATATTGAACAAGAGGGAAGGACATAGGATAATTTTGTCGTGTTAAGTTGTAATCCACGCGGGTGAAACCGCGGGCAACAGCTAGTAATACTATATTGCATGATCCACAACAACTGGCGCTTTTATATTTAGTAGGTACGAGTACATATCCATTAAACATTACAACTACTCATTGCAGCTCTATCATCAACTACTCGTCAATGACACTGTATTACTATCAAACCATCTGTTGACTCACTTGGGTGCTTCCCATTCAGCAAGCACAGTGTCACACTGTGTCACACTACAGAACACAGCGTATACACTGAGAAAAAAATTCTGACTTTACTTCTGAGTCTTACCTTCCAAGACCGATTCCTTCCTTATTTTACCTTAGTTTTCCTTCTAAATTTTTCTTTTGACTCAAAGGACAACAGTATTTTGGAAAGTCTCTTTTCTCCGCGTACGACTACTTGTTGGAAATCCTTTTTGATTTCTGCGTAAAACGACAGAGAGCGCAGTCATCGTTATTTCTAACTTATATTTTTTCCTCGCAAAAGTGGCAGGTTTTTTCTACCATATTGGAATATGAAACACAGTAACACAGTTGTGTTACACTGTCTACTAAATGGAAAGCTCCCATTATCAATTCTGTATCAAAATTGAAACAGTAATGACCCCCCTCGCATCGCTCATCTTAAAGCTGTGGGGTCGTTTTGGCCCCCAGTTGGGACATAAGGGTTAATTCACGGGAGTAATTACATTGTGCGCGGAAAAGGGTTAAGTGGGAATCGTGTTTTATGCATTTTAATTTGTTTTTAGAAGGGAGGGAGTGGTTTTAGAAGTTTGATGAGCGTAGCAACAATTGCTTGAGCCTGCTAAAAATTTACGAACGTGCGTTTTCTTTTGTAAATATAGGTAGAAAAATTGTTAAAGCAAATTAAAATTTATCCATCCATACTGATATTAAAAATGCGAAAGTAACCTAAACCACTGAATAGATCTTAATCAATTTCTAGAACTCTGCGGAAGAACATAGGATACCTACTTTATATCGCGATAGGTTGTAATCCACGCGGGTGAAACCGCGAGGAACAATTAGTGTAAACAATAACTTTTAAAACTCATAACTTAGTCCCAGTAAGTGCCTTCTCCCTTCTTCCTACTTAGACCGTTTTAATAACTTAATAGACATTTTTCAGAAATACCCTCACTTAACGACCGCGAGGGCTATTACGCTATTACCTCCTAAGTAACACCTGGCTCCTGGTCTATTAATACGTAAACACTTTAGATGCGCACTTAATGCGCTCTTTCCATTAGGAGATGTCGTAAATTATAACCTCCTTTGTAAGTTTGAGCTCCTGGTACTTTGGCTAGTGTAATGGTGACAATTTCGGTTGTTTATTATTAGAAAAAGTTGTCGATAAATTTACAATTAAATCATTGCTATTTTCGAATAAACTTACCACTATAAATAAAATAGCAGCATCAGTAATAGATTCAAAAATCTATTAAACTTGGCCTTTTTGCCTAAAGCAAAATTAGCAAATGGATATACCTAACTCGTAAATATAATTATATTAAACGTCCACGACGATTATAAATAAAAAGAAAGTGGCATCTACTAAAATTAGATCAATTGAGACACCTCCGTCTCTAAACTCAGCTGATTCTGAAATATTCAAATTCAATTCAAAACAGTCATAATTCAACTCCCTAACTGCCGCTATGAAATGGGTAAAAAAAACCTAATATGCTTGCGCGATATTAAATTCTAATACTCGGTTCTAGTCTCGGGCAGGGATGCTATGGGGCTCCCTAGTCCGAAACTATCGGATAATCGTAACCGGATCCGATATAAAGGTTTCGAATAGGAATGTGACAGGGTTTTTGTTTTTACCAAAAAATAACTTAGACATAAAGCCAAATTATTAACCTTAGGTATAGATGCGCCCCGCGGTTGTCTCTTTTTCCTGTGGGAATCTTTTTCTAGGTTAGAAAAGGGCTTAAAATTTCACTTAAATTCGTTGAGCCGTTTTAGCGTGAAGAAGTAACAAACATACAACACGCTCACTCACTCACTATTTGTATTTTACTTTTGAAACCTAATATCCGTCACAGAAACGATATCCGAAACTAACAGATATTCCGAAATAATTCCGTATCTGAAACCGGTATTACATTATTCCGATATTATCCGTTTTCAGATCCGAAACGTCATATTCATAACATCTCTGGTCCCGGGTACTATTTTCGTTCCTCCATCAATTGAATTTTTTATGGCGAGCGCGTGGGCTCCTGCATTTTGTTTTCATTACGTCCCACCCCCTCGAGAAAACCTTGTATATTACTGAAGTATGACAATAATTTCCGCCGTGTTTCGCTTGGATATACAAAATATACGGTACAACTTGCACTGATTTACAAGATATTATTATGCGGTCGGAACTGGAGACGTTTATGTCGCGCGCGATTTGAGATATTGAACGATATGTTAATCTTTATTTTCAAAAAAGAATTCCGGTATGCGATGAAATTGATAGTTTGCAGTATTTCACGCTACGCAGTGGCTTGTTTTCATATATTAATAGTCGAATAAATTTGTAGAATTTTACATTCTCACGCGAAAATCAGGCTGGTACACTGAGAAAAAAATTCTGACTTCCCTTCTGAGTCTTATCTTCCAACCTTCCTTCCTTATTTTACTTTAGTTTTCCTTCTGAATTACAGGTCCTTCCCTGTTGACTCAGAAGGATAACGGTATTTCGGAAGGTCTTTTTTCTTCGTGTATTCTAGAATGATACTCAAGTGTAGATCAATGCTTGAGTAACGATTGAGTGACATTTGTATGTAATGACAGACTCAATTACTGCTTGAGAATTCTAGCATACCAAAAATTACATGTCTTATGAACACCTGTTGTCTTTTTAATATCAGAATTCAGCTTCCGGTACTTGTTTGAAGGGCACTTAACGCCTTAGTCAAGGGTCTTTAATGGTACTTATGGCCTTTTGTGCCCGGCCTCGAGCATTGTACGAATTGAGGTCCTTTGAAAAATTGTTTTTTTCTACTTTCGCTGCGAGTTTTTGAGTGCCCACTCTAAAACCGGCGTGGCGTGATAGGTAGCAACAACTCCATGTTATTTTGCACAGGCTTTTGTTAAAAACAGGGACAAAAACCTTAAAACGGAGCAAACCGATATCAATTTGCGAAGACGAGTTCCTTTATCAATATTTTTATTACTCCGACGATTAAAAATCCGATCGGAATCCGAAAGATTTATGACGCGAGATTAGATAGGAGAAATATGGTATGTCTGTTTGTTTGTGCGGTGTTTACTGGCCGGGATTCGAACCCGGGCCGCGTGGCCGGCGCCTGCCCCCCGCGGCGCTGTGCCGAGGGGTTCTGCGGTGAAACCATAAAATAAAGGTACCTTACTACTATACTATCTGATTCATCCACTTATGCAGTGAGTTGTAATGAATGTTTTTTGTTGTTATACGGAGGAATTTTTGAAGAATATTTAGACTCACCTGTGTTTGTTTTTGAAGCGATGACGGCTCATTGGTAGTGACGTAGGTTAGAATCCTACAATGAGCTTGAGCTTTCTGTGAAGACAAATATCGTGACGAAATTTTGGTGGTAAGGCATTTTCTAGTGTTCGCCTGGCTAGCTATCACCACCCTCGAGTTACGAATCATGACCAAACACCTATCCGATGATGTGTGAACATCATCACTTGACATCAGGGGACTTATGTTCTAAAGCTACCTCGTATAAATATACACAAAAAAATGAATTTTAGAATTTTTTATCTGATCTTTTTATCTGATATAACTTAAAATGCAAAGTCCTGACTCCTTCATTGAAATATCAACGTATATCCTCAACCGCTGCTCCAAGAGACGTGAAATTTTCAGGATAGCTTCCTTTGTTAGTAAAGAGATGCACTAAGAGAGATTTTGTTTTGGAATTCACTGTATAGGGGTGTGATGTGATGTTAAAATTTGTATAGAAAAATATGATGTTAAAATGTGATGTTAAAATTTGTATAGAAAAATATCAACTTCTACAGAAGCAAGTCTCTAATTGTTTTACATTGTTGAAAGTGCTCGCCTCTTTGCTACCAGTAACTCAATAGGCCAGATATATATCTTGTAATCTAGTTAATATCCATTACCGTTCCTCCCTACACTGGCAGATGTCGACACGACGGGGCGAGCTGTACTGTAACACAATTAGTATCGACTGAAAAAACTCTATGAAATCTACTAATAGTTTTGAAGCTTGGATGTCTGTTTATTTTTGTATTGCCTACTAGCTTTTCCTGTCTATGTTTTAAGAGAGACCTCTAGCAATATATTGGTGAAAACTGCATTCATCCACAGACAGACAAAAGTAAAAAAAACTGTTGGTTTGGCTTCTTATGGGGTTTAAGATGTTCTAGTTATTATTAATGTATTGTTCACAATTATAATTGAACTAAAATGAATAAACAATACGAAAACTCAGATCATCATCAAGCCTTTCACCTTCCCACTGCTGGGACTGTGGCCTTCTCTCAGAGAGAGAGAGAGAGAGAGAGCATCAAAAATCGAAAACTCAGATATGCATTTCTAATCAGTGATCGAATTGTCTGCACATGGGATTCGCACCTGCAACGGTTTTGAGCAACAACAATTCTAGCCACTGAGCTACCGGAGCCAAACTAATTAACAACCAATCAAATTGTACACATACCGTCAGTAACTTTAGAATTGTAGGCATTATAGTGTCACAACCAATCAACATCATTGCAACAAAAAACTGTTTTAAATATGTACATAGTATCATTACGCCTACAGCTTCGGGCGGTGAGGGACATGACACATGACTGAGATGACACGACGTGATTGTGCGACCCACGCCGATGTAGACAAGTAGTAAAAAGTACTAAAAAGTGAATTTGTGTGTGACCACTCCGATATTAAGCTAAATTGGGGCTAATTTAGCCACAACACACAGGCCACATCGCTCGACGAACCGATAACCGATGGGGAAGAAAGGTTCTCGAGTGGCGACCACGAACTGGAAGACGCTCTGTAGGTAGGCCCCCCACTAGGTGGACCGACAACATTGTAAGAGTCGCAGGGAGCTGTTGTATGCAAATGGCTAACAGCCGTTCATGGTGGCGTTCAATGGGGGAGGCCTAAAACTAAGACCATTTCTCTCCAGATCTATAAATAACGAAGACTTGTTAGTACCACAAAAATATTAAGAAATACAATACCCAGAGGGCTTTTATGCTATTGTTTTAAAATGCTGACTTGATTACTTTAGTGTTTTTTTTTAGTTTTTGTTACTTCCAGATTGAGTTGAGGTATATACCAATTAATACTACCACTTAATTTTTTTTTTTTTTTCTCGTATTAACATTTCGTAATGTTTTTGCTATTCATTATATTTTTTGTGAGTTTTGTGATGTATATAATAACCTCATATTTTTTTACATGTACTATGGACCTTGTGTCTGCAATAAAAAATAATAATAATCATTATTATTATTATATATACTCCTTCTGTTGAATGCTAGGTGAGACTGTTAACAAAGCCTTAATGATCACATAGAAAGTACCACTGTCATGTTGTTTGTCATTCAACCTAGCCTTGTACTCGTATAGAGATCATTTGAATTAAAATTGCTCTTAATATTTTTGTAATTTTTACATTTTTTATACATTAAGCTAATCCATTCAGTGCTAATTTATACTTCGGTAAGTAGGTACTTATATTAAAACACTCGATACCAATCTGACTGTAAATTGGTTTAAATTTTATCGTCGCATAATTTTTTATTAGATCTAAGTTACGAAATATTGTTTTTAGCGACGTTTTAGCGTCAATGACTCTCTATACATAGTTTGGAAGGTAGAACTAGAAACTAATATATATAATGTCTAAGTAGGAGAATGTAGATTGTCTATTATAATTATTATGGAAGTATCTAATAACAATAACCATAACGTTAATTTAAACACGAGGATCGCTCATTAGTGGTTTAATACATTTATTCGCATTTATAATAAAGGCTCGTTTGACCACAAGTCACCTGATGTTAAGTGACGATGTGGTCGAAGGTGGTACCTCATTGGGAACTGGTTCTTAAGTGGGGCTGCCGGGAACACACCAATAGGTGCTTGGCGACAGACTCTTAACTTAGGGATGGTGGGAACTAGAAAATGCCCTACCACCAAGCTATGGTTTCATCACGATGTTTTCTTTCACCAAAAGCTCAAGTTCATTGTAGGATTCGAACCCACGACGGTGACGGTGGGTCGCAAGTCTACGTCACTACCACTGAGCTAGATGATAAATTAAATCATTATTTCACGTTTAATAATTAATTTATACAGGATTAATGCGTTTTTGAATAACGTAATAATGTTGGCGTTGATTTAACATATCTGATAAGGACCTCTTAATAATCATGACGAGCTATCTATCAGTCGTGAATTCTGCGTATTTTGAGGCAAATCGGTTAACCGGTATTCCCATGCCAGTTCCCATAGCTCAGTGGTAACGTAGACTTACAACATGCAGATCATGGGTTCGAATCCTACAATGAGCTTGAGCTTTCGGTGAAGGAAAACATCGTGATGAAACCATAGGTAGGGCATTTTTTAGTGCTCGCCTGGTTAGCTACCACCTTAATAAGTTAAGAATCTGTCGCCAAGCACCTATCGGTGTCTTCCGGCAGTCTCACTTGAGAGCTAGTTTTCAATTCAGGAGTAGCGTGACGCCACCTTCGACCACATCGTCACTTAAGATCAAGTATCTTGTCGTCAAAATCAACCCCGTATAAGATGTTAAAAAAATCATTTAAAACCCGTTATTCCCGTGTTTTCCGTGTTTTCCCGTTATTTCGTCATTTACTCAAATACTCATTATAATTCAATAATACGTGCTGCTCGTATATAATTAAAAACTTGTTAGAAACTCCAGCCTACTGCACCAAACAGCCGAAGACGCGTGCCGCAGCCGTGTTGCCGTAGAGAGCTGTAGAGCTAGCGTGAGAACAACCAACCGCTACACGTTGCAAAATTGATAAAGTTCCCGCTAATTAAATAACGAATAGCTATAACGCGTTATTAACTCAGTGCTGTTCATTTCTTTTTGCTATTTCCATATTAGGTGCCAGTACCGTAAAATATTTCTTTGTTAACTTATCACGCCTGAACCGAAGAACAGATCGTAATTAAATTTGGTATGGAGATAGTTTGAACCTTGGGGAAGGATATAGGATATTTTTTATCGCAATAAGCTGTAGTGCACGCGGGTGAGACCGCGGGGAACAGCTAGTATATATACAGTGATAGAGGTTCAAAATTTAAAATTTCATGCGGCAATAGACAGTGGAATGGACTAAAATATTAATATTTTGGATGTCACGCGCATTGCAGTCGATGAACTTTACTTTTAATCCGTCAAAAACGTTATTCCTGTCATAGCACGTTCAACAATCACGTTACGTAACGGTATTTTCGTATTGTCTTTGGTCACGCCGACAAAGGTAAAAAAAAATAAAGAAAATTAATGCATGCAATGCATTATTATTCCACGTGTGTCCCTCATAATAGAGGTCACCCGTTTCAAAATGCATCAGCTGTAAACTTTTTAGTTGAATAATATCGCCGGAAGCCCATAACGGGTCCCGTAGTTAATATAAATCATCCACTTAACACTTTTTTCATGCGACAATATTATCTATATATACCAGGAACGCATAAAAAGCTTGGAGGTTTATTTTTGAGTACGACGATGAGAAAGTGCTCGCCGGCTCTTGAGCTATAGTCCTTGTCGCAGCACTGGACGTCGCGCGTCCATCATACGTACAGCCGTCTCGCTCACACGCCGGCGCGGAGCTCTGCCCTCTCTTTTTACTATTGCCATGCGTGAATAGCTCGAAACAATAAAGTTTATTTTTGAAATTGGAACCATTTTAGGATAGTGACGGGAAACTTTTCCAATGCTTTGTTGTTATACTAAAAACATATTTTTTTCTTTTTTTATAGTGGCGAACAAAAATTGCACTCTGGGCAAAAAAAACAATAAACCTGATAAATGTTTCCAGATACATTGCGTGAAATAACCCGTAAATAGCGTGTAACGAGCAACAAAGTAACGTTTTAACGTTTATTTTTTTCTCCACTTAATTTGTGCCTACATTTTTTTGTTTCGATAAATGAAAAATGTCATCGGATGCGTGCATCCCATTCCGCCTGAGTGTTCTTCGCGTTTTTTTCCTTTTTTACTTCCATCGGAATGACACCGAAAAGCTTTTTGGCTGACGCACGTTATCGTATAAGTTATTGTGTAAAAAAAAATGTTTTTGCAAACATTTCGCGAAGACTTTTGTATTCAAATTCCTGCCGCGACCTGCCTATAAAAGTAGTTTTATTTTTAGGTAGCTATTGTTTTAGTTTTAGTTACTGCTTTTGGGAGTTTTCGATATCAGGTACCTAGGTACTTTACCTAGTCTACATAAGTAGGATATTTATTTTGTAAATGCTTAATAGAAGTTTAAATCTGTTAGAGACAAATCGTCAAAGATCGTCGTTGACACCTCTCGATAAAAAACGTTAAATAACATGGAATAGTTAAGATGCTTAAATCCAAATGAAACAACTAATTAATGTCAAAAATTAATTAATATCTACTCATGTTCAATAATGAACACACCCTCTATTTAAGTAGGTATAATAAATCTACGTACGTTTAACAAATCTACATTTTCTGAGGTAATTTACTTAATTCGATAAAATTATCGGAAAAAAAACCCACCCTCGTCCAGTTTTTGTGACCGCCATTTTGAATTCACTAACATTCACTCAAGTGTGCCTTCGTTATTTAGCATAATGCAGGCACCGTATGAAAAATTAAACATTATTCTTTATCTACAATGCCGTAATAACGTAACAAAGCCGCCCTGTATTTAGTAAATATTCAATGGTTCACGGGCTGGTGCTCGCTAAGGTTCAACTGAGGTAGTGCCACGGTGTGAGCGGTTAGCCGGAGCGATAATGACAGCAAGCGTGTAGCGGGTTAAACATTCGATTCACACTTACCTGAAAAAACTCGAAATACATACATTCATTTAATAGGATATAACATTTCAGTACGGCAAACTTACGACTAATTTCGCCTGTTCCAACCTCCTTACGCCGATAAAAGAACAGGCAAGAAACGCCTGACTAAGTAATCTGCTTCTTTTATGTCTCTTTCAAGTCGGGGGGTTCTTCGCCGATATCTTTTTTGAACGGGTACTGATTCTTCTATCATTTGTTTCATCATTATAATTTATCTAATTAACGTAGAAAAAATAATGATCTAATTAATGTTGATGTGTGTTTGTGTCTATTAATGTGTGTGTGTGTGTGTGTGTGTTTATGTATTACAATTATATTTGTAATTTTTATTTATTACAAAGTAGCACAAATCACCTGATGTTAAGTGACAATGTGAACGAAGATAGTGGCACGCTACACCTGGATTGGGAACAGGTTCTTAAGTTGCCGGAATACACCGATAAGTGCTTAGCGATAGATTCTTTACTACATTACTAACAACATAGATAGATAGATTAACTCTTTATTGGCACACCACAATACAGAGAAATTTTAAAAAACAAGAATAACAAAGAACTTAGTGTCACTAAGGGCGGTCTTAGAGCCTATAAGATTGTATAGTCGGTTCCGCTCGCACTCCGACCACAAGTCGCCTATCAAAACGCATTAAACGCACGGACAGACACTCTGTCCGGATGAATTATCAAATATTATATTATATTGAAGATAAGCCGACGGTGTTTCGTTACCTCTATTTACGACATGCTCACCGTATTGTTATATTTTCGTAAAGATCTCCGATAGTATCATATGTAGGTATATATTTGTTTAATATCCTTCCTTGATCGATGCAGCAGTAAACTAACTGAACTTACGATAATGTGAACGGTTCAGTGAATGGGAGATATTAAAAATAGTGTCTTGAACTTTGAACATGGACAATATTATGACCATAATTTTGTAATGGATACGTTTACAGAGAATTTATTATTATAATATTTTTTGTTTTTCAAAAAGTCAGTTCTTCTTTTATCAGGAGCCAGAATGCAGCTGACTATTATTGATCAAACAGGAAAATGTTTAATCATTGAATTTATAGTAAGCTCACACTAATATTATAAATGTAAAAGTTTGCAAGTGTGTGTGTATGTTTGTTACTTCTTCACGCTGAAATGGCTAGCTACGGATTTGATGAAATTTAAAACGGAAATAGCTTTTAACCTGGATTAACACAAAGGCTGGTAAGTGTACTTTCTATCCCGGAAAAAGATTTCTGTGGGATAATGGAAAACCATGGGTGTAACCGCGAGGCGTAATATGAGAATACAATACCTTTTTCATAGACAATATCATAAAATATGTTAAAAAATTCTTTTATAAACGAAATGATGGCTCAGTGGTAGTGACGTCCGCTTGCGATCCGTAGGACGTGGATTCAAAACCTACAATGAGCTTGAGCTTTCGGTGAAGGAAAACATCGTGATGAAACCATAGATTGGTGGTAGGGTATTTTCTAGTACTCGCCTGGCTAGATACCCCCCTCATGTTAAGAATCTGTCACCAAGCACCTATCGGAGTGTTCCGGCAGCCTCACTTGAGAGCCAGTTCCCAACCCAGGTACTCAGGTGACTTGATCAGGTGACTTGTGATCAAACGCTACCCTGTAATTAATACAAAAATACAATGTCATGAACTGCAGTGCTTCAGTAAACATTTAAGTCTTCAGAAACTGAAATCGTCCACAGATACAACCCCGTTGCATTTCCCCCGATCTCCAGATTAAATAATGTCAACGTCTAGACGGCCTAATGTATTCTAGTATTTGTAATACAATGACTGAACACTAAATCAGCTTCGCACTTGGTGTTGAGACCTAGGTTTTGAGCTCGGAGTGATGACACAATAAAACACTGTTCTAGATCTTCCATTTTAGGTTTCTAGGTTGTTACAGTCTGGAATGAGAGAAAGAGAGAGCTTAGCAGTGAATATATTATTCAAATACTCGAAATACGAAAATTTATTATTGGCTTCAAAAAGAAAAATAAATATCACATTTTTAATATTAGGATCAAACATATAATTGCTGTACCCACTATTTACTAGGCTCCTTAAAATCAGCAACTTCCTTCAAAGTAAGTTTTTTCAACAAAATGAAATCTAAGACTTGTCAATAAGTAAATTGCAAATCCATATAAATCGAAATATTACTACTGAAAGCTTATTATAAAATATCAGGCTATTTAGATGACGAAAAGCTCGGAATTGTAGTAAACGTGATCTAATGCAATCAATCAAATTGTAAATGTGATTGCGTCCAAACAATCGGGCGTTTTTTGCCTGTTCTTTTGCCGGCATTAGGAGGTTGGAACATGCGTAGCTAGTTTTAAGTTTGACGTTTTAAAGTGATCACATGTTGTATCCAACTAAATAAATATGTAATTTTAAGGCACATTTTTTTTCTTATTTGTAAATTGGAGCAAGTTCATTACAATTTCAAGCTTTTTTGTCATCTAAATAAACCGATATCCCTACTAATATTATAAATGCGAAAGTAACTCTGTCTGTCTGTCTGTTATTCTTTCACGCCTAAACTACTGAACTGATTTAAATGGAATTTGGTACAGAGGTAGTTTGAACCTTGAGGAAGGATATTTTTTATCGCTTTTTACCGATAAACTGTAGTCCACGCGGGTGAATTCGCGCGGAACAGCTAGTTTTGTAATAAGTAAGCTTTACTTCCATTCAATAAGACAATTAATAGCACCTGTTAGCCACACCTCTAGGTTATTTCGACCCACAGGTCATCCTGTACGGTAGCCACGGATATGAAAGCAGGTTACAATATCACCAATATAAATATATATGTAAATGCGGCGTAATCGAATATACATGTGGCTCGCTGTTATTGAATAATTCAGTCCAGCAAATCGTAATATTATTCCAATTGCATTGAAATTTGTCGCCGCGAACGCGGAGCGAGATGCGCTGATATTTAACCTGAGGGCAATGAAATTTACGAACGGATCTAGTTTAACATATCTCATCTCAGCGATCTAATGTTATCACTTATCATCATCATCATCATCATCAGCCTGTTACACAGATTGAGTAATAGTAAGTACTTACCATTTTAACCCCCGACGCAAAAAGAGGGGTGTTATAAGATGGACGTGTCTGTCTGTCTGTCTGTGGCACCGTAGCTCGCGAACGGATGAAGCGATTCCAATTTAGTTTTTTTTTGTATAAAAGGTGAGTTACGGGTGAGTGTTTTTAGCAATATTTGATGAAAATCGGTCCAAGGTGTCGAGGTTTTTAGAAATCATTTTTTTTTGTAGTGACATGCAATATCGGTAGATACCTACGTAATATATTATTATTGTTAACATAGCAGACTACCAAACTTTAGCATCATCTCAATGGCATGTAGAATGAACATATTGATGTACTGCTTGCTGGTAGAGTAAATATCGCTGTATTCGTGGCCCTGCTCGCCAACTCGGGAATGGGCAAGTGAAAAGAACATCTCGATATTAATCGTATCGATATTTTAAAACAGAATCGATAAATAAATAGTTATTGAGTGTAAAATGTCGATATTTCTATATATTAGCATTTTTTGTCAAGCAAATTGATTGTTTTCTTGTAATAATTATACTTCCATTTCAGCATCCGCTTCGGTTTCGTCTTCCGCCAAATACACTTTTGACATATATTTCAGCGCCTGCTTTTGTTATGGTATAATCGCCCCTTTGTTTCATCACGAAGTACTTACTAGTAAAATAAAATAGAAAAAAGGGTTGCGTTAAAAATTTATCGAGATTGTTTGGTAGGGCATTTTCTAGTAGGTCCCGCCTGGCTAGCTACCACTCTTAAGTTTAGAATCTGTGTGTTCCGACAGCCCTACTTGAGAGCCAGTTCCCAATCCAGGTGTAGCGTGGCGCCATCTTCGGCCACATCGTCACTTAACATCAGATGATTTGTGCTACTCTGTAAGTAGTCAAAATAAATAAAAAAAATCCATAGTCTAAAATGAGATCGAATATCGATATATCGCCACTAAAAATATCGACGATATAATCGATAACTTTATAAAGAAAAACTCGATATTGCGATAATTTTTACCCAAGCCTACGTCAACTGAAAGTGTAATTCTCGTCTCCGTCATTTGCTACGGCATACTGCGAAGGTTACCAGGTACCGGGTGCAGGCAGGTGGAATGGACAGCGATAAGTTCGCAGTTTACTGTCGGTTACTTGATTAGATTTCAGCTGCAATGCGGTAATGTACGCTAGTTGAATTTAAATCTATATTGAAAGCTCAGTTGTACCGTTTATCGTTGATTAGTTTATAAATGAAACGGCTGCGCCCCGCAGTATTTCGCATAGAAAAGTCAATATTATGTACCAGGAAAATAAACCGGCCAAGTGCGAGGTGACTCGCGCACAGAGGGTTCCGTACAAACTAGTTTTTTTTTCCCTTATTATAAAACTACATATTTACGATTTTGAGACTTTTTCCTTTACATGTGCTGCAAGACTACTTCCTTACTTCATGCCAAATTTCATGATTCTAGGTCAACAGGATGTAGACTATAGGTTTTGATTCCGTTGTGAAATCGCAAAATATGCGACATAAACGGTAGTTTTTGATCGCGTTGACTTAAAAGTTCAATTTTTTCACAGCTAAAAGAGACCGTATAACCAAGAATTTGATATACAAGTCATTTTGATATCTCAACGAGTTTTTGAGTATAAGGATCTAAGCAGATAGACGGACAATAACGTGATCCTAAAAGGGTTCCGTTTTTCCTTTTGAGGAACCCTAAAAACTAACAAAAAGCCAAATTATAAGACCGGCACCATAATGCGCGCCTGCACTTTTCAACCCACCTCGTGTAGGTCCTACTTTCGATATCGTCCTGTTAATAAATAACGCAATTAACAAATCAATCACGTTTCATCTTCGTACAGGACTTTGAGTTTAATATTATAATTTGACAGCAGGTGGCGCCGGGCGCGGCGCATTGTCCCGGACAATGATTGCATACTGATTACGCTAATTTGCTTTTTTATTGATCTTATAAAAAAAATGTGAAAGGTTGTCAGTTGGTCACGTTTGTATTGTACTCGTATTGAATTGACAAATATTTGTGTAGATTTAATATTAGTTACTTAATTTATATTCAATGTAGGATCCTTATATCCTCACGATGTTTTTCCTCATCGTTTTGAGTAATGGCAAATCCACACATAACTTGTTCAGTCGAAGGCGTGGGGCGGAGAGGATTCGAACTCGGTATCGGCGCCTCAAAGAACCACAACATTCAAGGGTATGTGACATCTACCAACCCGAACTGGACCAGCGTCGTAGATTACAGCCTATACTCTCTGTCTCTGAGAGAAAGCCAGTGTCCCAGCAGTGGGAACTTAATAGACTGATGATGATGATTCTTATATCGGGGAACAGGCGCCATCGAAGCGACGCCAGCGGCGACAGGTATATTACCAACACTTTCGGCAAGAAAATGTTTTTCTGACAATTATATTTATGCACTATAGTTGCGCCCCGCGGTTTCATCCGCGTCTTCCCGTTATCCCGCAGGAATCTTTTTCCGGGAGAAAAGTAGCCTATGTGTTTATCCAGGTTATAAGCTATCTCCATTCCAAATTTAATCAAAATCGGATTAGTAGTTACGGTGATACGTGGTAACAAACATTTACACACACACACAAACTTTCGCATTTATAATATTAGTAGGATAGGATGTATTACTTACATTATGTACCTACCCAATTAATTCCTTACTTAGTTATTTATGTAGACCTCTTTTGGTTTGGACGATTTTGAGCGAAGGACCCGTCGTCCATCTGTTGGTACGTCAAAGATCACTGAATGTCATAAATCTTCACTAATCAATTGCACCTTAATGTTCTTACCGTTATCTACAATTACCCATTAATAGAGCTCAAATGGCCATTACTTTGAAGTGATGTTAATAGCGTCATATACATCAATAAGTGATTTTTAAAAGGATCATTTTGTATTTAAAGTTGCAGCATTTTTTGTAAGCTTATAAATAAACAAAATCTACTTTATTTTAACAGTTTACACAAGCATTGTCTGCCTTTATAGTATCTATTTGAACTTATGAGGTTTCACCCGTGTAGATAATCTTACAGGATTGTTATCACAGTAAAACATAACCTATGACACTCAGGGATAGTGTAGCTTTCTAACAGTGAAATAATTTTGACAATCAGATCAGCAGTTCCAGAGATAGCTTTGTACATCCAAACTCCTCATTATAATATCACGAGTAATCCGCCCTGTCTTAGCAAATAAGCAAATATAAAGCGGGTCTTTCTTTACATATAAAAATCCCATAGAAAAAGCACTTTCAGTTTTTCGAGAGTTCTCCAATTTTTCTTCCCCTAATAACCTTTTTCGAACAATAACAAACATAACAAGTAAAGCTAATAAAAGTGTTTTAAAAAGTAGCCAAATCAATCCAGTCGTTCTCAATTGATGCGCTTTACCTACCAATGGACGATTTAATTTGTATGTATTAAATGATACATTATTCGGTATTCAAAAGGTAAAATTCAATAAAAAGAACCTAATTCTCAAATCACACCGTTACAACACAAGGGTGTCCATTAATTAGTCGACTAATCGCCGTGAACTATAATACTACATTATTATTTGTTATGAATAGCCTGGGCGGAGGCAGCATGGGATTGCATTGAGCACAACACAACAAACTTGTTGTTGTGCCCTCTAATGAGGAGCCGAAACTGGGCGGAACTGGGGCCGGGAAGGGTGGGACAAGGATCAAAACAAATATTAATACGGGTGGAGTGATCTATATTTGTTCGAACGTCGTTTTGGTTTTATTTTAGGCCCAAATGTTCATTCATTCTTTTATGAGTATTTTAGCAAGTCGGAATACCCACAACGTGGCAATACCTTCTTTTATTTTTAAGTGTGTATATATATTATGTAGTTACAAACAACTTATCTTCTAACAGTGCCAAAATTTGCCCTATATAATATTTATTATAAATTCGAAAGTAACTCTGTTTGTCTGTCTCGCTTTCACGCTTAAATTACTGAACCGATTTAAATGATATTTGGTACGGAGATAGCTTGAACCCTGAGGAAAGACGTAGGATACTTTTTATCGCGATAAACTCTAGCCCACGCGGGTGAAACCGAGGGGAACAGCTACTACTATATAGCCTTTTTACAATAAGTTGAACCGATTTTAAATTTGGTGGTTTTACATATATAGACGCCTGCAACTTCATTTTCAGTGTAGCGATCAAAGCCGGGTAAAAGCTTGTACAAAATTAAACTTTCCGCATGAAACATTTCAAAATTGTCTTCTTTACCACATCAAGAAGTACAAGTCACACTTTATTAAGGTTAAAAGCTAAAACAAACAAACCTGTAGGCGGACGAGCCGGCGAGCCCGTAACACCAACTAAACGTACTTTATGGGACATTTATGGCAAGGATTAATTTAATTCTCGTGCCGATTCGGCCTTAAGTACTTTGGCCTTAAGTGCTCCGCCGATTGTCTAGAGATGTTTAAGGAATTTCAGCGATAAAAGTTTCCAGTGCGAATGCCGCGCGGAAATGTCTTTGGCCTTTGCGGAGTGCGCAAAAAGCGAAATGTTTTGAGTGAACTGAAAAGGTGGCCGTTGAAAAGGTTTTCGATGCTTTTTTACGGCCGTTCCCAATAAGCGATCTATCCACAGTTTGCCCTACTGGAGATAGAAATTTGACATACCTAAGCTCCAATAGAAGTAATGTCAGATCTATCTCTAGTAATAGGGCAAACCGTGGATAAATCGGTTATTGGGAACGACTTTTAGTGGACTTCTAATATGTAAAAGTGGTCCGTGGTCAGGAGCCTCAGCTTTGAGGAGGAATACTATTTCTATCATCACGCACAGAAAACTTTTTAGGTTCTAAGCCTTTCTTTTGGAAAGATTACACCCTTATTCCAGTATACTGTTTTAAACTACCATGGTCAATAACACTAGAATTGTGTAACCCTAGTTCTACTATTATTCTATTTTAAATGATTGATGATGATGATAATAAATATCAACGCGATGATTGCCTAAACCATAATGTTTTAAATTCATCTCTTTTTGGGAGAAAGCCAGGAGTTTTTGAGTCACAACAGAAGGTTAATTATACAGGATCATGATGATGGTGATGAAATTTCTTTCCCGTCCTCGATATTTCAGAACAGTTCCAAGCGCCATAAGCCCCAATAATCAAAGATTTGTAGTAATATTGTGGTACAGACATATTAAATCATAAATCACAAATCTCAGCAAGATACGTGACTCATATCTAAAAATGCATCGAAGCTAAAGATCCGTATTAAACTCTAGCTCAATCTGACCATAAAATTGTTACCTTTACAACTCTCAATGGTATCACATTACCTACCCGTAACCCATAAACTAAGCCAGGAACGCGAGCGGCTATCCGTATATAGGCATCCCACGGAAAAGCTACAAGTAACTAAAATAAGGCTAGAGGTAAGAGTAAAATGTCCAAAGGCACAGGTAAAATATCGAGTTGGAATCGGACACCACGTAGGCAGGACGCCCGCGATCTCGGATCAAAAGACGTTTACGAGCGAGCGGCTAATATATGAGGACACGAACATATCGAGCGATTGATTGTGTAAGTAGTATTGTTTTGTCTAGAATCGATTCTGTTTAGAGGTAAAATTGATCACCTCGTTTTTTCTCACCCAGAATAAAGTTTAAGAGCCAAATAAAATATGGAAGGGACAGAATGTGTATCGATTTATGCTGTGGGTGGAAGTTAATGGGATCGATTCGTGTTGTGTCCTGAAACTAAAATTTTATTTGAATGTTTTGAGCTGGCATTGTGATGTGCAGGTGCTTTGAAACATAGGGTAGACGTGTACATTATGTCTAGTTTTATCTTTAACCTTAACTATGACAGCTGTAGTTAGTCTGTAGTTATGACATTCATATATTTGATGAACTACTGAGAAACGATTAGTTCACTTGCGAGTTGTGAGTGAAGCCTGGCTGTTTGTCTTGTATGTAAGATTGTAATGTTGATTTGTTATTTAGATATCAAATTAAATTTCTATCAAACGAATCACCGTCGTAATTCTAAGCCAGAAACGCTTGAAATTACTTATATGTATTAATAATTGCATGTATATGCTCGATCAATTTATTATTTACACTAACGCAATCGAGTTGATTTAACGCTTATACTTTCCAGTTATTTCAATTTATATTGATATATCATTTAACTTATTAGTTTAAAGTTGTTTACCTTAATGTAAGCCTAACTAGATTATAATTTCATGCAGCTTAGGCTTAAAACTTGGATTGTTCCGCCGATGTTTCCATAGGCCTAAATATTGTTAGAAGAATGTTTGGACACTAAGGTTTTGGCATCGATATTAAGAACTGTCTGGGTTTCTACATCGACAAAATCAAAGCAATATATAAAGATTTCAAATTATTTATTAACTACAGAATATACGCCTACTTTATAAGATTTCAGTCAAATAAATACACGGTGATTTTTTAAATTAAATATATCACTAAATTGTACAACGATTAAGCTATTTACAGTTATATCACAAAAAATATAATATATAATCGAAAAGTGTCCCTATATATTAGTAGTATCACTTCTACTTACAGTCTGTCTGATCCAAATGGAAATCGAAGAGTCACAAAGAGTACTACGTTCACTTGCAGATCTGACACGGTTCCTATTGGAATCAAACACCTTGAAATGCATCGCCTAAAACTACCGAAAATGACTCGATGATTACATTTAACGGAACCACTTGAAGCGGCTCATTCACTTCACGTCACGTATTGTCTTAGCTCACAGCTTCTCGAAGGCCCGCGAGTTGGTGAGCATCTCGCGCGTCAGCCGCCACACCTGCTTGGCGGCGTTCTCCAGCGCCGTCGGGGACTTGCCCTTGAATAGATCCACGTGCGGCAGGAAGTAGTGCGGGCATCTGCGGCACTGCAGCGACGAGATCAACTGCAGGAAGATGCCGTTGATCCGGTCGCCGATGGCACCCTCATCCCACTCATGCTCCCGAGGGTGCTTCTCGCACTCGTACAGGAGCAGCGTCTTCATGTGATAGCACGTGACAGGATTCCCCGGCAAGTCTAAATGCCGGTCTCTGATCGTCTTTAGGATGCTCAAGCATTTCCGTCGGCATCCGCCTTGGAGGAGACGGTTTTCAGCCTCGAAGAAACTCAACACCCACGCGTCACCCTCCATTGCGGAGTTCTTGCCCTGCAGCGCGAGGCATTCCTTGGATAGCAAGTCGAACCCTTCGGTTTTGACTTCCGCGACTATGTTCGGGTGCGGCCACGGTATGGCCGGGAGCGGCCAGTGAGCGGCTGACCGCGGCCAAAGTCCGGCACATTTGAAAGCGGGAGTTATCTGCACGATATATCGCTCACGGATGCGCAGTTTCACCTCCGTCGTCTCCGCGATCATTTTCACACAATCCCTGTAGGAGCACTTGTCGCAGGCCTGCGCCACTAGCGTCTGGAACCTGGAGCGGATCTTCCTGGCGGACAGGTATCCCGAGGCGGTGATGAACTCCACCCACAGGGACATGGAGCGCTTCCTGCCGTCGCTAAGCTTGAGCACAGCACACCCCGGCAGGGATCCATCGTCGACAAAGTTGAGAACACCCATTTGATTCAGGTAGATGACGATCTCGAACTCGTGAGGCGACACCACCTCCAACCCGTCGAAGCGTCCGTTGTAGTCCGTGAGCGAGGATATGAACCTCGGCTCCTGCAGCTCCACCTCTTTGAGGACATCCTGCACGATCCGGCAGACCTCGTGGATCGTTTTGGCGATCTGCGCCTTCCGGTTGGAGACCCGCTCGTTGTAGTACTTGTTCATTTGGTAGACGAGCTTGGATTGCGCCGCCATCATCTCAGGTGGCACGAGCATGGTGGCTGGTCACAGCATGGTCTGAGGAGCGCGGAGTACGCACTCGCCCGGCACGCGTCAGAGGACGACTGAGCGATGTCCGCACGCTACGAGCCAGATGCGAGGCACGCCCATAGGGGTTTCGCTACGGCGAATAAGCTCCGTATTTTCTCTCCCTTTCCAACCGAAAGCGCCTGCTTATAGCCTAAAGCGAGATGGGTATATTTACGCTCTGCTCGTTTCATGCTATTGATTTTGTGTAAGCTCCGCCCTCGGTCCCGTAGGTATCGTAGGGCGCGATGTGTTCGTAATTACGTGATTGCGCCGCTCGGTGATCGTTAATTCGGTAGCCCGTTACAAGTTAAGCTCTATTAATGATTTTTAGGCTGTCTAATTATCCCGCCTCTAATTGGGTGATTGTGATAGACATAATTTTGTTTTTTTTTGTGTCATTATTTTTTTAGTAATTAGATTTGATATGCCTACACCTATTACAATTGGCTCGTTTACTATGAGCAGTACTATGTGTGGAATTGTGCTAATTTTCTATACCTAAACGGAATCCCTATAGATTGGTATACTCGTCCGTCCGTATGTTTGTAACTTTGCCATTTATGTGTCGTTTCAAATGAAATTTTAAAAAGAGATGTTTTACGTTGTGTTGTGACAGTACAATAATAGATACTTAAATAAAGTAGAGGTCCTGACATATCCTTACAAGATCTTTTTTTTTACACTTCCACGTCATTGTTTTGGATAGGCCTCAAAAATGCAATCAAAGTATGTATTTACGTGAGTATTTTATTAAAGACATAAATATAATGCTTTCATTAGCCTCTTTTAACTTTCGTATTGTGTAGGTAACGGAAAAAATATAACAAGATTGTAGAATGTTTTTAATAATAATGTAAAAAAAATGTAGCAAGGCATCTACAATTTAAAATATGTATCTATTTGGAGATCTTGAAATAGGTAACCCTTAAATTCAAATCTAGGTATAGGTACAGATAAAATATACCTATCTATATTTCACAAACACTTAGGGTAAAGGCGGGATAGATGCCCTACTTTTTGAAATATACTCCTAATTTAAAAAATATTAATGTTATATAAATAATGTCTATTAATGTAGCTAGTTTAATTCTTTATCTTTAACTGTGATTTGTCTTTTTGGGCCTATAAATTACAGATTTTGCAGATTTTAGCTTTTTGTGGACCTCGATTTTTGAGGATAGATGCCTTCCCGTATGGATAGTTGCCCCACCATGAAAATACTAAGAAGGATAGATGCCTGTGGCGCGGGATAGACGCCCTAAATACTGTAAAATTGTAATAGTTTATTTTTGTCTTTTTCTTTATTTGATTTATAATGAAAAGCATTTTGCAGTTTTTAAAATCTTTTAATTTTGATCGTTACAATTTAATTCTAGTTATGAGATCAAATAAAATTGTCATGATAAAACTCTAGAATAATTTGTTCAACAAAAATAGAAATTTTAAATTCTTATTATAAAATATTAATTATTAAGTTTCAACACACATATTCAAAAAAGCCATTACTTAAAAAATTAAAATAACACAAAAAGATCTTCATCTTGTAAGTCTACTGAAATGATACTTAACCGGATAGAGCTTTCAGTTTTCCACATCTTGAGCAATAATTTCTGAAGAATGTACATGTTTCATGTAGCCAGTTTTGACACTACACATCCAGTCGGATTGAGACTTCGTTTGTTTATAATTTTCAAAACATTCTGTGCAGTTCTCTTTACCGGCAAACCTTTAGTTTTCTTTCCCTTAATATTATACTGAGGTGAATTGTCTGCGTCTTCACTATTTGAATAGAGAGTATTTTGGTCCATTTCCTCGAAAGCTGACTGCAATTGTTCTGTAGTCCAAGAACATACTCGAGCTCGCATTCCTTCCTTTCTTTTGTATATTCGTGACATAGTTCTGCTACAATCAGTAAAAAGTCTAAATATAAATATACATAAACACATAAAAATATAATCGATTATAAAAATGTGTTCAATATACATATTATGTTCAGAGCACATACAATACAACATGGTGAATGGAGGGATAGATGCCCCTAGGGGCACCTATACCGCGGAAAATCAGGGCAACTATCCTTTTTGATAGGGATAGATGCCCAAGTGGTTTTTAAATAAATAAAAAACAAAAGGGCTACTATTTCCATCTAGATGCATACTCGATGAATCAGTCTATTGACTTAATAAAAAATATAACGGAATTAATAACTATCTATAAAGTTATACAACAGCAAATACTTACCTTTAAAACTTTTACGTGTTTGTTAAGT
Organism: Opisthograptis luteolata; assembly: GCA_931315375.2. Classification (NCBI taxonomy): domain Eukaryota; kingdom Metazoa; phylum Arthropoda; class Insecta; order Lepidoptera; family Geometridae; genus Opisthograptis; species Opisthograptis luteolata. Next base: position 10,320,085 of record OV928053.1, on the reverse strand, counting down.
TCGCCGCGGAGATAAATCCACACACAAGCGAAACGCATTTTCACCGCACCACGGCCCGTGGCTAATTGAGGTGCGGGGTACCTGCGGCTCTTAGTTATACTATTGTTTCTTAGTCGCGAGTTTGGGATGTTAGGTTTTATGAAACTGAGGCATCTATCCTACTGAGGCATCTATCCCGCCTTTACCCTACTAAATAACACGAACTTGGTATGCTGTTGCTTAAGCAACATCGTACCGTCACAGGCATTAATTGATAGCTTTCTTGAGAGTTTGAAGATGCGATTGAAAGTAAAGGTCCAAAGTAACAAAGATTCCTACTACTTTTTAGGACGTGAAATAATCAAAGAGAAAGACTGTATTTAAATACATCAAGGTGCCTACACCACGAAGGTACTTGAAAAGTTTTGTATGAAGATATTAACAAGTCGTAGATAGATATAGGTAGTTGAAATTACTCAGCTTAGTACCGATATCTCAGCCACTTGCGCAGTGCACTCATCTTCCTAACAGAACGAATCCTCGCATCAACATAGCATCTAATCTGCGTACTAGGTGCTCTACTCCCTGTTTGGGCATCAGATCCCGTTCTATTTCGGTCCCCGCTGGATTGATGGCGCGACAGCGCGTGATGGATGGAGCACCGCGTCTTGATTTACAGCCCGCCAGCTCCACGGGATTCATGGGATCCTGGTACTCGCGGGGAAACGGACTATATATAGCCGAATTTATTGGATAGGTGTGCGACGGAAATAAACGCTGGTTAGTTTGGGGAATAGGTGTTTTTGGAAAGTAATTGAATGACAAAGTTGCAGAGATGCGCATTTCATACATATTCTTTACCTGAATGCGAAATTAAAAAAGCAATATTTGACTCCATAGTCTCATCTGATGATGTCAATGATAGAGCATGCTTGCCAAAAGATAGATTCGCACTGTTGACTTGAAGGCTCCTGAATTATACTAATCGGGCATCAAAGACGCTGGCTTGCTTGAGAGCCAATTCTCAATCCAGGTGTAGCATAACGGCACTTTCGATCACATCTTTATTTAGCATCAGGTGACTGGTGGTCAAACGCTACCCTGAAAAGTGTTTAGAGAAAAATAGTGTTCATTGCAAAAATTGTTCCTTTTAAACATTTTTCACATCAGACGAAGGCAGCGTTTGACCACGATTTCATCTGATGGAAAGTGTCGTTGCGGTCGAAGGTTTAGTAAACTAGTCGTATAGTGGTCTAGTTAAAGGTATCCTATTCATACTCTTGATGCGAAAATACAAGGCTGTTTTCTGCTTAAGGTTTAGGATTTTAATGCCTTCTCAAGAATAATACCTGCAACGGTTAGCCTCATAATAAATTCACCATTAAACTCCCGAAAGCTCCCAAACTCCAGCCATTTTTTGTCGTTGTTTATTATTTAACCCGACGGCGGCGCGCGCACGCGATCTTGCCGAGATCCAAGATGGCGGCCGGCGGGACCGCCCACTTCCGCCGGAAGTCCGGTCCACGCCTGCGGAATGAGGTTTTATTACCCCGAGTTACCCCCTTGAGACTCCATCCTCTATGATATTAATGGTTGTAGCTTCATTCTGAGGAGGCAACATTTCGCTTTGGGAAATTTCGTATCCTTAACATTTTCATAGTACCTACCTATCTACTATTCTACTACTATCTACTTAATAAAGTAAAATAAAAATATTAAACTAAATTCAAAATATATTACATATGACTACGTCGGTAAAAGAACAGGCATAAAACGACTGGCAGCAGTCATTTTTTGGCCCCAATCACATTTGCAATTTTATTTTTGTTTACCTACTAATGAGATTTAGTTTTATATGGAATTGAAATTAAGCAATCGACACCTCTTGGATTTCACGAGTGTTTTTCTTTTAAACTTAGTTACCTACGTGTACCTAATTAAAAAAATTAAATGAATGAGAACGCTTATACCTAGAGACCGATAGAGCAAATATGTTCTCCATTAAAACATAGAATTTACTAGTTGTGCCCCGCGGTTTCTCGCTATCCCACAGGAACCTTTTTCTAGGATAAAATTTTGCTTGTGTGTTAATTCAAGGTGTAAGCTATTGCCATACCTTTGTTTCATTCAAATTCGTTTCAGCATGAAGGATTGACCAACATACATCAACATTAGCTAGGTAACTTACCTACTCTCACACAAACTTTTGCATTTTGATTATTAGCGTGATTCACAAATTCACAATTTTAAGGACATTTTACGCTGTGTCATGGTGTCATGGTTGATTTGAAAAAAATAATATCTTCCATATAACGATAAAATAATCGAGATATTTTTCATTTGGTTGTCACAAACACATACCTACCTACTACAAAAAGTTGGTGAGCTTAAGAGGTAGGTAATCTCCGAAAGAACTGCTCCGATTTTGAAAATTCTTAACTGATAAAAAGCTACTTTTCCTGAGTGTGTTTTCATTAGGTAATTGTTTTAGTGTGAAAAAAATCCTATAGTAATATATGCGCGGGTAAAACCGCGGGGCGCAGTAAGTTAGAAATAAGCCTCTATTTTTTTCTGCCGATAGCCAAGCAATGACTACCAAGTGGCAACATATTTTATTTCCTATCTGCATCTTTATATAACAACGTTGAAAAGTTATTTCTCCTCGCTCCGATCAGTGCTCGTTTATTTTGAGCGAATATTCGAAGTCTCTTTTGTAATTCTCTATCAGTTTAATCCTCACTTGTCCTTTTTTTACGCAGCAACGGATTGACGTGATTTTTTTCATAGAGATAGTTGATGAATCAAAGAGTGACGTGGGCTACTTTTTTTACAATTCGCAGTTCTTGTTGGTTTCTTCACGTGAATGAAATCGCGGGACACGGCTAGTGTGAAATGAATAAAGTTAAAATCGCTCACGCACGTTGAAATATTCAAACTATTCGCGTTTGTATCAACAGATCTGTAAACGAAACATGTGTTGGAAACAGTATTTGTTTACTTTAACTCTGTTATCAATTATCATTGCAAACATGTTCGTGTCCACAGGCGCCGGTCATTTCAACCGCAATTTATAACTTTCCGAATGACTTGTGCGCTGCGATCGCAGGGTTATTAACACTGCTTAATGTAATGTTTGGATCTGTCAGTTATACTTTTTTGTTTTGTTTTGTTGAACAAACTCGGTGACAGAGAGTGTGGCGGATGCGTCTTAATATTTATGTTGTATTGAATTCGCTATCGTGTTGAGGTATGAGCGATGCGTGAGGACGCACATCCATCACCCCCCACCGCCGGTGCTCGACTGACGATCCCACCCTCTTTTCAATCGCGGGGAGGGGGTGACGCTCCGCCCAATCAGAGTTAACCCTCGCGCCTTAAGGATAACCACCATCTCTACTCGAATTTAAACCCTAAAGTGAAGCTTTCCGGTTTGTTTTTGAATGTCTGCACACGCGCTAGGGTTGTTCATTTTTTTTTCGAATGCGTACTTTTCGCTGAGATATTTTCGCTTGGTAATTGGAATCGGGATAGGCGGCGATCCCACCGGCTCGATTGAGACGTATGCAGTCACTTGTAATTATTATAAAGATGGAGATAATGTGCGGATCTGTTTGTTTTGCGGCGGCATGCCGCTCCGGTTGTTTTTGCCATAATTGGTTCTGTTCGGGACGTATTGCGAGCTCTTGAATGTTTTTAGTTTTGTTAATGAAACGGTTGACTGAAATATGTTTCTGTACACTAGTAGAAAGATACAGGCTTAAGGAAATTGAGCCAGGGTAACGAGCGGCTCATAATTTTGAACTGTGGCGGTTAGAATATGTAAAATTGATAGAAGGAAAAGTAGAAGGGAGAGGGGATATGTAGACCTATTGACCAAGTCATGTCGTACCAAGAGGTGAGAAGGACGGCTGAGGTCCGAACAAGATAAATAAAATGCTCCACCGATAGGAGCTCAGCTCTGCTCTGCTCTGCTAATAAGAAGAAGCCTTGATTTCTTTTTAAACCTTTTTACTATCAGATCGACATAATAAGGTAGGCACCCACCCTCTCAGTCGCATGCAGAGTGAAGCTACTGAGATTCGAACCCTAACAGATAGTTTTAATAACCTACTAATTGGTCGTCCGTTAAGATAAAATACCATTTATAAGACCCCAATTCCAATTCTATTACAAAAAAAAACTTTAATCTCCAGTTCAATCTACGAATCCCATATATAAGAAAACCAACGGCGCGTCTCTCACAATCAGCTTACACATAGTTACAGATAAGGCAATAAACACTAACCGGAGGCTTTATCTCGATACCGTCGGTTAACGCGCGGTTACAAATCTAACGTGCAGTTAACCGGTGTTTGTGATAACGAGCTGATACCAGCTATGTATGAAGGTACAGGCTGATTTGTTGTCAAATTTATAGTTGTTAAGTATAGGGTTATAAAGATAAAGTATATTAGAGTTTATGGATCATTAAGGATTTAGTTTAAAGGAATGAAAATAATGACAGTTGTTTGCCAATGTATTTATATAAATTTAATGTAAGTACGCAAAGTACTATACCTACTTACATGAGATTATAGCTTCAAAAATAAAAGTGACTAAAACAATTTAACTAGGAACAAACATAAAATTGCAGTGTCTAAGCTTGAGCTTAGATTTTTTTAGTAGCAATAGGTAGGTAAGAATTTGGACACAGTCTCACCTGATTGTAAATGATAACGAGGTCGATGATGAAGCATGCTTAGGTATTTGCTTGCCTAGAAAATATTCACCCATAACATGAAAGCTCCTATATTATATTAAGCATAGGTACCTACTTATAAGAAAACATAGACAGAAAGGTCCGTCGCCGCTCGCCTGATAAAAATGAAGACGCGAATTAGTTTAGTTAATAATTTAAAAAGCAGCTTATCTAATTAGAGCTCTATTTAAAACCCATTACTGCTAAATCCGGAAGTACCGGCGCGACGATGGCGCCACTAACCCAGCCCACGTGTGGACTTCCTGCGGCGGCGCGGCGCGACACACGTGCGTTGAATTACGCGCACCATTGCGGACGATAATCGGACGCGACGCGACGCGACGCACCCTTCACTGAAGAGCTTTGCTTGAGAAAAACAAATGACTTAGAGATCGTATTTAATTGAAGAGATACACTCTCTCTCTTTCTCTTTCTCTCTGAGAGAAGGCCAGAGTCCCAGCAGTGGACACCTAAAAGGCTGATGATGATGATGATACTCGAAGCGCTCTTAGTAGAGCTTGCCTAGTTTCCTTAGCGATATACTAGGTTAAGCAACGTTCTCTGCGGTCACTACTTGTGTGTTCCGGCAGCCTCACTTGAGAGCCAGTTCCCAATCCAGGTGCTGTGTGACGCCACCTTCGACCACATCGTCATTTAACATCAGATGACTTGTGGTCAAACGCTACCCTGTAACTGTAAGTGGTAAAAAAAGTATAAGTAGGTACTTATAGTATTTTTTACAACTCTTCGCAACAAATCCCAATCTATTTTTTGCTATCTAAATAGTCTGTTATTTTAGAACAAGCTTAACTAATTAGATTTAATTTCATATGGATTTGAAATTTAATTTAGTTAGGTATCGTCAAGTCTTGGAATTGCACTTGGGTTGACTGGTAGAAAATGCTATCTCTAGCATTAAATCCTTCTTGTACAATGTTAATTAAAACTTAATTCAGCGACTCTATCCTGACGACAGAAATAAAATTATGAAGCAGAAAAAAGTGACAACTTCCCCGTTTCCTCAAAGCTGTCACCACTCATCGCCTCCCATAATCCAGCACATAAGAAGCTCACTAATCCTCCCGTTAGTGTATTACCGACATTAGCCACTTCCACCGTGTGGTAATACCGGCATTACCTAGCTAATCCTGACGATCTCGACATGACAGTTGTCGTAATTATTTACTTCACCCGAGACATTTAGCTTGCAGAAAAGCGTGGGTAATAAAGCTATACTAGCTATAGGGCTTAAGGGCAGTGCCGGATTTACCATAGAAGCTGAAGCTTAGAGCGGCAAAATTAAAGGGCGGCAAAAAGTGCCCAAAAAACAATTTGGTACAGAAAAAAGTAAAGCTTAATTTTTCTTAGCATACAAAATGTTCCCATAAACTTGTAAAAAATCTACATTATTACCTAAAAAAAACTTTATTGTGAAAAATGTGTCTAATATTAGAATTCAGTAGGAGCGGCAAAGATTTTATAGCTTTGGGGCGGCAAATTTTTAAATCCAGCTCTGCTTAAGGGTAGGTATTTTTAGGATTGTTTATGGTGAACTAGCTGTGCCTTCAGTTTCACCTGCGTGGACTAGTTTTATCGCGATAAAAAGTAACCAAAAGTTAGGCAAGAGTGATTAGGCATACCATCTGGCCGTGCTATATACCGTCGATCGCATGATCGCTTAACAACGGGCAGGATGGCGGTCAAACGCAAGACTTTTAGCAATAAAAACTGAAAAAAATATCTGTGTCTTTGCCAGATAGTTTGAAAGATGACCAATAGTAAATGTACTTGTCTAAAAAGCCTAATAAACTTTCGCAGCTAAAATCATATTTCATCCCTAAGGAAACATTCCTCTCAGCTTTAATAAACTAAACAAACCAAAACAAGTTCAATATCTCAACCATTACCTACCATCCGCCGAGATTTATACACGAGACTTATATAGAAAAAAAAAGGAAAAAAGTCCTAAAATGAAAAAAGCTCTCAAAATAAAATAAAAACTCCTAAAATCCCAGAAATAGTCCGTGAACCGGCGAGGAGCGATGACAGGGAATTTATTAGCCATTCTGGATGACAAACTGCAAATAGGGAATACAGGGGTGCTACTACCGGTTTTGGAATGAGTTGGGTAACAGCGGTTGGTTCGAGAAATGGCCTGCAAAATAAAGATAGAGCTGTACGCCAAAAAACAATGGTCAATCCGGAAAACAAACAACCTTATTCAACAATCATAAAAATAAACAGAATTAAAAATAAGACCTTTTTCAATTTTAAATCATTTGGGAAATTCAGAAATGTGCCTAATGTAACAGTGTCATTTAAGTAGCGTATTTAATTATTGGAATATTTGCTAATAAAAACCCTAAGTAAAAAAATAAATAATTAATGAAAATTACTTAGTTTAAACTGTTTGCAAAGTATTTTCAACAACTGGAACACACAGCCAGATACGTCGTTGTAAGTCTAAAATTTTTACCTAAAACAAAGAATGTATCTCATTTCTGTGGAATTGTTTGAAATTTTTTGAAAGATATTGATGCTATGTCCATAATTCTTCTGTTGCCATCTCTCACAACGACGCATCATTGCCCAATGACAACAATTTCTCAATGAGCAATTAATATCATCTCTCGGAAAGCGTCACCGTTCGACATTCGAGTGAGAACTTGTAGTAGGATCCCGTTAATATAGTCGGGTTCCCTCAGCAGACGGTGATGTATGGTGTTTTAATTAGGACTTCCTCGCCACCTACCGCTGTAGCAACGAAACTTAAACGCTCGCTCGGCTGCCGTTTCGGAGATCTGACGGAAATCACTTGACAAGGATTTCTTGGAACCGAGATAGGTACGGGATAAAATGAGTTACACGCGTGTTACTGTTTGCCACCGACCAAATGGCTGTATTAAAATAAGCTAGTAATCTAAAATAATCTGACACTTGAAGCGATGATAGCTCAGTGGTAGTGACGTCGGCTTTCGATCCGTAGGTCGTGGATTTGAATCCAACTACAATGAGTTTGAGCTTACAATGAGGGAAAACTTTGAGATAAAACCATAGCTCGGTAGTAGGGCATTTTTAGTGCTCGTCTGGCTAGCTATTACCCTCAGTTTTGAAGCCAGGCGGTGTGTTCCAGCTTCCAGCATCACTGGACAGCCAGTTCACTAACCAGTACCGTGACGCCATCTTCGATCACTTCGTCACTTAATCTGATCTTTCTGATGGCCTGAAATCGCTCAAGATAGAGAAGAGTGGCGCTCTGTCGTTTCGGAGGCCAAGACACTCTTTGGGTCGCTGAGCCATCGGAGTTAGTTTTTAGGTAGGTATAGATAAAACAAAATAATCTTGTCAAAGTACGTACATAGCTTCTGTTGATACAATATCTCCGACTAGGCCACCTCCGTATCGTTTTGCTTGTGTTCGTCCGCACAAAGCCACGGGGCTCGGAGATGGTTATCGAGCCCGTAAATAAGGTCCCGTGGACGGAGACAAGTGCGCCCATTAGATTGGCCGGTGACGGCGAAAAACCGGGTCCCTGGGACCAAGGTACCGTCAGCGAAACAAATAAAAAAAATTTGTAAAAATGCAGAATTCTCAGGGCTGGTTCTTTGATGCATAGTCAAAACGTATGAAAAATGAAACCATCCGTTGTTTTTTCATACGTTTTTAACTGTAGTTAACTTTGACTATACAGATCAAAAACTGGCTTAGTTGACTTGTTTTAACTATCGCCCTTCTTACATTTAGTTATTTAAAATAACCTTCACGTTAGTGATGTCATGTCATGCAACAAAAAATTGTTTGTAGTTACTAACATAATGCACTTGTGATCTTGAATGTTTTTTAGGATAACGTATATCATTTGATCACTATAGTGCTGATGGGAGAGCTACTTGGGTAATATGACACATCGCTTATGTGGAAGTTGGATCTTAATTAGGACACACAAAAAACTGAATGCTATACAGTCGTTTATATTATGACATATCTACCTACCCACGAAACTTATACAAAAAGAAAGATGATCCGGCATCCAACACTAGCTTTCAAGTGAAGTCGTCAAAACAAACCGAAAATATGAAATTCAGTCAGTTATTGAATTTTATTTCATCAAAGACGACTGAAAAGGACGAAATCTTTTGAGTTAGTTTCTCTGAGTGCAAACAATACGTAGTTCAGTGAATGCTACCACTAGAGAACACAAAAACAAAGTGCCTTCCCCATAATAGAGACAATAAGAAAAGTGCTAATGGATACATTCTTAGTTATACTCTACCTAGCAACTTATGTTAGATTTAAATTACTTATTAGCCATTATCGGCTAGATTGTAATAGCATAGAAGTATCCACAAATAAGTAGAATCTTCATAAATAAAGAAAACAATTAAAATCGATCTTTATTGCTAACCTTACCATAACAAGGTGCGTCACACAGATAGGAAATGTAAATAGCGGCGAGTTGTCAACGCGACCGTCTGTCCTCCCCGCGGGCGCGACGCCGTATTAATACAAACGCAGTTTACACAAACAGTCTACTTTGTATATATCCCTTTTTATAGTCCCAATTAACGGTCCTCTCCTTGTTCAGTTTTAATTTTAATTCCGTGAATTAAGGGTGTTGTTTTTATGTTAATAATGTTAATGTACCGGATGACATAAGTTGTAGCATTGAATAACTTAATGACATTTAAACTTGAAGATAATTAATTTGATTTTAATTCAATTGAGGTGTTTTTGTTTGAATTTTTATATATATCACGTTATCATTTACTTATTAATAACAAGCAAACTACCTCTGCTATGCACGGGTAATTTTGGAAAAATATAACACAAAATTGCCAAAAAAAAAAAACCTTTAATCCGATGCTACCAAACTTTACACTTGACACAAAACTTCATCAAAATCAGTCGCGGGTTTTGGGGTCGTTTGGGAACATACACATTTTGAAAACTCATAAAGGTGCGCAGTATATAAAATCTATTTGATTAACTTGACAGCAGAAGGATTGAGTAACTATAACGTGTTTATGTATATTGATACAGACGTCTGTCTGTCTGTACGTTGGCTCTAGTCGTGGGAAATCTCGGCGGATACCAGAGAATTCCATGGGGACATTCTTGGCTCAAAGTATGCTGTGTCTTGTATTCGATTTTATATAAAAACCAGCCGTAGTCAGTTATAGATACAAGTGGCTTTTATAAGAAACTAGCTGTTCCCCTCGGTTTCACCCGCGTGGGCTACAGTTTATCGTGATAAAAAGTAGCCTACGTCCTTTCTCAGGCTCTAGACTATCTCTGTACCAAATTTCATTTAAATCGGTTCTTTGGTTTAGGCGTGAAAGCGTTACAGACAGACAGACAGAGTTACTTTCGCATTTAAAATATTAGTAGGGATGTATAATATATAGTAGGGATAGGGATTACATTTCAACAGAGAACACTCACTTTTACGATTTAATAGCGTCTAAAAAAAGTGTATGTTTTTCAAAAGCAAAGTCATGCGTTTTTTCTAATATTTATACATGTAGGTACCTGTGTAGCGTTTGATCAAAAGTCAACCGATGCTAACCGTTCGGCCACCATCGCTAAGAAAAGTAATAACTTATACTTATTATATACCTACTAATTATTAGGTGCGCCCCGCGGTTTCAACTGTTCTTGAAGAAATTTGAGGTGTAGATATATAGTTCGAACCCTGGAGATGTACATACCTACATAATTATGATACCTACTTTATATAGTGTAAGTCCACGCAGGGCGCAACTAGTTTTTAATATTAATTTCTTCATCTTTTATTTAAGAGCGAATCTCTTGTCGGTGGAGTATTTTCCATCCCGTTCTGTTCTCGGCCATCCTTTTGACCTCTTGGTACGACATGACGTCAATCCTTTCTTTAACTTGATCTATATATGTTCTTCTCGGTCTACCTCTCCCTCTCTTCTCTCCCTTCTTACTTTTCCTTATAATATGGTTTTTATATATTCGTCATGCCGTACCAAGTGGCCAAACATCTTTCCTCTTCTTATCTCTACTGTTGTTAATATCTCTCTTTTTTCTCCTACTAAGTCCAATACTTCTTGGTTGTTTTTTTTTTCTTTCCAGCTGATTTTCTCCATACGTCGCCAACACCAAATCTCACTATTAATTTAGCACCCTTAATTTAAATAAATCATAATAATTGTAATTAATACACATGTGGTATTCACACGGTACTCACACCTTCACCCCGTGCTTGATGCCATGACCAGATACCATTATATTTAATGATACTTCATCAATGAGATGAATACACCACTTTGAGTGTCCATTATTGTGGCAAATTAAAATTAAGGGTGGTTATTTGCGTACATCTTTGTTGTATTGTAGAACTGTTATTTTGAATGTTTATTGCAAGTATCAATTGGTTAGGTAACAACGAGATAATTATTTTATTGTTAATGAAGAAGACACACCCCTATTTTCATATTTTTATGTGATGTTGTTCGATGAATCAATATTTTATTTGTTTAACGTAAATTCATCATCATCATAATCTGCCTGTTTCAGTCCACTGCTGGGTATAGGCCTCTCCCAATGTATACCTACCACTGAGCCTGAACATCGGCTTCTCTTTATTGTTGCTTCACCTAGCCGGAGGGCGTCCTACACTACGTTTGCCGAGCCGCGGTCTCCACTCAATAAAATCACAAATATTATTGGTTCTTCGACTAATATTTCCAGCCCATTGCCACTTTAGCTTGCTGACCCTATAATAGGCTATGTCGGTTACTTCGTTTCTCTGACAGATCACTTCATTTCTGAGTCATTCTTTAAAATAAACTCCGAGCCTTTTCTCCGCTGAGCGCGACCTACCGCTACCACCGACCAGATTAATCCTCAGAAGCCCGTCCCACGATCATCCCTTGAGCAAGTGCCATTAATTTCCACTGCGTATTTATGATCACAAGTGGCCCGTGGCCTATCTACATCGGGTGGGGAACCGCTCACCGCTCGATACGGGGCTTGTTTGTCGAACAACAACCGCTGAGCTTGCATGCCCTGATGAGATTAGAGGTGACTGCTGATGTTGATAACAGAACAGAAGTAGGTACTATTATTACATGGGAGAGTGATGGTATTTATTTATTTCATGGTGAAAGCAACAGCTAACTAAATTTTTGTCATCATCATCAACAGCCGGAAGAAGTCCACTGCTGAACATAGGCCTCCCCCTTTGAACGCCGCCATGAACGGCTATTAGCCATTTGCATCCATCGAATCGGCAACACTGAACTAATCGTATAAATCTTATATTTCTATAATCCAGTTTGCCCGAATTCGGTAAACAAAAGACACGCATACGAAAACGAGATGAGAGTGCGTGTCTGTAGGTACTCGTACATCCCCATTAGGGTGCTAGCTTGACAAATTGCAGTGCAATTGAACTGGACGTGCGCGCCCCATCTCCACCCTCGGCACTCACCCTTGACGTTTTCGGAATCATTATTTTAGTATAAAAAACGAAATAGTTTTTTTTTATAGTTTTCTTACTGTTTTTATCTGACTTATACTCGGTTTCTTGCATACAACACAAAAATCACGCAACAATCCAATCCAGATGTAGCGTGACGCCGCCTTCGACCACATCGTCACTTAACATCAGGTGACTTGTGGTCATCGAATTTTTGATTTCCATAACGGACTAGCACATTGCATTGCCGCAGGGGATTTTGCAAACGTAGTGTAAGACGCCCTCCGGGTAGGTGGAGCGATGATATACGCCAAATGGCTGGCAGCAGTTGGATGAGAAGAGCCGAAGATCGAACTCAGTGGCGTGCTTTGGGAGAAGCCTATGTCCAGCAGTGGACTGAAATGGGCTGATTAAGATGATGATGATGATGAGAGGATTTTGAACTGCAATGGGCAAACGTGACGCTCACCATCAGGCCAGTAACTTGCTCTTCGCATCAAACAGTTGCATAAAAAAACAACATTTCATCTAAATCCACTTGAATCAATATGAGTATTCTTGCATCCCTCATCGCAAGGGTGCTCTCTGCTCACCTAAGGGCGGTGGAGTGTTGTTGATACGATTGTAATGACATTAATGGGATGATTCGCAGGGGTGCGTTTGTTGAAGTTATTAGCGCAAATAAGACTCGTGTTCTGTTGTTTGTTTGTACTCTTACTTAATGTATCTCGATAACACTACGCAGGCTAAACATTAAAGATAACTAATTTTAAAATAATCGTTTTGAACATTCTGCGTAATGAAAATCGGTTCTGTAGTTTAGGAGTGAAAGACAGACAGACAGAGTTACTTTCGCATTTATAATATTAATAAAGATTAACACATAGACTATTTATATATACTCCTCAGCTCAGTAAAATTTTCCTGCGGGATGGCTGGTAAAACATTACTACTGAGACTAACAAGCATAGGTAGGTACTAGACCTTTAGTTCCCAATTTTCCAACCTCCCAAGTGAATCTTTGCCACAATACCTGTTACTGAGAGCGTTCAGTTAGTACTAATCTCGGTCGCATACCGCTCCCCATTGAAGACAGAACAATAGGGCATGTCCCGCGGGCCCCCGGCCGCACAATAGCGCACAAATCAGAACACTGTGTGTAATCAATCACGGCGTGCCAATTAGGGGGCAGCCTGAGGGTATGGGAATAAGACATGTGGTGGCAGTTCAACAGAATGGAGAGAAAAATGGAAGTTTAAGGTGAATGGGCTCGTGCAATTTCCCATACAAACTCAAGAAGGGCGATATGGATCACGCGAACTATTCTAATGAAGTTTGAAAATTTTCTTAAATTGTTCAATTAATTACCCATTCGCGAACTATCAGTTTCTCTTACAAAAATTATGTTTTCCATGTAATTTTACATCGGAAAAATTGTATTATTATACACATGTGTGCGTGAGTGGCACTGAAGTTGACGGACTTGAATTAGGTGATTTTAACCTGCCATCTATCTGAATTTCGATGAACTATTTAGATGTAGACCTTGTGCAGTGAGCGAATGGTGGCATACGACAACGTTGAAGCGCCACAGAAGAAATTATAGTTTGTCAATAGTTAAAAATTATGCGACCTTGCAAGATCGGGCGTGACTAGTGAAGAATGATTTTCTCTCTCGCTCGCCACGATATTTCGACTTGCCAAGTCGTGCATGAACGATTTTGTTGATTTTGGGGCAATTTTTACTTTCCGTTCCGAAGACGTAAATCGAAACGGGTTGGTAGTCAAGGTCGTGGAGGTCTAATCCACTTTGTTAACCTAAGTGATATAATTTCGCCCAGGTAATCAAAGTAGGAAAATAAGTTAATAAATAAGTAAAGTAAATATATATCTTGCGATAGTTTCTCACACGGCCATCCGACTTGTATGTATTATGGTAACCAGGCAGCTGACAACATACTTACATTAGAACGTAAATCTAAATACATACGGTCTACGTAGATAGATACCTACTATTGATAAAATAGTTAGTTAGGTACTTGGCGGTAGAACTAGAAATGGTAGATCGCCCTTGCAAGAGGTCGCCTACCACGGTGGTAGGTATGTACCTACCTAGCTAAAATAGTTTAGGGATGTGAACAAAATAATCGATTTTTATATTAATCGATCTTTTTTTATCGATTTTTAAAAAGTCGATGATTATATTACAAATCGATTATTTTTATTTAAATAATTGTTTTTTACAAATCGATTATATAAATAAAAACAATCACTTAGTAAAAATTCAAACAATAATCTATTTGTACAAAATCGAAAAATAATCGATTTGTAAAACAAATTGAAAAATAATCGATTTGTAAAAAATCGATTATTAAGTAAAAAATAATCGAATCGTTTTTACAAATCGATTTAATCTAAAGAGATAAAAATCGATTATTTCTTAATCGATTTTTTCCCTTTCAAGTCACACCCCTATATTTGATACCCAGTGTGTTGGTACCGCACTACCGCATTATCAAATAAATATTTGGTAGGTAAAGGTATGGTAGGTAAGGTACTAACTACAACATAAGTAGCTAGCGAAGTTACTGGGCTAATGAGTGTCTTATCTACTAGGTAGGTATCTGATCTAAAGTCTCAAATATTACATAATAAGCCACCATGTTGTGGTTTGGCACGATATTTTTCTTCACCGAAACCTCATACCTATTGTTGGTATTTGAACATGTGCTGTGCAGCACGGAAGTTCAATGCGCAACCGATTGAGCTATCATCGCTTCAAATCATAAACGTCAAAGAAAAAACCGAAATCAACCGATATCTATCAATGTAATACTATACATATTGTTATCAAACGGAATAAGGTATATTTTTCAATAAAACAGTCTAAGCGGTAAAGAAGACGGAATCCAAATCCACATCCACATTTACAATAAAAATTTATTTACCTATACATATAATAAAACTGACTGATCGCTGTCTGTACATCCTATCCTTTCCTACTAATATTATAAATGCGAAAGTTTGTGTGTGTGAATGTTTGTTGCCACGTATCACCGTAACTACTGGAATGGAAATAGCTTATAGCTACTTTTTATCCCGGAAAAAGGTTCCTGCGGGATAACGGGAAGACGCGGGTGAAACCGCGGCTGAAAACTAGTGAAAGATAAATGAGAAAAGCTATTATTGGGGGTCTTTATCATCAACGCAATAGAACCCAAAACAATGATAAATGGAATTTTTGTCTGTTTGACTGTATGTCTGTTTGTCTGTGCGTTTGTGCGCGCTAATTCCAGAAACGGCTTAACCGATTAGGGTGCGGTTTTCACTAATGTATGTGTATGTGTGGTAAGTGGTAAGCTTCACTTAATATTTAGTGTTTCTTTTACTACAATAGTTTTATAAAAAAAATATCGATAAACTGTAGGACACGCGGGTGAAACTGCGGGGTGCAGCTAGTATAAACTAATCAGACTGTTCTATGAGTTTTTTGGTTACGTCATTCACGTAAAATGCATTTTTGACTAGTTGCTACGTTGCTAGGCAAGTTGTTGTTTATAGTTTTACTCTGTAAAAAAAGGTTGATCAACGTTGGAAAATTATTGATGGAAATCAGCAGATACAATCGTGCACCACTACGCCAGCTGAGGCCAGCAACAGCCCTGCCACATAGTACCTTTGTATAACCGGAAAAGCCCTGCTGGCTGGCTGTCACCACAAATCTAATTTTCGGAGGATCAAGGACGTTGTTCTACAACTGCCCTTGCTGAAAGTGTATTCAAATACCTTTGAAATAAACAATATGATGACATATAATTTTCCTACGCTTATTTACTTCGTAAATGACACCTTGAAATAAACGAAATTTTATTCTACTAATATTATAAATGCAAAAATTTGTGCGTGTGAATGTTTGTTACCACGTATCAACGTAACTACTAAACCAAATGAACCAATTGTGGAAACAGATTTGAAAGAAGCATGTCTCTCGAAAATTCGAGACTTCCAAAAAACAACGGAGGAAATAAAAGGAATTGAACTTCTGACCATAGGGCAACATGAAAATGATGTTTACACTACATATAAATGCGACAGGCCAGCCAGCCGATTTGGAATGGTTAGTTTTTCAAAGTCATGTTTGTTTCTTTAGTAGTGTTTAGTAGACATAAATCCGTGGTTTTCGTATGGCCAGGTTGGGATACAAATTAGAATATACTTTAATTATAGCTTTGTTGCAGATATGTAAACGAAAAGCGATAACACCATGCCACAACCACGTCAAAAGGATTTTGTATAAAAACAATGTTCTGACCAATAACATGGCATATGGCCAACACAATGAGTCTGTGGCCAGAACATAGTTCATGGAAAAAATGAAAAAAACTGTGCGACCAGCAGGACTTTATATTGACGAAGAATTGTGAATTATTGAATATTTTAAGAATGTGTAAATAAAAAGACTATTGGTGATTGACTGTTTTTTATTTTGATACTATGTACATATATAATAAATAATCCTGATTGTTTCATAATAAAGTATTACAATAGCCAATGTCTTTATTGGTAGGAGAGTAGAGAGTATAGGTAATAAAGGGTATAGGCCATCTCCATTCTAAATTTTATCCAAATCAAAGAAAATTACCAAAAATCTGAGGCAGGGATCGAACTCGGAACCTCGTTATTAGTAAAGAACTACTGAGAGGTTTGACCACTGGTCTAACCTATACAGTAAACGAAAGAACGAAATTAGCAAATGGTTTCGTGTACAACAAGACCATTTTCTATGTGTGCGTGAATAGATCGCTGCCATACACCACTACCGCCGCGATATTGTTTGGCACAAATAAAAGTGTTTTGAAAACTAAAAAACATCTGAAATATTGTTGGATACATAAAACATATTACGCCATTACCGGTAAACATAATTATTATTAAAATAATATGCACCTGTTCATTCATAATAAAATAAGATGCGTTAATTAGAAACAACGCCATCTATTGACGCTGGGCTGCTAGGCGGACCGCAAGCAACCACCTTAGATGCGTTCTAATGACATACTTTATGTCTACGTGTGCGTGTGTAAGTACGTAAATTTGTGACACCAGCAGTAAGAGAAGCGTTACGAGTAATTTATTAGTTTATTTAATGAAGATTTGGGTAATTTACAATTGAGTAACGCTATAGAACGCGCGCTTTAGTGTTTGGTTCGAATAAGATTGTTATTTTCGACGTAAAAAAATAATTTAGGTAAAAAATGACATCAGCGCCATCTCTTGACAACATAGCGTGATGAGCTCTGGGATCATCCACCTTAAGACTTGAATTTTCAACTGAAGGTCTTTGACGATTAATGTGAACTGGTAGCCTGCTCAGCCTGCCATGTGTTGAACATGGTTCCAATGAACTGTTTTGGGTAATCTTTTACAACAAAAAATAGCTTGGTGGTAGGGCAGTTTCTAGCTCGCCTGGCTAGCTACCAATCTGTCGCCAAGCACCTATCGGTGTGTTCCGACAGCCTCGCTTGAGAGTCATTTCCCACTCGAGATGTAGTGTGAAACCACCTTTCACCTATCCGCGGTGTACACATATACTCATATACGCTAGAAATTAATAATCGATCCTGATCCGTTATCCGCGGTTTTGGACCGATATGATGTCATGTCATAATATGTCATTTTAGTATTAGGGCTTGACAAATTACTACTATAATAATAAAAATAATAAGCCTTTAAAATTACTACTACAAATTACATATTATATCGATTTAAAACCGCGGATAACGGATCAGGATCGATTATTAATTTCGGGCGATAATCGTTTAAAAACAGATTTTTAATTATTGCAAAAATAAATCATTATTCAAACTGCAAAAATGGTTGAAGGTAAACAGTCACTCCCTAGAGAATATTAGACTCGAGACGGGTTAAACAAATTAATAGCCACCAAATAAATTTACACGTTTATTTCGTTTCCACTGCATCATCCAACTCGAAACACTAGCGTGCACTCAAGACCGGTTCAAAACAGTTTTACGCCACAATAATTCACAGCAGTCGTTAACAAAACGCGACAAATGTACATATCCGAGGCGCCATTTAGAAAAAGTCATTAAAACAATATGGCCGACTGATTTACACGATAATTGTCAGTGTAAATTACGTATAACGAAGAGTTTACGAGCTCCAGTTTACGAGAGGAACTGTGTTTTGGACCAGGCTCGTGGTTTATGGTCGTTTTAATTGTCGCACCTTTATGGCCGGGCTTGTTCTGTCTGCGGTGGCCGGACTAGTGGCATTGCAAAGGAAACTAGCGGCAATGCAAAAAATAACATGCAGTATTATGTGGTGATAGCTGAAATCCTGTTTGTTTTTTCTTTACAACTTGCAAGGTAGAGTTTGACATGAACACAACACACTTAGTGTTAAGTCAAGTGATATGTAATTCATTCGAAGGTTCGTGTTTAAGATGGGGAATTGGAAAATTTGTTTTTGTTCAGTGACTTTTGTCGTTGACTGTACAGCCGATCCCTTTACTTTTTCAATGAGCAAAAACATTTTGAAATCTTCCCATTAGCTTTACGGTGTTCCAATAAATGAACTCTGTTTCTGCCACCGCAGCTGTCATTAACATTTTCTCCCCTTTTAATTCCAGGTGTTGAAGTACTGCGAGCACCTGCACGGGAAGTGGTACTTCAGCGAGATCCGCGCCATCTTCTCGCGCCGGTACCTGCTGCAGAATGTCGCCATCGAGATGTTCCTGGCTAGCAGAAGTAAGTGTCTTCTACCATCTGCTTATCCACATATGTAATGCGAACGGCGAAGGAGTGGAACACCTTGCCGGTGTCTTTGTTTCCCGACAAGTGTAATTTGGGTGCCTTCATGTCAAGTGAATAGGTATCTTCAAGGCAAGCATGCTTCATCATCGACCTAGTCATTACCATCAGGTGAAACTGGGGTCAAATGCTTACCTATCTGTTAAAAAAAAATAAAGCATCAAGCCAACTCTAGCTGTATACTTTTTCAAACTATCGTGGTCGTTAGAAAGAGATTGAACGTATAATTTCTCAGGGTGACGTGAGTTGTTAATTAACCTTATTCTCCTCATTCCAGCGTCGATATTCTTCGCGTTCCCCGACCAGACCACCGTCAAGAAGGTGATCAAAGCGCTGCCCAGGGTCGGAGTCGGCATCAAGTACGGCATCCCGCAGACCAGGTCAGTCTAGAGTTCCACAGCACCATTCAATGTTTCGAACTGGTTATTTATACATTTACCGAGACAATTTAGTCCTAAATAGTGTGAATCGTAGAAACACGTCGCGTCGGAGGCCTTCAAAGGGCCTGAAAACTCTGACATTGGAGTTTACTCGTTGTCAAGGATAGGTACCTACTTTTCTAGCATAAAATGAAATTAATTACATACGTTTAGTACTACCTATTTTATTTTAGCTATATTGAGCGTTCAAGAATAAATAATAATAATAAATATTATTGATTACTTATAGATATATGTGGAATAAAAGTTGATTACACACTATCTGTGTTATCATCAAATACTTTAGCATTGATGCAGATGAAAAATTGACTTATTACAATCAAAAACTCAACTTTATCTCAAACTCTACACAAACACTTCAAGAAAAGTTTTGAATATGTTTTTAAAACTATATAGTTATCATAATCCAAACACACAAAGACTTGATAAAAAGCTGGTTAGTAATTACATTGTTTTCTTTTTGATAACGCATGACAAACATTTAGTTCGTACATTTGTAAAGAACTGCTTTGGAACTACACAAAACAAATTTATTGATTCCACCTTTCTACATTGTGCTGCCATCTATGTATTCAGGCGCGAACTAAGAAGGCTTTGACGAGTGAAGCCTTAATGATAATGGTCGGTTTCGCATCGGAAGACTTGTATAAAAACAATCAGTTGCTTCTGGTCTGATTGGATAGGTGGCGCGCGCTACTGATTTTTAAAATTGGATGAGATATATTTTTTTTGTATGGATGCAATTGCATTTATCTTTGCATCTTTCTTAGCAAAAGGTAACAAAGAAAAAAAGGTACTTTTTAGCTACTCGGCATAAACAACTTTACAATATAAAACTTGATTCTAACCGTTTTCAAAAAAGGAGTAGGTTAATTATGTTCGACTGTACGTTCGGCATAACTTTTTTGTTTATTGTACTTATTATGATAATTTTAATTTTTGAGTTCAACGAACACATATGAAATCAAAATGTTTTTATTTTTATTTCATTCGCAAAAGTAACCCCTGCACCATCTTTTACAAACTGCCCGACCTACTTATGACGCTAATTTTATCATTACCTTGGCCTAATAACTTGCTCAGAGACGCCAAACGGCTTAGATGAAACATTTCAATTGAAATTATTCTATAGACGAAACATTTAATAGGGTGCACAAGACCCACGACTTTTATCTTATCCGGTAAACCACTATACCACCTGGGTTTTTGGCAGAAGGTATCTATCTTCTACTTCTATTTTTTATGTTTTTCTATAGCTCATGATTTTTTTCCACCCTACCTAATCTTATGCAAAAAATAAAGAAATGAAACGAAACATTTTAAAACAATACATTTTTAATTCAAAATTAAATCACAGCATAAAACTTTACACATATATTTAGTAAATAATTATGTACAAATATCCACCCTGTAATAAATAACAATTATCAAAAAATATGTTCATCTCAATTTCTTACAACATATTTTTATATCTACATCTGGACATTTCTCTTAAAATAACTATATAAAGTTTATTTATATTATAATTATGTCGTCACCTTTATTTGTTAACCAAACACTTAATTCTACGGAATGCATTATCAAAAAACGTAACTATAATACTGATCACAAAAACACGAATAACATTAAAAAATATTTAAACAGTTCATAATTTATAACACCGTTTGAACGGCCAAGTACCAGGCACGCAGTAAATGCTAGGAGTTTAACTTTATTAACTATGAAATCAATTATCATTCTTCTGCATCCACGGGAATTCGTTCTTTTCTAACGAAACAGCTGCGCCTGCGCTGTGCCTCCTTTGAACCTTTGTGCAGGTTCCTTCGAAACTAAGTCTTTTCTCATTCGTGTAACCTACTTCTGGGTCAAGCTCCTTCTTTCCCTCGTCGAACTGCCTCATAATTTCAGTCAAAGTTTTCCCTTTCGTCTCTGGAAGGAAAAGGTAGCAGTAGGCTGCTCCTAGTAACGCGCATATTCCGAAAAGATACAATGTTCCATTGCTGGTTAGTAAGTTCTCCATTTGGGGGTAGGTTTTAATGTTGAAGAAGATCAGCACGTATGCGCAGCAGGACGTGGCTCCGGACATGACTCCTCTAATATCTTGGGGGTATAGTTCCCCTGACATTATCCATGGCAGTTGTAGGAACCCTACCATACTAAAGGACACGTGGAGTAAGACGCAAGCCAGTTTCACTAACGGAGGCCCATTTAAGCTGTCACAAACCGCAGCCCCAAGCATCGCTATGCCGAGTAGAAGACCTGACACGGCAGCCAAGGTTTTTCTTCTGAAACTATTAATGAGACACGCCCCAACGGCCCCCATGAAGACTCTTACACCACCCACTACAATCGAAGCTGTGAATTCGTTCACACTGGTTCCTACTGACTTGAAGAAATCTACAGCGTAGTACAGGATTATGTAGATTCCAGACATTTCTTGGAAGATGAAGAAAACGATCAGCAGAGCAAACGGTTTCAGGACGTTTCTCCGTTTGAACAGTCCCAGTTTCTGCTTGAAGGTCATGGTTTCTCCTGATTTCCTGTCTTTGGTGAACTCCATTAGTTCCTGCTGAGCCGTGCTGTTGTTCTGACGAAGCCAGAACATGGCATTGTAGGCTTCCTTCATCTGCCCCTTTGAAGCTAGCCACAACGGCGACTCTGGGACGAAGTACATGAGGAACGGCGTTAGGAGGGAGAAGCCAGCGCAAATGGCAGCGACCTTCCTCCAATTGACGAAGGCTCCCAAAGCGTATACTATGAAGATACCCGTGGACACCAGACCAGGGCCTAAGGCACTGAGGACGCCGCGCTTCTCAGGAGTCGTGATCTCAGCCACGTAAATGTAAGATACTGTTGACATACCTGTAAAGATAAAACGTTTTTTTTAGTACTCCGTTGTATCAAAAACAAAGCCAAGGCCATCTATTTTCACTCAGGGTAACGAGGCAAATATTATGCTGTTTAAAAAAACCCTCAAGGCGGTATGGAGTCGTCTTTAAGCAAACTTTGATCTTGTTTTTTTAAGTCAAAAAGTCCTTTCACATTTTACTTACACAAAAAAAAACTATATAGCCCACCACCCACTGTTGGGTACATGGGCTTCCTCTCTTCCGCGCCAGTCTTTCCGGCCTCATCTTCTTCGTCCCCGCATGTTTAACGATATCATGCCACCATCAGGTTAGTGGTTTGCCTCAGGATTGTCGCGCTTCTTTGGCCAAGTGTCCTGCCCTAAACACAGCAGCTCGTAAACTGACATCCATCTTCATTCGAATTTGATCTAAATAAACTTACCGATGGTAAATCCGGTGATGAACCTGCCCACGCATAGGAATATGTATGTTTCGGAGAAGGCTATCACGAGCCACCCGATCAGGTTGGGCAGGACTATGGACTGCAGCAGCAGCCGTCTCCCGACCGCGTCCACCATCATGCCGCCCAGGAGGGCGCCGATCGGGTTGGAGATCACACCCAAACTAGCTGGAAAGAGGGAGAAGCTTTGATTAGGTCATCATCATCATAGTCAGTCATTGTAAAATTCATTAGGGATAGATAAATGGAGGCGATATGCTTGACTATGCAATTTTAATAAGTAACGTTGCAATTACTTGATCTAATCCTATCCTACTAATATTATTAGGCCTCCTCTCTTCCGTGCCAGTCTTTCCGGCCAGTTCGAATCCCGGTAATGGCAAACATATGTGTGATGAGATCGAATATTTGTATCTGAGTCTTGGATATTTCTATGTATATAAGTATTTATATGTATAACGTTGTCTAGTACCCATAACACATGTTTTGAGCATAATTTGGAGCTAGAGCAATGTGTGTGCAATTGTCCCCGATATTTATTTACATATTTATAAATGCGTATAATTATAAACGTGAAAGTTTGTGAGTATGGATGCATGGATGGATGTATGTTTGATACTCTTTCACGCAAAAACTACTGAACCGATCTGAATGAAATTTGAAATGGAGATAGCTTATACTCTGGACTAACGCATTATCTCGGAACCCGGAAAGGTTCCTGCGGGATAACGCGAAATGCGGGTGAAACCGCGGGGAGCAACTAGTACACTGTACAGGGTTGTAGTGTAGTGGTTGAGCGATTTTTTTCTCACAGTCCGCCTGGAGAAGAACCACACCTTTTCCAGTTATTCAACCGCCAAACAGTGGTGTGCAAACATCACAGGGTTCCGGATTGAAGGGTAATGTTTCCAGCGAAATGTCAAATGTCAAATGACAGGGCGAGCGCAGTGCATTGCCACGCGGGATTCTGAACTGTTGATGTTCAAATTTATGGGTGGCACTGAACTGTCGTGATCAAACGTATTTTCTTCCTTTCTTTAATGGGCAAGCGTTTAGGTTACTATCAGGCGAGTGACTTGCAAGTCAGCAAGGTCGCATTTCGCTTTTACGAAAACATCTTTCGTCTTCGTTTCGTCGATAGAATGGTGCAAACGTGTCACCAACCCCGCTTCGTAGCTAACATTCCCCTGGCATCAGCCTTATCTAACAAAGCGTTGATATGTTTGACAAGCGTTATTTTACTCTTGTTTGTACACAACGCTATCTTATTTGCTAATGCCGCTGTTTGTCGGCAAATATTAATGTTTCCACTGGCTTACAGTGCGGTGGAATGTTTTCTCCATTTTTTTTAGAGCAATTTAGAGATAATGTGAAAGAATTGATATTGTGCTGACGTGTACATTTTTGATGATAAAGGCAAGCTATTATGGTTCCGTGGTAGTGCGATCGGATGCTAGAAAGAAGTTGTCAGGTTCGAATCTAACAATGAAATTGATCTATATGTAAGAATGAAAATCTATCGCAACACACGTAGCAGTTAAATACCTAGTGTTTTCCATCGGTATACCTACCTTGAGAGCCAGTTTATTAAAAATAATGATACAGCACAACACTGAATTTTATACTCTAGATATTTTTGTAATAAATATGTACCTATTATGTTTAAAATTAATTATAGCAATTGTTTATGTGTTCACCAGTCACCACAACATCGTTACTTAACACCAGGTGAGATAATAGCATAAGAAAAAATCTGCGTGGAACATTTCAAACTGGAAGACAAAAACAATTTTTAAAAATCTTAAAACAAACTTAATATTGACTTCCTCTCTCCGTGCATAATAAATATTAAATTAGCTATACAATAATGTCAAGGTTATTCATAAATAAAGGCTGAATTCTCGTTAATATTAGCTTAGCAGCAATTTAGCATTGAACATGACGGTTAGAAACTTATTGCAATAAAACATTTAGTTATCGCTAAACCAATATTTTTTCCCGTGTTTATTTATCGATAACACAATGACGGAGGACGGTATGCTAATATTTGAGAACTGAAAATTACAAAGATGCTAACTATTTTTCCAGCAAAACTTGGAAAGACTTTGTCTTGAAGGATTTGTGCTCACTCCAGTTGGAGGATTGGCAGGAGGTTGCGCAGGACAGACCGAAGTGGCGTCTTTTGTTATCGGAGGCCAGGACTCACTTTGGGTCGTTGCGACATCTCAGTTAGTTCAGTTACTTAATACATATTCCAATTTCGTTTTTTTTTCTGTAAAATGTAGCTAAACATTATATGAAATGAAAAATGTGAAATGTCATTAAAACAGTTTCAACGTAAAATCTTTGCATAATAATCTATACCACTTAGCACCTTTGTAATTTCCAGCCCTCATTTGACCTCATATGACAGACAAAGCGAATTATACATAGGTCTATAATTATACAATGACCTGAAAAGTTTGCTTTCAGCGATATTTTGGCACGGTTTCAGTAATTTAAAAATAAAATGTAAACAGGTCTTGTTTATATGGATTCCTTTTGTGTATAAATAGCGTATGACTGTGACGTCATTATTATCGGGTTTATGTTAATTTTCTTGCGCATGAATGGGTATATACACTATACAGGTGTAGCGTGGCAACACCTTTGAAACTTAATATCACGCGATTCTAGGTAAAATCCAAGGAAGTAGAATTTCTGGAAGCTAATGGTTCAAAAATTTCCGGACATTCCTGTTCCGAGCAGCAGCATTCAAAATTGGGATATCACACAAGGAGATGACAAATTATTTTTTTCTATTTAGTTAAATATCCTCTGCGGCAAGGCACTGCGCCCTGTACCCTGAGATTTTAAAAGATCAGCGCTGGTTGATCAACCAGCGTTATGTTGAGTTGGGGCCGATTTGCGATGGTGACACTTTTGTGTGTCATACAATTACTGTATACTAGCTGCGCCCCGCGTTTTCACCCGCGTCTTCCCGTTATCCCGCAGGTACCCTTTTCCGAGATAAAAAGTAGCCTATGTGTTAATCTAGAGTATTAGCTATCTCCATTCCAAATTTCATGAAAATCGGTTTAGTAGTTACGTTGATACGTGGTAACAAACATTCACACACACACACACAAACTTTCGCATTTATAATATTAGTAGGATTTACTATTTTTTTTTTAATTTGTACCATAATAGTTGTAGTAAACAAACACCTATATTCTATTCTATTCTACTATAGTATATCAGGTAAAGGCTATAAACGAAGTTTATTGTAGGTGGGAGGATCTTATTCGCGGTATGTCAACCGACTTCAAAACCACGTGGTATATAGGCAGTTATGTACTCACCGATCCAAGAGGCCTGCTCGTAAGAGATCATGGGGTACTCGTGGGTGTACTGCGGCAGGAGAACAGCTGAGAACCCCTGGCAGAACCCCACCGATATATTGATCGACTGTGCCGCCAGCGCCGCCAACACCTGGAGAATAGAAACGCACGGGTTAAATGTGTTAAGTGACGTAGAAATGTCCTTCGAGATTTCGCTGTTGAAGGATGGATGAACAAAAATCAATTGCCACACTTGGTTGGAACGAGCTTTTTGTTCTGTTCATAATTGTCAGTCAAGATATTTCTTTTTTTTTAATCCATCGTAAAATTGGAAAGGGCACAAAAAGACTAAAAGTTATTTTTTTCCATGGCTATTATGTATGAACTCAAGACCCGTCTTTCGTTTGTCTACGCGTGCGAAGCCGGGGCAGGTCGCTGGTATTTTCTAGAAACAAAAGCATGAAAAATAAATTGATTTCTCATTTCTACGCTTTGGTTGAAGGTGATACCACGCTACGCCTGGGTTAGGAACTGGCTCTAGCCGAAAAATATCTTTATTTTTAAACATTTTTTTATTATTTATTTAACTTAGTGACGTAATGAGCAGGTCGTTCACCTCATGGTAAGCACCACGCGCGGCCATGACTATTACAGCTCGAGAAACACCTGCGCGGGTCTGCAATTCTGCACTGCGCTCGTCACTTCGAGACACTATCCTTTAGGACCACCTGGCCAGTAGATTCACTGATGTATTTAATATATATTCAACACAGGACGTCTTCGATCTCTCGATTCGTACTAGAACTAGAAGAATGGGCATTTCTATTAAACGATAGGTTTGGCACAGCGCCTAAAAGTGCCGATAAGCCCGGACTGGCGCTCTTTCAGAGTACACACCAGAAGTTTCTGATGCTGAAACTATTTGCAGAGCATGTTCTCTGTAAATTACGAAGACACTATTTATTATTATTAACGTAATTTTGTTAGAGACTTTGAAATGTTTTTAAGGAAATACAGAGCAATCGGCGATTATTTTCAAACATTACTGTTTTCAGATTTCTTTTGTTAGATGTAAAATTGTAAATGTGTTCACGCCCAAAAAATAACCTGCCGGGCGTTGCTTGCCTATTCTTTTGCGGCGTAAGAAGGTTGGAACAGGCTTGGCTAGTTTTAGGTTTGAAGTTTTAAAGTGATATGTATTGTATTAAATACATACTTTTTGATTTGATTTGATTTGCAATCGTGTCAAAAAATCACGTTGTTCCGTTGCTCCGTAAACTGTATAGAAGAAGAACGAACAAACAAGCCGTTTAATAAAAGTGTAAGAATTATAGATACATTTTTAAAGTAATAATGTTAGCACAAAATTTTAATTATCTTTTGACGTTTTATTCATCACAAGCTTAATTATATTGAGAAACAAAAACGCAATAAACTGTCGATCGAAGTTATTCCTTGTACGTTATCTTTAACGCACGTTAACAAATGTAAAGTCCAGCATGACGATGCCGATTACAATAATGGTAAGTGGTAACTAAACGCCGTGCATGTCACACCGCGTGGTTACGTGACTACATCCGCAGATTTGCCACAAATCACTGTTGTGGTGCGCCATTACGCGCAAATTTGCACTTTTTCTAACGCTCTGCTAGCGCGTGTGGCCGGCCCGCTGATTGCGTAGCTAGATGGCTGCGGAAATGTGATCAGGATCAACATGGAAAATGACCGCAGTGACAAGACCTCTCAAACGTTACATTTCTTTTAGTTATCTATGTGTACTCTCATACAAAGAAAGAAGCTGTCGTCTAGCACCTATCGGTGTGTTCAAGCCTAGCTCACTTAAGAGCCAATTCACAGTCCAGGTGTAGCGTGGCGTCATCGTCGACCACATCGTCACTCAACATCAGGTGACATGTGGTCAAACGATACCCTGTAAGAAGTAAAAATAATATACATGCACTTTTTTTAGTGTACAAATATTTTACACCTTTGCTTCTTATAAGACTCTCTGTGTGGTGTAGGCAATAAATAGATTTTCTATTTATTTGTCACGTAGCAGGAATCGAATCCTCACGCTTCGCAGTCGGCTGTTCGACTATTGCGCCGCAGCAGACGACGATTGTATAAAAATCAAATTACACAATTAGGGGGCAGGTTTTGGCGTAATGATGGAACTATTTAATGGGTTCAATGACCCATCATAACAATAGGTAACAAATTACCGTTTGTCGTTCCTTTTTGCTCAATACGTGAAAGGTCAAAAGATTAAAATTATGCCGAAAAACAATAGCTATTATTTTGTGCTATAATGTTATAAAGAGGTAAATTTTGTTTGTTTGAATGTAGGGGATAATCTTCTAAACTACTGAACCGATTCTGAAAATTCTTTCACTAATAGGAAGCTACATTGTCTCCAATTGTCAAAGGATATGTTTTATTATGATAAAATAGAACTTTTTAGTGAGAAATCACAATTTGTAAAACAAGTCTGAGAGGAATGAGACAACTATATATTCAGTTTGTGCTAACTAAACGGTTTGATTAGAGCTGATATGATATATGAAAGAAATGGAGTTTTCCAAGTCGATTTTAAACAAAAACTGGCTACTATATTTAACGGGTTTTTAACGAATTTGAGAAATCTTCCGGCTGTCAAAACCTACACAGTAGACATTATTTTTTTTTTGTACCATAAACAATTTAATTATGCTTATACGAAAACAGACATTTTATTTTTTGCTATAAACCAGCATTTACTCAGCATGATGCTGGTTCTTTTAAACCAGCGCTGGTCATCCGTTGGTACTGCAAAGTTTTTTTTGCCTACACGTGCAAAGCTGAGGCGGGTTGCTCTAGGCAATATTATGGATGAGGTCAGGTCGAGGGGCGTATAATGAACAGCCTGGTTGGGTGTGGTACACCATTATAGATTCGTAGAATAAATGAACCGAAAAGAAACGTTACAAAACGAATAACGTTTTCACGATTTAGAACCAGGTAAGTAGGATAGGGGTCATACTGTTTGTTCATTTTTGTGTATTTTTTAAATATATTCTGTACTTAGCTTTTTCCAGCGGCTTCGTCCTGGCAGCAATTAGATTTTCCTAAACATTTCGCCTTTTCAAAGATGTCTCAGCGCTCAGATGAGACATAATATCTCAATTTTTAAATGGAAACCTGAGCTGTCCCATGTACGAAAACTGCATCAAAATTGGTGCTGCAGATTCAGAGTATAAATTACAGTAACAAGAATTAAATTTGTACAGTATATAAATGTGCTTTCTTTATAAATTAAAATTGTTTCATTAAGAAAAATATTTAGTTCCCATGACTTTTATTTATGGATTGAGAGATAACTATTACCTATTGAGACCTACACCACCATACAGATACATTTAAAACTATAACAGGCTGATCTTATCGCTCAAAGAGATATTCTAGACAAGCTACAGGCAAAGGAATAGTACAACACTACATGGACGGTTCTTGAGAAGCAAATAAAACAAAACATATGAAAACGGTGTCTTGTAAACGTCACAAACAGTAGATTGCAGGTGATAGTCATGGTAGGCATGCCAGCACCTCACGTGGTGGCGACACGTGACTGAGGTAATCAGGGCTGATGATGGAGAGGTAATTGAGGGTTAGAACGTCGCATGCCGTCACGGCTCGGTGCGCTTTCTTGGGCGTATGTGAAGTATGGAAGTTTAGTAGGACGGGTTGATGGAAAAGTAAAATATAATGTAATGTATAAAAACTAATGTATAGTTTAAAAAAGCGTACTTTTATTACGCGCCACAAAAATATGTATAAAATAATTGAATTGACAAGTACGATATAAAATGGTTAATTCAAAAACATGGTGCGCTTTTTGGTTATACATAGTTACTTTTTAATTAGTTTAAAGAGGCGCTCCACACTTATTGAATTAGGCATTATATCGTACTTGTCAATTCAATTACATACATATTTTATATTTTTAGGGCATAATAAAAGTGTGATTTTCAATTCTTAAACTACATGTATTACTTGTTTTGTTATTTTTTAGTCTTTCGTTACCAAGCCCACTCTATTGAACGCGTCAAAACGAATCATATGAGCCCAAATTCGAGGGGTTTCATAGTACAAAAATACAAACACTCAAATCGCTCTAAGCGATGAGACCGCCCACTGTAACACTAGTTCTGAGATCTTTCCTTTTATGTTGTCTGGATAAAATAATAAGGCGTTGTCTATGTATCTAATTCGATTAGTCGTTTATATATGACTAAATAACAAACTAACAGACAAAAAAAGCATTAAAAAATCTGTAGAATAAATGAGCGTTTTTGAAATATTCAAGTGCCTTGTCAAGTATGTAGTTGTATTAATAGGTTGACAACTTTTACTTTTATTATCCGATCTTTATTTAGAAACACGAGAACTCGATTTCCTGTACCTGATATATGAACTTGCTCTTGTAATGACTCAGTATTATACCTAAGTGCCTAATTTTATAAAGTAGGTATAGGTATCTATTACTGAAGATCAGATAAAAGACGAATTAGCATCGGCTGTCATTTAAACATTGATGTAAAGCATAATGTTTGATTGAGATATTAAGAAAGGATGCATTTTAAATTGCAATACACTTGTATTGTTAACGATTTCTCAGAAGGACGCTTTTTGATTTTTATACACAACTAGCGGCCCGCCCCGGCTTCGCACGGGTATTTAGCAAAAACGCAAAAATTATAATACACACATTATTGGAGTTTTAGTAAGGATCCCTAATTTTATTGAAAACAGACATCAATATTTATACAATACTAACGTCACTCAATTGTTTTGCCTTCCCGGAACCTCTCTACTAACACTTGAACTTTATGGTATGGTATTAAAGTTCAAATTGACTTAAGTATTATTACGAATCGTTTGTATGGCGAAAAGAAAAGGGCTAATTTTAGTGTTTTCCCGGCAATTATTCGATTTTTCTCACCGTAAAAACCATTATTGGACTTCAACGAACATTTAAAAAAAGAATTGGTAAAATTGGTCCAGGCGTTGTTGAGTTATGCGCTTACCAACATATTTTGCGATTCATTTTTATATTATAGATAAGTAGTCAAATAGATGATGTAGCCATTCAAAAACTGAAATGCATTTTGCTCATGTTTTGAAGAGAATTATGAATAAGTATTAGACAACTTAAAACTGAAAGGCAAATTTAGGAGATGCACTTAAAATCTATAGAAATAAATAAAATGGAAGTGTCTATTTGTAATATCAAAATAACAGCCTGTCACTAAATGCATATGAAAGTATATCCGGTACTTATACACGGTATGGCTGGACCGATTTTGACTAGACTTTCACTGGCAGATAGCTTGTGTAATAAGGAGTAATTTAAGCTAGTTTTATTTTAGAAAAAGAATAGTGATCCGCTTAAAAAATTAAAACATAGTGTTTTTTTAGGTCTGGTCGGTCGTATGAGATCAATTAATAGGTACAGCAACACTCAGCGCGGTCATAACTTGGATGGGTGACCGTTAGTGGCATTTTAAACTGAGCGCCACCATGCTTTGGAGGGCACGTTAAGCTGTCGGTCCCGGCTTTATTACTCGTACAGCCATGTAGCCTTCGAGCTGATAACTCCGGCAATAGAGTTGAACACCCGCTCAGACGAAAAAAAGTAGGAAGGCAAAAATCTCCCTGGTTTTCACCCGACCGCGAAAGAAGGAGGGTTATGTTTTCGAGTGTATGTATGTATGTATATTTCTTTGGCACGGCCTGTAGCCTAAATGGCTTGACGGATTTTAACATATGAGGTGCCATTAGATTCGTCTTTAGTGACATAAAATACTTTATTTTGGCGCAGTCGGATTTTTTGTAATGTATGATCTTGTTTTGTACTTACTGTGAGACGAGTTCCAATCGAGTCGAAGTAAGCTTGCACTTGAGAGTCATACATGGCAACTTATCACTTCACTCTCCTTCAAAACACTATCACATGTGGGCAACAATCGTACAGTATATATATATGTGTTCCATTTTCATGTAAGGTTATTATGGTTGAGCCATATTCTTATATGGTGACCTAGATTAAATGGAAATGCCATTTATTCACGTGCTTGCATGTGCAGGTTCTAAATTTTGACGTTTCATGTGCCTAAATCTTTACCGGCATATATTTTTACTAGCTGTTTCCCCCATGTAGACTACTTTTTATCGCGATAAAAAGTAAAAGTCAAAAAAGTCAAAAGTCAATTTTTATTTATTCAAAAGGATACATTGTGATCACTTTAAAACGTCAAACTTAAAACTAGCTATGCCTGTTCCAAGCTCCTTACGCCGGCAAAAGAACAGGCAAGAAACGCCCGGCAGGTAATTTTTTTTGCGCGATCACATTGACTATTTTATTCTTATTACTAATTGATTGAATTGGAGCAAGTTCACTAAAATCCCAAGCTTTTTTTGTCATCTAATGGTCCGATATTTTTTAATTAGCTTTACTAATAAGATTTCTCTTGTTTGGTTGTACACATTGGGATATGGGAACATGAATATTAATGAGTTGCGGGATCACAACCAAAGCAGACCAGACCCCACAAGCAGCACCCGTTCACGAGTTGACGCATGTGCCAGCCATCGCTCTCCTCGACCATATGAGAGGGAAGAGGGCGACCCGACACACGACGCCGCCGCAAGCAAAGTCACTTTCGTGAGCATGACTGTTTTGGCTGTTTACCGAAAATGGTTAGAATAGGGGAAATAGGGAGAACAGATAGATAGAAAGAAAGATAGATAGATTAACTACAATCCCAAGCTTGTTTGTCATCTAAATAGTCCGATATTTTATAATAAGCTTTACTAATAAGATTTCTCTTTATACGGACTTGAAATTTTGCTATCGATAAGTCTTGAATTTCACTTGGGATTTTGTTGAAAAAGCGTACACATTGACCTTTGAACGAGTTGCTAACTTTATGGAGCCTAGTAGTGGGTACAGCAATTTTATCTTTGTTTCTAGTATTAAAATTGTGATAATCACTTCTCTTCGTATCCAATGTCCTTCCCCAGGGTTCAAACTATCTGCGTAGCAAGTTTCATCAAGATCTGTTTAGTGGTTTGGGCGTTTTAAACAGACAGATTGACAGAGAATTATTTTTACTTTACTACAAGTTGTTGATATTAGTATCGTCCCGCAGTTTTCCCGCTAGATATAAAATGTAGCCTATGTACTTATATGGGGATGGATAAAAGCTATCTCCATTCTAAATTTTACTCAAATCCGTTGAGCCGTTTCAGCATGGAGAAGAAACAAACATACGTACACTCACAAACTTTCTCGTTTATAACATTAGTGTGACAATATGGTCGAAGATACTACGCTACGCCTGAACTGGAAACTGGCTCTCAAGTGAGGCTGCCCGAACACACCGATAGGTGCTTGGACGTAGCGATAGAATCTAAAATATGGATGCGTTTTTGACGAATGTGATTGTCTACGTATAGTTTTGTGACGGAAAATTTCTAGCAATGTTAGGAAGTAACAATGATAGCTATCTATCAGTAAATAACCTTTAATTTGTAGATAACAAACGCTTCCACGATTTTTACCGTGCCATGCGTGACATGTTCATAGCATGCCCGACAATAATACAAGTGAACGTAAGGCCATGTGTGGTGCATTACCTTATCTAGATGCATTTCTATCAACGGCATTGGATAACGGTCGACAATAATTCTAGAAAATTACGTTTTCTAGATCAAGTTTACTATTCCCAGGTGGTGGCAGGCTCTTTAGCGAGATTCCACAGTGTTGCCAGATGTTGTTTTTGTATTGAGATTGTAAAAAAAAGTCATTAGGTCATGGGTATTTGGGGCGCGGCTGCTCGTAGCAGGGCATGACCTAGATTATGACACTTCGTATATAAAACTGTAAATGCTTCGCTTCCCTTTGAACGTGAAGTCAATTATCGCAAACTAATATGTTAAGTGATAATATATAGAGATTGTGGAGGATGTGATGTACAAACTAACAAACACACTAAGAACAAACGTTCAGTCTCAGTGGTAGGGACGGCTTGCGATCCTTGTTTCATAGGTTAGAATTTTACAATGGGCTTGAACTTTCGGTGAAGAAAAACATCGTGATAAAGCTATAGCTTGGTAGTACGCCATTTTCTAGTGTTCGCATGGCTTGTTGCCATCCTCAAGTTAAGAATTTGTCGCCAAGGTGTATTCCGGCAGCATCACTCGAGTGTCAGCCAACGTCGGCAACATCGTCACTTAACATCAGGTTTCTTGTGAATTATAGTGGTCATGGTCATGTTTCGGTAATATAAAAACCGGAAGCGCTCTAGATAATGGAAAGAACTATCATTTCAACCACTTGTACCAGGCAAATATAAAGCAAAAGAATAGGCGTTCACTATGTAAATAAAAAAATGTTTTATTTTATACCGTATGTCGAAGACACAGAGGTTAATTAATTTAGCGAACAGACAACCGGGCCATGTAGCCTTGACCGTGCATACGATATTGCCTTCACTCGGTTTTGTTTACATCTTGCGAATTCATGCGGGCCTGGTACATGTGGACTAAATACCTGAGCTTTTAGCGCGTTTAGTACTAGGATTTGAGCTTTGAAACCTAGATTTTATACTTGAATACTACACTGCACCACACCGTCAACCGTATCATCAATTTTTACTAAATGATTAACGCGACGCGACCTTTAAAAACAACTAATTAGTTGATAAATAAAACAAAGCAAAGACTAATATTTGAAAAATAAAAGTGTTTTAATAACAGTATTCTCAATGAAAAATCGAATCAAAAAAGTGAGCATTAACTAAACAAGGCTGGTTTTTCATCAGATAAGACGTAGAAGCTGAGCGGTACTACGAGGTGGCGTAACCGAATATTTCCCGTGTAAGGAAGAGCAACGTTCTCTGCGGTCACTTGGATGGGTGACCACTACTAATGATGACTAAGCGCTTCTGTGCTTTGGAGGGCACGTTGAATCTTCTCTCCCGGCTCTTCGGGCGGTCTGAAAACTCCAACAGGGCTGGTGAACTAGCCTATTCGCTCTAGGCCCGCGTGATTGATTAGGGCCCATACTCTCTTTCATGAGAGAAGGACTATGTCCCAGCAGTGGAAACGGGTATTACGCTGGTGGTGGCAGTGAAGTTCATCTCTCGTTTGTTATGCATGTGCTCGCTTCGCTCCGCTAAGCCATTTCCCACACCAGAGCTGCGCTAAGCGAGGTTAGGGAAATGAAACAATCCTATTGGTGGATCTTTTTGCTCGCTTATATAACTCGCGTGACTTTGGTGGAAACCCAGCTTAACTTCGATAAAAACTGAAGCTCGTCCAATAATTATATTGCATCATTGCAAATATCAGATTGACATGATTTTAAAGAACAGTCTAGACTCAAGAATGAAGTTATTTATAGACTTCTGAATCAAAAGTTTGTCTCGTGAGCGCTTATTGGGTTTGTTTCGTTTATTTTGTTTGAATAATTAATTAATAAACCAGTTGTGATTTTGTAATAGAATATATTTTAATATGGGTAATTAATGTATCTGATTATTTGAATACCTACTCCAATTATATTTTGTACGTACTCAATTATATTCTGTGACACTGACAACTGCGGTTTTTTTTTAAATAGAAAGAGCTCATCACATAGACTCATATTAATTAGGCACTATATAATTTATACGTGATTCTAAATTTACCACTGACGCACCAAAGGAATAATTTTAGAACAATAAAAAAATATATAATTATAGAACATATAAGACACGTTTTTTTGCATATTTTATAAGGTGAATGCCATTATTGAATATGTTTTATTCGTTTAGCTGCTCGCCACGGTTTTACGCGCGTGGAAATACCTACAGCTTTTTATGAAAATTAAACATATTATTATGACACTCAAAGATAGTGTAGCTTTCTTACAGTGAAAGAATTTTCAAAATCGGATCAGCGGTTCTGGAGATCAATGCTCCATTATTCGTATGTCCAAAGTCACATACAAACGTTACCTCCTTAAAATGTAAAGATATTGCCCTAACATATTAAATTCAAGTGGACGGGTGTTTCTAGGTCTTTGACTCTTCAAACCTTTAAACAAGAGTGCAAAAGAAGGTAAAAAATTCTTTGTATTACTTCAATAACACAATAACGACCCCGCAAAAT
Organism: Opisthograptis luteolata; assembly: GCA_931315375.2. Classification (NCBI taxonomy): domain Eukaryota; kingdom Metazoa; phylum Arthropoda; class Insecta; order Lepidoptera; family Geometridae; genus Opisthograptis; species Opisthograptis luteolata. The sequence continues at coordinate 10,283,828 of OV928053.1, read as the reverse complement.
GTGACAAACAATCAAGATGGTTTTATGGAACTAAAAATAAATTCCGGCATATTCTTTAAAATAATAACTTCAGATCAGACATTCCGAAACGTACTCGTGTCTATGTACAGCAAAATTCTAGAAGACCAAGGCGATATTGGTCACCTTATTATTTTAAAGGTTAGTTCCACTTTGCCCCACCAAGCAACTCTGCAGTAGTACTGGTGGGGCAAAGTGGATTGCTTGAAATTTTCTAGTCAACTTTGCCCCACTTTAATTTTTTTGCGGGGCAACCCACTAGGGTCGGCAATGATGGATTTACCAGGTACCTAGGTAATGTTTAAAACATCAGAACTAGAACATTCGACGCTTACATAATTGCACTTATTACGCATTCTCAGTTACATCAATAGGGAATATGCATCGATTTTTTTTATTTGTTTAATTCACTTATTACTTCGTTATAACATAGTAAAAAATATAAATCCTGTTAAAATCGTTCAAATGAATTTTTAAAATAATATTTAAAGTACCGATTAAATTTGACCTGTTTGAACGCCCTTATTTTTCGCGCGCTTTTGATGACGTCACATCACTCGTCCAGTACTGTTTTCTGTATGTAATGACAGCTAATATTTAAGAATTTTCAGTTTATATCGCTTTTTCGACTATGGAAAAGGCTAAAAAACCATTTTATGGACATTGTCTTGTACCAGACTGCCAAAACACTATAATAAGTACACCGGATAAAGTGTTTTTTTTCTATTCCAAGTGATATGAAAATACGTAACTGTGTAAGGTTATGAGAAGAGATGAAGTGTCTCCATCATCGTATTTACTTTGTTGTGAAGATCATTTTAATGTTAGTGTATTGTATTTCGATAATTAACATGGTGTGATTTTTTTTTTTTTTTTTTTTTGTACTTATTACAGGGTAGCGTTTGACCACAAGTCACGTGATGTTAAGTGACGGTGTGGTCTAAGATGGCGCCACGCTACACCTGGACTGGGAACTGGCTCTCAAGTGAGGCTGCCGGAACACACCGATAGGTGCTTGGCGACAGATTCTTAACAAGAGGGTGGTAGCTAGCCAGGCGAGTACTAGAAAATACCCTACCACCAAGCTATGGTTTCATCACGATGTTTTCCTTCACTGAAAGCTCAAGCTCATTGTAGTATTCGAACCCACGTCCTACGGATCGCAAGCCGACGTCACTACCACTGAGCCATCATCGCTATAAAACCTTGAATTGGTCAAAGTTAACTTTTGCAGACATAAATATTTTGATTATCAAGTGGAAGAAACTAACTCTGTTTACACCAAGTTTATACCAGCCTGACCTTTATCATTCCTGTCTTTTCTCCGGAGATTTATTTTAGATTGAGAAAGATACCTATCTTATATAATATACAATACAACATCATGAGACAACAAGAGGGAAAAGTTATGCTTCGGTTAAAACAAGGTGTTGTAGCTCATATGTGAAACATATATGTTTCAGTGCCAAAAACAAAAAATGATACCACCACAAGAGAGAATGTGTGCGATTGAAAGACAAAAAATATCGTTATTATATAAAGCTCTCACTGAGTTTGCTGTCAGAAGTACAAATACTTTACTCCACAAACAAGTTACTATGAAGCCGGGAACAGTACTTTTCATATTGAAGGCTGTGATGATTATTAAGCAAGGCCCAGTATATCTCACATGGATGTCTCCGAGATGAAGAAGATTGAAGCCTCTAGTAATACAGACCAAGTACACTGTGATGAAGCTGTGCAAGTAAATATTAGATCAAAGTACAAAAGTAAAGATGTTAATGTTAATTTAACTATTGAAAAGAAAAATGTACCTCTATTTCAATAATGTAGGTAATAATGTTAGTCTGTGGTTTGACAAAATAATATGCTGGATGTTTTAATAAAAAAATGAAATAATTATTCCTCAGTTTTATTTTTAGGTATGCATATTCAGTTAATAATTAAAGAAACTTGAATAACAAAATACAGATACAAATGAAACCTTAAAAATTAAAATCAAACTATGTTACCTACTGTTACATATAAAATATAACTCAGCGGACGAAAAATCTGGATTTGATGCAAAATATGCGGTCATCATAAAAGCATCTATTTTTGGCAAATTGTCCGATTGTGCTTTGACGAAACCACTTTCAGTCATTGTTCTTGATGTTTAGTACTGTCACTATATACCAAAACCGCACTAGGCAATCGAAAACACTACAGAAATCAATTTTTAAGTAATTTTTCTTCATATTAGTATGAATATCGAAGCTAGACTGCGCCGTGTGACGTCATTTTTCGAATCGACCAATGGTGAAGCGATTCGCAAATTTGAAATTCCCACGCTTATTTTGCACTTTTTGATTAAATTTTTAAGGTATTAATTACAAATTAATTAAGAAAATAATGGTTTAGGTGTAATGTCAAGGCCATAAGGTATCATGGAAAAAAAAATCAAGTAAATCTAAATCACATGCATATTCCCTATTAACTGGTACAAACATAAATATTAGGTATTATATAACAACAAGTCAATTACACGCTGGTTTCGGTACTTAAGTTGTGATCTGATAAATAGATAACATCGTTATTATGACCGACTTAAAATACTGCAAATTAACAAAGCTCTTTGGGAAAACCAGAATTATCAAAACTGCAAAGAATCGTAGAACTCTGAATTGATTTGGTATACCTGGGAAATATACGCTTCACACTAATATTATAAATCATTGAAACAGAAACAGCAGCTGCGTGGGACATTTATGCTGGTTTCGTTTCGAGAAAAAGGTACAACAACATTTCGCAGCAATTCGCGTAGGTGTATATGAACAATATCCGAGTGATATTTATTATTTATACGTCGTTTCCCTTCCGCTTCCGCCTGCTAAAATAAACAGGTCTGTATATATTTAATCACCTTGATTGTCCCGATACGTACAGTTTTGCACATATACACAAACAATACGGTGAATTAGGAAGCTGTTTAGATTTTATATGCGGAATTTTGACGTGTAGAAGACTTTCGTCCTTTTTCAAAATTATCTTGTTCTTCTTGCCCTGGTCCCATCTATTTGTGGTCGGCGCAGCATGTACTCTTCTCCCACTCTCCCCTATCAGCCGTCATCGCTTCATTCATATCGATCCTTACACAATCAAATTGGTTTTTTACTTTGTTTTTCTCGCATTTTGTAAAACAATAAAAAGGCATAAGTTTACACAAGCTAACACAAGTTAACATAACACAAGTTTCGAGCTTAATTTGGGGCTAGGTCAATTTGTGTGCAATTGTCCCCGATATTTATTTATTTATTTATTTATTTACAATGCAAAATTAAAAACATTTCATTTATAGTAAATGCTACGTGAGTCATCGAATATCATTGCCGTGTCCATCGATTAACCTGTTTTTGCAGTCCATAATGTTATCAAACTTATTTGAACCTGAGCGAAACTACAAATGTCTACGCAATTCTAAACTTTTTCAACATCCTCCTAATATGTTGTTATTGCCACTAATTTAACAGTCAGTTAACAATTCCGTCACACGTTAGTGAACGACAATCTCAGCTGGAAAATAACAGAGTATTATGATTAAATTATTACATACTTATTTACGTATAAGTAGTCGAGAATCAAGAAGCTTTTTCTGACATTGCAATTTACATTTTCTAGACGAATTTTCGTAATTCCAGTGCAATTATGTTGGTAATTGTAAAATTAACAGTGAAACAAACATAATGTTTAGTCGTAAAAAATCTTGGAAGCAGACATTAGGTGCGTTCTCCATGGCAACTATATTATGTTTCTGATGTGCCCCGGGGTTCGACCAAGTGGGATTTCCACGGAAATTTTGCGCTTTTCTGGGCACCCCACTCACCTCAACATACCCACTCACTCACAAACTTCTAAAATATTAATTTAAGGTATTCTAAAATGACGCTCAATGAGTATGTCTGTTACTCACGCTTAAATCGCTGAACTGATTTCAGTGCAATTTGGAATGGACATAGCTATTTTCAATTCAAATTCAAAGTTTTCTTTTTCGCACAACAGGAATCCATGGGTTTACACAGCCTACGTTTTATCCCCGAAAAAGCGTTCCTGTTGGATAGCTGAAAAACCGAGGACACAGCAAGTTTCGTATGACGTCATTAAACTGTTGTCAAACTGTGAGCACAGCCTACTTCCTTCCTCGCTCACCGCTGCGAGCGAGTGAACGGTTTACATTGAACTTGACCGCGGCGCGGGCGCGTATAACTCAATGCCGCTACATACATTACCTCTTTTTGTCTGTTCGTCTGATGATTATACAGCGCTTTTTTGACGAGTAACGGAGCGCGTATCGCTAGCGTAACAAGAAACCGAGTAATGTTCGTAGCTGAAATTATAGGTTTTGGATAGGTAATTAAATTTTAAGTGTTCTTGAAAGGCACTAAAAAGGTTTTGCAAATTTGGTTCATGTGATGTTTTTATTTTTTGAAATCTCAAGCTCATGTTCTTCTATATATTACCTACATATAAAAATGAATTGACGTTTGTTAGTTTCACACAACGGAACGGCTGGACCCGTTTAAATTTAGTTTTTTTTATTTGAAAGGTGACTTGATTGAGAGTGTTCTCAGATAAATAGACGGTTTTTTTTTTTAAATTTATGTTTTGCTGCTGTGTATTATGTAGATTAACATTTTATTTTTAGACTTTTGACGATAATAGTTACAGTTTAAAATGGTTGTAATTAGTTCCAATTTTCAGCTCTATCTCGAAGCCGTCCTCTTAAAATATGGGAATAAAGTACACCAAAAAAAACCGGTCAATTGCGATTCGGACTCGCGCACGAATGTTTCCGTACCATGTAATCTACAAAAACGGTAAAAAAAATACGTTTGTTGTATGGGAGCCCCCTTAAATATTTATTTTTGTATATGTTGTTATAGCGGCAACAGAAATGGACAGACGGACTGCGGAGTCTCAGTAATAGTGTTCCGTTTTACTTTTGGGTACGGAACCCTGAAAAGGCTAAAGAATGGATTGATTTTTCAAAGTTTTTTTATAAACTTAGCTAAATTAATTTGCTACAATACGCCTTCTAATTATCTAGTACCCTAGTACCTACCTACTTAAGTTCTTCATCAGCGGTGATGCAAGGTAGTTGCGACTTTTTAGAACTGTAGTTGAAGTGTTAAAAGTAAACACAACTTGCTAACAGATAAGAAGCCTTATCATTATCACCCGTGTGGCATCTTGTAGAGCGGTAGATAAATGATTACAGCTACTGCGCATGTATATGTGATTTCATATTTACCATATTATTTATTGTAAACTAGCTCCGCCCCGCGGTTTCACCCGCGCGGTTTCTATCGCAATAAAAACCTGTAGATGAAAGCACTTTCTGTTTTATCCAAATTTTAATGCTTTCCCGGCAACTTTTTCAATTTTTCTCTTCATAAGAACCTTTCTTGGACTTCAAAGAAAACAACAAAAAAAGAATTAGCGTAATTGTTCCATCCGTTCACGCGTGATACGATGACCAAGGGAATTAGAGATTAATTTTTATAAGTATACTAGCGACCCGCCCCGGCTTCGCACGGGTATTTAACTGAACATTCATTAAAAATTATAATACACATACATTATTGGAGTTTTAGTAAGGATCCCTAATTTTATTTAAAAAATAGTCATTGATACGATACTAACATCACTCAATTGTTTTGCCTTCCCGGAACCTCTCCACGAACACTTGAACTCTAAGGTATGTTAATAAAGTTCAAATTGACTCTACATTTTAGTTAGAAAACGTTTGTATGGGAAAAAGAAAAGGGCAGTTTTTAGGGTTTTCCCGGCAATTATTTGAAATTTTCTTGACGTAAAAACCATTATTGGACTTCAAAGAACATTAAAAAAAAAGAATCGGCAAAATTGGTCCAGGCGTTGTTGAGTTATGCGCTTACCAACACATATTGCGATTCATTTTTATATTATAGATATAGATAATTAAATATGTATACAAAGTAAGTATACTTAAAAAGGGTATTGCCATACCGATCAGTTAAAAAAGTAGATGATAATGGCATTTTTACGTTTTATTACCTTCTTTCTTCTTGTATATTTTGTATATTTATTTTTGAAAACCTAATACATAATAGCAAATTATATTACAGTAGTCGAGATTCACCGTGTTTCTATATTTTACTGTTGGTAAACCTGCAGAGCTGTCATACATAATTGAGATAGCTCTTTGAGATGGCTTAACCCCAAACCTTTAAGTTGGAACTAAAAACGATTGCTATCGTTTCGGTCTAAAAAATATTTGACACTTATCTAACACATTCATGAAAATTGCAGCCCATCGCAGTGGATTCTTTTTGGAGTTTCGTATTAATATCTTGTTTAGATATTCGACGTATCAGAAATAGATCAAACTTTTTATTTGCGGTTTGTCCTACGCCACTTGTGATAAAATGTTAATTTAACCGGTTTTTTGGAAGTTAATAAAAACTTCACATGATGTATGTCAAACGTATATATATGTAATTTAAGTAGGTATATGTAGATAATAGCGTCTATAAAACTTGGCCGTGACATTGCCTCGTAGAATTTTCCAAGATTTTTGCTATAATTCGATGTTGCATCACGCGGTTGATAGTGTTTCCATTGTGTCATGTTCCCACGCCGTGTTTGGTTTTCTTCTATTATTATCAGCTTCCTAAACGTACGTTTCTTTTTTTTATGGGTTATTCAATTTGTTTATCGTACCATGTCCTTATTTCTTTATCAGAAACAAAATAGCTTGTATTTTAAATATAACCTAGGTTTAAATGATGTGAAAATATTATATTATGTTTCACGTTTACATATTAGGTACTAGCGGCCCGCCACGGCTATGCACGTGTAGATAAATTGTCTTTTAATAAAATAAAACATAGCCTATGTTACTCACGGATAATGTAGCATTCTATTGGTGAAAATTTTTTTGAAATATGTCCAAAAATACAAATCTTTCCTCTATATAGTATTAGTATAGAATTATAGATATAGATTATACAATTTATATGTAATTTATAATAAGAATAAAACTTATTATAATAGTAAACCTGAGAGAGAATTGGACCATAATATAATCTACTATAATGTTTAGAGTTTATTCAAAGAACTAATAAAAACCAATAAAATGCACCTAACATTTCATATACCGGGCAAACTATCGAAGCAGGCGTTGCGAGTTAAATATCTCGCCCTCATTTGCATTCAAATAGATTATATTTAATGAACAAGGTGCAATTAAGTACCTTGCTCTGTAATTATTACGTCTTGTACAAGTAGATTACATAATAGAAGTAATTCAACAGGGGTGTTTCGTATAATATATTCGACCGAGACGACCCTTCGGTACAGGTGAACAGGCGGTCGCATCAAGTCGACAAAAACTTAATTCGCAATAAGCTTGTTATATATTTCATAACATTCGTAATAAACATGCAATCGCGTCAGTTGAATTACAGCAATTAACATAAATTTTAGCCCGTAGTTTTTTTTCATCTTAGAGTTAGAGATAGTCAATTGTCCATTTTGAGTAAGGTGCTAATTAATATTTATTTGCCGGTCGCCATTTTGAAAACAAGAGTGATTAAAATCAATTAAATTTTTATAATTATCTATTAATTGTGTAAAGAATACATGTGAGTTGTCTATAGCTTTTGAAATTATTTATAAGTAGCTTCTTACCCAAGGAGCAAGCGGTCTCCATTCTAAATTTCATCAAGGTTTGTTTGATTTAGGCATGAGAAGGTAAAAACAAACGGGCAGACAGACAGAGTTACTTTTTGCGTTTATAGTATGGATATAGTACATTTTTATAAATCAAGATTTATTTGGGAAGTAAATAACTTTAATAATCATCTCATTTATGTTCCATAAAAAATCTTATGACAATGTTACGGTTACGAAAATACAGTAACAAAAAAATACCGGTAGGGCATTAAATGTGATCCCAATAACTCAATGTTCGTACGTTTTTTATACCCTCCCAATATGATAGATTAAAAATTCAAACCCTACTCAAAATTTGCGGTGGAGCCAGATTGATTGCACACTACTTGTCAAGCGTCATATGAACTTATATATATATATTTTTTTTTTACTATTTACAGAGTAGCGTTTGACCACAAGTCACCTGATGATAAGTAACGATGTGGTCGAAGATGGCGCCACGCTACACCTAGACTGGGAACTGGCTGAACAGCACTTTATATAATAATAAAGTGCAGTTTAAATGGGTAAAACCAATCGGATTTGCTAAAATTATAAAAAAACAACAACTTTGATGCATATCTATGCATAATCTGACATTTAGACCCAAAAGTTTCCTAAAATATACCTATTATTAGACTGAGCGTGAGCATACAGAAAGATTGCATAATATTGTGAAGTTCAGTTTTTGTTAGCTTTATGTCTATACTTTCTATATCTATACTTATATATATGTATTTATATTATAAACAGGTAAAGTTTGTTTATTTCATTTGTTAACACTCGTAAATTTATTTGTTTATTTGGATTTAGACGATATTGTATAAACTACTAAACCGATTCTTGAAAATATTCCACTAATAGGAAGCCACATTGTCCCTAAGTGTCATAGACTGTGTTTTTTTCGGATAAAATAGAGTTTTCAGTAAGAAATCACGATGTTTGTAAAACTAGTCGGCGAAAAATGTAACAACGGGCTGCTTTACCATTAAATATTATTATCTAGATTTTATCTGAATGTCGGTTTTGATTAAACTTCATGTTGTCTAAATCTTTGCCTGATACCCATGCGAACCCGGGGTGGCTAATCTGACGTGAAATGTACGCCGTGCTTTACTTTTTAATACAAAATGTAAAAAAAAATACAGACTATATATTTATAGTGCTACGGCGCTTTTTGATGAATAGAAAAAAGGTTCCTATGTTATGTGAGGATCATAAATTAAATTAAATATTCGATACGTTATTAAAAAAATATTAGTCACCGTTTTTAAAGATAGATAGATAGATAGATAGATAACGCTTTATTGTTTCACCACAACAACAGAAAAATAAAACAACATAAAAGGAGAGATCTTAAAACTAGTGTTACAATGGGCGGTCTTATCGCTTAGAGCGATTTCTACCAGACAACCTTTGGATGGACAGAAGTTGTATGAAATAAAATGCGGTTGGTGGTGTATTTGAAGTACATAAAAAGAAATACAATGTGTAATAAAAATAAACATACATATTCACAATTTAAATTTTACATAAAATAGATAATCATATATACCTAAACAAAATATATACATATAAAATAAAAGTAATAAATAATATATATAAACCTTATAAGCATATTAAAAAATATAATTATAACTAAAATAATTAATACCATAAACATAGTGAGATACAATATTATAAAACATAAATTTATATAAATATTATTTTTCAAGAGATAGGAAATGTCTAAAAACCATAGTTTTGAATATAGCAAGGGATTTAGCTTGCCTAATAGGTATAGGTAGCGTATTCCACAGACGAACAGCCTGAACTGTGAAGGATTTGTCACAGCATTGAGACGTGTGTACAGGAGTCTTAAGTTGCAGAGTATTAGAGGAGCGTAAGGAGCGGGGATTGGAGAGATGTAGGAACTCGAAACGTTCTTTAAGATAAGGAGGGGTAGTGGGAATAAACAGGATTTTATAGAGGAAGGAGAGAATGTGAGCATTCCGGCGAAGTCGGATTGGCAACCATTTGAGCTTATTTCGAAATTCAGAGATGTGGTCGAATTTGCGCAAACCAAATATGAACCGGATGCAGAAGTTTTGAATTCGCTCGAGTTTGTCAAGTTGCTCTTCGGTTAGATCCAGATAGCAAACGTCAGCATAATCTAGTATTGAAAGGAGAAGTGACTGTGCGAGGGCAGTTTTGGTAGCAATAGGGAGGAAGTTGCGCAATCTTCTGAGAGAAGCCGCCGAGGCAAACACTTTACGACTGACTTCTGCCAGTTGAGGTCCCCAAGACATATTTCTGTCAAAGAGTACGCCTAAGTTTTTTACTTTTTCACTGATGTTTATAGGAATACCATCAAAAATTACCTGTGGAAGTCGGAACCAGTCAATTTTTGAGATCATACGTGAACTACCTATAACAATGGTCTGTGTTTTAGCTGGATTCACAGTAAGGCCGAATGATCTACTCCAGTCTCGAACACGCTGTAGGTCACTATTCGTAACATTGATCGCAGCGTGCAGCTGCTCCAGCGGTGCCTGCGTATAGATCTGTAGGTCGTCTGCATAGAGGTGGTAGGAAGAAGATAATTGTTGGGAGACAGAATTTATAAAAATTGCAAAAAGGAGTGGAGATAGCACGCCGCCCTGAGGAACACCAGCAGAGATATTACACCAGGAGGAAAAGGTATCATCTATGCGAATACGCTGCCGGCGTCCATTCAAGTAACTACTAAACCAATTAATCACAATTGGAGATATGTTAAGAGAGCGCAGAAGTCCAAGCAGAACGTCAAAGTCAACGTTATTGAAGGCATTGCTAAAGTCAAGTAGTGAAAGCACAGTAAGATTTCCATTGCCCATGCCATACCTGATGTCATCAGTGATTTTTGTCAGCGCTGTAACAGTGCTATGACCTGGGCGAAAACCGGACTGGAACGGGTTAAGAAGGCTATTTCTAATAAGGAAAGATGAGAGTTGTTGGTGGACGAGACGTTCTAATATTTTTGATAGGAAAGGAAGAATGGAAATAGGGCGATACTCAGAAAAGGTAGATGGGTTGGATTTTTTAGGAAGAGGAGTTATCTGAGCTTCTTTCCATATTACAGGAAAAGTTCCTGTGGAAATGGAGAAATTGAGGATATATTGGATGACTGGAACAATTTCATCAAGTATGGGTATAATCATCTTGCGACTGATGCTATCACTACCAACAGCATTGGATGAGATGGACTGGATACTCTTCTTAACATCACAATCGGAAAATTGTTCAAAAGAGAAAGACGCGTGGTGAGGAGGTGGTAAAGACGCAAGATAGTTTAAAGTAGCTGCCTTAGTGGGTCCATCAAAATTGGAGGAAGAGGAAAAGTGCTGATTTAGTAGGTCAACGTTTAAATTTTTGGGGATATTATTCTGACGAGATTTACCAACTCCTAGTGACCTAAGAAACTGCCAAACTTTGGCAGGATCCTCATTTTCAACAGAGTTATGGATATGACGGCGCTGTGCATCCCTACACACTCTATTGCAGGCGTTACGACGAGCAGTATATTTTTCCTTATTCTCATCTGAAAGGCGACATTTGAGCTTGGCTTTAGCTACAAGTTTTTTGTGCATTAAAATTTTTATTTCGTTATTTAGCCATGGGGCTGGTGCATGTTTAATTTTGACCGTATGAAGAGGGGCATGAATGTCATAAAGTTCTAACAGAGTTTGATTGAAACCGTGTATTTTATCGTCTATTGTGTCAGCGTTTACAACGATAGACCAATCAAGTTCTTGCGCATCACTTCGCAGTCTATCCAGGTCCATTCTACCAAAACTGCGCTGCAGAAGAACTTTCGGCTTAGCTTTAGGCGGTCGGATTTTATAAGAAAGATAGATCAGGTCGTGGTAGGAAAAAGCATCCGCCGCACATTGACCATGCTTACCCACATGATCTGGAGACGACACAAGTATTAAGTCAAGAAGAGATGGAGTTGAATTTGGAAAGTTGTGCGTGGCATTGAGTGGAAGAATGGCCATGTTGCTAGCCCTAACTAGGGATTCAAAATTAGAGGAGCGGAAATCCTGTTTAAGTAGGCACGTATTAAAATCACCCATTATTATGGTATGGTCATAAGTAGATGAAAAGTCTTCTAAGAGAGATTCGAAAGATGAAAAGAAATTGATACGAAGAGAAGGGCAATAGTAGACACCAAGAAGCAGTTTAGTGTGGTGCAGGACGACCTCGATGAAAAGATGCTCACCGGCAGCTGCGGGGGGCGGCTGAGCTGATATACTAACAATAGAGTAAGGAAAATGTGCTCGGAGATATATAGCCACGCCGCCCCCGCCACCACCAGTACGATCATTCCGTATTAGGTGGAAACCTGGCAATGAATACAAGGAAGAAGGGAGGCATGGTTTTAACCAAGACTCGGAGATTAATAAGGCGTGAATATTATTATGTTCAAAAGAAGCAAGCATATCTGGAAAATGAGCCGGAATGCTCTGAGCATTTATATGTAGGACGTTGAAGTTTTTAGGACAGTCACACAGCAGTGAATCAATAGTATCAGACAGAGTGGGCATGCTACTAAAGCTACCTGTACTGGCATCAGACACTGATGACGAGCAGGAAACAAATTCAAAACTATCATCATTACTGCTATTACATGACATTATAACAATACAAAAAAAGTGTATTTTGTATAATAATATAATATAATTAAAAATAATATATATGAATATAATACAAACTATATAATAAGAATAAAATTAAAATAAAGAGAATAAATATATCTAAATATTAGAAAGATAATATATAAATATATCCTGGTATACCTAAGTAGGTACTTTTATGCAACAGTTCCGTCCACCTGCCGGTCGTGTTACAAACAAAAAGAATAATAATAATAATATTATAACAGAAGAAGAAAAAAAAACACAAGTCAAACTAATAATAGGCACATGTACATCAGAACAAAAGAAAGAGTAATCGTAAGTAAATAGCAAAACAAACGTTGCGCTGGCAGAGCAGAAATAAACAGTATGAAGTTAATTTGTTCATTTGTTCGACTGGCAGTTCAGAATTTACAAACGATTTAATAATGTTGTAGTATGTATGTGGTCTGAAGTATATAAAATTATCTGAGATCAGAGTAGGCATAGTACAACAGGTTTTAATCTGTGGTTGCAAAATCATAACATTAGCTGTCATAAGTCATCTGACATTTAACTACGTGACATCGACAATTTGACACTAATGACAAATTGACAATGACAAATTGACAACAAAGGTCAAAACAAAAATAATAAAACATACGGCGGTAGTTAAGATAAAACAAAGAAATGTGGGTTAAAAATACAACAAACATTAGTGATACCAACCTACCCTATTTTATGAGCCAGTCGAAATTAAATTGCAAAGAATACCAGGTACAACACAAATCACAACCTATCGCCGACTACTTCTTAGAGATGGCAGCTCTCCTCGTCTTCGATGGGCCTGCGACAGCAGCCTCCTTCGTCGCAACCACCGGTTTATCAGCCTCCTTCGGCCTAATTGCGCCAAAGTCCCCGAGGCACTTTACACGGTGCCGAGTTCCGTCGGACGACAGGACGTATACACAGCCGTTCCTCGTGAAACATTTCGTAACGCCGAAACGTTGACGAGCCGCCAAGAACACGTCGTGTCGCGTCTTCGTCAGGAATTCAGATAGCGTAATACCTGAACCCTTCAGACTGGTTTTTGTCGCCCATATCTTATCGCGGAGGCCCACATCACAGAGCTTGAAAAGGATAGGCCGTGGCCTATCCTTACCAGCAGCGCGACCCATCCGATGACACCTATTTATGTTGCTCGCTGTGAAACCAGACAGTTTCAGTCGTTCCGTCATCGCCTTCACAACAACAGCAGATGTATCCTCTTGCGGTGTTTCTGGAAGACCGTGCAATAGGAGAATTTTTCTTCTGCTTCTCATCTCCACCTGGTCGACCTGTTGAGCCAGCATCCCAATCTGACTTTGCAGAGCCCGCATCGACATTAAGACAAAAGCCTTAAAGGAAGTGAACTCTGCAGCCAGACTGTCTGAACTTGTTGGTGTGGTCTTAATCTGCCCTTCAATGGTGTCTAGCCTCCGGTTGAAGACCTCCATCATCTGATTCAAGGATTCCTGTACGGCGTCCATCTTGTGCAGTGTAGTTCAACAGTGAGGTGAAGAAGTGAAAAGTGATAAAATCTCAGTGTACAGCTTGACTTGTTAGGAGATAACACTTATTGGCAGGTAGGGGGTGCTAATACATGCATTTATGCATATATTTCATTTGTATGTAAGTTTTTTGTATTTTAATTTGATTATTAAACAGAACTATTTTTTAACCAGTGTTACTTTTTTCACACCTACCGCCCAAAAAAGAAGATGGTAACATTCAAGGCTGCGCTATATATTGCATAATTCCATTTGATTATTATGCAAAACTGTATGTATTCGTTCTAGATTTTATTGACCTTTGTTTCTATTCGCCTTAGCCTTGACCTGAGCAGCTGCCGAACTCGAATAAAGACATTTATAGACGATTTCTTAAATTAGGAACGTCATTTAATTAATATATATAATTCTTATAAACAGTTAGAACTATTTAGTATCTACGTAGGTAGTTCGATCTGGTGTGACTCATAAAGGTGGTAGAGTTGTGTTTGTTTATTAATACATATATTGTAATCCAGTTACATATTAAATTGTAATATAGGCAAGCGCTAAGCTTACCATGTGGCGAGCGATTTATATTATTCGAATAAGTAATGTAAAGGAAACCTTTGAAATGTATACCATACCTAAAGCGCAAAACCTTACCTTTTATTCTCTTTAAGTCGTCGAGTACCTAGTTATGATACCATCAGGTACCATCGCTCAGAACGGTGAAGGAAAACATCGTGAGGAAACCGGCATGTCCAAGAACTGCAATATTCTAGGGCATGCGGCATCGACCAACCAGCACCGGACCCGACCGTAGATTACGGCCCATACTCTCTGAGAGAAGGCCTGATTCCCAGCAGTGGAAACGTAACTGATGACGACTGTCTTATGATCAGCTACTTTAGTCGCTGACCGACTTTGTAGGGGGTTTAAAAAGAAAATTTGAAAAAGAGGGTAGTTGTAGTTACCATGTAAAGGTCGCCATAGCGGCACACCTTCCAGAAGCCCTTGATGCTGGCGAGCATGGCGCGGGTGCGTCGCTCCCCCCACTGTGCGCCGCCGCACGCCGACCGCGCGCCCCTAGCGCCTCTGGAACAAATAAACAAAAAGTCAAAAAAATTATACCTAATATTTACTAAACTACAATATATATTATGATAACTATGAAACATCAAACTCTATTTATAAAATAATATTGCTTCGCCTGTCCGAACCTCCTCACGCCGGCCAAAGAACAGGCAAGAAACGTCCGGCAGATCATTTTTTGTATTAGAGGATGTTGAAAAATTTAATGAAAAATCACAACTTTCCAGTGGGCGGGTCGGTATAACTATGTACTTATTTATCTCTGTGTAATATTTAAATATTGAATAACATAATAAACAATAATTTAGAGGTTTTAGTAAATAAACGGCTCATAACATCTTAAATTATGTATCAAGATGATCATGCATCAAGATAATCATGCAATTAAAACTCACATGTTTGGAATTAACTCTAGCATTTTTAACTTTTATTAGTTTTAATGCTCATTTTCATTAACAATAGGTACCTAAACATTTGTCTACAGACTCGTCTGATGGGATGTGATGACGGTCGATGATTGAGCATACTTGTCCAGAAGACCTATTCACTCTCCACTTGGAGGTTCCCAAATTATATCTATCGGGAAACGAAGATTTTAACCTGAGTTTTTTATTATTCCCGATCGCTATAATTTGGGAACCTTCCAGGTGAAACTAAACAGGTCTTCTAGTCCATGCCTAGAAGCATATGCTGCACCGTCGACCGTATCATCGCGGTGAGATAGCTGTCAAAAGCAGGTCTTTTCGCGATAAAAACAAGAAAAATTGCTTTTTCCTCCGTTCGCAATGTAATTCTACGACGTAAGGATAGCCTTAGACCAGGACGCACAACCACCCAGGTCCCACGGTCGGTCGTCTGGTCATGAGGAACGATCAAACGCGCACGCAAAACGACAGACGGCCACAGGCAGTGTGTATTCAACGTGCGCCGTCCGGTCTGATCTGTTGAAAAGCGAGCCGTCCGTCGGCCCCCATCTTAAATGGCATCTCGCACTTGACTCTGTGCTACTGATTGCTGTGAAATATTATATAGCATCTAGGTGACTTGCTCAGTTAGGTGTCACGTTGCAATCTGATATACAGTGTTGTATACATCTGAGATTGTGTTACTGTCTCACACGTCAGTCAACAGTGAGAATGGCATGTTAATTAACGTGATTAATAACTATATCTAGTGTGAGAAAAAGTAATTTAAATTTTGACCACGTTTTTTGGTTTGATGTAGTAGTAGGTACCAAATTTTTCTATTGTTTAAATTTAAGTGATGATAGAACCAAAAAAATAGAAACGTAGATTTTGACTTTAAAAAATACATCACCACCTCTAGGGGCTTATCCAAGATGTCTTTCTAGCTTTTTCTTTTTCATTAGTTAACGATAGAAGGGAGCTGAAAAAATATATCGGAATGACATTAATAAATTTCAACGTTAAGTCACGAAGTGATCAGTGTGATATTAAGTGATCACAATGTATCCTATTGAATAAAAATTATTTGAATTTTGAATTTGAAGTCAGAACTAACGAATAGAAAACTTGTAGGTAAAGTTAGCTAATTATTCGTTTGAAATTATAGACTACAATAGTATCAATATATGTACTTGTTTAAATTGTCCAGGCCTTTAACATTAGAGTTAGGTATTGAAACAGGATATTCATGGCGCTCGCGACAGTAGCGAAATATTGAGAAATCAAGCAAAAACAAATACGTGGTAAAGTTTCCTTTTCAAACCGAATTCTAGAATATTGTTGATTTAGTTTTAAATTTCTTTGTCTAAACGGTGTGCCAATGAAGAGTTCATCTATCTATCTATATCGATGAAGTGTTTGCATCTTGGCTAGGTCTCCTGCTCTGCCATCTCTAGTTGTATTGTTATATGAAAACATGACGTGTTGACAATATCAAGCACAATGTCTACCGCGCCTTATCGCATTATAAACACAGGCCTAACATCCACGCAATCGAAATCATATATTTAATTACACATCACTGGTATTTGAGATCGGATTGAATTGTCAAACAATGTGACAAAACATCTTTTCATTGAAGAGTTGTTATAAGACTATGATTCCGTGATGTTTTGGTCTGTACCTCGGTCCCTGTTAAGGCTTAAAGTTTGATATTTGAACACACGTTCTAGCCATAAAACTAAAGCTAAAACTACGCAACGACCCAAAGTCTTGGCCTCCGATAACAAAAGACGCCACTTCAGTCTGTCCTGCGTCACCTCCTGCCATTCCTCCACCTGGAGTGAGCGCAAATCCTTCGTGACTTCGTCTCTCCTGCGATACCTGGGACGGCCGACCGGGCGTCCCATGAATGTGTATGCATGTAGCTTCAAAAGTAATGTGAACTCATTTTCTATAGGATAAAAAACCCAAAAAAACAGATGTAGATTTTTCTAAAAGACTATATTTACATCTTGGTTATCTGTCATTTGAAAATTCACGATAAGCAAAGAGAAAGGCGGCCTCTTTTGCAGATTTCGTTATCTCTGTAAACTATCGCAAATGTTGTTTATTATTCCCGCATTATTTTGCTGTCAGCTGTGCCTTCTATTTTAAACCTTATTTATTTTATAACTGATGTATCTTATCACCAAAAGACTCAGAGGAATCAGTTAATATATTTAAGAAAGAATTTGTTAATGAGTAAGTATGTTTGTTACTGCTGAACGCTGAAACGACTCAACAAATTTGAGTGAAATTGGGAATGCAGATAGCTTATAGCTTGGATTAACACATAGGGTACTTTCTTTTTCGGAAACGGTTCTCGTGGTAGCAAAAAGAGGTGTAACCAAGGGGATCAGCTAGTTTTTTTAAACTTCTTACAGGGTAGCATTGGACCACGAAACAACTAATGTTAAGTGACGATGTGGTCGAAGTTGGCGCCACGCTGCACCTAGATTGGGAACTGTCAAGTTGGGCTGCCAGAACACACCTATAGGTTCTTAGCAACAGATTCAGATTCAGTTAATCAATATAATTAGCGTTTAACCGCAAAATCTCTGTTATATTGACACTTCACCCGATTTCGAACAGAGTCAGCAGTTCTGCAGACGCTTATCTCAAGTATGACCGTATATCAATACCACTAATAACTTGTCACTAATGAGCTATATTGTAAACAATGAAATTACCTAACTATATAAACATTTTGTTACTCATTCTGGACCAAAACATGCCCTATCGCGGTTGTTGTGTTCAAAATTATCTTAAAAACACGTTGTACATTAATTACTACTGAAAACGTCACAGTATTTTTGTTAACAAGAGGAATTTGTTCGTAGTAAAAAATGAGATTGTTTACTAATACGTCATAAACACTCGCTTTTAGGTATATGACCTCAAACCGGAGCGTGCAAACAATAAAAACTATCTCAAAGATGACGTAACAAATCTCATATTATTGCAGAATTGTTTTTTTTGATAAATTAAGAGGCATGTCCAATGGAACGCTCACAGCTATTTTATCACTGTTTCCCGCGTGAACTACTGGTTATAGCGATAAAAAGTCCAAACTTAACTTATCAAAATCAGTCAAGCCGTTTAGGAGGAGATTCACTACTCTGACCTCTCACTAGGTTTCCCAGTAGGGTTTCAGATACTACGCGGATCGGGGATCGACAATAACCAGGCAAATACTTGCCCATTTTTGAATGCACAAATATTTGCCCCGTAGCGAGAATCGGCTAATCGTTCATTGCATCACATGGGTCGTTCACTGGCTTTTCCTCAAAAGTAACGTATCATTTCTCACGCCCTCACTACCGGTGTTTGATTCAACCAATTAACAACATATTTCACAGGCAAGTATTTTCTACTGTTATGTCACGTTATAATCCTTGCTCGTAGCAACACAATCGCCATTGTTACGGTGCCGCTGCGCTGCTCGGTGCACACCCCGCTAGTTGCAAGACCTGGGTTTCGACAGTGCACTTAGCGATTTTCAGGGCATGGCTAATGACCTCTTTTTCAGCAATCTTTGCCATCCTGCCAGATAAGGTTCGTTGGAACAAATTGGTTCGTGACTCTGACAACTATGCGATAGTTTCTATGCGAGAAGGTCTTCAATCTTCACTAAGATTGTATGTTTGTCAGTTGATAATGGCGTAGGGAGCCGATGGATGCAAATGGCTAATAGCCGTTCATGGTGGCGTTCAAAGGGGGGAGGCCTATATATCCAAAACTGCTGAACTGATTTTTATTAATCTTTCACTTTTAGAAAACTACACTATCTCCGAGTGTCAGTGGCTGTATTTTATTGTGATAATAATCCTCTAGGAATTTCCACACGGGATAAATATTGGAGCATCGCTAGTGTTCAAATATTATGTATTTAGCTAAAAATAAAACTAGAGCAATTAAAAGTCTCGAAACTTCTAATATTGAAACAAAATATGCTAATTTAGTAGTCGTTGCTCACTTTTTGTTTTAAATTATTGACACAGAATGATTCACATGAGAAATTTCCGAACTTTTTGTGTGATTTGAATATTAATGTATGAAGGGATATGTCATTGGCTTTTTTTTTTTTTTTGTTATGGCGTTACACGATTAGTGTATTTGCCAGTGTCAAGTATAAAAGATTTCAAACTCAGAGAGTTGAATCAAGTTTAAATGAGGACTTTTTTGGCGGCAATTGAGTTGTCAACGTGAAAATTTTGTTTTTATTTCCAAAACTTTTATTTCCACTCGTACACATTAAGGAACACATAATGGTTAATAATCCACCAATATTACACATTATCACTCGAAGAAACACAAGTTTTGGAAATAAAAACAAAATTTTCACGTTGACAATTCGATTGCCGCCAAAAAAGTATGTCATTGGCTTTGAAATATTTTTAGGATCTTTTTTTTTGTTAAGTGCCAGTTGTCAGTTGACACTTGTGGTCGACGTTTCCACGTGTTTTTATTTTTTTATTTTTATGCCAATTTAGTTCTATTTATACTTCTGTTTTTTCCTCAATACATACATTAAATTGTACTCTTACGTTTTAAATTTAGAACATATCAGCTGTTTGTTAAAATAAGTCAATTGACTATTTTTTATTTTTATGTTTTAATCAATCAACTGACTTGTACCAAATAATACATTTGTATTTGATGTCGACTCTATTATCATCATCATCATCATCATCATCATCCGTTCTCTCTGCTGGAACAAAGGCCTTCTCTTAGAAATAGTATGGGCCATAATCTACCACGCTAGCCCAGTGTGGTGTGAAAAAACCGACTCTATGGCCTTGTTCATAAAAAAATATAACGTTAGATACCATTAGCTAAGTTATTGTTTTAAATGTAAACAAAACAGTTTTTTTGGCTAAAATGGGTTTATCCGGACCATTTCAAGTATTTTTCCACTAAACTTTGTTGTTTGAAGGCGTTGCTCTAATAAACAGATCAGATATGAAGCGAGAACTAGAATATGTACTAAAATACAAGTATTATATGATATTCAAAATTGTGTTAACTCCACTTTTTTTATCAGAGCTATATTATTATCGGACGCTTGTAAGTTAGATACAGATTTATTTAACGCAAACCATAAAATCCTTAGAATGTTTAATTAATTATTATTTTAATTAAAATATTCTTCAATCGAGTAGCTGGTCTTCAAGCTGTTTTAATCTACGCATAAAATTAATGTGATATCCTAAATTTTTTAATAGTTTATTATCATCATCAGCCGGAAGAAGTCCACTGCTGAACATAGGCCTCCCCTTTTGAACGCTACCATGAACGGCTATTAGCCATTTGCATCCATCGGCTCCCTGCGACTCTTGAAATGTCTACAGAGCTTCTTCCGGTTCGTGGTCGCCACTCGAGAGCCTTTCTTCCCCATCGGTTATCGGTTCGTCGAGCGATGCGGCCTGCCTATTGCCACTTCAACTTGCAAATTCTGAAAGCTCTGTCTGTGATTATGGGTTTTCGGCGAATTTCCTCGTTTCGGATTATATCACGCAAGGAACTCCAAGCATGGCTCTCTCCATGGCTCGTTGTGTGACTGAGTTTATTATAGTTATCGGCGATTCCGGCGACAAGCCGTGTCGGACGCGGGGAGAATCGGCGGAATTAATTGAATTATCGCGCCAGCATCTGTGGCTGATTTAATCACTGCCCTTTAGGCCTGGTGCACTGAGAAAAAAATTCGGACTTTCCTTCCGAGTCTTACCTTCCAAGACCGATTCCTTCCTTTTTTTACCTTAGATTTCCTTCTGGATCACAAATCCTTTCCTTTTGACTCGGAAGAAAAACGGTATTTCGGGAGGTCTTTTTGTGAATCGATCCATAACACTACGCGAGCTATTGAAACTCTGTGAACACACCTATCTATCCATTTTGCCGTCCATATATTGCGTACCAGCTCGTGCGCGTCCCCTTTGACGCATGACCAAAAACCGACAAACGGCGGCTCGCGCGGCACGCGTTCTCCTAGAGTGTACCTACGCGTAGCTGCAACTGCAAGTATCAATACGGTGTTCCCCGACACGCGTACTACTACGCGAACCAACATACGTGCTGTCCGTACGCGGTTTTACATCAGCCAGCTAACGGAAGGCTTGACTAAAGAGAACCGATGCGTGATCGATGAGAACACGTCATAGAGACGTAATGTCAGAAGCGAAATGAGACGATAAACCGTCTGAAAGACGGTGGCGAATAAAAAAAATTTACTGATAGGTGAGTTTTAGGTAAGCGAGCATCGTAGCGACCGCATCGGTGTGTGGTATCAGGCGATACGTCTATGATATGATCATCTATATCAAAAAATATGAAAATCATCAAACTCGGACTACCTTCTTTTTTTTTACTTTCTGTAAAAATGTATGCATAGAGAAATAGAGATGCATTAAAAAAACGTCGTTTAAAAAAATTCGCTTCGACTTGATCAGATCACTTGAGATGGCTTGATAACTTTTTAAATGAATGTTCATGATATTCCGAATAAGTTTTTAGAGAGAAAAATTTACCGATAAAAATAATAAAATCTCGTAAATATGTAATGTTTTATAATCATATCAGAAGAAAACAGAGATAGCAAACAATATCTTGAATCAAAAATAGATCAGCGCTCTAACTATGTAATCTTGAAGATAAAGCCTTTGTCTTATACATTGAAAATTTGTTGAACGCGGAATATTTCATTTAATTAAATTAATTAAAAAATAGTAACAAGTTGCGTATATTTTGAGTTACAATCAAATTTATAAGTGTTTATATTTATTTATATATATATATATGAAATCGGCTGTTATTTGTTTTGAGCATCCAAAATAAATAAAATTATTCGTAGGAATGATAGTAAAACGAATACCTAAATCATAATTATATTCGCGAAAATAAATTGTGGGATGAAAGTGTTAAATACCAAACATCTATTATAATAAGTACACAGCACTATTAAAAAAAAGAGTATTTCCCAAAAGCGTAGTTTAAAAATCGAACTGTCTGCTTCACATCACGGCAGTCGCACACCGGAAGTCATGACTATTATTGCATTCACCGCAAACAAAACTAGCACTTTGTACGTAGAAGTGGTTATAACACGCTAAAATGAAAACTATCAAAAAGTATTTTTAGAAAAGGTTATGTTTTATACAACGCGCCGGTGTAAACAAAAATTACTATACATAATTATTATGTTAATTGCACGATAAGTATTATAAATAAGGCACAACGCATTCTGTACAACCCATTTTATTTACAAAACTGTCTTTTTAACTTACTTAATGAACGCCAGCCATGTGCTTTTCACTAATTAGAACACTACGATATTATTACAGCTGAAATATTATTGACCGATCGCATCGAGTAGTAATAATAATTGTAGTAGTGGGTACTCACTCTGTACTAATATCTCCGTAGTCCCCCAACGTGGTGGCAAGTAACAAAACACAGTCGTACAGTTCTGTTGATTCGAATAATGAATAAAAGAAGTTCGAACTTTTCCCAACACTGAATCTGTAAATTTGGCACACGCGATAGTGGAAAACTCGCGTTCGAAGCTCTCCGCGTTCAAATATAGAACGACACGTGCTGGCGGCACACGCGGTGTTTGTTTTTAAATTAAGAACTTAGTCTTTGACGGTTTATTTTTTTAATTCGATTTCTTTTTTGTTTTTAAAATGTAATATTGTCGGCAGTGTCACTTCGTTGGTTAGGTCGGCGATCGACTGTTACCGAATGAGCCCATATGTATGGTCTTGACCTTGCGGTGCTCTGGCGCGAACTGAATCGGCTTTCGGTCGTAACTGCTTGTTTTATAATGCATTATTGTTGTCGTAACTTTTACCGCGCGAGCGCCAGATAATGATGAGGCGGCCGCGGTGGACGCTCATTATAATAGAGTACCGAATCAATAATGCTCTGATTAACGGTTGGTTGAAGTACCTACGTTTTTTTTGGTAAAAAAAAATTGTACGAATTTTGGTACCCTTGAAATTGTTTTATTTATTTATTAGACGACGCATGTTGGAAAAAACATGGTGTAGGTAAAAAACTAGCGAACGCTTCTGTACGTCGAATGTAAATAGTAAAAAAAAAATTGACACTAAATTTCCATAAGCAATACTTCAAATATTTTTTTTATGTAACTGCCAAGAAGAGGATTATCTTTTACTCTATTTTATATTTGTTTTCGTTTCAAGCCAAAACGGCTGCGCCGAATTTGTTGAAATTTTGCCTAAAGATAAAACCAATGTAGCCTATTTTTTTATGCCCAAACATTATCAGCCTTATTCATGAAAAAATAAAGAGTAAAGAGTCTGCAACGCTTAGAGAGTTTTCGCTTGGGACCTTTTTTCGTTTGTTTTCATCATCTCCATTCGATGTACATATCGAAATTTTGACTGGTTTTGTTTTTGCTGACTGTTATAAATGCGGACGGTTATGTATATTTTTACCGAGTAGCGATTGACCGCAGGCACCATACCTACTAACAAAAGACTTTGTCCATACGCACGGAGTCGCGAGGCGGTCGCTAGTTCATAAATAACAAACCGCCTTAACAATGTTTAAATTACAATACGATACAGTACAGGCAGTGTTCTTCATTGCCATACAATATATGTTTGTAAACAGTACTTGTATCTGTGGAGACTGGCACTGAATGTGTCATATATATTTACATGTAGCGCGCTCGTTTCGAACATCATCGTCATTAGCTAAGTACTTGTCACGAGCAATTCCACGTAATTTGAGGGCATTGTATAAATGCCAAAATAACAAATACAAAAATTTGCTCTACCAGAATATACCGTTCCATAAATTAAGAAAAAAAAATCACCGGAAACGTAGGTGTTACCATTATAAATTTCATGAATGGTACATTTCATACCTTTAAAAATGAATCGCAATAAGTAACGTTACAATGGTAGGACCCTCGGATCTGCCCTCCCACCCATTGTATTTTAGCTTTATTCAAGTTACTGATTTCCTCCCTCCCTCCTTTAAAACTAAGGTAGTACCCTAGACCAAAATTTTATTATAATAAAACAAAAAAACTTTATCTATCTATGTAATCGTTGTTCTGGCAGCCCCACTTGAGAGTCAGTTTATACAAAATACAAATAATTCATTTATTTAACACCTTTGTTACAAGTCACTTAAGTTACCAATTGCAAATAATTCATATTAAAAATATAATCCAGGCATAGCGTACTTCGACCAATCATCACTTAACATCAGGTGGTCAAACTCTACCATGTGGGATAATGAAAAGGTCGGATTATTCGTACACTTCTTTTAAACACAATTGTAACCCTCAAGGGGGTTGTGTTAAAAATAATTTTATAACTTCAACATTTTCTATACCTACTACAGGTTACAGGATCGCGTTTTAGCACATGTTTAGTGAAGGATGCAACACCTGCATTCGAAACTATACTTCTTGTATACCGTTTTCTACTAAGATACAATTCCTGTGTAAACATGTGTTTCAAAACATATCACAATATACATATATATATGTATAATGCGTGGCAATATCAGTCTGTTAACAATACGATGTGTAGAGCAATAACAGATTGCATAACAATTGTACAAACACAACAAATATAATTAAAAATAACGCATTAACTCCTCAGTGTAAAATGTGTTGTGCTAAAGCATAAATAAATAATTGCCACTTAATATTATCTTAGAAAAAGTGCATACATTTTGTTGATTGAGAGCTTTTTTTTACCGAGGCTGATTTAATTGAGCATCCATGAATAATCTAGCAAACACGTAGTTGTCTATATGAATGAAAAAATGTGACTGACTGAGTGATATGTATCCCGATAAGTATAATTTGGGAGCCGTTAAGTCAAGAGTGAATGTATCTTCTAGGCAAGCATGCTCCATCATCGACCTCATCATCATTTATCATCAGATAAGACGCTCTACGTTAAAAAAATTATGAAGTCAATTTGCTTAACGCACAGAGCCAAAATAGCTGGTAACAGAAACTTGAAATTTGGAGATAATATGCCACTTTAAGGCCACTTTTTTTGATCCAAAAAAAATTCCCATAATCGTTTAGTTCATAATTTTTTTTAGTTAACTTGGCTGCAGGCCAAAAATTTTGCTTTTGGTAACGTAGCTAGTTCCCAATCCAATTGCAGCGTGGCACCACCTTTGACTTTAATTTTATCGTCACTTAAGATAAAGTGATTCCGACAAGAGAACACTTATTGGTGTGTTCCAGCAGCCTCAATTGAGAGCCAGTTTCCAATCCAGGTGTATCATGTCGTCTCCTTAGACCACATCGTCACTTAACAGGTGACTTTGGTCAAACGCTACCCTGAAAGAAGTGAATAAAGAGGGTGAAATAATGTGTACCTATGTAAAAATTACGACATCCTCGCAGGTGAATCCGCGAGCGGGTACCGGTTAGAAACCAGTTGTATAATTACAGGCACTTACGAACAAGTAACATCACAGAATAGTCTAGAAGGAGCTTTTTAAAGCATAATTTAATCAATTACATACATGTTTGTAACCAATGTCTATCAGTTCAGGTAATCTATCTCCTCTATCTATATATATATATATAAATCATTAGCCGTGCGTTTAGTCTTGCAAAAAGTCGAAAATGACCGATGTGCTCGACCGATTTGAATAATTTTGTTATTGGTTTTGTTAGCTGTAATAAAGGTTAAAAGTTTTAGGAAATACCCAAAGGCGAAGCCGAAAAATCGAAATTGGAAATATTGTACCAGAAGTGTTAGGTGGTACGAACACCACCGGGTCTTCAGCTTCATCACTTAGGCGACATTTTTTATCCGACTACAGCAAAGCTAAAAGGCAGGGTTATGTTTTTTAACAGCCAATTAAATTTATTTAAAACAAATTTAAATCAACTCTGATCAATAATTTTGAAAACGTTTATTTAAATGTAGTGACATTTGCAACATGTTTTTTTTTTGTAAATTAATGTATTTTATTTGTAATTAACGATTAGTTAGATAAATTACTAGTTGGTAGGACGCGGAGGATGTGATCCTACGCGAACTCCAGACTCTGAGCTGAGCTGAAATCGCTCAAGATAGAGAAGAGTTCTCTCTCGTTTCGGAGGCCAAGACACACTTTCGGTCGCTGAGCCATCGGAGTTTTATAGTTACTATTTTGTCAGAAAATAGTGACTTGTAAAAAAATACCATTCCTCGAACAATTTACACGTTTTAATAAAAAATCTTCCATCTCATTGTTTCCACGCGCCATAAAAGGCTTGCTTCATTTTGGTGATGTTAATGTCCTAAATACTTTAACACATTTAGCACTTTTAAAAATATGGCACATGCGAAGAAAACGCAGACATGTGGCAGACAGATATATAGGTATACTAAAATATAAAATACTAACTGTTGCCGGCGGTATGACCCGCGTGGAGGTTCCCACAGGATTATTTCAATGAAAGCTTGTTGTGACTCTCAGTAATATAGTGAAAGAATTTTCATGTTCCGTTCAGCAATTTCAAAGATTAGTTTATATTTTATTTTACCCGGCAGCGTTTTACAAAAGTCACCTGAATGTTATGTGACGTGAGTGATCACACCTTGTATCTTACTAATATTATAAATTCGAAAGTAACTCTGTCTGTCTGTCTCGCTTTCACGCCTAAACTACTGAACCGATTTTGATGAAATTTGGCACAGAGATAGTTTGAACCCTGAGGAAGGACACGCCACTTTTTATCGCGATAAACTGTAGCCCACGCGGGTGAAACCGCGGGGCTAGTATAAATATAAAAAGTGGTATTGCCGTAACCTGCTACGCTCCGTAGCATCGTTCCTTGGCCGCGAGCCGTAGCACTCCCGTAGCCATCCCGTAGTCTCGTAGCAAGGTTACGAAGCTAAAAAGCTTACTGCGTACTACTGCGCGTACTTTTAGTACACATATGTAAAAAAGTATTAAATGCTTAAATAAAAAAATCTCTTTTTAAAATTGCAAATAGGCATGCATGTTTATTTTTATTTACTACTTACAGGGTAGCTTTTGACCACAAGGCACCTGATATTAAGTGATGATGTGGTCGAAGGTGGTGTAGCGTGCACCTGGACTGGGAACTGGCTCTCAAGTGAGGCTGCCAGAACACACCGATAGGTGTTTGGCGACAGATTCTTGAGGGTAGCTAGCCAAGCGAGCACTAGAAAATGCCCTACCACTACCACCAAGCTATGGTTTCATCACAATGTGTTCCTTCACCGAAAGCTCAAGCTCACTATAGGATTCGAATCCACGAGCTACGGATCGCAAGATGACGTCACTACCACTGAGCCGTCATCGCTTCAGAAGTGTTTAAGTCATAGATATGATTCGAATTCGGTATCGGTAAGGCGCACGTTTTACCGTCCGGCCATCAACGCAGTAAAGTCTAGCAGAAAATTTACAGATTTTATTTTACCTACAGTTCACATCCTCCTTGTATAATCTACATGCAAAGCCGCATGTCCACCCATCAAGCATACAAGCCTTGCAAAAGTTTTTCCTCATCCTTATACAAATGCGAAAGTGTGTTAGTTGGTTTTTCTCTTTTTCGCGCCGCAACGGAGTAACGGATCACGTAATTTTTTGCATAGAGATAGTTTATAGGCCGAAGAGTTACATAGGGTACTTTTTATCCCGGGAAAAATCATGGCTTCCGCGGGGATTCGGTGAAACCGCAGGGCTCTGACTATATTATTATATCCCTACTTATTATTATTATAAATGCGAAAGCAACTGTTAAGCTTTCACGCCTAAACGACTGAACTGGTTTAAATGAAATTTGGTACAGAGATAGTTTGAACACTGAGGAACATAGGATCCTTTTTATCGCAATAAACTGTAGGCCACGCGGGTGAACCGCGGGAAACAGCTAGTAGGTTCATAAATTAAAGTTGACTGACATGCAAGCGTTGCCGCACTACCACAGGCCGACCACAGTTTGGCAGTAATCCATTTGTGTATATCACGAGGTAGTGACTAATTTTGGTTTCTAATAAAACTGCAGTATCGAAGACAAAACGGGAAAGGGCAAATTTTTGTCATGAGGAAAACTAACGATTAATAAAAATAGTTTTGTACCTACATCTTACTTCCTACTAATCCTACTAATATTATAAACGTGAAAGTTTATGAGTATAGATGTATGGATGGATGGATGGATGGATGTTTGTTACCTACTCTTTCACGCAAAAACTTCTGAACGGATCTGAATGAATTTCCTGCGGATCTGTATCCCGAAGGAACCTATTTCTGGAAGACGCGGGTGAAACCGCGAGGCGCAACTAATACAAAGATATATATTTAGCAATTAAATCAACCAAAGTACACTAATATTCCGGGCCAATCCAAA